>JAUIMM010000025.1:8227500-8827500 GCA_031769625.1 Taudactylus pleione | reverse complement strand
TGAACGGCGTAGGAGGCTACTTCCTTAAAATGTGGAATAGATGATGTTCATCAAAATGAACTGGACATTCCACGAGGAAGACTTTTCCCGGCAATTACGTGACAGTATAGAGTCTTCTGTAATGGTGCCTTGGTAAAGGCTTTCCTAAGCAGAAACGCGTTGGTGGATCAGTGAAGAGGAGAAAGAGGTAGTTTCATTTGGCAGACTGACTGGACTGTGAAGTAATTTGATTTAATTTACTGCATTCTTCAAACTTACCTATATTCCGGATATTTCGGAGGGTTGCCGGTATACTGCAGAACTTTTTGACTGATATATTGTTTATGAGTGGACATTTATATTAACTGTGACCCCAATTTAAGGTTCTGCTCGGGGTTCATTTCTATATTTTCAGTTTACATTTTGGTGTTTGCTATTGGGTGTACACCTTACCCTTTGTAGCAGTTCCTAACTTGTGAAGCGCACTAATTGTCATCCTAGATTCGTGACAGGTACACACTCACTTACTAGATAAATGAGCAGATTAGCAACCAAAACTAATTACTGTGGCTCAGCGCCTATTGTGTGTCTAAATACATTGGTAATAAATGAGGAGAGGGGGGGAGCATGCCAACATCTATCTTGCCCTTTGGTGACCTGTACAAAGTTACTTCCCTGTTACAAGTGGGGTAGCAATGGCGTGAAAGGTTAGCACTGGAGATGTCGAATAAAGAGTGATGATCACTTATCAACTTCCAGATCAGAGGTGCTACGGCTACCTTCAGTCCTGATAAGTGCAGGCTCAGTGTGTCCATTGACATACTGGCCATACACAGTATGCACTTGCAGGAAAGAAGGAGGTGGGGCTAGGCAGGAAGGATAGAGGTGGAGCTGTGACTGGGCTGTGTCATGCAGCTGAGAATCTACTGTCTGTCGAACATCATCTCATAGAGTGTCTGACTGCTTGCCTGGACTCAAAAGTTCTGCTGCCTGCAGCCCTGCATGCAGAGTCAGCAACCCACACAGGCACCCACGGTTAGTGACTCCTCCACTTTTTAACATTCAATACAATGTCTTCTTGTGCGCTGACTGATAAACTGACCCTAAAGTGGGCAATAGTGATGAAAAGTAATAAAGTATGGGACCTACAGGCTATAATACATGTCTTGCTATTATAACAATAATTTAGTAGCTGTGTTTCCTCTGACAAATCGAGGTTTCTTTGTTATGTTAAATCTGCCTCTGGATCCCATGCAAAAGGTTTCTCTGTGGATACTGAGAGAAGCCTTTTGCATGCGATCCAGAGGCAGATTTAACATAACAAAGAAAAACCTTGATGTGCCTGTTATACGTTTTTTGAATGTAAGAATAAAGTGAGCACCATTCTACTTTGGTTATACACAGTGGTGCGAATATTCCGGGCTATCTGGAACTCCATACTCTATGATATTTGCATGAAGAAAAACCACCTCTATGAACTTTTACACCAAGGGTGCTGTTTTAGCACATACATTATGTTTGATACAATTTTTTGGTATTTTCTTTCATGTAATATACTATGCGGACACTGAGAGGATAAAAGCATAACTGCGATGTGGTGAGATTTGAGAACCGTTTGAACTGCGTTGTAACTATTCATAGCACAATATTATGATGATTTCTGTATATGACTCAGGAGTCTGGTAACTCTGCAAGATCTTTTTTGCTGCTTTGAGACACAGTGCCATAAGTTTAGTTTTTGCTTGTTAATACCAACGGTGAGTATTAGGGTTGGGGGAGGGTTAAATTTAGGGATTAGGCACTAGGGAGAAGGTTAGGGTTAGGCTGCGGGGGGGAAGGGTTAGAGTTAGGCTCTCTGGAGGGAGGGTTAGGTGGAGGGTTATGAGCTAGGGTTAGCATGCTTACCTTATCCTGTCGGGATTTTGTCTGTTAGGATGCTGCTGTCGGTATTGTGACCGCTGGCATCCTGACCTCCGGGATTCCGTACCCAAACTTTTGTATTATATAGTGGTCACTGATGCTCTCTGTCTTGCATGGTGATCTCTGTATTATATGGCAATCACAGATACTTTCTGTATTATATGGTGGTTACTGATGTTCTCTGCATTATATGGTGGTCACTGATGCTCTCTGTATTATGGGATGGTCACTGATACTCTCTGTATTATATGATCACACTGATGCTCTTTATTATATCGTGGTCACTTATACTCTGTATGCTATGGAGATCAATTATGATCTCTGTATTATATGGTTGTCACTGATGCTCTTTGTTATATGGCGGTCACTTTTACTCTCTGTATGCTATGATGATCAATTATGATCTCTGTGTATATGGCTGTCACTGATACTCTCTATTTTAAATGGGGGTCATTGAGGCTCTCTGTATTATATGGCATTCACTGATGTGCTCTGTATACAGTCAGGTGCATAAATATTGGGACATTGACAGAATTTTCATATTTTGGCCTCTATTCACCACCACAATGGCTTTGAATTGAAACAAACAAGATGTGCTTTAACTGCAGACTTTCAGATTTAATTTGAGGGTAATTACATCCAAATCAGGTGAACGGTGTAGGAATTACAACGGTTTCTATATGTGCCTCCCACTTTTTAAGGGGCCAAAAGTAATGGGACAAACTAAAGAATCTTAAATCTAACTTTCACTTTTTAATACTTTGTTGCAAATCCTTTGCAGGCAATTACAGCCTGAAGTCTGGAACGCATAGACATCACCAGACGCTGGGTTTCATCCCTGGTGATACTCTACCAGGCCTCTACTGCAAATGTCTTCAGCTCCTGCTTGTTCTTGGGGCATTTTCCCTTCAGTTTTGTCTTCATCAAGTGAAATGCATGCTCAATCGGATTCAGGTCAGGGATTGACTTGGCCATTGCATAACATTCCACTTTTTAGCCTTAAAAAACTCTTTGGTTGCTTTTGCAGTATGCTTTGGGTCATTGTCCATCTGCACTGTGAAGCGCCATCCAATGAGTTCTGAAGCATTTTACTTAATATGAGCATATAATATTGCCCGAAACACTTCAGAATTCATTCTGCTGCTTTTGTCAGCAGTCACATCATCAATAAATACAAGGGAACCAGTTCCATTGGCAGCCATACATGCCGACGCCATGACACTACCACCATCATGCTTCACTGATGAGGTGGTATGTTTTGGATCATGAGCAGTTCCTTTCCTTCTCCATACTCTTCTCTTCCCATCACTCTGGTACAAGTTGATCTTTGCCTCATCTGTCCATAGGATGTTGTTCCAGAACTGTAATGGCTTTTTTAGATGTTGTTTGGCAAACTCTAATCTGGTCTTCCTGTTTTTGATGCTCACCAGTGGTTTACATCTTGTGGTGAACCCTCTATATTCACTCTTGTGTAGTCTTCTCTTGATTGTTGACTTTGACACATTTACACCTACCTCCTGGAGAGTGTTCTTGATTTGGCCAACTGTTGTGAAGGGGTTTTTCTTCACCAGGGAAATAATTCTTCTGTCATCCACCACAGTTGTTTTCCGTGGGCTTCCAGGTCTTTTGGTGTTGCTGAGCTCTCCGGTGTGTTCTTTCTTTTTAAGTATGTTCCAAATAGTTGATTTGGCCACACCTAATGTTTTTGCTATCTCTCTGATGGGTTTGTTTTGATTTTTCAGCCTAATGATGGCTTGCTTCACTAATAGTGACAGCTCTTTGGATCTCATATTGACAGTCGACAGCAACTGATTCCAAATGCAAATGTCACACCTAGAATCAACTCCAGACCTTTTACTTGCTTAATTGATAATGAAATAACGAGGGAATAGCCCACACCTGTCCATGAAATAGCTTTTGAGTTGATAGTCCCATTACTTTTGGCCCCTTAAAAAGTGGGAGGCACATATAGAAACCGTTGTAATTCCTACACTGTTCACCTGAATTTGGATGTAATTACCCTCAAATTAAATCTGAAAGTCTGCAGTTAAAGCACATCTTGTTTGTTTCATTTCAAAGCCATTGTGGTGGTGAATAGAGGCCAAAATATGAAAATTCTGTCAATGTCCCAATATTTATGCACCTGACTGTATATGGTGGTCTGTTTTATATGGCAGTCACTGATGCTTAAATTATAATTGCAGACAAAGTAATCATTCCAGTTTATTATGATATATTTATTTTTCTTTTGAAAAATAAATAAGTAATTTTGTAAAGTGATTTTATTTATTGCTGTTAAAGGGGACAAACCTGCATCTGAACCATTCTCACATTTACTTTCATTGTCAAAATTGCACTGTACAGATTTGAAGATTGGTTGCTGTGGTTTTAGTGCAGATTATTTTAGTAAATAAGGCTCAAAATTAACAAATTTGAATGAACACATGCTATATATATTCCGAACATTGTTCCTGATTCAGACCCGCTCGCGAGCGCTGAGCGCTCGCAAGCGGGTCGATGTTGCCCAAGTGCGCATGCGCCTGACGGAGGCGGCTCCATCGTGCGCATGCGCGAGACCCGAATAATGACGGCCAAGCCGTCGTTATGGGTCTCGCACCACAGGGGGCGTGCTGCCGATGGTGATTGACAGCACGCCCCTTTGGTGGGCGTGCCGGGGGCGTGGCTGCCCAGATGGATGCGTTCCCATGGGAGCGCCTACCGTCTGGGGCCGGCCCCACTGACATCACTAGTGATGTCAGTGGGAGTGCTTTTGGCTCTGATAGAGCTAAAAGCACTCCAGGGCTTGCGGCAGCGAGACCCTACCGCAAGGGTCTCGTCGCAAGCCCGATGGTCGCGATGGTCTTGACCATCGCGACCATCATTTTGCCCGCTCGCTATAGCTGTGGGTGGTCACCCACAGCTTTGCGAGTGGCCAGGAGGCCGCTCCAAAAAGGAGGAGGGACGGCCCTGATTCAGAGCGAGCGCTCTGTCAGAGCGTCCAGCTCTGAATCAGGGCCTTTGTTTTTGAAACTATTAAGGGAAAAGTCCAATGCACATTCACAGAGGCAGGAGGGAGAGCTGTATGGAACAGTTTACAGATGAGACAGAGCATTTAACAGTATCAACATTTAACCAGCTGACTGGGTAGGCATCTAGCTTTGTAAATTAACAAACTCCCACCTGTTAGCGAGATGGTCTTTATGTAGCTGTTGTAGCAACTGGTTGAAGGAAGAATCTGAGGTTTAAAAGACACCTGTTTCCATGGTATTTAATTAATGTATGTAGATGTATGATGTTTTTCTTTCCATACTAAGATGCATTAGACAAAACAATCTTGCTACTTTGTTCTGTTGGGATACACTGTTCCTTCCTTGTTATATCAAACTCCCAGTCCAGTCTGTGGCTTCCTGCTCACTTCTATTCCATCCTTACATCATAATGCGACTACCACTGTCACTTGTAACCTTACCATCACTTACAGAATCACATGGGGGGACAGGTAACTGCGTCTGACAAGATGGTATTTATCATTAAATTGCATAATTACCTTAAATTGCCATAACTTAGTTTGCCATAACTAAAAATAAAATGTGGTTAATATTATTATTATTATTATTATTATTATTATTATTATTATCCTTTATTTATATGGCGCCACAAGTGTTCCGCAGCGCCTTACATAGTACATAGAACATAGAACTAATAGGTGAACAAGAAACAAGTAACATACAGTACATTACAGTACAGGACAAGGACACAACTTATATACATTGCTGAAATAGTGATTAAAGCACTCACAATAAGCTGCCGGGAATTGGCGGTCCCGTGTTAGGTGCCCTAATGGGGAGTAGAGAGTAGAATAAAATGTAAAGAGAAGCACATGAAGGAAGAGGTCCCTGCTCGTGAGAGCTTACATTCTAAGGGAACATGTACTATACTAATGTCTAATTAAGTGGTCTTAAGCTGGCCACACACTAGACCAACTTACATCCAACCAGCCAACTTGTTGATTGGTTGGAATGAAAATTTGGTAAAGTATGGGAGTAAATGATGATTAGCAATTTGCTCCTAAATGCAAGAAAACAGATGAAAATGGTCATTTAGACAAGTTTGTTAAATGTTTGATCTAAACTATTTGTACAAACAACAGTTTTGGTCCATTTTACAGCGTTTGGGAGCAAATTGCTGATTGTATATCTTACCAGATTTTTATTCCAACCAATCAACTAGTTGGCTGGTTGGATAGATAATCTTTAGATGTGTGGCCAGGTTTACTCTCTGAAAAAGGTATGATTTAAAGCACACATATTATAAAAAGAAATATTTGTAGTTGAAAAAAAAGAATTAAAGTTGATTTCAAAGTACACATAAATAACAGCTGCTCTGAAGTTTTATGTGAGTCTGAAATAGAATGAAAACAGATGGACAAAAGAGTTATTGTCCATATCAGTGCTATAATACTTTTTATTTTACCATTCATAATTAATCACTCAGCAAGTAAGTATTTACCATATATTGTGGACTAGAGGCTCTAGTGTTTTATTTTTAGATTACAGTGTTTTATTTCTAGATTGATAGCTCGTCACTTGTTTACCCAAAAGCTTACAATAATGTATCTTTTAGGGCAATATAGTATTACAACATGCTCAAAAATGTACTGTAACTGAATGTCAGTGCTGATTGCTCAAAGAAAATTGTGCCCCTTCGCAATGCTCTTGCTTGTTGGAGCATAGCTTTAATGATCCACAAAATGAACAAAAATCAATGCTAGAAAGCTCTATTAAATCTCAATGTGGACCTGTGTATCTCTGATGGCTTTCCAAGGCTGATCCCCATATTTCTGGTGGCCTTCTAATGCTGACCCCTATATCTTTGGTGTCTTTCCACTGCACGACCCAAATCTCTTTGGTGGCTTTCCAATGCAGGACCAAAATCTCTTGTGGTTTTCTAATGCAGATCCCAGATCTCTTGTTGGTTTACAACAGAGGATCCCAAACAAGGTCCAAATTGTGGAACTAATTTTGAAGTGTTCACTGGTGAAATAACAATTGGGGGCATGGATTTCACATCAAATTGGGGGATGGATTTCACATCACTGTCTGTGGTGTTTTAAGTGTGGATCATTTAATTTTTTAGATGTACTATTTTGTTTTGTGCATGCCAAGCAATAGAAATTAACTAATATTAATTCAACTTCTTATGTTGAATAAATAATTATATATATATATATATATATATATATATATATACATAACTATATATATATATATATATATATATATATCTTTAATTTGTTGTACCTCTAAAGTGTACACATACATACTTTTTAAAATGGAATTTTTTTTTTAGCAGTGAGACGATATATCTAGATTATTATGTGTATAGAACAGTCGCATTACAACAAAGCAGGATAACATTTCCTGGTAATATTGTGTATGGAACACATACATAAAGCAGAGTGCAGCTTTAGCAGCATGCTGCTGGTATTCTCATAGCATGCTCATAAAAAGCCCTACCTTCGCCATCATCAGAGACCCATCTGCTCACATGACTACTTCAAAGTCTCCAATATTCAAAGAAACAGATATAGCTGAAAGGTGTTTGTGACTAATGATGATCTAGTTTCCCTTCCAGCTGGCTTCAAACATTCATTGCTGTTGTTATGTATCTCTTTACTGTAGTGTAGGCACTCTTGTTTGATTAACTTGAAATTCATTTCTGCACCCACTTAAGATGGTGCAATTGGTAGTTATATAGAAATGGCACCTAATTATACAGTATTTTATAATATTATACTATTTCATCTTATCAGCATTCACTTCGATCTAACAATAAAAATATATCAGCTGTTCAGTCTATATCTTTGTTTGGACCCTGGAGACTGGTAACATTTATTAAAATTTTAAACATATCTCAACCAGTTTCCTTGTCTCCCCTTTTATACCAGAGCTAAAACCCGAGTTATTGCAGGGCAAAGCCGGATTTATACTTCAAGGGGCCCTAGGCAAGTTACTGGTCTGGGCCCCCCCCACCTGCCCCTACAAGAAAAAAAATTATAAAAATTTGACAAACTAAAGATATTCTGTAAGGAATAAAGCATTTTTTACATTATTTTAAACTGCTGAAATTACCGCCATAATACCTGTGCTGTTCAGGGTTTTCACCAGTGATAGCAGCATTATAGAGAAAAATAATAATTTAAATAGATTGTGCTTACCTACCATCCTCCGGTTTCTCCACGACACTTCTGATCGTCTACCAGCAGGACTCCATCGCCTTCAGTAGAAAAGGAGGCGGAAGGTAAGGGGTGATGGAGGGACAAGTGAAAGAAGAAATGGGGTGGCGGCAGGAGGAGCAGGGTGAGAGGAACAGTGGCGGGGCACAATGGAAATGGTGGGGGAATAGAAAAAGAGATGGGTGGTGGGGGATAAAAGACAGAATTAGGTGGGGGACAGATATAAAAGGAGTCATGGAAGACACAGGTAAAGAAAGGAGAAAACACAAAGGCCAAACACACAAACACATACAAAGATGATACAGAGACACACTGAGGCCTGGGGAGACATACTCACCTGTGACTGAGGGGAAAGAGGACATGAAAAAAAATACATACTCATGACTGGGAGGGGGGACATGGAGACGTATACACTGGTAAATGGGAGGGACATGGAGACGTACACACTGATGACTGGGGTGGGGGCAGTGGGACACCGAGACATACATACTGATGACTAGGATGGAGGGGGACATGGAGACATACACACTCGTGACTTGGGGGGGAGGACATGGAGACACACACTGGTGGGTGGGGTGAGGGGGACATAGACGCGTACACTGGTGACAGTGTGGGGAACATGGAGAAGCACACAATGATGAATGGGTGGCATGGAGAGGTACACTTGTGACTGGGGGAATGAGGACATACACACTGGTAGGTGGGGAGAGGGGGACATGGAGAAATTCACACTGCTGACTGGGGGATGGAGACATACACATTGGTGACTGTGGGGGGAGGAGCAGATAGAGACACACTACTGGTGGGGGGAGGGGGACAAGGAGGCATACACACTGCTGGTGGAGGGAGGGAAGCATGGAGACATACACACTGCTGGTGTGGGAGGGGGGCATGGAGACATACATACTGCTGGTGGGGGGAGGGGAGCATGGAGACAAACACTGCTGGTGGGGGGAGGGGGACATGGACACACACACTGCTGACTGGGGGAGGGAGATATACACATTGGTGAATGTGGGGGGAGGAGCACATGGAGGCACACACAGCAGCAAATGGAGACATACACTTTGTTGGTGGGGGGAGGGGGACATGGAGACATACACACTGTTGGTGGGGGGAGGAGCACATGGAGACATAATGAGTTCTGAGGGGGGACATGGAGACATACACACATGACTGAGGGAGACAGACAGACATATAAAGTCATGGAAAGAGAGCAGGGGGAAAAGGAGCATAGCACAGTGCAATCATACTTACCTTAGAGAGTGTGGCCAGTTGTGGGTCTTCCACTTACACTGCTCCTCCATGCTGGGGATGGGGCTGAAGGTGATAATGTCCTGAAGGCATTACTGTGCCCTCCTCATGAGCGCTGGTGGCTCCGCCCACACCTCACCCCTTGCATGAAGTTAGCAATGTCAGCTTACTTCTGGGGGTGGATTCCTTCCCACCCCATGTACTTTTTTTTGTTACATAACTGGCAGTCTGGCAGGGAGAGGTGTCTCCCTCTGCTCCTCACTTTAGTGTGTGCTGGGGCTGGGCTGGCTGAGCCTGGGCTTGTCAGCAACTCTGCACTATGTAGAGTTGCCAGGACTCAGTGGCAGTGCGGGAGTGAGGGGCGGAGCCACGTGACATCATGACGTCGCGTGGGGCTCTGCTGGGAGATGTTTTGCAGAGGCTCAGTAACGGAGCCCAGTGCCAGTATTAGTGATATTACTGGCCTGAGCCCCGAATGGAGCCTCTGTAGAACACTACTACTGTACATCAGCAAGAGAAGCCTGCCTTTCTAATGGTCAGGGCTGGGTTTTCCGGGCCCCCTGGGACCTGCCGGGCCCTAGGCGGGTGCCTAGGTTGCCTAGCGGTAACTCCGGCCCTGTTGCAGGGATAATTTGAGTTGCTTCTAGATGTAAGAGAGGCCAGGGTTGGATTCCCGGGTCGAGTTACTCTTCAATCCAACCCAGGTAACTTGCAGGGTTTAACACAGGAACTACCCGTGAAACCCTGCAGTGCAAACGGGTAACCTGGGTCATCCGACCCGGGTCCCGTTTACAGCATGGGGACTTCCTAGTTTCTCAGGCCCTGTGTTCTAAATTGGGTCAGACCCTGGATTTAGGTGGAAAAGCAGTATTACACTGTTAGACAATAAAATGTAGAAAGAAGACACGACCTGAAGTGCTGAATCATCCAGTGTGGCAGAACGTCATGCAATGTAGTCCCAGTGGAGCCTACAATCTATATTCCCTACCACATGTACACGCACATACTTATACACTAGGGTTAATTTTTGTTGGGAGTCAATTAACCTACCAGTATATTTTTAGAGGGTGAGAGGAAACCCACGCAAGCACAGGGAAAATATACAAACGCCACACAGTTAGGGCCATAGTGGTAATCAAGCCCACGACCTCAGTGCTGTGAGGCAGTAATACTAACCATTACACCATCTGTGCTGCTCAATCTTTGGCCCTCATTCAGAGCCAGACGCTCTGAGCAGAGCGCACGCTCTGAATGAGGGCCGTCCTCCATAATTATGGAGCGTCCTCCTGGACGCTCATATAGCTGTGGGTCACCACCCACAGCCTATACGAGCGTGCAGGTTGATGGCCGCGATGGTCTTGACCATCGCGACCATCGCCACTGCGAGCCGGAGCCTGCGGTTGAGTTTCTCAACCGCAAGGCCCGGAGTGATTTTGGCTCTAAGAGCCAAAATCACTCCCACTGACATCACTAGTGATGTCAGTGGGCCGGCTTCTGACGGTAGGCGTTCCCTTGGGAACGCCCCCGTCTGGGAGGCACGCCCCCGGCACGCCCACCAAAGGGGGCGTGCTGTCAATCAACATCGACAGCACGCCCCCTTTGATCAGACACAATGAGCGAAGGAAAGTCCTTCGCTTGTCGCGTCTGGCGCATGCGCACGACGGAGCTCCCTCCGTCTTGCGCATGCGCAGTGCACACCATCGACCCACTTGCGAGCGGACAGCCGCTTGCGAGTGGGTCTGAATCAGGCCCTTTGTCCTTTCCATTTCCACAGTAAGTAAATTCTCAATTGACTCTCATTTCAAGTTCACATAATTTGATAAGTGCAATTTTCCGACTAATTCGTCTTTAATAATAATAATAATAATAATAATAATAATAATAATAATAATAATAATATTACACCATGTAGGCGTTGTAACACTTGATCCAAGGCTCTTTGTTAAATTGCTGGAGTTGAAGCTATTTCAAAGACAAGATGATTGTATTGAAATCAATTTTTGTATGTGATTGATCATTAAGTGTTTCTTTGACTTCTCTTCAATCTGCATTTCTAAATAAGCTTCAGAACTTGGCTTGCAATCTGTCAGGGAATAATGATTTATATTCAGCAAATTCTAATAGATAGGTTATACAACCATTGTTTGAATCTTAATAAAGTAGGAATCATGCAGCCCTAAAATAATCCCAATCACACACATAAATGCCAAACAAACCAGCTGAAGCAGGAGAAATCCATTCTGTAACCTAATTGCATTTAAATAAAAAATGTGAATGAGTTCTGTAAATAGCAATTTGTGTATGTTGTGTATGTCTTGGTTACAGCAGATACAGATAGAACAGTATTCTTTCAAGGGATGATACATGACCCTTATGAATTGAAATAAATGCAGCTTTAGCTCTGTCCACAAACATGCACTTGTGTTTAACGGCACTATTTAGTGCTCTGTGCTCTGCAGAAATTGTATAAAGGCGGTATTGCAATTTACAAAATTTTACTTTTTTTCACGAGGACAATTCAGTTTTGGCAAATGTATTCAATGGGATGTAGTCAGAATCCTGGCATGCGGAATGCCGATGGTCACGGGGTTAGGGGAAGGGTTAGGCTTAGGCCCCGGCAGGGCGGAGGTTAGGCACTAAGATGTGTGGTTAAGGCTAGGCACTAAGGAGAGATGGTTAGGGTTAAGTACTGGCTAGGGGATGTTAGGCACAAAGGGGGGAGGTTAGGGTTAGGCACCGGTGAGTGGGAGTTTAGGGTTAGGCACTAAGATGGGAGGTTAAGGCTAGGCACTAAGGAGAGAGGGTTAGGGTTAAGCACCAGCTAGGGGGAGGTTAGGGTAAGGCACCAGGGGAGAAGTTAGGGTTAGGCACCGGGAAGGGAGGGCTAGGGTTAGACACTGGGGAGGGGGAGGTTAGGGTTTATGTGTATGAGTCACACTTTGCATGCCTTTGAGTCACACTATGCATGCGTTTGATTCACACTACGCATGCGTCTGATTCACACTGCGCATGCGTCTGAGTCACACTTCGCATGCATCTGAGTGACACTGCACATGTGTCTGAGTCACACTGCGTATGCATCTGAGTCACACTGCCCATGTGTTTGAGTCACACTTCGCATGCATCTGAGTCACACTTCGCATGCATCTGAGTCACACTTCGCATGCGTCTGAGTCACACTGCCCATGCATCTGAGTCACACTGCACATGCATCTGAGTACTGCCCATACTTCTGAGTTATACTGCTGTGCATGCATCTGAGTCATACTGCTCATGTGTCTGAGTCATGCTGCTGTGCTTGCATCTAAATCAAATTGCATATGTGTCTGAGTAACACTGCTCATGCATCTGAGTAACACCGTCCATGCGCCTGAGTCACAGTGCATATGTGTCTGAGCAACACTGCTCATGCATCTGAGTGACACTTTGCTTGCATCTGAGTCAAAATGTGCATGCGCCCGAGTCATAATGTACTTCTGCGCATGTGTCTGAGTAACACTACCCATGAGTCTGAGTCACACTGCTCATGCTTCAGAGTCACACTGCACATGTGTCTGAGTCACACTGTATGCATCTGAGTCACACTGCCCATGTGTTTGAGTCATACTACTGCACATGCGCCTGAGTAATACTGTGCATGCATCTGTTTAACACTGTGCATGCATCTGAGTAACACTTTGCATGTGCCTGGGCAACACTGCGCATGTGTTTGAGTCACACTTTGCATGCATCTGAGTCACACATTGCATGTGTTTGAGTCACACTGCGCATGTGTCTGAGTCATACTGCGCATGCATCTGAATAACACTGCACTGCGCATGTGTCCAGGTACATTATTGTAATCGCTCACCACGAGTATTTATTGATTAACAATTAGGGAGCGTTTGGGGTAGGTAATGGTGAGTGATGGCAAGGAACGCAGATGTGTCTTGACCGTTTCAGGGGTGTGTCTCACCTTGCAAGGAATATGGCTCCAGCGTCTCAATTCCCACATCTATTCTGCAGGTCCATAGACTCACTCAGGACTGCAACAATGGAATGATCTGTGACAAATGTTGCGTCTGTGTAGTGTCGAAGCTGGATAATTGGCTGAGACAAGATCAGTTTAAAATTGAAGCGTGCACGACGCCATCTTGCGAATAGCAGCTAGACTCCATTTTAGAAACAAGAATCTAGAAGACACCATTTTGCAACCAGCACCATTTTAAGTTATAACTCACAAGCTAAGTACAGAGGGCAATGTTTTTGATAATCTACCAAGGGCAACTGGAAGAACAGCCTCCTGAGAAAAAGTAAATAGAATAGACAATGAGTGTTTTACATAAAAAATGGGGAATCCCTGTATGCAGACAAGTATAGTTGTGGCAATTGTAATATAACCCAGGCATTGATCTACACAATTGAATTTGTCTGAATCCTAAACAGGTTTTAGTCCCACACCCAGACAGAATGGCCCCAGCTTCACAGCTGGGGTAACACATTTGCATTCACACAAGAGTCTGGGAGAACAAAGGACTTTTCTTTTGAGCCTGGGAAAGGTGGGGGCTGCTGAGAGAGGGGGTATGTGTGGAACTATAAGGCTCAGCATTCCACACTGCTAGGTGTTCACTTAGTAAGTGAGATTTAAGTGCACCATTTCTCATACACACATTAAAACGCACAATTGCGCTGGTAACTAATCGCATATTAGCGAATGCATAAGACCTTGTATGAAAACACTGTTTTATTAGCTTCATGCGCACGCATCTGCCCCAAGTGAACTAGCGTCTTTATATCACACCCCACACACTTACACATTGCATATTCACATAAAAGGTTTAATAAGCTTTAAGGTGTAAGATTTAAGTTTGCTCAGTTAGTATAAATGCTATGAAATAAAGATTGTTTGGTAACTAAGGTTTTATACATGATAAGTAAGCCGTGTTTGGTTTTGTACTGATGCGTACTCCTTCCACAGTATTCCGGTATTATTGGTGGGGAGATCGCATCATGCATTCTCGACTTATGGACCACAGAGACTTCAAGCAACAAAATGTATATAATATGAACAACTGTTAGGATGTTGCATGTGGCGGGAATCTAGGGACCCTCAGTTGTTGGAGGCTGAGTTTTGTCTATTTGAATCAGCCTGTTAAATGCTCTGTAACAGATGTATCCCCCTTGGGAACCAATGACATCAGCAACAAACGTCTCTATTGTTTTGTCTATTCCTGGGGGGTATAAATATGTGTGCTCAAACGCTGGGTTGTTAGTCTTCGTGCTGAATGCTGATAGACGAGGGGTTTCTTGCTGATGCCTAACATCTCGTCCGGAAGCACTGCGTATTTCTACTGTACTTGGGTCTGTATAATTCCTTTGCGCCGAATTGTGTCTGGATCAATAGCGTGTAACTGACTGTACTTTTACCTGAATAATACTTGTGCTTTGGAACCACATAATCCAAGTCTTAAGTCTTTATTTACTGTATGACTGCGTACGCAAATTAGCGTAATCCTTAGAGGTTTATAGGTAGGATATTAGAAGGTATAGGCAGGGGTATATAGAGGTTCTGATCCAGTATCGTTAGTAAGCAGATGCTGCAACATGTTACACAAATGCTTGGATTTGCAAAGCCGGAGTTGGGTGTCTCACTACATCTCCCTGCAGCTGCGACATTTGCATATTTCTCATCGCACAGACACAGACGCAGCAGTGGCAGCAATAGTGTACAACTGTGAATCATGCCCATAGCTGTCAATGTTGGAGTCAGAAAACAATCTATCAAACACAAATGAGATAACCAGATCGGTGTCATGTGTATTTTTCAACCTGAATGACTATGCAACTCATAAAGAAGAATTACTTTGATATTTCATTTCAGATTTTTATACTACAGTATATTCTGCCACCTTTTAAAACATTTTTAATTGACATGAGAGTATGCTGGATGTATTGTAGCTCCGCCAATGGTTATTCTAAATGTGGTGACCTGTTTATTTTCATAAGGATTAATACTTTACAGTCACGCACTGTGTAAGCATACATTGTAACATTATAGAGGATAATTACCCTACAAAGAAATATATATTTTTAGTGAGTTTAATTAACACTTGTTATTAGAGCGCAGAATATTTATGCCTAGGGGGAAAAAATGAATGTCTTTCAATGAGTCATTTTGTTGCCTTCACATGTCACATGCGTCTTCTGTAGTGTTTCATGTTAGATAACAAAAGCCATGGTTTACAGAATGAAAAACATCAAGAATAATCTGAGCAGCGTTCTGTGCTATGGTTACATTTAATAGATGAGCCCTGTAAATAGTTTAACTGCAGATTCACTAATTTAAGGTAAACTAAAAAAAAATAAAATCACTTTTGATGTACACTAATGCATAAAGCCATATACTGAAAGTGACCCTCTATAAGGCTCGTTCTCAAATTGGGTCCTCAGGACCCCAAACAGTGCATGTTTTCCAGATATCCTCACCGAATCGCATGCAAAATAATTAGCTCCACCTGTGGATATTTTAAAATGTGTCACCTGTGCACCTGCTGGTTGACCAGTAGCGGCTCCAGGCACGGGCAAGCCGGTCCGTCGCCCGGAGCGCTACTGTTTCCGGAGGGCGCAGGAAACACCCACCACCCGCCCGGCGGTATAGGACATATTTAAGCACAGGGGGGAGGAAGCGGAGGAGGGAAGGGGCGGCAACACAGGATGGCGCTGGGCGCAGCGCTGCCTAGCGCCGGCCCTGTGGTTGACCTGGAAAACGTGAACTGTGTGGAGTCCTGAGGACCGAGTTTGAGAACCACTGTTCTATAAGGCTCGTTTTGCCCAAACTATTCACTGTCACTGGGTATATATTAACACAGAGGTTCCCAATCATGGTCCTCAAGGCTCCCCAACAGTTCATATTTTAAGCTGCATACACACACAACGATTTTGTTACCAACGATTTTATGAACGATTTCCTGTCAGATTATCTGTCAGATTTTTTAAAGTGTAATGAACGATTTTTTGAACTACAAAAGATTTTGTAACTTCCCTTAATGAAAATCGTTCAGTCAGTCAGAATAAACTAGAAACGGGAACGCGCATGAACAATAATCGTTCATCATTATAACTCAGAAACTGAACGATTTTTTCAACGATTGAACGATAGCGACGTCGTTATAGTTAAATCGTTAAAAAAATCTTAAAGCTGCATACACACACAACGATATTGTTACCAACGATTTTCTGAACGATTATCGGTCAGATTATCTGTCAGATTTTTTAAAGTGTAATGAACGATTTTTTTGAACTACAAACGATTTTTGCATATTCCCTAAATGAAAATCGTTGAGTTGGTCAGTCTGACTGAACTACAAACTACAAACGTGAACGCACATGAATGATAATCGTTCATCGTTTTAACTCAGAAAGGGAAAGATTTTTCCAACGATTGAATGATACACTATGGGGGTCATTCAGACCCACTCGCGAGCGGCAGTACGCTCGCAAGTGGGTCGATGTTCCCCACTGCGCATGCGCACGACGGAGGGAGCTCCGTCGTGCGCATGCGCGAGACCCGGCGACCGACGGGCTTTCCATCGCTCGGGGTCTCGCACCAAAGGGGGCGTGCTGTCGATGTTGATTGACAGCATGCTCCCTTTGGTGGGCGTGCCTGCCAGACGGAGGCGTTCCCATGGGAATGCCTACCGTCTGAAGCCGGCCCCACTGACATCACTAGTGATGTCAGTAGGAGTGATTTTGGCTCTGATAGAGCCAAAATCACTCCAGGGCTTGTGGCTGGGAAATCCGACCGCAGGGTTTCCCTCGCAAATCCAATGGTCGCGATGGTCAAGACCATCGCGACCATCTTTTTGCACGCTCGTATATGCTGTGGGTGGTGACCCACAGCTATACGAGCGTCCAGGAGGACGCTCCATTTTAATGGAGGAGGGCCCTGATTCAGAGCGAGCGCTCTGGTCAGAGCGTCCGGCTCTGAATCAGGCCCTATATCGTTAACGATAATTGTTCAAAAAAATTGTTGTGTGTGTATGCACCTTTAGTGATATCCATGATTCAGAACAGGTTACTTAATTAGTACCTCAATCAATTTGATTTAACCACCAGTGCTCAACCATGGATAGCTCTAAAAACTGAACTGTTGGGGAGCCTTGAGGACCACATTTGGGAACCTCTGTATTAACACACCTGGGCACACCTGCAAAAGTTCTTAACTAAAAAAAATAAAAGCTCTTGACACAAATGGGCTAAATATAGTATGTGCTTACTTATAGATACTAAGGAGTATATTTACTAAAGGTTGATTTTAATTGATTTTAATCGATTTCAAATTGATCTAAATTGATTAACATTGATGTTGTGTTTCTGGTACTAATTTACACATTTACTAACACTTAAAATCCAAATCAAAATTTGTCTGTTAGCATAGTAAATGTGTGATTTAGCCCCAGAAACACAACATCGGCCTTTAGTAAATGTACCCCTAATAATAATTTCCTATAGCTGCTAAAGGAGCTTGTCAGTCTCCCCAAATATTAACATACACATAAAAAAGACATATTGCAGCAGTGCTTGATGAATAATTGTCCATTAACTAAAAAAATTACCATGTGAACCAGAATAAAATACAATATATCCACATGTATTAATACAAATAAAACATTTTATAAATCTACATAAACTGACATATAGAACAGTGTAAGTTCTATATGTGCAGGGCAATCAGAACGGGATGTAGTCAGGAAGCCGGCGGTCGAAATGCCGGCTTCCCGACTAGAAATCCCGGCATGGGACTAATGATAGGTGTCTACATACCAACGCCTATTATTAGCCCCACGCTGAAATCCCGATGCCTGGCATACCGAACGTACGTAAGCCGGGCGTCGGGAGGTGATAGCCGCGCGGGGGGGAGGGGGTTAGGTTTAGGGACTCCCGGGGGGTCGGGTCTTAGAGTTAGGCACCTCACCGGGAGGGTTAGGGTCAGGCTAGGGGAAGGGGGGGTTAGCGTCAGGCACCCCCGGGGGGAAGGTTAGGTTTCAGACCCCCCTGGGAGGGTTAGGTTTAGGGTTAGGTTTAGGCACCCCTGGGGGAGGTTAGGGTTAGGCACTAGGGGGGAGTTAGGGTTAGGCACCCCTAAGGGAGGGTTAAGGTTAGGGGGGAGAGGGGAGGGTTAGGGGTCTTACTTTCCTCTATCGGGATCTTCATGTGCCGGCCTTCCAGCGTCGGTATTTCATCCGCCGGGGCTTAGGTCCGACGGTTATTCATACCGATTCAGATCAGAACTGCTCTTTTAGTTCAAATATATGCGATAGAGAGAACGATAATTGCATAATTAACAAAGTCACTCATTATGGGGGTGATAGGGCAAGTAGTGCCTTTCACCCCCATAAACGGAAAACATACGTTTTCCATAGCACAGGGTAACATTGTATGGTGAACATAGGTGATTACTAGATAATAAGTACTAATGGGACCCATCATTTTAAAGAGGGGACCTCCTCTTTCTAAAATGGTTGTCCCTTAATTATTGGAAACCAAGTTGTGGGAAATCCCTGTATTCCATGATTTTTCAGTACTGCAGTGGGTTTTGCCAGGTAGTCACACTGATTACCAGGCAATAATCTGTATGGGGTTACATAGTTTGAAAGAGGGGGATCCCCTCTTTCAAATAAGTGTACCCCATCTTTCTTATATGAAAGTGATTGTTGCCTGACATCCCGACCTATCGTTAGAAGGACTGTGAGGGAAAGGTAACATTTTTTTTATTTCAAACCTTCACTATGGTGGATGAGTGGAGCTTGTCCTCCACAGTCTTACCGAATATCCGTAGGATGAGCCCTACTTGTCCTCCACAGCAAAAGGGTTAAAGAATTAATTCTTTTTTTTAAAAATAGCTCCCCAAACTAAATGTTGCTAGTTACCTATCTCCCAAATTCAGCGCTGGTTGCAATATCTAATGCTAGAGAATAGCACAGAATTTCCATCACTCTTCTGCCTTACAACCATATTATATGGATCTCACTTCTCCAGAATGTTGCCTGGCATACTTGCCTAGTATTGGGTCCTATATGTGATAATATACTATATTACTATATCGTACTGGTGTTAGGAACGGGATGCCGACGCTCGGGATCCCATCGGTCATAATCCCAACAGGGTTAGGATACCGACACTTGTCGGTAAGTATTCTAACCCTAACCCTATCGCTAACCCTCCCTCCCTGCAGCCTAAACCTAACCTCCCCGCAGCCTATAACTAACCTAGTACCTAACCCTATCCTTCCCCCTAGTGCCTTACCCTAACTCCTAACCCTAACCTTCCCCCTAACCCCACTTCTCACCAGCAGGATGCCAGTGGACGGGATGCTGGCGCCAGCATCCTTACAGCTGGAATTTAAACTACATCCCCAGTACTGTAGTGTGCTACTATAATATGATCAATAATATGCAATCATTTTGAGACAGGTACAACAGAGCAGCATTTTACAGTGTTGAAGTTCCAGGTAAATTAATGCTAGGCAGATGATAGTCATATGTCCTGAGCAATGAACTGCCTGTACACATTGTGGGGGTTGATTCTGAGTCGGACACCGTTGCAGCTGCGTCTTTTAGTTCAGCCGTTATTGTGTCTTTATGGTAATACTGTGGCTCATGGGCATCCTACTGATATGACTGCGGCACTCTCGACGGACCATCGGACATTGCAACTACCTATTTAGATGCATAATGTCCAACTCATCATGGCCACTGGTGTCAGTGGAACTGCATCTTTAGACACAGTCCTTGGCACCACCACACCCCCAGCAGGCCAGCATTTGAGAAAGGCACTGGTAACTCATACTTACAACAGTTCCAATTTTCACAGGACAGTCCTGACTTTTTGTGGTGAATGGGTTGCTTCTTATCTGGAAGAGCTTTATTTTATTTAAAGAGGTTATGGCCTGTGATCAGGATGTAGTCTTCTTTTATAGGAAACATGGTCTAATTTTCAGCTATTGATAAAATATGTTTGTTACGTTTGTTAACCAGTTGCTGATGCGGTCGTATGGGATGTGTCCATAGTCAGCTGGGCTTTCCCTAGCATGGTTGCAACAAATTCTCCCTGGGTTTAAAGAGGAAATCCATTTTGCAATGGCGAAGGGGGTGGGGACCGATCATTAGTCTACCTTAAGAAACACTCTGTTGCTCTCTGCTGCACTTTGCAGGATGGTGAGGGTCAGTGCTTAAAGTGGTCCTAGAGATGTGGTGAACTCAAGTCCCCCCTCGTCACCCCCTTGCAGACTATAAATATATAAATTTGCGCCCTCCCACTCTTTTTTCAATAAAGGGACAGCATGCGTCACAAAAAGGTGCGTGGTCTCAAAAGAATGGGGCGTGGTCTCACAATAGTATCCCCAATTCAAACTACGTCACACAGTAGCACAATCTCATTCACATTACGCATATAGTGCCCCTGATTCACATTACACTACAAGTAGTGTCCCTTATTCATGTTATGACACACAGTAGTGCCCCTTTTACACAATGCCCAAATGAATGCCCCTTATACACAATGCCCACAGTAGTAGTGCCCCTAATACACATAATGCCCACAGCAGTAGTGCCCCTTATACAATGCCCACAGGAGTAGTGCCCCTTACACATAATGCCCACAGCAGTAGTGCCCCTTATGCAATGCCCACTGTAGTGGTGCCCCCTTATGCAATGCCCCAGTAGTGGTGCACCTTATGCTGTGCCCCCGCCAAAAAGGGGCATGGCCTCGAGGAAGGGGGTGAGGACTCAAGGAAAGGGGCATGGCATCATAGCCCGGTCCCCAGCCCGTGGTTACCAATGCTGGCATGCATGCAGTGACCAGTGGAATGCATCACATTCTGTGATAAGTTCAGCATTGCCCCAATGCCCCTTTAGGTATTGGGTGCATTTTTTAGGTTGTCTAGATCATATGAGTTTTGGGGTCATGCCCATAGAGAGCTGGGCTGGGAACCAGTACTTTTCGGGGGCCTGGCCTAAAAGCGGGAGGCTTGGCCACGCGCTGAACAAGTAGCCGCTGTGAGCTTCTAAGCCAGGGCAAATCCAGGAGTAGGGCGTGATCAGTGTGATGGCTCCCCCCCACCCCCACACAGGCAGAGGAAACAGCAGCCAACCTGACCCCACTGCAGCCCGGCACACAGCAACAAGTTCCGGGCTGGAGAGAGAGGCTCAGACTCCTGACAGGTAAGAGGGAGGTGGGGTGGTTGCTGCCCCGAGCCCCTGTCGGGCCCATCCAACATGCCGAGGTCCAGGTAATTAGTACACCCCCCTCTCGGCGCCCCTGTTTGGGGGTTCAATGTCAGTGGATGGGGAGGCAGTTACTTACATGAAATAATGGGCCCCATCCATCTGAGATGGATTGTGGCGATCCAGCGATGATGCAACCTGGCATCACGGGATCACGAAAATCCAACATGTTGGATTTTGCCGATTTGACGATCGTGATCAAAAAATTATCGCGATCGCCAAATCCTAGACATTTAACATGGCAAATGTCTGCGATCTGGCGACGGATCACAGAACATCGATGGTGGGAGGTTGGCATTTCCACCCAGAAATGCCAGCATTTCTCATTGCATCGCCGGATCGCGACTAACAGTCGCTGATGTATGGCCACCTTAAGTTACAGCTGTCCGAACTTAGAGCCACTACCCCAATTACCATCAGTTTTCAACTCACCTGCCCCTTTCTGTGTCTTGGGACTGTGGGCCTGATTCAGAGCCGCTCGTAAGCGGCCGCTCGTTCGTTCCGAGTGATGTTCGCACATCTGCGCAT
The DNA here is from genome assembly GCA_031769625.1 of Taudactylus pleione. Taxonomy (NCBI): domain Eukaryota; kingdom Metazoa; phylum Chordata; class Amphibia; order Anura; family Myobatrachidae; genus Taudactylus; species Taudactylus pleione. Next base: position 8,805,321 of record JAUIMM010000025.1, on the reverse strand, counting down.
GCGTATGGGTTTTAGTACGCATGCGCGAACCAGTCAGTGCGTTCAGAAATCGTGTGCTCGCAATATAGCGAATGCCTGCTAATTTGAGTGACAGAATGAGGCGTTTGTGGGTGGTAACAGGGGAAGGTGCTTGAAAACGGGGAGTGGAGATCCGAACGCAGGCGTGCCAAACGGTCAAAACGGGCGTTTAATGGGTGTGCATAATTAACAAAGCAGCATCATCGACCACGTCAGTTGGGTGTCTTTTAGCCAGAACTGCTCGCATGATTGCGGTTGGAAAATGCAACCACAAGAATAGCGAGCAGTTCATTCGCCTTTCGATGTACTCGATTAATCTAATAAATAGCGGAGATGACGTAGGATGCGATCGGCCAGGGGGCGTTTTTTATAAAAAAACGTCCGCATGTTTTGTTCGCTCGTTCAGACCTAGAGGCGTCAACAGACCGCAAAGAGTGAACAGTCAATTTAAATAGCCAGCCCCTTTTTCTGGACGAGCGAGCGCAAATAGCGTCCGGCTCTGAATGAGGTCCTGTGTGAGCCTCACTTGTATATACAGTATGACCAAACACATAAAGATACAAATGGGAGCGCAAGGATAGAAAATTACAAATTAATTTAATAAGGCATAGTTAACAAAACATATAATTTATACCTTAGATACACTATTGAAACCACTTAATATGGCCAAGCAATTAAAACAAATTGTATGAAGGATATATAATGAAGTAGCAAATATCCTCACATGAAGCGCATATGTAGTCCACTAGAGTCTTTAGACATCTGGTATATTAGATAAATCCACTTTGAAATGGGACATAGAAAGGTATTGCCAGAATAGATAAATGCAATTAGCAACCCAAATGCTGGTGGAATATTCAACCTCCCCACCGTGAATACACCTCACCACCACTGTAGATCTCAGTCCCCAGTACTAATCCCGGAGTCGCGGCAGTGGGAGGGCAATACCTCGGTGAATTATGCTTCCCTAGAGATGTAGAAAACCTCCACCTGCTGTTAAGATGGAGCGAGGTCAGCGGGAGCAACACGTCATCAGCCGGTGTATGGAAGGGAAACTCGGCTTGCACTGAAGTGGAGGGTTTGGGTGCTTGTATCCAGAAGGTCCCAATTGTTGTAACTGGTATCACCGGAATGGTTAGCAGTAGTGTACCAGCCTGCAGATAGATCCTTAATGCGTTTTTCCGTTGTAGTGTTGTAACGCGTTAAGGATCTATCTGCAGTGTGATCACTCCTCCCCACAGGGGCGTCTTAAGACTGGAGGGGGCCCATGTGCACTCCCTGTGCGGGGCCCCCTCCTCTCTCCCCGGTGGCCGGCAGCCAACTGATGTGGCTAGCCAGCTACCGGAGTCTACTGCGCATGCGCAGAACACCTAACAAATGGCCGCGGCGGCCATTTTCCGGTGTTTTGAGCAGCGCAGACACCCGACGTGGGACCACGGACAAGTAAGTGTAAAATAATATGGGTGCAGTGTGTGCGGTGCGGGGCGCCCCTGGACCCAGGGGGCCCGTGTGCCCCGCGCACACTGCACCCATTATAGATACGCCACTGCCTCCCCACAGTCAGAGGAGTCTGCTGCTGCTCAGTAGCAGCGAGCAGTCTCCCACTGCAGCCCAGCACTCAGCTGTGTGCAGGGCCAGATTAACAATGGGGCGGATGGAGCTACAGCTCCAGGCCTCCACATAAAAATAGGCCCATTAACATGACAGCATGATTACCAGCTGTATTTATTTCAATAGTTTTTCTAGTCCCCCCCCACCCCACCCCCCATAAAAATTATGCAATTTTTCTAATTCTTTGTAATTAGTGTTCATAGTGTAGGGGATGTACACACCAAGGTGACTCTGAACACACTCACACAGCACCGATCACAGCTCTCCCCCTTCTCAGTATTGGCCTTTGAACATTTTCAGCTCCAGGCCCATGTGGGCCTTAATCCGGCCCTGGCTGTGTGTACTGGGCTGCTGACAGGTAAGAGGGATGGAGGGGAGGGTGGCATTGGACCCGGGTAATTAGTACCCGCTCCCACCCCCTCTCGGTGCCCCTGCTCAAAGCTTACTAATTCTACAGTACAATGCAGGAAAAAAGAAAATGCAGGTGCACATTTTAAGCACTAAGAATGATAGCCAAAATTATTTTGACTATCATTATTCTTAGTGTTTAGAGTGTGCACCTGCATTTTATTTTTCCTGCATTGTACTACAAGTATCAGCATGGTAGCACCTCTTATTCTATTTAAAATTAAGGTGTGCAGTCCAAGCCCCCTCTCCCTTATTTCTATAGTACAACAAGTCTTACTGCGGTTCAACTTGTGATTCTGAGTACTACTGTAACTAATATGCCAGTATCAATCTAGATTTGAACCTGCTTGTGAGCTGTGCATCCACATGTAAAGGTATTTTGCCTAATCTTGTTACTGGTTTGTAGTGATGTGCAGTGAGGTAAATGGCTGTGAAGGCACTGGCTAGCATAAGAGCCAGATTTACAGATAAATGTATGAACCCGAGGGTTCGTGTGGGCATTATACAAAGGTGCAGCAGTATATGTGCTGGCAGTGGCGTAACTAGGGTATTTGGAGCCATAGGGAAGATAAATAATGGAGCCCCCGCAGCCTATGTGCGCATGCGCCAAAAAAGTGGGCATGGCCACTTTCCACAAGGGGCGAGGCCGATGAAAATGGCTGTCACACCACCGTTTCTCATCACTCAGGGAACATTCCTTTCCATCCATATGCACCTTAATGCCCCCAGTAGTAGTGCCCCTCTTGCAATACCCACTGTAGTAGTGCCCCATATGCAATGTCCCCAGTAGCAGTGCCCCATGTAGTAGTGTCCCAGTAGTACCCCTTATACAGTGCCCCCAGTAGTGCCCCTTATACAGTGCCCCCAGTAGTGGTGCCCCTTATATAGTGCCCCCAGTAGTGGCGACCCTTATGCAGTGCCCCTTACACAGTTCCCCCAGTAGTGGTCCCCCATATGCAGTGCCCCCAGAAGTGCCCCTTATACAGTGCCCCCTGTAATGCCCCTTATACAGTGCCCCCAGTAGTGGTCCCCCATATGCAGTGCCCCCAGTAGTGCCCCTTATACAGTGCCCCCTGTAATGCCCCTTATACAGTGCCCCCAGTAATGGTCTCCCTATGCAGTGCCCCCTGTAGTGCCCCTTAAACAGTGCTCCAGTAGTGGTCCCTCCTATGCAGTGCCCCCAGTACTGGGCCCCCCTATGCAGTGCCCCCAATAGTGATACAATGCCCCTGGCCAGTAATGCTCCTTACATAATACATATACACAGACACAGACATTCACATACACAAAACACTTACCTGAATCCCCACTCCTGCGCCTGCCACCATCCGCTCCTCCGTCCTCCCGCTTGGCACTATGGGAGAGACGTCATGAGTGAGCTCCAGCCCGGATCCGGCAGTAGACGCATTGGCTGCTAAAGCTAACACACCGCCGCCGAGTAGTAAAAATGATTAGAATAATACAAAGAAGATATTTATAATATTTTCTTAACATTTTTCTTATAATTTTTATAGCCAAAACTCTGGAGTATACCAGGAAAGGCTCTGCCTCACCTGCCTCACCTGCCTCACCTGAACGCACATCACTGCTGTTTTGTGAATCCTATGAACATCTAATATTCTCAAACTGCAGATGTACTGCTATGTTATTGTACGTATGTACAGTATCATGTTTGCAATAAGGCCTTATTAGTGTACAGGACTGCATAAATTGTTGACCTTTTATAAATAAAGAATTATAGTAAAATATTTAATAAAATATTTCTCAAAATAATATAAGTTGTGATCTGTTTTATTATGGTGTGTGTTTATAAAGTTGTATGTTCAACTAAAATGAATGTACATTTGCTAAACAGTCACCTTACTTCAGTTGCCATCTTGGTGCGAAAAAACAGTCTGTTACACCAAAAGGCCAATAATATCTGTTTTTCATGTTGCTCTGCAACAATATGTTCCCCAATGTCTTCCATTATCCAATGTCAAAAGACTTGGTAAACCCAGGCAATAAAATCACTGCTTCCAATAAACCTTGAAAATGATATGCATTCTAACTATAGCCCACTATCTGGCATGTCCCAGAACTATTTGCTTTTGTAAGTAGATAACTAACATTTGCACTGTAATGCATTTTTCATCAAAGGCCACTTTCCAAATCCTTACTGCTGTAAAAGTATTTATGTGCTGGACTTGCAATTTAGGAGCCTATACTGTAAAATAAAAATAGATGTCCTGTACATGGGCGGTAAGCCACTCTGAATAATGACTAGACTTACTGAGTTGTTTTTTGTGTGTAAGAAAATAGATCATTTATACTGCAACAAAGTTTCTGTATGTGGACATTGCTGGGCGAGCCTCAAAATGGTTTATTTTGCTTTCCCTTCATTTTCTGCTACTGTGTGCAACTCTATAGGGGGTAATGATCCTGGGGACCTTTCATGGGATCAGGGACAAGTACTAGGGCAGGTAACATTGATTTTCACCATGGGTGGTGGCACCATAGAGGGCCATACAGCACTGTTGTTCAGCTATACAACCTAGCCATCATTATCTTACTTTTGATTGGGCTAAAGCCTTTGATCACTGAATTAAATAGTGCGAGAGTAATTACGGCCATTAGACAAAACTGGAGGTGTAACTAGGGCAGGGCGAGCTAGGTATGTGCCCTGGGCACCATGGCAAGCCCTGCAGAGGGGGGCGCTGCCGACCAGGGCATCGTACCTGCACACCCTCCCCCCACCACCATTGTGTCCTGAGTCTGCTTTTTAACGTGCAGGCAAATGTGCCTGCTGGCCTGCTGCTGGCTTGGCTGCCTGTAGGGGAGCTGCAGAGGAGGCTCGCAGCCCCTCCTAGACAGCCTTCCCACCAGCTCTATTCTCCTCCTGACCTGATGGAGTCCTGGACTAGAGCTGCTGTCTGCACCGGGTGAGGAGTGATTGTTCCCTTCCTGGCACTCTCTCCATCGCCGCTGCCCACTCACCAGAGGTAAGTTCTTGGAGGGGTTGCTAATGGCTATACTGCCGTTGGGGGGGTACTATATTTAATGGCTAAACTGCCTTGGGGTGGGGGGTGTATTGGATGGCTAAACTGCCACTGGAGGGGATTGGATGGCTAAATTCAGTTGCACAGGGGGGGATTGGATGGCTAAGCTGCCGCAGAAGGGGAGGGGGGTGTTAACTTTTTATGTGGGGGGCTGCTGGCTGCATTTGTGTGTAAGTGTGTGTCTTTGTATAGGCTTTGTATGTGTGTGTGTAAGTGTGTCTGTATAGGCTTTGTGTAAATGTGTGTCTGTATAGGCTTTGTGTGTGTGTGTGTAAGTGTGTTTCTGTATAGGCTTTTTGTGTGTGTGTGTGTGTAAGTGTGTGTCTGTATAGGCTTTTTGTGTGTGTGTGTCTATATAGGCTTTGTGTGTAAGTGTGTGTCTTTATAGGCTTTGTGTGTGTCTGTATGGGCTTTGTATATGTGTATAAGTGTGTGTCTGTATAGGCTTTGTGTGTGTGTCTGTAGAGGCTTTGTGTGTGTGTAAGTGTGTGTCTGTATAGGCTTTGTGTGTGTCTGTATAGGCTTTGTGGGTGTGTGTGTATAAGTGTGTGTCTGTATAGGCTTTGTGTGTGTGTAAGTGTGTATCTGTATAGGCTTTGTATGTGTGTTAGTGTGTCTGTATATGTTTTTTTGTGTGTGTGTAAGTGTGTGTCTGGATTGACTTTCAACATGTGTGTAAGTGTGTGTCTGTATAGGTTTTGTGTGTGTCTGTATAGGCTTTCAGTGTGTGTGTAAGTGTGTCTGTATAGGCTTTGTGTGTGTGTAAGTGTGTCTGTATAGGCTTTCAATGTGTGTGTAAGTGTGTCTGTATAGGCTTTGTGTGTGTGTATGTAAGTGTGTCTGTATAGGCTTTGTGTGTGTGTAAGTGTGTGTCTGTATAGGCTTTGTGTGTGTAAGTGTGTCTGTATAGGCTTTCAGTGTGTGTGTGTGTGTAAGCATGTGTCTGTATAGGCTTTCAGTGTGTGTATAAGTGTGTGTCTATATAGGTTTTGTGTGTGTGTAAGTGTGTCTATATAGGCTTTCAGTGTGTGTATAGGCTTTCAGTGTGTGTGTGTCTGTATAGGCTTTCAGTGTGTGTAAGTGTGTGTCTGTTTAGGCTTTGTGTGTGTAAGTGTGTCTGTATAGGCTTTCACTATGTGTGTATAGGCTGTGTGTAAGTGTGTCTGTATAGGCATTCATTGTGTGTGTGTAAGTGTGTGTCTGCATAGGCTTTCAGTGTGTGTAAGTGTGTGTCTGTATAGGCTTTCAGTGTGTGTGTAAGTGTGTATCTGTATAGGCTTTGTGTGTGTATAAGTGTGTGTCTGTATAGGCTTTGTGTGTGTATAAGTGTGTGTCTTTATAGGCTTTATGTGTGTGTAAGTGTGTGTATGTATAGGCTTTGTGTGTGTGTGTAAGTGTCTGTCTGTATAGGCTTTGTGTGTGTAAGTGTGTGTCTGTATAGGCTTTCAGTGTGTGTGTGTGTATGTGTCATGGTGTATGTGTCAGTGTGTGTGTGTAAATGTGTCAGTGTATGTGTATATATATATATATGTGTCAGTGTGTGTCAGTATGTATATGTGTCATGTGTATGTATGTATATTATCAGTGTGTGTGTGTGTGTAAATTTGTGTCATGGTGTGTGTGTGTATATGTGTCAGTGTGTGTGTATATGTGTCAGTGTGCATCTATGGTAGTGTGTGCGTATGTCTGTGTGTATCTGTGTCAGTGTGCATCTATGGCAGTGTGTGTATATGTGTCAGTGTGTGTGTATATGTCTGTGTGTATCTGTGTCAGTGTGTGTCTGTGTTGAGAGACAATGCGGGGGTAGTGATGGTGTGCTGAGAGTTGATGCAGGGGGGGAGATGATGGTGTGCTGAGAGACAACGCAGGGGGGGAGGCGATGGTGTGTCTAAGAATAGACGACACGGAGGTAGATGATGGTTTGGCTGAGATGATGCAGTGAGATGATGGTGTGGCTGAGAGACGCAGGGGGAAGGAAGCTATACAGGGGGAACGAGTCTGGTTGAACCGCTATCGTATGATGATGACCTTGTTGATATTCCTACAAAAACAGGCATCTTCTGGATGATGTGACCTACATGAATATTGAATACTGACTGAAGACGCAGTCGTCCCAGGGAGAATGTATTTCTTCAGAGGTTCCACATTGTGAGAAACCACCGTATAGGTAAAGTGCATATGGAGTAGAAAGGAATGTTCCCAGACTGACAAGAAATTGGTGGCGTGTCATGTTGGCCCGCCCCATTTTTAGTAGCCATACCCTTTCGTTGTTTGACCACGTCCATTTTTTGCCACGCACCCAAGGCGCGCTAAACATATTTTCCTATGTGGCGGAGGGGGGGAGGCTCCAATCTTAAATTTGTCCTGGGCTTCGAAGACCCTAGTTATGCCACTGGCCAAAACCTTGGGACTCTTTGGGATCCTGTGGGTGAGTATGGATTTTTTTTTATAGCTGTCGTAGATGCTGGAGAAGAGGACATGAATGGCTACATGGATTGTAGGTGAGTATGTCTGAGTGTGTGTGTGTAACGTCACTTTAATGGTAAATGTGTCCTGCATTTACTTTAAAATTTATTATTAATGCCCTATATGCTGGTACTTGTGGTTCTCCAAGTACCAGCATGCGGGAGAGGCTTGCTGAGACCTCTAGTTCTACTGTTAAAGACAATGGACCTAATTCACTACCGTACATAACTGCAAATATAGATGCAATTGGCCGATTGTTGCGTTCTGCGCATGCGAATGCATCCCAGTGTGTGTGCACGAACTAGCTATTGTGATTGGGACTGCGATCACAGTGACTATGCAGACCCATTGCAGGGTGATTGACAGGAAGAGCCGTTGGGGGGTGATGACGGGTGGGTGGTTGAGTCAACGCAGGCATGTCAGTGCGTTTCAACACCATTGCAGGGGCATGCATAAATGATCCACTGCGAAGGCCTATGCAGTCTGAGGTCTCATAGTGTGCATGGTTGTTAGCAATTTCAAGTAAGGTCAGAGCTTGTGCGTGTGCGTGAGGCTGCGATTGTACCGATAGTTTTGCAGTCTTGCTTAACATTACGCATGTGTGGTAAATAAAGTGGGCGTCCTTATGTTATGCTGCGAGGGCATTGCAATAAAAATGGATTAGCATACTATCGCAGTTGAACTGCCTGCGCAATCGCTATTGCATATGCAGTTGCGTACGATAGTGAATCAGGCCCAATATTCTTTCTTCTATTTTCTACACAATCAATCCGGCACCCACCGCCCAGGGGTGTCAAGAATAGCCTCGGCGAGGGGGAGCCCTGTATTGGGTAGTCCTCACCTCCCTAGGGATCCCTGGTCTGGGCTGACTAGCTGTCAGGTGATGAATGCTTTGACGGGGGGGGGGGGGACTCGGTGAAAGGGTCCCCTGGCTTTGGCATTACACCCCCACTAGAAAGAGTCCAGTGCTGGTTGTGGAAACTACAGGGGACCCCTACTCATTTTGTTCCTTGTCTTTCCACAACCAGGACTGGCTCACTGAGACATGTAATCGTTGATGAAAATATGGGGAAACCCTACTTTTTTTTCCTCTATATTTTCGCAACCATGACCAGTTCAGAAAAGCCTGATGCTGGTTGAACTTTTAGGGGGGACTTCATGTCTTTTTTTTAATATTTTATTTTTAACATTTTACTGTTTTTTTAACAGAAATATGCATGTATCTCATGGATCTGTGCATGTTTCTCTGTAACTCGGACCTGATCAGGCTATACTTGCTAGCCTGATGGAGGTCTGTTATTTTACTTAGGTTAGGTTATGTTAGGTCAGTAATAGTAGGTGAGTTAAAAACTTGCACTCTATTACAGTGTTCGAGTTGTATCCTCACAATGTCACAGTGGCAAATAATCTGGATGTGAGTTTTGTCATTGCGAGTTGCGGGGGTGGGAGAAACATGGGAGTTTGCATGTTCTCATTACGTAAAGTAAGTTCTAGTGCTCACCTTCAATGCTCAGTAGTACTATCTTGCTCAAGTAAGTGATAACCAGTGGCGTAAACAGGGATTTTGGAGCACAAGACTGGTGATTATTTGCTTCTGACGTGGGAGTCTAGGAGAGATCTGCACATGAATGAACCACCTGTACATCTGTGGTGACTGATGCCCCCCCCCCTGTCAGTGCCCAGGACACGTGCATGCTCGACCCCCCTTAGTTACGCCACTGCTGACAAGAAATGGTTTAGGGCTTATTCAGAGTTGTACACTATTGTCACTGCAGCTGTGATCCTGTACAGAGCTGCTGTGCAAAAATATGCAAATGTAGCAGCTGCCAGGATATGTATTGTGATGTCCAACGGCGCCTTTGTAAATCCAAGCATCTGCGTACATTGATGCAGCATCGGTCACAGATCATTTCATGTAGGCACTCCTGAATAACTCTATGGTCACACAGAATGGCTCATGGGAAATTAGACTCCGGAGTCATGTTTATTGCAGACGCAGGATGTGACATGCCTCCGAAATGGTCGCAACAAGTCTGTTTTTTATTTTTTAGCTAACACTCCCTGTTATCACCCGCAAACACTCCATGACTGTCAATCACACTGCAAATAAATAATCGCTGTGAGTGACTACGGTAATATACATTGATGCATGTGCAGTGTGGCTCAGATGCATGCGCAGATGGCAGATAAACATTGGCATAACATCAGAGGCATCACTAGGGTTCGTGTCATCCGGTGCTAAAACTCATGGTGACACCCCCACCTCCGCCCCCAAAAAATTAAAAACCAGGACCAAGGTGCACAGATCTACGCTCTCTCCCCCCTTACCAGTCACGCAGTCCAGCACTCACACTGCAGTGCTCCTCCCAGAATGTCGGCGGGCATGAGCAGAGAAAGAGGGACTCGTGAGATGATGACATCATCATCTCACGAGACCTGTAGCTCTGCATTGGCGAGATACAGTGGGCACTAACTATGATGGCAGCATAGCCGCTTAGCACAACAGTACCAGTCCAGACCGGACATTGGACTGGCCCGGAGAGCCTACCCTTGCTTGCAGGGACAGTGGCAGGGCCGTTTCAACGGGCTGGAGCTCCCAGTGCAAACCTCCAAATTACGCCCCCCTCCCATAAAAAAGGTTAAGATAGTAAATGTGGTCTCACGATAAGGAACATGGGACCTTATTCAGAGGCGGCCGCACGGTCTACGAGCTCACGGCCGCCTCGATGTTTTGCCAGTGCGCATGCGCACGAGGGAGCCGACTCCCTCGTGCGCATGCGTGAGACCCGCTACGACCGACAGCGCTGGTCGTAGCGGGTCTCTTTCCAAATCGGGCGACCTGTCAATGTTGATTGACAGCTCGCCCCGTTTGGAAGGCGGACCAGGGGGGTGGCAGCCCAAACGGAGGCGTTCCCATGGGAATGCCTGCCGTTTGGGGGAGGCCCCACTGACATCACTAGTGATGTCAGTGGAGAGCTTCCGGCTCTGACAGAGCCAGAAGCTCTCCGGGGCTTACGACAAGTGAGACCCTACCCTAGGGTGGCGCAGGTTGACGCCATGATGTCACACGCCGTGCGCTGCCTTCTTTAAAATAATAAATAAATAAAAAACTCTTTTAAGCACAGCAGCCAGGACTGGCGGCGGCTGTGGAAGAGGGTGGAGGAGTGGGCGGGCAGCAGGCGGATTCCCTGTCCGTGACGTTGCAGCAGCTACTGTAACAGTGGGGGAGTGTGCGGTTTTTGGTGTCACCCCTTTGGAGGGTGACACCCGGTGTGCCCCACACCCCCCGCACGCACCTTGTGACGCCACTGCATAACATACAACTCTGAGTCTGGGCCTGATTCAAAGCCGCTCGTAAGCGGCCGCTCGTTCGCTTCGAGCGATGTTCGCACATCTGCGAATGCGTATAGGTCATAATGCGCATGCACCAACCAGTCAGCGCGGTCGGAAATCGAGTGCTCGCAAAATAGTGAGTGCCTGCTAATTTGAGTGACAGGATGAGGCGTTTGTGAGTGGTAACAGGGGAAGGTGCTTGAAAATGGGGATTGGAGATCTGAACGCAGGCGTGCCAAACGGTCTGGAGGGATGCATGTGTAGGCACTAGTGGGATGTGATGTGATAATCTTGTGCCAATTACAATAATTAATGTCAGAGTTAAACAACAAAAGGTATAATAGGTTCGCTCCTCAATCAGTAAATATATAATGGTTTTCAAACTGGCAGCTCTATCAGCAGGATCTGCTACCTGCTAAAAAGGGGTAATTGAGAAATGTAGATAGAGCGCTTGTCTGAATAACCACACAGATATAAAAAAAAAATAGTTTAATATCACTATTGCATATATATGCGATACAGAATAACAATACAATATAAATATTATTACAAGATAATGCAGTAATCTGTTCAAGCCCTAAACAGGTTTATTCCCTAGACCCTTTCCATATAAGGATATGATAGATCAATGGTCGGATATCCATGGAAAATGTTTCATTTATCTAACCAGGAAAAAACACAGAGCGGCTGACTCAGTATCAGGTATCAGACACACCCGTGGATTACCTGGGAGTGTGTTGCCCACTGCACAGTCCAGCTGTTGTACCACATTGGACAGTGGAGCTGTCACCAGCTTGCTCCAGCTGACGGATCCTGACCATTGTCCCTAAAGTCTGGCTGCTATACCGCATTGAGCAGTAACTAGCTTGCTCCCGCCAATGGATTCTGATCGCTGTCCCCACAGAGTCCGGCTGCTACACCACATTGAGCGGCTGAGCCAAAATCAACTTGCTCCCGCTGACGAGCAGTTGTAAGCAAGTCCGTGTGTGACATCTGCCAGTGAATACTTATATAAATCTCAGAATTATTCTTATAAGCCTGAATTTATGCTATAACCGGCGAATAAAGGGCCTGATTCAGAGCCGGACGCAATTAGCGCTCGCTCGTCCAAAAAATAGGGGTGGCTATTCAAATGAACCGTTCGCTCTTTGCGGTCTGTTCACGCCTCTAGGTCTGAACAAGCGAACAAAACTTGCGGTCGTTTTTTGGATAAATACGCCCCCTGGCCACTCGCATCCTACGTCATGTCCGCTATTTATTAGATTAATCGAGTACATCGACCAGCGTATGAACTGCTCGCTATTCTTGTGGTTGGTTTTTGCTACCACAATCTTGCGAGCAGTTCTGGCTATAAAATAACCCAGTGACATGGTCAATGACGCTGCTGTTTTAATTATGCACACCCATAAAACTCCCGTTTTGACCTTTAAACACGCCTGCGTTTTCAAACACTCCACGTTTTCAAGCACCTTCCCCTGTTACCACCCACATATGCCTCTTTCTGTCACTCAAAATAGCAGGCATTCGCTATTTAGCGAACAAACGATTTTCGGCCGCACTAACTGGTTCGCGCATGCGTATTACGATCCGTACGCATGCGCAGTTGGGCAAACATCGCTCGGAATGAGCGTACTGACGCTTACGAGCGGCTGTGAATCAGGCCCAAAGTACAGCATTTAAGGCACAAAACTTATGCTGGCGGCAGTGACTGTTATAATAACCAGGGTTATCTACACATCCACAGATGTGTTTCTAAGGGCTCTATTTATAATCATTATTTTTACTAAAATAAAGTGAAAAAGGGTGTTTTCACACCCTTTTCACATTATTTTAGTATCACCTAAAGTTACTAAAGGGCAATTGGAGTAGAATTCGTAAAATTCTACTCCAAGCCCTAATTATCACATATTTTTAGTAATCAGATCGCATTTCCCATAATTGTAATAGGAAATGTGATCTGGCCAAAGTTACTAAAAATAAATTGTGAAAAAATACCGGGGAAAGCCCTGTTATAATAACGCCACTTGGAGGTGGCGTTATCCAGGGTCTCCCCCGGTTACCGAACTCCTGCTCTGCTCTAACAGGCAGAGCAGAGCCCGGAGCCGGCCCCAGTGATCAGCTGTGTGGTCTAAACAGATCACAAGCTGATCACTGCTAAAAAAAAAATTTAAAAAAATAGTAAAAATAAGTCCAGGGCCAGTCATCGGTGCTCTGGTGATGTCCTCCCTCCGGTCAGCTGGTCTCCCATCCTGCACTGGGGCCTGGTCATCACCTAACCAGGTCCCAGTGCAGGATGGAATGTCAGCTGACCAGAGCCACGTAGGACATCACCGGAGCACCGATCACCGGAGGTAAGTGTAATTAAGGGAGGGGTGGTCGCAGAGCGGGGGGTCGCAATTGTGTGGGGAGGGGCTTAGCGGCGGGGGCAGAACTTAGTGGCGGCCGATCGGTGCATGCTTGGGCACTTGTCACTGTATTTTTTGCGAAAATACCGTGATAAGGCTGCCGAGGGGAGGGGAGGGGATTCGCAGGGACAGAGCTTTATCACAAGCTCTGTCCCTGCAAGGGATTTTTAGTAAATCCCTGTGATATTGCCTGAATTCGCAATGCGAATTCAGTTGGTAATATCACACTACAATCTGCATTCAAAATGCAGATTGTAGTAAATAGAGGCCTAAATGTGAATGATATTGTATGTATAGGAACTGGTATAAACAAGCAGACGACCACTTGGACTACATAAATCTATTAACCCTTTTTGGTAATACATACAGGTGTAAACATTTTCCATGGATATCCAGCCATGTTGAATTGATCTAGCATATCCTTATATGGAAAGGGTCTAGGGAATTAACTTGTTTAGGGCTTGAACAGATTACTGCACTATATCGTAATAATATTTATATTTTATGGTTATTTTGTATCGCATATATATGCAATAGCAGTGGCATCACAAGGTGGGTGCGGGGGGTGTGGGCCGCACCGGGTGTCACCCTCCAAAGGGGTGACACCAAACAGCGCACACTCCCCCACTGTTACAGTAGCTGCTGCAACGTCACACACAGGGAATCCGCCTGCTGCCCGCAGGAGATGCTGTCTTTGGCAGCACACAAAACGGAAGCTCTCAACAGGAAGGGGGCAGAGGGATTTTTAAAGTCTGGTACTAACCATCTGTTATCATTGTGCTTCTGGGATTATGGATGGGGAGGATGGGAGGGGAGGAGAGAGAACATCTCCAGATACCATCCCAAAGTAGCCTTTCCATTTGGTGTTTGATTTCCATCTGACCAAACAAGCTGTTATGATCAAGGAAAATCAATCCCACCAGGTTGGTATCTACAAATCAAGGTTGAAAAATGACATGAGTATTTTGCAAGTATACCTATTTGTGATTTTAGTTTAAATAAATACAGTATGAAACTATAAAAAAAAATAAGCGTCAGAGCAGCGGCATCTATTAAACTTTTGCAACACAGCAGTGGCAGACAGGATGGCAGTTTCATAAACTATAAAATTAAAAATGTCAGGCAGCAATGCCCCAAACAGTACATAATGCAAAGAAAAAAGGTGCCAGATGGAATTGTCCTTGGGCCCTTCCACCCACTCTCATGTTGTATATAGGACATGCACAGTTTAACAAACCAATCACTTCAGTGACATGGACTGCCAATTGTGGCTGGTTTGTTTGGGCCACCAAAAAACAAGCTACCAACAGGCAGCTGACATTGCTGGCAATTATTGCTATGTACACAAACTGACTTTACAGAGGCAAGATGTTGTCGCCATCAACTTCTGATTCCTCACCCTCATCATTGTGTACATCATCTTCACACAATGGACCTCATTCAGAGTCTCTCGCTAGGGCACGCTCCCTCGCTGAGAGCGATATTCGCACATCTGCACATGTGTATAATTCACAGTGCGCGTGCGCGTGCGCGTGCGCAAGTCATTCGTTGCGATCTGATTTTGGTAGCTCGCAAGCCACTTTCAGGTCGCTGCTTTGAGTGAAAGATAGTGCCGTTTGTGGGTGGTAACAGGGGAAGGTGCTTGTGAACGGGGGAGTGGATGTGCGAACGCAGGCGTGTCAGGCCACCAAAACGCTGTTTAAAAGGTATACATAATTTACAAAGTAGCGTCATGGTACACGTCACCTGAATTTGTTTCAGCCAGCACTGATCGCAGTGCTTGCAGCAGGCTAAGGCAGCTCCAATGGCTCTTGATGGTCCCGATTAATCCTTCATTTCCCAGAGATGGCGTCTGTTGCGAGTGGCAAGGGGGTGTCTTTATACACTTGTGAATACACTTTGCCGTAGCTCGCTAAAACATAGTGGGCGTCCTTACGAGATGCAGTGCGAGCACTTCATTACAATATCCGGCCTCTTTTTGCCAATGAGCGATCACATCTTGCGAGAGACTCTGAATGAGGTCCAATATTAATTAGTCCTCGCTGGAATCCACCATTACAGCCTCAGGTGCCTCTGTAATTTTTGTATGTAATTGGCAGTAAAGGTCTTCCACATGAAATTTGTAGTTCATTTTGTTAAACATCATCTTTTCCACATTTTGAGGAAGTAGCCTCCTACACTGATTACTGCCAGTAGTGAAACGGACTGTCTGACATGCCTATTTGGACGTTATCATTAAAATAGTCCTCAACCATTCTTTGAACGGTGACCGTATCGAATGTAGTCATGGTAAAGGTCTCATTAATTGTAGTCAATTCTTTTAGACCCAACCAGATGTCAAAACATGTTTGTGTTGACTCATTTGTGTCACCAGTGGGTCTTTTTTTGGGAAAGTTTAGTTTTTTCCTTGCAGCCACACTTGCTGGAGAAACTGAAGGAGGAGCCATCGCTGCATCACATGCCACTTGAGCTGACAATTTGCTTACCAACAGCTCTTTGCATCTCTTCAGATCTTTGTCCATTGGGAAGAAGGACACATCATATGACTTAAACCTAGGATCGAGCACGGTCGCCAAAATGTATTGCTCCGATTAAAATATCCTGACAACCCTTGGGTCCTGGAAAAGTGAATAAAGTACTTGATCTACAAGTCTGACATACTTAGCGGAATCACTTCGATCAGCTCCCCCTTCAGTTTCTCAAGCTGCTTTTCCAACAGTCTTATGAGGGGAATTACCTGACTCAAGCTGGCAGTGTCTGAACTCACTTCACAGGTGACTACTTCAAAAGGTTTCAGCACTCTGCACAACATGGAAAGTATTTTCTACTGAGCTTGAGTAAGGTACAGTCCCCCTCCTCTTCCGATGTCATATTTTGTTGTGCAGCTGTGGATGTCTTTGTGCTGTTCCTCCATCTGCACAAGCATATAAAGGGTGGAGTTCCACTTCATAACTACCTCTTGCTTCAGCTGTTGACAGGGCAAATTCAACATTTCTTGCAGTTGCTGCAATCTTCTATATGCACCAGCTGAATGACGAAAATGCCCAGAAATTTTGCGGGCCACGGAGAGCATCTCCTGCATGGCCCTGTCTTTTTTTAAAAACTTTTTCACCACCAAGTTGGAATTCACCCAGCTGTAATGCTCACACAATATTTGTGGAATTGTTAGAAATCACAAATCCCGAGGAGAGTCCAAGCGGGGTAAGCCATTTTGCAATGACTTAACCTGCCTATGAATAAGCTTCTTTTTCTTAGATGCTGCTGCTGCTGTTGGTGGCGCTGAAGGCAGTACACCCACCCAGTGGGCTGTTATAGTCATGTGTTTGCCCTGTTCTGCTTGTCCACATATCTGTGGTTAAGTGGACAGTGGGTACAATGGCATTTTGGAGGACACTAATTACGTTTTTTTTACCGTCCCTCTACGGGCTGGGAATTACTTTTCTAGTGAAGTGGAACCTAGATGGGATTTGGTAGCAGGGACACAAGACCTTGATTAACTGTCTAAAACCCACTGCACTAATGGCAGATATCGGATGCACATCTAATACCAACACAGATGTTATGGCGTCAGTGATCTGCCCTGCAACTTGGTGACTGCTGTCATACTTGCTCCTCCTTACAAAGGATTGTTTAACAGTCAATTGTTTTTTAGAACAACTACTAGTCATCTTCCTGGTCTCTTTCTGGGATGAAGATCCACTCACAGCAGCAGCAGGCGTAGGGCTCAATGATTCTACTGAGGAATCCAGGATATGGGAGGACTGAGTTAGCCTTATCAAATTGGATGCATGACTACTTCTGATCATGACTGAGGATATTGTTGATTAAGGTGTTGGTGGTGAAGATGTCAGGTGTTTGGATCTAGCAGAGAAAAGGGAGCTAGCTGCTGCTGGACTGCTTGTTGTTACTTTTTAGCCACAGTTTCTGAATTTTACAAACACTTTTGATGGATGTGCCGTAGATGATGTAAAAGAAAGGAGGTTCCTAGATGGTTAAGGTCCCTACCTCTACTTTCTCTGGCATGACAATGGGTACAGATGCTTCGACAATTGTTGTCCTGATTTGAGTAGAAATCTTTTTGTTTTATGCCTGGGCATGACAATGGGCTTTTTCTTATCATGGACAACAACTGTTTCCGCTGGGGCCTGATTTACACAAACAACATCCTCATCAACAACATCCTCATCATCAGCATCCTCATCACCAACATCCTTATTAACGTCAGCTACACAAATATCCTCCTCATGCTGGTGAACTTCCACAGAAGCATCCTCAATTTCTATGTCAGCATGTTGACTTGTGCTACTCATCCCCACATTTGCAGAGGATGCACAAGTGGTGGAAGGAGTCTACTCTTTGAATACAGATTTGGAAAGGTCAGACTCACTCATGGCACCCGTTGACACACTTAGACTCTCCTCAGGGATTTGTGACATTTCTGAGATCACAATTGGTTCCTGTGCCTTAACGATTTTCATTAATTTAAACATCTACAGAGAGAAGGGCTTACATCATCATAAGAGGCAGAATCACCAGTCATAAATAAAGGCCCAGGCCTTAGCCTTTCCTTGCCACTTTGTGTGGTGAAAGACATTTTGCCAATTTTATGTCTTTCTGCAGCTAACTTTCCTTTTAATGTTTTTTCTTTACCACTATAACAGATTGGTTCTTTGATTTTAGATACCCTGACTTAAGCCCTGTATGCCCCTGGGCATTGGCTTTAGTAGATGATGTAGACGGACTAGTATCATCATGACTGGTGGCACTGGCAGCAGCTCCAGCACTAGTATGTGGTTCCTGCTCTCCTCTCAACTAATCGTTCTCCATATCAACAAACATGAATGAAGTGGGGTACAGCACACACGTCAATTTGTACCAATTTTAAATACACACTGCAGTATCAATGACCTACTGTGTCACAATATTTTTTTATGAAAAAATATCTAAAGGAAAATCTGACAATACTGACATGTCTGAGTGATAAACGATGAATGATGCGCGTTCCCGATGGTCAGATAACGATATCTGACATCTGATATGTTTGCAGTCAGATTTTAATGATTCCATTCATTTTAATGCAGTCAAAAATCGTTCATAGTTCAAATCATTCAAATCTTTGGTCAGATTGTTCATCAAATCGTTCAGATCATTCAATCGTTCATCTGACAAATCTGACCTTTTGTATGCTCCATTACAGTGTCACAACATTTTTTTATAAGTAAAACACTGTGCTACCACTTACAGTGCCACAATATTTTTTATTAATAAGAAAAGAATAACACACTGTGCTACCACTTACAGTGTCACAATCTTTTTTATGAATAAGAAAAGAATAACACGCTGCGCTGCCACTTACAGTGTCACAAGATTTTTTATGAATAAGAATAGGACACTGCGCTACCACATACAGTGCCACAAAATTTTTATGATTAAGAATAACACACTGCGCTATGACATATAGGGCCTCATTCAGAGGCAGTCGGAGGATGCAAGCGGTCGCTCAGAAACTGGGCGGCCGCTTACATCCTGACCGCCCGCCTCTGTTTCGGTCGTTAGGCAAGACAGCTCTAACGACTGCTAGGGTGATGGTTGCGATGGTCAGAGACCATCGCGACCATCGGGGCTTACGACGAGTCCCTAGGGTAGCGTCTCACTTGTGGTAAGCCCCGGAGAGCTTCTGGCTCTGTCAGAGCCGGAAGCTCTCTACTGACATCACTAGTGATGTCAGTGGGACCTCCCCCAAAAGGTAGGCGTTCCCATGGGAACGCCTCTGTTTGGGCTGCCACCCCCCGGCCCGCCTTCCAAATGGGGCGAGCTGTCAATCAACATCGACAGCTTGCCCCCTTTGGAAAGAGACCCGGTCGTAGCGGGTCTCACGCATGCGCACGAAGGAGCCGGCTCCCTCGTGCACATGCGCACTTGACAAACATCGAGGCGGCCGTGCGGTCGTAGACCGTACGGCCGCCTCTGAATGAAGGCCATAGTGTCACAATATGTGGATGATAAACTGTGGTCTGGTGTGCAGTGTCACTGAACATTAATAGCGTAGCTAGCACACAAAAAAAACCCTGAAATAAAGATCTTTTTAAAAAAATGTATTTGTAGAATGCTAATTTTATTTGACGTTTATTTTTTTGTACAATGGGGAAGAGCACCCCTGGACGAGGCAGCCCCTGTGTTGATGAACAACACAGCACCCTTTTATGGCCAACAAAGCACCACTGTGGAGTACGGACGGACACCTGAAGAGTCACAAATACGTGGATGATAAACTGCAGTCTGGCTGGCAGTGTCACCGAACAATAATAGCGTAGCTAGCACACACACACACAAAAACAATATAAAAATATATATTTTTATTTTATGTTTAATGATAATTATTAATTTTAACTTGTTTTACACTGAGGCACCCGTAGATTGACAGAACATCCCTGGATGACACAGGACCCCTTTATGAACTGCAGCCCAAGCCCCTTGATTGACAGGACAACAGCAGCACCCCCCACTTTATGTACTGCAGGTCCAGCCCGACAACACTGCACCCTTGAACAACAGAGAAGAACAGAGGGGGTCATTCAGACCCGCTCGCGAGCGCAGGACGCTCGCAAGCGGGTCGATGGTGCCCCACTGCGCATGTGCACGACGGAGGGAGCTCCGTCGTGCGCATGCGCGAGACCTCGATAGCGACGGGCTCTCCGTCGCTCCGGGTCTCGCACCAAAGGGGGCGTGCTGTCAATGTTGATTGACAGCACGCCCCCTTTGGTGGGCGTGCTGGGGCATGGCTACCAGATGGAGGCGTTCCCATGGGAACGCCTACAGTCTGAAGCCGGCCCCACTGACATCACTAGTGATAGAGCCAAAATCATCTGATAGAGCCAAAATCACTCCAGGGCTTGCGGCAGCGAGACCCTACTGCAGGGTCTCGGTCGCAAGCCCGATGGTAGCGATGGTTTTGACCATCGCGACCATCATCATGGACGCTCGCATAAGCTGTGCATGGTCACCCACAGCTATGCAAGCGTCCAGGAGGACGCTCCATTTTCATGGAGGAGGGCCCTGATTCAGAGCGAGCGCTCTGGTCAGAGCGTTCGTCTCTGAATCAGGCCCAGAGCACGTCTGTTCTGTAGACTCTCCACAGTCGGAGTGAAAATGGCGCCGTTCACCGGGACCTTTATAGAATCCCAAACCCGCGAGAATCCAACAGCGGGATGATGACATTTTGCCTTGTTTTGGATTCCAAGTTAGGCGGGAAAACCCGAGCCGGACTTGGATCCTACTCGGATCCCCTATATTCGGGTGGGTCCGGTTCTCAGAGAACTGGACACGCTCATCTCTAGTTATAATTACATCCTTTGACCAAGATAGATTGCTGTCTCTGGATACATGGGATTGCGAAAGTTCCATATGTGAAGTTTTTCTTATAGTAGCCCTGATGTACAAGCTTTATATGTATTTACTGTAAAGACTGTGACACAAATCAGGGTCTAAGCATTCCTTTTAAAATCAGACATTCATTCATTGCTGTCTCAAAATATCACAGGGACATCTCCCTGTGATTAATTGCTGCACCTGTTCGCTCAACTGGTCTGCTAGTCCAATGGCTAGAGACCACTCCCTATTTAAACAAGTTCCTGTGTGCAATCCATTATATGAACAAAGGCCCTCATTCAGAGCTGTACGCTCTGAGCAGAGCGCACGCTCTGAATGAGGGCCGGGCTCCATTTTCATGGAGCGTCCTCCTGGACGCTCGTATAGCTGTGGGTCACCACCCACAGGCTATACGAGCGTGCTTTTTGATGGCCGCGATGGTCGAGACCATCGCGACCATCGAAATTGTGAGCCGGAGCCTGCGGTTGAGGTTTTCAACCGCAAGCTCCGGAGTGATTTTGGCTCTATCAGAGCCAAAATCACTCCCACTGACATCACTAGTGATGTCAGTGGGCCGGCTTCTGACGGGAGGCGTTCCCGTGGGAACGCCCCCGTCAGGGAGGCACGCCCCCGGCACGCCCACCAAAGGGGGCGTGCTGTCAATCAACATTGACAGCACGCCCCCTTTGATCGGACACAATGAGCGAAGGACTTTCCTTCGCTCGTCGCGTCTGGCGCATGCGCACGACGGAGCTCCCTCTGTCGTGCGCATGCTCAGTGCAGACCATCGACCCACTTGCGAGCGGACAGCCGCTCGCGAGTGGGTCTGAATCAGGCCCAATGTGTTCCTACTGTCGAAGCCGGATAATTGGCTGAGACAGGATCGGTTTAAAATTAAATCTGCGCGACGCCATTTTGCGAACGGCAATGAGACGCCATTTTGCGACTGGCCACACAGCGCCATTTTAGTGAATCTCGTCCACTATAAGTACATATGGCGATGCTATTATTTAGTGTCGTGCGACTCCCACGCAATAGAAAGAAGTTAAAAGTCCTCACCATATAAATACAGACAGTCACTAAAGAATATAAAATCATTAAAACTGCAAAACACGTACCATGGTGTACTCCACAAACACGTAGTTGCACAATGCTAACTAGCGTCTCTTCCCAAAACCCCAATACTTACACACTGCACACTTACATAAAAGGTTCCCTAGCATTAAAGTGTAATATTCAAGGTTTATTCAGTATTATTAATGTTGTGTAATAAATGTAATTTGATATCTAAGCTTTAGTACATGGTAAGCAGACCGTGTTTGGTGTTGTACTGATTCACTGTGTCTTTGCAGATTTCCGGTACCATCGGTGAGAAGATCGCAACATGTGTCTGCAAACTATGGACTATAGAGAGTTAAACATTAAAATGTACTTTGTAATGTAGCCAGCTTAGATTTATTATGCAGCGGGAAACAGGACACAAAGAGCTGTAGGAGGCTGGATTATGTCCATACGAATTGACCTATGAACTGTACTGTAACAGAAGAACCAGGAAGAAGAACCAATGGAATCATGCCAAACTGTTCTATTGTATTGCCTATCTCTGTAAGAGTATATATGTGGGATCTCTAAACCTGGATGCCAGTCTGCTTGGTTTGCTGTTGACGGAGGTTTCTATTTTGATGCCGGGATCTGGGTCCAGAGCGCGTGCATATGTAACAACTGTACATTAGTTCTGTATGATTTATTTGCGCTAATTGTATTTAGGTCACAGCATGAAACCATCTGTTTTTTATATTGAATAATAACTTTTTGTGCTTTGGAACCACACTCAAAGTCTGAAAGCATTTATTTATTGTGCGACTCATAATGCTATATAGCGACAATTTTAGAAGGTATAGATTGGCAGGAATCGATAGTTAGGGGCTCACAGTGTGAATCACGATACCGGTCACTTGATAACACTCGGTCAGCGATCTCTCAGCAAAAGGGTGGAGGCACCATAGCAGGAGAACGCATTGTGCCTTCGAAAATCTGCTAACACTTTGTTGCTGAGAGTCCGCTACCCATTATTGTGGCTTAAGGATCACTGATTAAGAATCCAGGGTCAAGGGAGGAAAAAGTTTGTTTTCCTTCATTGATAGATTTTTATGTTAAAAAGGGGAAGTCGCACAATAGCGTAAGGGTATTAATACATTTTGTGTAGTTGTCGATTTATTGTGTATGCGACTAGTCGCACAATACCGTATACGTATTTCCTGTATTGCTGCCACGTGTTTCAAACAAAGCCGTTGAGATTGCATTGATAGATAGCATTGTTGTAAATATCTTGATCAGTGTTGCCATAGTCTGGGAAAACATGTATTTTTCTGCGCAGGAAAAGGGCATGTAACAGTGAATATTTGTTGGTAGGAGTAACATGTTCCCTAGTTAATGGTATCGTAGGACCTTTAATTGGTGCTTGGTGTCGGCCTAGTGGCTCGGTAGTAGATACCGCAGTCTATACTAGGGGTGTGCACCGGCCACTTTTCGTGTTTTGTGTTTTGGTTTTGGATCTGGATCTTTCTTCGTGTTTTGGATCTGGATTGGTTTTGCCAAAACCACCCTTCCGTGTTTTGGGTTTTGTGTTTTGGATCTGTATTTTTTTGAAAAAAAGCATAAAAACAGCTAAAATCACAGAATTTGTAGGTTTTTCTGCTCCTATGCTATTATTAACCTCAATAACCTTAATTTCCACTCATTTCCAGTCTATTCTGAACACCTCACACCTCACAATAGTGTTTTTATGTCCAAAAGGTTGCACTGAGGTAGCTGGATGACTATGCTAAGCGACACGAGTGGGCGGCACAAACACGTGACCCATCTAGGCGTGATACTGCAGTGGCAGACAGGATGGCAGTTTGAAAAACTAGGCCCCAAACTGTACATAATGCAAAGAAAAAAAAGAGGTGCAAGATGGAATTGTCCTTGGGCCCTCCCACCCACCTTTATGTTGTATAAACAGGACATGCACACTTTAACAAACCAATCATTTCAGCGCCAGGGTCTGCCACACAACTGTGGCTGAAATGATTGGTTCGTTTGGGCCCCCACAAAACAAGCTGGCAATTAATCTGTCCCTGCACAAACTGGCTCTACGGAGGCAAGATGTCATCCTCATCCTTCTCATCCACCGATTCCTCACCCTCTTCAGTCTGTACTTCCTCATCCTCACAAAGTATTAACTCGTCCCCACTTGAATCCACCACCACAGGTCCCTCTGTACGTTCTGGAGGCTGGTCTCCCTGGAAGAGCTGATAATTCATTTTGATGAACATCATCTTCTCCACATTCTGTGGAAGCAACCTCCGACGCCTTTCGCTGACAAGGTTCCCGGCTGCACTAAACACTCTTTCGGAGTACACACTGGAGGGGGGGCAACTCAGGTAAAATAGAGCCAGTTTGTACAGGGGCCTCCAAATTGCCTCTTTTTCCTGCCAGTACAGGTATGGACTGTCTGACATGCCTACTTGGATGCTGTCACCGATGTAATCCTCCACCATTCTGTCAATGGTGACAGTATCATATGCAGTAACAGTAGACATGTCAGAAATTGTTGCCAGGTCCTTCAGTCCGGACCAGATGTCCAAACTTGGTCCTGCCTGCCCTGCATCACCGCCAGCGGGTTGCTTAGGATACCTAAGTTTTTTCCTGGCAGCCCCAGTTGCGGGAGAAAATGAAGAAGGAGCTGTTGACATGTCACGTTCCGCTTCAGCTGACAGTGTGTTCACCAGCAGGTCTTTGCACCTCTGCAGGCTTGTGTCAGCCGGAAAGAGAGACACCACATAGGCTTTAAACCTAGTATCGAGCACGGTGGCCAAAATTTAGTGGTCTGATTTCAACAGATTGACCACCCTGGAATCCTGGCAAAGCGAATGAAGGGCTTCATCCACAAGTCCCACATGCCGAGCGGAATCGCTCCGTCTTAGCTCCTCCTTCACTTTCTCCAGCTGCTTCTGCAAAAGCCTGATGAGGGGAATAACCTGACTCAAGCTGGCAGTGTCTGAACTGACTTCACGTGTGGCAAGTTCGAAGGGCTGGAGAACCTTGCACAACACGGAAATCATTCTCCACTGCGCTTGAGTCAGGTGCATACCCCCTCCTTTGCCTATGTCATAGGTGGATGTATAGGCTTGAATGGCCTTTTACTGCTCCTCCATCCTCTGAAGCATATAGAGGGTTGAGTTCCACCGCCTCACAACCTCTTGCTTCAGGTGATGGCGGGGCAGGTTCAAGAGTGTTTGCTGGCGCTCCAGTCTTCGGCACACAGTCGCTGAATGGCGAAAGTGGCCAGAAATTTTTCGGGCCACCCAAAGCGTCTCCTGCACGCCCCTGTCGCTTTTCAGAAAATTCTGCACCACCAAGTTTATTGTGTGAGCAAAACATGGGACGTGCTGGAATTTGCCCAGATGTAATGCCCGCACAATATTGGTGGCGTTGTCAGATATCACAAATCCCCAGGAGAGTCTAAGTGGGGTAAGCCACTGGGCGATGATTTCCCTCAGTTTCTCTAAGAGGTTGTCGGTGGTGTGCCTCTTACTGAAACCGGTGATACACAGTGTAGCCTGCCTTGGAACGAGCTGGCGTTTCTGAGATGCTGCGACTGGTGACGCTGCTGCTGTTGCTGCGTAAGGTGATACATCTACCCAGTGGGCTGTCACAGTCATATAGTCCTTAGTCTGCCCTGTTCCACTTGTCCACATGTCCGTGGTTAAGTGGACATTGGGTACAACGGCATTTTTCAGGACACTGAGGACACTTTTTCTGACGTTTCTGTACAGTCTCGGTAGCGCCTGCCTAGTGAAGTGGAATCTAGACGGGATTTGGAACCGGGGACACACTACCTCCATCAATTTTCTAAATCCCACTGCACTAATGGCGGATACTGGACGCACGTCTAACACCAACATAGCAGTCAAGGCCTCAGTTATACGTTTTGCTTCAGGATGACTGCTGTCGTACTTCATCCTCCTCGCTAAGGACTGTTGGAGGGTCAATTGTTTAGTAAAAGTAGTGGTGTTCCTACTTCCTCTCTGGGATGATGAATGACTCCCAGCAGCAGCAACAGCAGCAGCGGCAGCAGGAGGCGTAGCAATGCAGGATCCTCCGGAGGAATCCCGGATAGGAGAGTCAGTCATGCCAGTGACATGGCCTGCAGGACTACTTCCGATCCTGACTAAGGAGGAAATTGACGAGGAGGGAGTTGACGGTGTGGTTTGCAGGCGCTTGGATACAACAGGACAACGGGATTTAGGTGTCCCTGGACTGCTTACGGTCTTAGCCAAAGTTTCTGAACTTGACAGTAACTTATTATGAACGCGCTGCAGGTGCCGTATAAGGGAGGATGTTCCTAGGTGGTTAACATCCCTACCCCTACTTATTCCACCTTTACATAAGGTACATATGGCAAGACAGTTGTTGTCCGAATTTGGATAGAAATATTGCCAGACCAAAGAGGTGGAATGTTTGGTCTTCTGCCCAGGCATGACCGTGATGGGCTTTTTCATCCCACGGACAACAACTGTCTCCCCCGGAGCCTGATTTAAACAAACCACATCACCATCAGAATCCTCCTCGCCAACTTCCTCCTCAGCGCCAGCTACACCAGTATCCTCATCTTGTTGTACTTCAACAGTGACATCTTCAATTTGCATATCAGCAAGTGGACTGTGGGTGCTCCTTTCAGCACTTGCAGGGGGCGTGCAAATGGTGGAAAGAGCCACCTCTTCCCGTCCAGTGCTGGGAAGGTCAGGCATCGCAACCGCCACCACACTTGGACTCTCCTTGGGGATTTGTGATATCTTCTTAGAACGCACAGTTCTTCGCTGTGCTTTTGCCAGCTTAACTCGTTTGATATTTTTAGTGGGAGGAGGGCTTCCATCGTCATGTGAAGCTGAACCACTAGTCATGAACATAGGGAAAGACCTTAGCCGTTCCTTGCCACTCCGTGTCATAAATGGCATATTGGCAAGTTTACGTTTCTCTTCAGATGATTTAAATGTTTTTTTTAAGGTCATTTTCCTGAACTTTGTCATTTGGGATTGTATGTGGCTTCTACTATGACATTGGGCATTGGCCTTGGCAGACGACGTTGATGGCATGTTATCGTCTATGTCATGACTAGTGGCAGCAGCTTCAGCACTAAGAGGAAGTGGTTCTTGATCTTTCTCTATTTTACTTTTATCTGAGAAAGTTTGGTCCTCCATTTATGTTATATCGATTTGATATATACGTGCGGCTAAGGCGCACACAAACACAGAAAATATTTTTTTATTTTTGCTGGAGAGTAGTGCACTTTGTGGGTTACACTACCCTTTAAGAAATGAGCCAGCCGGCTCTTTACTTATGACACAGGCGCACGCTTGGCACTCCTTTGTTGATGCACGTGCGGCTACTGCGCACACAATTCACAAACACAGAAAATATTTTTTTATTTGGTTTGGAGTGTACTTTGGGGGTTACAGCACCCTTTAATTGTCAAGCCAGCCGGCCCTTTACTTATGACACAGGCGCACGCTTGGCACTACTTTGTTGATGCACGTGCGGCTACTGCGCACACAATTCACAAACACAGAAAAAATATTTTGTTATTTGGTTTGGAGTGTACTTTGTGGGTTACAGCACCCTTTAACGGTCAAGCCAGCCGTCCCTTTACTTATGACACAGGCGCACGCTTGGCACTACTTTGTTGATGCACGTGCGGCTACTGCGCACACAATTCACAAACACAGAAAAAATATTTTGTTATTTGGTTTGGAGTGTACTTTGGGGGTTACAGCACCCTTTAACGGTCAAGCCAGCCGGCCCTTTACTTATGACACAGGCGCACGCTTGGCACTACTTTGTTGATGCACGTGCGGCTACTGCGCACACAATTCACAAACACAGAAAATATTTTTTTTTTTGGTTTGGACTGGAGTGTACTTTGGGGGTTACAGCACCCTTTAACGGTCAAGCCAGCCGGCCCTTTACTTATGACACAGGTGCACGCTTGGCACTACTTTGTTGATGCACGTGCGGCTACTGCGCACACAATTCACAAACACAGAAAAATATTATTTTTTTAGCACTTGGGGGAGCATCCCTGATGGACAGAGCACCCCCTGGACAACACTACAGCACACCTTTAGGACTGGGACACTGCACAGGACTTTGGAGTGGACACAGCCCCTATGGAGAACTGACTGCACAACACAGTCCAGCCAGCCCCTATGGACTTTGAAGTAGTGGACACAGCCCCTATTAACAACAGCAGCACAGCACAACACAGCCAGCCCCTATGGAGTTTGAAGTAGTGGACACAGCCCCTATGGACAACAGCAGCACAGCGCAGCACAACACTACTCTGCACTACACTACACTACACTACACAGCCCAGCCAGCCCTAACTCCCACCCTCCCTCTTCACTGTCCACAGCCGAGTGAGAAAATGACGCCGACACGGGTACCTTATATAGGATACAAAACCCGCGAGACCCGGAAGGCGGGATGATGACGTTTTGCCTCGATTTCAGATCCGAGTCAGGCGGGAAAAGTCGAGCCTGACTCGGATCTGCCTCGGATCGGGGGGGCTCGGGGGGGTTCGGATTTCAGAAATCCGAACCCGCTCACCCCTAGTCTATACACATAAGCAGGTGTAGTTGTTGTCTTTGTTGTAGTTTCGGCTCTCAGTGTGATTGCAGTATTCAGTGATCAGTTAGGGTTATTTGAGCATTGTAATTGAACCACACAGTTGTGGCTAAATTGTGATTGTGAACTGGGTAGAGGGTGGACGAAATCAGTGAAAAGGGTAGGTGTTATTGGAATGCCTACATGCTAGCAGTTGAAAGGTAGTCAAAAAGGGATTAGGTGCATGGAAGCAGCCTGGTTATTCTTCCATAGGTGTGTGGGCGCATCCTGTTAATATCGTCCACAGGTAAAGTGAAAGAATCTTGACTTTCTTTCACCAGTCTAAATCTCTATTGAAAAGCTTAGGGTTCTCCCACAATGGGGAGCCAAGCAAATGGTAGAGATGTTTGATGATGTGCTGCTGTTGGAAGCGCCGCTTGGGTCAGCACGGCATATTATGCATACTAGGTACAGTGCTTATGGAACTAGGTACTGTGATGTATGGTTTAAGATGACGATGAAGAGTGTTAGACCTTTCCCCAGAATTGGCAGCTTTGATAAGGAGGTATTGAACATCTGTAGGGTGCATTCTTGAATGAAAAAGGTAAAATATAACGAGTGTTTAAAGTTGTGGCAGCATGAGGGGGATGCGTGGCTTAAAGGTGTGCATGCGACGCAAATTATCGTCATGAGCACATTACAGGAGAGTGCACACGCAGAGCTAAACTGCGGTGCATGCACACCGCGTAATAGCGCGCACATGCAGCAAGGTAGCGTTTCGGAAGGTGTTGCCAGTGGTTCACGCGCATCACCACTGCCCTATGCGGATGGGGGTGCAGGTACAGTTGTTGTAAACACCCATAAAAATGTAACAAGTAACTTGTACCCTCTCTTGAATAATCACAAAGAAAATGTTTATGATGCGGATGATGAACCTGTTGTTATGTCTGCCATTTCCCATGTGATGTTAGATGCTCCATCACAACAAGCACAAGTGGTGACCCCATCTTCATCAGTGATAGTACAGGAAGTGTTAACATCCACTGCACCCATAGAGGAAGTTGTTAACCACATACATAGCAGTAGTAGACTAAGGACCTCATTCAGAGTCGGTCGTTGCGGCCGCACGGTCGTACGCCACCGATGTTCGCTTAACTGCGCATGCGTAAAGTTCGCAATGCGTGTGCGCAAACTAGCTGCTACGATCAGAAATTTCTCTCTCCTTGAACACAGCCAGGTCGGTAGTTTGAATGACAGAATGAGGCGTTCGTGGGTGGTAACAGGGGAAGGTGCTTGAAAACAGGGGAGTGGAGATCCGAACGCAGGTGTGCCTAATTATGCGAACGGCGTTTTATGGGAGTGCATAATTAACAAAGTAGCGTCATGGCACACGTGACATGGGTGGTTTGTACACTGACCTGATCGTAGTGCTTGCACCTGCACAGCTACACATGCACAGCTACACGTCCTCATCAATCCTGCACCACCACAAACACAGCCCTACCCCACTTATCACACACAGCCTCAAAACCCATACTATCCACAACCACCATATTACCCTCAACATCCTTATCCACACCCACAATCTTTCCCTACAGCTCAACCCACACAGCAACCCTTTCACCCACCCCACGAAGGTGCTTCAACTGCAACCAAGTGGGACATGTAAGTAGAAAATGTAAGGTGAAGAAGGTAGGACCCCCTAACCAGGGAGTATCTGGGTATCCCCATAAGGGATATACACAGAGTACAGGAAATTCACAACAGTCACCAGCTCCAATTGTGGCCTTAAATGCTGTATTGGAGAGTGAGAGTCAAAGCTAGGGGTCAGGTCATATCTGTAGTCTACAGAAAGTCAGGTTAATGGGAAGTACTCGGGAAGAACCGGTGATGATGGTTGATGTAGCTGGTACTAAATATCCCTTTCTTGTAGACACAGGGGCAACCAGATCAGTGATAAAATCTCCAGCTAATTTACAGGTGACCAGCGAGACAGTACCAGCAATGGGTGTAACGGGTAAAGTGCAACATTATCCTTTAACCAAATCCACAGAGGTCACTATCGGGCCATTGCATACCAGGCATTCTTTCCTCCTGGCAACAGTGGCTCCTACTAACCTACTGGGAAGGGATTTGTTATGTAAGATGGGATGTGTCATATATTGTACCCCTGATGGTATATTTCTAGATATCTCAGAGAGAGGGATATATTGGACACTCCCCAAAGCATAATGTATCACTCAAAGTGAAAGTTAGATTTAGAATTGTTTAGTTTGTCCCATTACTGTTGGCCCCTTAAAAAGTGAGAGGCACATATAGAAACCGTTGGAATTCCTACACCGTTCACCTGATTTGGATGTAATTACCCTCAAATTAAGTCTGAAAGTCTGCAGTTAAAGCACATCTTGTTTGTTTCATTTCAAAGCCATTGTGGTGTTGAATAGAGGCCAACATATGAAAATTTTGTCAATATCCCAATATTTTTGCACCTGACTGTACAATTGCAACAGTTTTACTGTGCTAATAGCATCTATATGCATAAATGTATATAATCTGTAAAAAATCTTGGCATGGCAGAAAGAAACATATATTCAAGTCGCCACTTTTATGATAAATCATTTTTTTTATATAAAATATATTGTATACATATAACTATATCACAGAAACAATTTAATTTGCATTAATAGTATCTAAAATATGTCAAATATTGCAAAAGCTTATATGCCTTAAAATTACCCTTGACAGATAATTGCTCCCAATAGACATTAAAAAAAACCCCTCCAAATGGGGTCAATAAATATCTTGATAAAGCTTCCTAAATTGAAGTAAAACGCGTCAGTGGATACCTGCCATTATCTACTTTTGCACCCACCTTTGTTGTGCCACTTACAGAGCCACCGTCCGCACTTAGACGCACTTGGCCAAAAATGACACCCGATGCTAGTAGGTTAGCATGGAACCTAGCGGCTCACTCATGTCAAGCAAGTCGCCCTGTGAGGCATATTGAGGCTGGATGTATGAGGACACATCTGTACACAGATACAGCAGTGGCAGCATTAGTATACAACTCTGAATCAGGTCCATGATCCAAACTCTAACGTGTTTCATCACATGACTCATTACTTTGCCTATTCCTTACTCAGAGATTATTTTAGAGAAAAATCTACTGATCTTGTGGATGGCTGGTACTTGTCTGTTTGCATGGTTGAAGACAGGGTACACAGAGAACATGGCTGAACACAGCAGAAATTGCACGTTGATATTGCCCTGAGTATGGGTTTGTTTTTCTGATTTTAGTTCGCATTGATTTAACATTTTGTCTATATACAGTAATAACTCATTTGGGAATTCCACAAATATATTCATTATTAATGGAGTGGGTACATCATGAATTTACTTTATTTTACTAATGTTTATTGATTTTTTTTTGTATTTACATTTTTTATTAATTTGTATTAAATTTTTAATACTGATTTTGTTTTTATAGCTTCTTCTATTTTCATGTTTCTGGAATCTAAGGAAATTATTGCATATACAATGCAATAATGGACCTCATTCAGTGCCGGACGCTATTTGCGCTCTCTCGTTCAGAAAAAAGGGGTGGCTATTCAAATGAACCGTTCGCTCTTTGCGGTCTGTTCATGCCTCTAGGTCTGAACGAGCGAACCAAACATGCGGTCGTTTTTTGGAAAACTACGCCCCCTGGCCGCTCGCATCCTACGTCATGTCCGCTATTTATTAGATTAATCGAGTACATCGACCAGCGTATGAACTGCTCGCTATTCTTGTGGTTGGTTTTTCCTACCGCAATCTTGCGAGCAGTTCTGACTATAAAATAACCCAGTGACGTGGTCAATGACGCTGCTGTATTAATTATGCACACCCATAAAATGCCCGTTTTTACCTTTAAGCATGCCTGCGTTCGGATCTCCACTCCCCGTTTTCAAGCACCTTCCCCTGTTACCACCCACATACGCCTCCTCCTGTCACTCAAAATAGCAGGCATTCGCTATTTAGCGAACAAACGATTTTCAGCCGCACTGAATGGTTCGCGCATGCGTATTACGATCCGTACGCATGCGCAGTTGTGCAAACATCGCTCGGAATGAACGAGCGGCCGCTTACGAGCGGCTCTGAATCAGGCCCTATGTGTGCCAGTATTTGTGCTCAGAAGGATACATTCATATAGCTCTTTGGACAGTTTGTGAATAAACAGTGCAGTGACAAGTCATATCATAATCTATACATTAGAACGTAGACAGCGGCCATTAAAGAGCCAACAGCTGTCTCACTAGAAGTCTTTGTCAAGGAATTCAATGGTACACAATATTGCATTGTATATGCATTTATGAGGATTAGTGCAGCAGCATTAGTATAGCACAGTGCGGTTCCCAAATAGCAGCCGGATGGATACAATATTTACCTTTGGGGTTCTCTAATGGCTGCTTCCTGTGTTCCAATGGGAATCGGTATGAAATGCCAGCGGCTCAATAGCAGACAGACAGTGGCATCCCGATAACTAAAGATCCCGACAGGGGTGGTAAGTATACCATCCCTACCCCTCTCCCCTCTCCCCCCCTAACTCTCCCTGCCTAATCTTAAACTCCCCCTCTAGCGCCTAACCCAAACCTCCCCCCATTAGTGCCTAACCCTAACCCCCCTTCCCACACCATAAACCCCCACCCGTGGGGGTGACTAACTCTAACCCTCCTGTGGTGGTGCTTAACCGTAACCCCCTCTCCCCTTATCCTAACCCTAACCCTCTCCAGGGGGTGTCTAACCCTAAGTCCCCCCAGGGGTGCCTAAACCTAACCCCCCCGTGGTTATCACCTAACCTGTCCCCGCTTACCTTCGTTCGGGATGCCGGCTGTCGGGATTTTAGTGTGGGGCTAAAGATAGGCGTCAGGATGGCCGGCATTCCGACTACATCCCATTCCAATGTATGGATTATAAAAGTGTATAACAACTGACAGATCACTGTAACAGTTTCCTGATGGGCAATTGAAACTTTATGTGTATAAACTGAGAAGATGATCTGTTAAGTAACACTGATAATTGGTAAATTGAAGGCAGTGAATTAGCACATCATTAGAATCAGGCTATTATGCCATTACAATTCATATTAATTATAAGAACGACAAAAAGACAACGACCATAGTTTGTGTAGAACAAATTTTATTACACTCATTTTCATTCTTTTCACATTTTAAAGTAATAATATTTGTCATTGATTATTTTTAATGTATACCAATAAAATGTTTGACTTTTATTAATGAATTTGGTCCAAGTGCACCCTCGTTACTACTTACTTTTCTCTTTTATATGTCACTGTACCTAATGTATCTACCATGCTGATGATAGGATGGGATGTAGTCGGCATCCTGATGGTGGCAGCGGCCATAAACCCGGCGCTGGAATCCCGACAGCAGTCTGAATCCTAGCTCCAGAATTCCGATCGCTGACATCCCGACGTTGAGTATTAGGGTTAAGGTTAGGGTCATGCACTAGGGGGAGGGTTAGGGTTAGGCTGCAAGGAGCGTTTATGGTTAGGCATAGGGGGGAGGGATAGGGTTAGGCTGCTTTAGGCTGCGGGGTTTGGTTAGGGTTAGGCACTAGGGGGAGGGTTAGGCTGCAGGAGTTGGTTAGGCACTAGGGGGAGGGTTAGGATTAGGCTGCGGGGGTGGAGAGAGTTAAGCACTAGGGGGAGAGTTAGGGTTAGGTTGCGGGAGGGGAGGGTTAGACAGCGAGGGGTGGTTAGGTTTCGGCTGAGGGAGGGTAAGGTAAGGGTTAGGGTTCGGGAATGGTGGGTTAGGTTAAGGGTTAAAATAGTTACAGAAATCTGTTGGGATTCTGACTGATGGGATGCTGCTGTCCGCATTCTGGCCATTGGCATCCTGACCGCCGGGATCCTTTACACAACCCAATAGGAGAACCATCAACAGTCAATGTAATGGTTTTAACTATATTTATACCATGTTACTAGCTAAAGGAAATTATCTAATTAGCAGTAAATTAAATTTAAAGGAACCCAGAGATTACAGAAGAAGACACAGGGAATTACCATTTATTGTAAATGAATAAATTAATGTTCAGATGTACCAATGCGCTTTATGTTGCTAATGGTCGCAATAACTAACATATGAGGACGCAGAGCTAGCACTCCATAAAACATTGTCAGCCTAGTTCTAGGCCCAAACTTATTTAGAATTCACTAGGAAGTCAGGACCTGATTCAGACCCACTCGCTAGGATGCGTTCACTCGTAGCTGCCGATGGTTTGCATTGTGCTCATGCATATGCGAACCAGTGCGAGAGATCGGGAAGCGTCTGCTCGCTGCACATAGACTACCCAGCAGAGTGAGTGACAGGAGAAGCAGTTTGTGGGTGGTGACAGGGGCTGGGCGCTAGGAACGGGGGAGTGGAGATGCAAATGCAGGCATGCCTGAGAGTCTTAACGGCGTTTCAGAGGTGTGCATAATTAACAGGCAGCGTCATAGTACACGTCACCTGGTTGTATTTCACACTGAAGTGCTCGCAGTGCTTGCAGTAGGGTATAGTCAACCACAAGCGCTGTGTCCGCTTCTGATGGTCCTCGATGCACCAAAGGTTGCGTACACTTCTTGGAGATAACGTGCGCAAGAGTGCACAAGTAGTTTTGCAATTCTGTCCTTGCTAAAATGCAAATGCAGTTGGAGGTGTCTGACAACTTGCTGTATGTGCGATTCCAGCATTGCGACCGAGGTCTCAGCTTGGGATCACCATCACAACCGTCACGAGTGATGGTTGACCCTTTGGTCAGGCTGTGGTAGCTGAAGCTCCCGCAGTCTGCCCGTGTCTTGACAACCTGCAAGGCCAGGAAGTCTGCATCCGCGGACACTGACCCTGGCCTTGCCACTCCCAGAAAACAGGGGGAACACGCCCATTTCCGGGAATGCAGGCCGTCCTCGCACCAGCATCACCCCTCAAACGCCTCTGCATGTCAATGAGGCAGAGGAATAAGCATGGCAGCATGCAATCGCACAGGACACGTTCTGCACATGCACAGAACGGGTCCTGTGAATGCGCAGATTCCTGATAATCAGGAATCTGCGTTAGGCTCCTTAACTGCTTTCTCTGCTGAATCAGGCCCTCAGAACAGAATTATGG
Organism: Taudactylus pleione; assembly: GCA_031769625.1. Classification (NCBI taxonomy): domain Eukaryota; kingdom Metazoa; phylum Chordata; class Amphibia; order Anura; family Myobatrachidae; genus Taudactylus; species Taudactylus pleione. The sequence goes on along the minus strand of JAUIMM010000025.1, from coordinate 8,769,882 downwards.
CAAGGGATCATACTCAGATTATTTGGATAATGACTAGTAGATTTCACAAGTAAGAGAGGGCCCCATTTCAGAACGAAGCTGAATACCAGCTGCATTTTTAGTTTAGTATCACTGTGATACAAATGAAAATGCCACTAGTATTTATCAATACTCCCCCCTCCAGCGAGGACCAGGAAAGTCCTCCTCGTCGGTGAGGTCCTCCATTCAGATGCTGGCAGCCTAACGCTGCCAGCGACAGGCTTCTCTGCAATGCGCATACACAATGTTCTGTCTGCGCATGTACATGGCACTGTAATTCAGCAGTGCCTGGAAGACTTTGCTGAAGCCGGAGAGGCAGCGATGGGTCCCCATTACCGGCAATGGGGACCGCATCGCTCTCACCATCTAAAGATGGCGAGAGTGATGTAGTGACAAACAACTGTAATCTCAGATTACGCTGTTTGTTGAATACAGAATGGATGGCATAACCCCTGTAGCGAGTGCTAAAGGGATTATGCTTTGTTGTTAAATGGGGCCAAGATTTTACATTTCTTCATACAGTGGAGTGGATAATAACTTACTAAAGGTGCCCATACACGGGGCGATTTGTATATGATCAGATCTCGTTTACGATTTCCATTGAAATTCTTCCCTTGAAATTTTTTACGATTTGTGCCAACAAATGGAACGATTGTACAAACGAACATATGATTAGTTGTGTCGTAAAATGATTACAAATTGTTTACAATATATCGTGTGCAGCAAATAACCTCATGATGCATCTGCTGGAATTTTAATAATGGGAGGGCTTATCTAGGGGGGTATAAAAGGCAGCATCCATCTGGGCACACTCTGCTCTGTGACTAGTGAGGCTTGGGTTTATACCGGCTGAACGTTGTACATTGCTATTGTGCTTTGCTTTATTTTGCCTGGCTCAACAAAGTGGGTTTTTCTGCATTCTATTCTGTAGTGATGAATTCCTATTGCTATAAGCTTCTGCTAGCCTATGGCTATTTGGAGCTGAAAGGTTATGGAGCTGAGTAGAGGAGGATGAGGTCTAGCTGGACGAAGGAGTGGCTGATGAGAAGGGAGACTCGCTCACATACGTCCCTGCTGATGGAGATTAGGGAGAACAACCAGGACGATTACCGCAACTTCCTGCATATGGATGATGCCACCTTCCAGGAGTTACTTCGTCTGGGGACCCCCTATATACGGAGGCAGGACACCAATATGAGGAGGGTCATCCTGGATGAGGAGAGGCTCATTGCTACACTGAGGTACCTGGTACAGGAAGGTCCTTTGAAGACATGAAGTCATACTTGCCTACTTTTAAAAAACCATTTCAGGGAGATTGTGAAAGCAGCACCTATAAGCGCGTATTATAGTGGGCATGTACTGGTAAATCTGAGAGGCATGTCCTAAATCTGACTTACATCCAAATGTAAACCAGCCGAAAAGCAGTTAGTAAGATCTGTTTGTTGATGAAAACACACTAATACTTTGCAGAAATTCATTGGGATCATTGTGCCTTATAATAAAAAATACAAGGAAATGACAGTAATGATCCCATTCCGGACACCTCTGATGCCATTGTCAATGTCCTGAAGTTCCACTACTTTAAGGTGAGTAAAAACACTACATATTTTTTTTCTGGTGAAATACAACTTTTTTTTTTAACATACTGAGGAAAAAATCAACTAACATGGCTGTAAATATCAATAAACTTAGCAACCGTTATACCTGAATATTTGGACTTAAAAGCAAAAGCAAAACTAACATGGCTGCTTTTTAATGTTTAACTAAACCAACATGGTTTTACATGTATAAAAACTGCTATATCAACGTTTTCAATGTTTTATCTCTCCCAATAGCTAGGCAGCTGTATAGTATACGGTGTGTCAGATGGCGGATTGAATAGGCCAAGAAGCACATGGTGCAAGTCCAGATTGAGGCCCCGGCAAACAACAATCTGTCCTTACACCATGTGTTTAGTGACCCTGTCCAAACCACGTCATCCACACTGTGTGCCTGATTCAGACCCGCTCGCAAGCGCTATGCGCTCGCCAGCGGGTCGATGTTTGGCCACTGCCCATGCCCACGTCGGAGCCGGCTCCGACGTGCGCATGCGCGAGACCCGGCTAGCGATGGGAGTTCCGTCGCTACGGGTCTCGCACCAAAGCGGGGCAGCTGCAGATTTTGTTTAACAGCTTGCCCCGTTTTGGAGGCGGGCAGCGGGGGTGGCTGGCCAAACGGAGGCGTTCCTGAAGGAACGTCTGCCATTTGGGGGCGGCCCCACTGACATCATGAGTGATGTCAGTGGGTCAGCTTCCGGCTCTAATAGAGCCGAAAGCTCACTGGGGCTTGCGGGAACGAGACCCTACCACAAGGGTCTCGTCGCAAGCCCCGATGGTCGCGATGGTCTCGACCATCGCGACCATCACCTGGCCGCTCGCAATAGCTATGGGTCTCAACCCACAGCTAAGCGAGCAGCCAGGAGGCCGCACACAAAAAAAAACCCGCCCTGATTCAGAGCGAGCACTCTTTTAGAGTGTCTGGCTCTGAATCAGGCCCTGTATACCATACAGTAGCTATTGGGAGAGATGAAACTTGTTAATATTTAAAATTATTGAACTTTAAAAATTAAAAAATTGTGGTGGCTCCTCATCCTCCGCCAACATGGCTCTGTAGAGAACCTCAGAGGAGGTGGAGGGGTTGGTGGGTTTGGGAATAAGGTAAGTAGGATGGAGTGTAGGGTGGGATGGGGTTGGCCCCATCAGTGGTGTGGCCTGGTAGGTTGGTGGTGGGTAGGTGTGTGATGTGGAGGACCCATAACTAAGTGGCTGCACTGTTGTCAGGGGCAGAGGCTCGTCACTCAGCCTTGTTGTGGTGCCCAGCCGCTTCAATCTCCCCTGGATCCCAGTCTCATAGATGATCCTCTGTGCATGGATTTGTTGTGTTTCATCCATAGCCCGCAGACTGCTTGCAATGTGAGTGCCCAGGTGGTCAAACATGTCCGGGGGATTTGTATGGCCTGCTCGACTTGTTTTAAGAGTGTATTTGGCTGCACCTGGGTCTTTCGCTACCTACGATATTTTGAAGCAGGCTGAGTAAATTCGGCCTCACTCTCGCTTCTGGGGGCCAGGGCTGAGGTCGAGGTCTGTTGTTATAGACTGTTATAGGAGAGAGAGAAAAGATTAAGGTTAATAACATGTTTTCTTATATTTAGTTTTTTCTTTCTTTATTCTAGTTCCCAACAACGGTGGAGGAGTGGCAGACCATTGCTGAGAAATGTGAACATAGGTGGAATTTCCCCAACTGCGGTGGCGTGATTGACAGAAAACATATCCACATTAACCCACCTGCCCACAGCGGATCCTTTTATTATAATAAGGGTTTTTTTTTAATATAGTGCTCAAGGCGGTGGTGAACGCCAATTATGAGTTTCTTTTTGTTGTTGTGGGCAAAAATGGCCGTGCTTCTGGTGGATGGTCATTTAAACAAACCCTCTTCTATGAGAGACTTAACACCAACCGTCTGAATTTGCCAACTACAGCGGCAGCGAAGCACGGCCTAAGCTAAGTTTTAGATGTTGACAAGGCGTTTGCTCTCCATGAACACTTGCTAAAACCATATGCGCAAAGGGGCCTGACTAAAGAAAAGCACATCTTCAACTACCGTCTATCCAGGACACGGAATATAGTTGAAAGCACCTTTGGCATTCTCTGCAACCGTTTTCGAATTTTCCATATGGCTATAAATCTTCATGTGGACAAAATAGATTAAGTCGTCTTGGCCTGCTGTGTCCTCCACAATTTCCTACGCAAAACTTCTACTATACAACAGAGGACATTAGACATAGCTATGGCAGACGACACAGACCATCCACAGGAGACAGTGCAAATGCCCTCTGTGGCCCCACTTGCAGTTTTGGAGTCAACAGGAACTGCGCAGGCTAAACAGGTCAGGGAGCAATACCTGGCCTACTTTAATGGAGTGGGGGCAGTACCATGGCAAGAGGCCAGTATCTGATAATGTTGAACTTTTAAAAAACATTTGGCATGATGTGTATGCACTATGTCTGTACTTACCACATCCAAACAGAACGTTTGATCAGTTTCTGGGTTGTCCTCTTCATGCTTCTTGTGGACACTCTCCAACATGAGCATTTGGGATGCTCACTGTGGCTCCTGCTCGTGTAGGAACTTGAGGAGGTCGAAGTACCACAAGGTACTGGTATATACCTCATCTGACCCCGCTCCAGATGCCCGAGACTCCTTTTTTTTTTTTCTCCTTCACGTACACCGTCTTTGCTGAACGTGGCCAGCTCTTCAATGGCAGCAGCTCTCTTGGCTTTATTGCTGTAGTCCTTGTACTTAATGCGCCATAGACATTTCTGTGCACGATTGTGCTCAAGAAAGCCGGTGATGAATTGGTGTTCTCTTGCACTGGTCATTTTTGTTGGAAAACAGAACAAAAACTGAATTTTGCATTTGAATGTCTTACCAGTTGGATTATTTTAATTAGTTTATATTTTTTAATGTGTTGTAAATACATTTTTAAAACTGTGTCAGTGTAATTTCATAGTACATTTATTTTTCAAAAAAGTGGGGAACAACTTGCATTGTGCTACACTGTCATAACATTGGTGGGACAGGGGTAAATACACATTGGTGGGGCAGGGGTTAATATGTATTGGTGGGGCAGGGGGTAATACACATTGGTGGGGCAGGGGTTAATATGTATTGGTGGGGCAGGGGGTAATACACATTGGTGGGGCAGGGGTTAATACGTATTGGTGGGGCAGGGAATAAATACACATTGGTGGGGCAGAGGGTAAATACACATTGGTGGGGCAGGGGATAAATACACATTGGTGGGGTATGGGGTTAATACATTTTGGTGGGGCAGAGGATAAATACACATTGGTGGGGCAGAGGGTAAATACACATTGGTGGGGCAGCGGATAAATACACATTGGTGGGGCAGGGTATACAATGGTGTTGTAGTACAATACTACATACTTACTTTCCAATATAGCAAACTCCGCCAGACAGACAATCCACATGCTGCTGCTTGCTGGTCTCTACTCCAACGTCGTCTGTCACAAAATGGAGGAGGGGGTGGCCAGGGACATTGTACATCGTACATCTCATCCTTCATCAAGCAAAACACTGTACGATGTGTGTCACATTGCACACTATAGGTCAAAATCTTACTGCAGGTTCAGTTGATCTAAAATGGCGATACACAACGCCGGGGACGTGCATTGTAATCGTCCAGGAAAATGCCACTTTTACACGATTGATCATTACAATCGATCGAAAATGGGCACAAATCGTGTAAACAATCTCACAGTGTATGGGCACCTTTAACACTGTACCTCATCACAGCTCTTGGCAGGGACTCAGTGTTTAACACCTGCAATGTCTGTTAAGGCGGGTATCCACTACCAGATTAAACAGCTTGATTGAATGATAACGACATTGTTATCGGTCAATCGCTTGTTAATCGGGCACAAATCAGGCAGCTTAATGTAAAAAACGACCAGCGATGCACGCTCCTGCTGGTCGTTTTTGACATCCAACTTCGCCCGAACATGCTGGCCAATCTGCCGATAACGACAGATTGGCCATGTTCGGGGATGAGGGAGAGTGTCTGCACTGAACGATTGATCGTGTAGGCACAGCACACACTGTGAAACAACTGCACGACAACAAGTGGATACACACCTTAAGATGTTCCAAAGATATCAACCTCTGGGACAAAGGATAGATACAGAGATTCTGTCCTGTTACGGATAGATTACCTTTGCACCTAAACCTTTGTTTTATAGTAATTATATACTGTAGTTGTCTGCAATCAATACTTGTACATGGCTTCAGAAGGACACATGAGCCTAAGGAAAAGGAAATCTTCCCGCCCTGTGCTTCATAAATAATGTCAGCATAGAACTAGACTAGAGGACACACTGTGTGCTTCCAGATGCAGTTTTAACATTATTTTTGTGAATATAGAAAATCCATAAATCATATTAAATGTCATTAGCAGACAAGGAACATAACTCTAAATGTCAAAGCTTTTCAAACATACGAAACCTTAGAAGATTATAGATTATCAGATCTTAAAATAGTTTACTGGCATAATATTTTAAAACATAAGCCCTGCAATTTTTCATATAATGTTTTTTTTCCCCAACATTGCATTAGCTGCTTGGTAAAGTGCCATCTATAGATCGTTCGCAAATTATAAGGCCAAGCCAAAGTTATAGAGCTCAGTGACTGTCTAAAGCAGTAATGATTTATTTTTTGTGGATGGATTATATGAGAATACCCTAAAACATGACTGTCAATTCTGTGATTGAAAAAAAAATGTTCTCAATTTAGACTTAAAATGAACAAGAACAGATTATAGCGATTTTGCTGAATGTTACTTCACATTTGGTGAAGAAGCCAATATTTCTGTAGCTTATTTAGGAGAAGCCAATAGCATTTTTTTATGTTGAGTATGTGTCACGGCCAGGGTTTCTCGGCATGGTGGCTACCGGGTATTACCTGTGAGGTCGTTATGGTGGGGGGTCTCTGGCAGCGGTGCTGGTGTTTGGCGAGGGACATTGGCTGCACGTGGTTCTGTGCGGGCACATTGTCACTAGGCCTGGTGAGGTCTGGCGGTGATTCCGTTCCGCTGGCATGGGCGCCGCCATCTTGCCTGCGGCCATTTGATTCTAGCTGTCCAATCCTGGTAGGTCATGTGCTCATTCCAGCCAGTCACAGTGCGGCACTGAGTATTTAGGAAGGTCCAGAGCCGTCCTTCCTTTGCCAGTGCAATGTGTTTCTCAGCTGCGGCTGAAAGAGAGTACCTGTGCCTTACCTGTCTCCTTGGAAGCACTCTAGCCTGAACCTACCCTGCTCCAACCTGCTGGACTTACCCTGCACCCTCCACCTACCTTTTCATCTGCCTGAGTACCTGAACCTGCTGTTCCCTGCACCTTGCCTCCCTTCACTCCCAGCTGGACTTCATTACCTCTGCCTGCATTTGTTACAGCTCACCATACCTGCATTCAGTTACAGCTCATCATGCCTGCATTCTGTTACAGCTCACCATACCTGTATACTGGACTGTTCTTGCCTGTAACTATCTTGACATTCTCCCACTACAGTTATCAAGTGCACTTTAGTGCTATACCTGGACTTTTTTCATTTGCCATTCCCATGTCTTCTAAGCTACTTATTAAAAACTCCACTTTTTCATTTAAGTCTGCTTCACCACCCCGGTCCACAAAAATCAGAACATCACAATATGTATTGGGAATTTCAAAACACAGTGTGCAGTATATAAATCAGGATCACCAGCACATTGCATAACCTGTAATTGTACTGTTTACCCATTGGTGACAACAACTACACTTATGTGTTACATTCACAGGTTGGCAAACACTGTTTTGCACAGATCACACTAGCAGATTTCCAGTAGTGGGCCTGATTGAGAGATGGACGCAATGCCAATGTTTGTACAGATGAGCGATTATCGGTAGCTGCACATACGCTTAATTTCATTATTGATGTCTCTTGCAGTGAGGATTTATTTGCAAAGTGATTGACAGGCAGGGACCATTTGTGGGTGACAACAAGGGGCTGGTGACTCAAAAGCAGGCATGTCACCAGAGTTTTTGGGGGCATGCCTCAGTCTGCGACTACGATCCCATACGCAGTAAAAATGGCTTCGGTGTTCCCATTCCCACAGCCATTCTGTTTGACCATAGAGTTACTGAGAAGGCCGATTAATGACTGATCCTTGGATTTGCAAAGCTGCCGTTTTGCGTCTCAATACAAATACCAATGGCTGTGACATTTGCATACGTTTGCAGAGCCTCCTTGTAGAAATTTGCAACTGCGGTGGCATTATCGTACATCTCTGAATCAGACCTAGTACTTCTATGTACTTCTATGTGGCTCAGACTCTGTCCATCAGGGGTGCTCTTCATCTTCACCCCCAGTGTGAAAAAAATAACGTGTTTTTTTTGTGTGTGTGTGTGTGTGTGTGCACTTGTTAGTCACACAATTATCAGCAACGTAGCTGCGCAGGGGTGCTGTCTGTGTCATTTATCAAGGGGCTGCTGTCTCGTTCAGGGGTGCTCTCCCCCCCCAGTGTAAAAAAAACGAAATCAATAAAAGTGTTTTTTTTTTCCTGTGTGTGTGTGTGTGTGTGCGCATGTTAGCCACACTTATCAGCAACATAGCTGTGCAGGGGTGCGGCCTGTGTTTATCAAGGGGCTGCTGCCTCGTTCAGAGGTGCTCTACACCCCCCCAGTGTAAACAAAAATAAACAAATCATTAAGTGTTTTCTTTCTGTGTGTGTGTGCGTGTTAGCCACTCTTATCAGCAATGAAGCTAGCTGCACAGGGGTGCTTCCTGTGTTTTTTTTTATCAAGGGGCTTTTGCCTCGTACAGGGGTGCTCTCCCCCCCAGTGTAAAAGCCCCAAACAAATCAATAAAAGTGTTTTTTTTTTCCTGTGTGTGTGTGTGCGCATGTTAGCCACACTTATCAGCAACATAGCTGTGCAGGGGTGCGGCCTGTGTTTATCAAGGGGCTGCTGCCTCGTTCAGGGGTGCTCTACCCCCCCAGTGTAAACAAAAATAAACAAATTAATAAGTGTTTTCTTTCTGTGTGTGTGTGCATGTTAGCCACTCTTATCAGCAATGAAGCTAGCTGCACAGGGGTGCTTCCTGTATTTTTTATCAAGGGGCTTTTGCCTCGTACAGGGGTGCTCTCCCCCCCAGTGTAAAAAGCCCCAAACAAATCAATAAAAGTGTTTTTTTTCTGTGTGTGTGTGTGCATTAGCCACACTTATCAGCAACATAGCTGTGCAGGGGTGCTGTCTGTGCCATTTGTCAATGGGCTGCTGCTATTCAGGTGTGCTCTCCCCCATGTGAAAAAAAAATTACTAAACAAATAAAAGTGTTTTTTTTCTGTGTGTGTGCACGTTAGCCACACTTATCAGCAACATAGCTGCACAGGGGTGCAGCCTGTGTTGTTTATCAAGGGGCTGCTGCCTTGTTCAGGGGTGTTCTCCAACCTAGTGTAAAAAATACCCCAACAAATCAATAAGTGTTTTTTTTCTGTGTGTGTGTGCATTAACCACACTTATCAGCAACATAGCTGTGCATGGGTGCGGCCTGTTTTATTTATCAAGGGGCTGCTCTCCCCAGTTTAAAAAAAAAATATATTGTTCTGTGTAGTTGTGTGCTTTAGCCGCAACGTAGCTGCACTATAATTGCTTGGTGACACTGCTGCAAGACCGCAGTGAGTATGGAGGACAGTCACATGACAGGAGAGCAGGATCCACATACCAGTCTTGTAGCTGCTGGCAGCAGTCATGATGATGATGCAAGGCCATCAACGTCATCTATGAAGGCTGATGCACCAGGGCTTAAGTCAGGCCATGTAAAATCAACTATTACCCTTTTAAAGAAAAAAAAAATCTAAAGCTAAGTTAGCTTTAGAGAAACAAAATATTGGCAATATGCCATTCACTACACGAAGTGGCAAGGAAAGGATAAGGCCTTGGCCTCTATTTATGATCGGTGGTTCTAGTTGTGATGATTTATGCCCTTCTGCTTGTAGGAAAGGTAAAAAAAATGTAAATTGTTAAGACGTGTAAGACACCGGAACCAACTGTGTGACCCAAAAAGTCACAGATCCCCAAGGAGAGTCCAAGTGTGTCCGCGGTTGCCATGTGTGAGCCTGCCCATTCTAATATTGTACTTGAAGTGGATCCTCCTTCCACCATTTGTGTGCCTTCTGCAAATGTGGGAATGAGCAGCACAAGTCAACATGCTGACATAGAAATTGAGGATGCTTCTGTGGAATTGCACCAGGAGGATGAGGAGGATATTTATGTAGTTGGCGATAACAACAAGGATGATGAGGATGTTGATGCAGAGGATGTTTGTGTAACAACTGTAAATCAGACAACAGTTGTTGCCCATGGTGAGAAAAATCCCATTGTTGCCATGCCTGGGCAAAACGACCAAAAAATCCACTTCTCATGTGTGGAATTATTTCCACCCAAATCTGGACAACCTTTGCCAAGCTGTAACCATTGCTAAGTAACACTGAGTAGAGGTAAGGACCTTAACCTTCTAGGAACCTCCTCCCTGTTTCGTCACTTGCAGCGCATTCATAAAATTCTAAAGTATTTTTCAAATTTAGAAACTTTGGCTAAAAAAAAACGTAACAACAATCAGTCCAGTGTCACCTAGTTGCTCCCTTCTCTCTGGATCCAAGCACCTGCAATCTCCACCACCAACACCTGCATCATCATCAACATCCTCAATTGTGATCGGAATTAGTCCTGCATCCAATTTCATAAGCATGACTGACTCCTCTTCTAACCGTGATTCGCCTGTTGATGCTGCTGGGGGTGGTCCCAGAAAGGGACCAAGAAGAATACTACTAGTAGTAATTTAAAAAAACAATTGACTGTTAACCTGTCCTTTGATAGAGGAAGTAAGTATAACAGCTGTCGCCCTGTTTCACTGCGGATCACTGATGCCATGATGGCTGTGCTAGTATTAGATGGTGAAATAATAGAAAATGAGGATGATAGTGTGGAGGAAGTGCAAAAGGAGGATGAGGGGGAAATTTGTGTGCTATCTGATGCTAATGAGGATGTTGATGATGAGGATGTTTGCGTAAATCAGCCACCAGTGGCAGCAGTTCTTGCTCATGATAAAAAAAAAGCCAGAAAAGCAATGTCTTGGGTGTGGAAGTATTTTAATCTAAATTCTGACAACAGTTGTGAAGGCATCTGTTCCATTTGTAAAGCCAAAGTTAGCAAAGGAAGGGACATTAACCATCTAGGCACCTCCTCCCTGTTATGTCATTTGCAGCGAGTTCATGCACTTTGTTTAACAAAATTATAATAATGTAGCAGTCCGGTATCAGCTACCAGCAGTTTGGACCAGCACATGCAATCTCCACCACCAACACCCTTATCATCAACGTCCCCCTTAATAATTGAAGGTAGTCCTTCCAAAAAATGTTTTGTGGGGGCCCATACAAGCCAAGGAGTTCAGCCATGAAAGTGTCAGTCCTAGGCCCGTATTCAATTTGAGGCAAAAAGCCGGAATCCGCGGAAAAGTTTCACCGATGACGTCATTTCGCCAGGTGGAAAAGTATCGCCGTATTCAATTTGAAAGACTTCCCGCCTAGGCGGAAAGTCAATGCAATGTAATAGGTGAAAAGTTTCGCCTATGAATAGCAGGCAGAAAAAAGTGCAGAATTGGGGTTTTAGGGTGCAACGTTGCAGGAACCTCCGTGCAGCCTTCAGACAGTCCCCCAAAGGTAAACTGCATCAAAAAAATTTGAAAAAACACTTAAGAACACCCCAAAAAATCACTTTGAATTTGGGGGCAAAAAAAAAATGTTGGGAGAAAAAGTTAAAAACTAGTGAACTAGACTCTAGGGGGGTCCCCAAGTATGCCCCAGGTGTTTTTTTTCATTGCAGGGGCTTGCGCCAGGTGGATTTTTCACAATTTTTTAAACTTAACAATAGCAACTTTAAAATATGCTGACCCCCATTTTCAAGTACCCCAAATTTGCTGGGATAAGTTATTTTCTGCAAAAAAAACCCCTGAATACTATTCTGCACCACTTATACAAAAACGTTATTTAGCAGCTATTGAGTCCGTTTAAAAACACCAAATACCTTCAGCAAGCCAAATCGGGGGGTACCATAGGGAACCCCCATGTCAGAGCATCTTTTGGGGGGTGTCAGGCTGATTTCCCCAAATCTGACAGGACTTTCCGCTTGTATAATTTTCTCCGGGTCCCGTTCTCGTGTATTTTCAAATTGAATATGGGGATACGCAGGCACGCGCACGATAGTTTTCCACCTCCAAAACACGCGATGTGGGCGAAAAGTCAGAGAGGCAGAAAAGTATCACAGGTCCGCTCAAATTGAATACGGCTGGCCATCCACTATACAATTTTATGTCAGATATTTGTCCAATCTGGCTGGTTGGAATTCTTTAAGGGACAGACATATGGTGCTACACACAAGATGGCCACCGATATAGCATTCCACAGCCACCACCAAGATGGCCGACGATGTAGAATCAACCTATAGATAGCCTGACACAAGAAGGCATAACTATTCCCTGAGGAAAGCTTATCAGCCGATACGCGTTGGAGAGAAACAAGCTACCATAACAATTCCCCATTCCCGTCTGTCATCACACAGAGACACTGTACTGAGTCCCGCACCTAGCCGCCACAAGCTGCACCACGTGACCGGCGAGTCACATGTGACCAGAGGAAAAGCAATAGCCAGGAAGTAACAGAGAGCGAGGAAGTCGGAGACAGACACCTGGACCCACAAGGCAGAAGATACGAAGCACAGGCAGGAGGAGGGATCCGGCCACACACAGCGGCAGGATAACAGGTAAGTCTCCAATAAGCGGAGGGGGAAGCAGGACCAGATCGGGTATGGTCGCATCCTGCGGTTCCCCTCCTGAGACGGGGGTTTGCAAGGCTCCTCAGTCGGAGTGCAGAGTACAGTCACTCCGCACGTAGTCTGCACCACCCCAGTCCGGAGACACTGCACCCTAGCTGGAGTGGTTCTCCTCCATCCTGCACAGAAGACACCATCACCAACTGACATCAGCCTACAACAACCACCTCACTTCAATCCCCACATCAGAACTGTACCCATTGGAAGAGAGAGTGGGACGCCACTAATCTCTCCCCCCATACACTAACAATCTATTCTCAGACCCAGAAGGGTCTCAGTACAAGTCAGTAAAGTATACCTACACTGAATATTGACATTTGGAAAAAAGTGCCAACAAGCTCTTTAACATCAACGTTGATCATATATATTTCTATTGTTTTTATAAATAACCTAGGTATATGTTTGACCACTCACCAATTGTTCTTTTACTGATGCATGCATTTCATTTGATTTGAGTATCTAAGTAAAGCAATTTTTGAACTTGGTATGCTAGTTTGCTGACATCTACTGGATGCTGGATCCATATACATGAGTTCTGCATATCATTTAGGTGTAGCGCTGATCTCCACCACTATCAAATACGTCTATAGATTGGGTTGGGTACCCACATTGAGATTGGCAGCAAGCACCGAACCCCACACACTAACCGATAGTATTGTAGCGCAGGTCTCCCATCATCCTTATAATTGGTTGGAATGACAACCTGGTAATGTATGGGAGCAAATGACAGTCGATCATATGGTTTTAAACACTGAAAAAAGGACAAAAAGAATTGTTAAAATTGGTTACATTCGTGTGTTTTAACCAATTTGTCTGAACAACCACTTTTGGCTATTTTCCAGTGTTTGTGAGCAAATGGACGATTGTCATTTGCTCCCATACATTACCAGGTTTTCATTCCAACCAGCCAGATTGGACAGATATCTGACAGAAAATTGTATAGTGGATGCCCAGCTTAAAGTGCTTGGTTTCTTAAACTGTGCATGTCCTTTTTAATATCCCACATAAGAGTGGGTGGGAGGACAATTCCATGTTGCACCTCTTTTCTTTACATTTTGCACAATTCTGACATTATTATAGTTTATTAAACTGCCATCCTATCTGCCACTGCTGTGTGGCAATGTTTCATAGGTGTCCTATATTTTTTTAAACTGCTGTGCATTTGTGCTGCTGCTCTGTTCCTTACTAGCCAGCCAGCTCGCTGCAGCCTTTGGCCTATATTGGTGAAAAATAGTGAAATCAATATTGTGAGCTGTGAGGTGGTTAAACATGCCTAGAAATGCCTGAAAATGGTTGTTATTAAGGTTAATAATACTGTAGAAACAAAAACAGGCCCAAATTATGTGGCTTTAACTTTTTATATAATTTTTGGGAAAAAATACAGATCCAAAACCAAAACCAAAAGACAAAACACCAAGGATAAGATCCAAAACCAGATCCAGATCTAAAACACAAGGAGATACAGATTCAAAACCAAAACACTGGGATCGGCGCACATCTCTACTTGGAAGTACTCATAAAGTTCATGCAGGCTCACAAAGCCTCGGCGTCCGGCGGAGGGAGCTGGACACGGGCAGAGATCCCTCTTCACAACCCGGGTGAGCGCCAAGTGTGGGCGCAAACGCCATCTGAAGATGGGGAATGCTCCCGCAGTTAAGTATCCATGTTTAATACTCACTTCTCCGAATTCCCCGGGCGGTGGGGCTGCACAAATCGCTAGAAATATAGTACTGCTGCCACTTTCCCGGCAATTTGTGCATTCCCAACAGAAAAATTACAGGGGACATGTTCCTGGTGACCTGCGCATACGCAGTATTCTCTGGCACAGTGCCAGAGTCTACGCAACTGCGCTGGTCGCTAGAGAGGAGGGGGCCCACCTGGAGACAGCACAAGGGCTCCCTCCTGTCTTACGCCCCTGAGACAACCATTACATTTCCAAGTACAGAAGTCTTGACAGTAGAAGCTGTAAAGCAGCTTCTATATGTGCTAATATATGTAATAAATAAAACTGCGACCAGACTGTACTAGGGAAACTTCAAAGTGTCATCACACTTTAGTCATTTTCAATTTCTAAGACCCTATATAGGCACCATAAATGCTAAATCACATATATAAAGTGTATGATCACACATAGGGGCATATTCCATTAGCCGCGGGGCTTTCCCTGCGGCTAAGTGCTGCCTGGACCAATTCAATTACCGGGGATTCCTCGCGCGTGAAACCCTGCAGTCGGAATTTACCTCGCAGCTCATGGAGGTGCAAGGTAAAATCCTTGTAAAAACAACCAAATCGGCCTCGTGCACAGGAAAAAACCCATTGATTCCGCAGTTTACACTGTCAGCGTGTTTCAGTGCGAGTCCCGATTTTACGGCACGGGAAAAAGGCTATTTAATTGAATAGCTTTTCCCCGCGCCACGGAGATTTTGGATGGCAATTATTTGCAGGGAAAACCCGCACGGCTAATTGAATATGCCCCATAGTCTCAGTAATTTTAGCAGTGTTTCCGTCCACAATGGATATGGAAAATAAAAAACTAAATACAGCAATATAGTATAGTATGATGTTCAAACTGAACTGTTAGTTGTTTCCCAGTGTTCATGCAAAAAAAGGTGCTAAAGAAGTCACCTTTGTTTCACTGTGTTGAAGTATATCTTCATCCCCGTGTCCTATACCTTATATTGCTGAACCTACAATGCGTATACTCAAAATGAGCACGTAGAGATAATCTTGGGTGGATATGTTCCATATTGAAATCATCTGGAGAAGATATCTTCTCAAATTCATATGGGTACTGTATGGTATGTAATTCCTTAATATAATGCTATTGTGTAAAACCTTCAACGTGTATTAAGTATTCTTTGTTAACAGTTTAAAAAACAAAGAGTATGCAAAATACAAAACAATAAAAAAAAGGAAAATGGCATAACAATACATCACAGACAAGGAGATGGCAGTATAAGGGCTGATATACCCAAACAGAAGTAAAAAAGACACATTGTCATACACAATTTTAGCAGATAATGAAGCAGGCCAAGGGGGTCATTCAGACCCACCCGCGAGCGGCAGTACGCTCGCAAGTGGGTCGATGTTCCCCACTGCGCATGCGCGAGACCCGGCGAGCGAAGGACTTTCCTTCGCTTGGAGTCTCGCATCAAAGGGGGCGTGCTGTCGATGTTGATTGACAGCACGCCCCCTTTGGTGGGCGTGCCGGGGGCGTGCCTGCCAGACGGAGGCGTTCCTATGGAAACGCCTACCGTCTGAAGCCGGCCCCACTGACATCACTAGTGATGTCAGTGGGAGTGATTTTGGCTCTGATTCAGACCCACTCGCGAGCGGCTGTCCGCTCGCAAGTGGGTCGATCTTGTGCACTGCGCATGCGCACGACGGCGGGAGCTCCGTCGTGCGCATGCGCCAGACGCGACGAGCGAAGGACTTTCCTTCGCTCGTTGTGTCTGATCAAAGGGGGTGTGCTATCGATGTTGATTGACAGCACGCCCCCTTTGGTGGGCGTGCCGGGGGCGTGCCTCCCTGACGGGGGCGTTCCCAAGGGAACGCCTACCGTCAGAAGCCAGCCCACTGACATCACTAGTGATGTCAGTGGGAGTGATTTTGGCTCTGATAGAGCCAAAATCACTCCTGGCCTTGCGGTTGAGAAACCCGACCACAGAGTTTCACTCGCAAGTCCGATGGTCGCGATGGTCAAGACCATCGCGACCATCTTGTTGGACGCTCGTATATGCTGTGGGTGGTGACCCACAGCTATATGAGCGTCCAGGAGGACGCTCCATTTTAATGTAGGTGGGCCCTGATTCAGAGCGAGCGCTCTGGTCAGAACGTCCGGCTCTGAATCAGGGCCCAAGTCCCAAGACCAGGTGGCATAAACGTATAACAGTAATACCAACCAGAGTACAAATGCTGAAAAGGGAAGGATGGAGGAAAGGAGAAGAGAAAGGGGGAAATGATAAAGAACAGCGTGTGGGGTGTAAAGAAAAATCAAGGGAGAGAAAAAGAAGGTTAAGAAAAATTTGGATGAGAGAAAAAAATGAGTGTTTTTAGAGACAGGCCTACAAAGACTGGGAGCCTGGTTCAGAGATGGACCCTATAGCACAGCCACTGTGCTAAAATATGCAAAAGCCACAGGAGAAGTTTTAAGTAATAAGATGCCCACTGCCGGTTTCTGTGATACGATGGCTGCATCCGATGACACAGTATTGGATCAATTGCGTGAACATCGGACATCAGGGCAGGGAATCTGCATACAAGGATGCAGCAACTGGCCTCAGAATGCCCAGAAAATGGAGCCAATTACCCCCCTTTTCCTGAACGCTCCTTGTTGCCCCCCAAACACCAGCAGCATGTCACCAGCTGCGGACTTGGGGCACTACGACTGATGTCACAGCAACAGATCTAATTAAGTGCGGCTCCTGCACCTGTGCAGATCTGTAATCATCGGAGATTTACATAAATATCACATCAGACGGGACCATGAGCATCTATACCACAACTTGTGAAACTCCTGCACCAATTTATATACATAACATCCATGGCCAATCATGTCATTGACAAGGGTCCACAACTTATGGGGATATCTGGCAGATCAGGGACAAGCCAAAATCTGGCAACAATTACTTTGCCTAGTGTAGACAAAACCAATACATATCTGTACATAGTAACATTAATAAGTTCCTTAATATCAATCCTAAATAGACAGAGCTTAGTGTCAGCCGAAGGTAACACAGGGGCAGTGAACTGAATATCAGACCAGACTTGAAGCCAGAATTCATGAACTCCTGAACAGGCCCAGAGCAGATGCCAGAAATCAGTCAGGGGCACAGCACTTAGGACAGGTAGCCTTGTCAAGAGCGCCAATCCTGGCTAGGTTCACAGGGGTATGGTAAGGCCTACAGTATGTAGGAGACAATAGTGTGGACGGGATGTATTAACAGGGAAAATGAGGTTGAGCTTCTTATAGGATTCTCCCCCTTGGGGGGAATCCAATTGGCATAATGGGGTTGTAGTACCTCCATTGTATAGCACAGTCCCTGGCACACAGTGCAGTCTCTGGTATGTGGCATAGACTCTCAGGGTCACCATGGAAGACAGACTAAGTGCAAAGATGAAGCGCATGCCCAGTAGTGCACTAGGGATCTGGGTCAGAGGTCATGGCAGTGAGGCCAGGAGTTCCCGTAATGTAACAAAGGGAGATGGAATGCTCCCAACAACACCTAGGTAGCGAAAGTCAAAAGTCCATTTCAGTGGACATGGAAGGGCTGTAGAACTATGGATGGAGACCAGGGGTGGATTGGGAATTTAAAGGCCCTGGAAAAAACCCTGAAAGTGGCCCTATGTGCGTGCGCCTAAGGTGCGCTTCCAGAAAAGTGGGTGTGGCCTTATGACAAGGGGTGTGGTCTAATGTGAAATGCCATGCCTTCAAGCAACTCTCCCCATTTTAGTCATGCTGAGGGCATGCCCACCTCTCCAGGAGCTGATGGGTATGCCTAGAGTCCCTCTCTTCAGTGAATAAGTACAGCAAGCATTTGAATGAGTATTTTCTTACCTATATGATGTCACTGCAATAGGGAACCTCTGAAGAAATTGATCCTTCCTGGACAGGCAGTGTCTTGAGTTGGTATTCACTATTCATGCAGGAGATCCCATGGTCTGTAAGCCGCCTGTTTGTGTCGCAATAAAGCCAATGTCATCATCATGCAACAGAGGTTCAACCAGATAGTAACAGAAGTTTTGAGGCAGAACAAAATATGAGTTTCCCATATCAAACAATTTTATATTAATAAAATATATTTGCTCATATGGTACCATTTGCATCAGTAATATGGTTTCATTACAATTGTTGTCTTACTGATGATTACTGTCCCCCAGTCTTTTCTTCTAATTGTACCAGCAGTTCTACCAACCTCTATGTGTGTCTCCAGCACAATCACCTTGGTGTGTCTCCAGTCCATCCCCCCTATGTGTCAATCCAGCGCCACCCCCCTGCTTCTCTACAGAATCATCCTCCTGTGTCTCCCCAGTGCCATCATCGTGCCTTAGCATGGAATAGCCCCCCTCCCCCACAGACAGATCATCATGTCTCCTTAGCACAAAATTTACCCTGCCCCACATACAGATTATCATCTCCCCCTAGTACAGCAGACCCCCCTCCCTGTCAGACCTATCATAATCTCCCCTAGCACAGAATAGCCCCCTCGGACAGATCATCTCCCCTTAGCACAGTATAACCCCCCACCAGGCAGATCATCATCTCCCCTGACCCTCTAGTACAGGAGATCACCCCTCCCCCTCAGATAGATCATCTCCCCTTAGCAAAAATTAGCTCCTTCTGACTCTCCCACACAGACACATTATCTCTCCTTAGTACAGAATAACTCCCCTTCTCAGATCCCCCCTAATACAGATGAGAGATATCATCTCTCCACATTCCATCTCCCTATCAGCGTGATCTGTCACCTGACACAGTCCTGCATGCTGCTGGTGCCCATGGTAGTGTCTGAGTCTCCCAGCCTACCAGGCAGCCAGCCCAGCCCTGTTGTCTCCACTGCACAGTGGGCCGGCTTCACCAGACATCGATCTCATGATTTTTAAATAAAGTCCCAGCCCAGGTCTTCTTGGATCCTGGGCTGTCTACCAGGCACTGCAGTCAGCCCAATTGTCTCATCTCCACTCTGCCTCTCCAGGCTGAGGAGGGGACATTGGAGAGGAGACAATCAGGCTGACTGTCATGGCGGCCCCCAGTCCCGCAACTCACCCCACACCAGCACCCGCGGATCCATACCTGACCAGTGCTTCAGTGCACTTCTCCTCACTGGCACCGCGGCGTCTGACACAGAACAGAAGGTGCTCTGGGTAGGGTTTTAATAGGACAGCCTCTTCTCACGATAGAGGCTTACGTGGGCTGCTGGCAGATGACAGTGACAGGCAGCTGGTCCGGGCTGCCTGTCATGCTAATAGAAAAAAATCTGGGTGCCTCGATTCGGGGGGCAGGGCCACAATTGAGAAGCGGCCCCACAAACCAATCGGCCCACCAGAATTTTTCCCGCAAAAGATAAGGGCCAATCCGCCATTGATTGAGACATTAACATGGAAGATAAAACACTTGGACCAAATACCAAGGAGACCAGAACCCCCCAAACCTTTAAAAAACATGGAGGAGACTATTCATTGAGCTGTCTGCATCAGCAATAAATAGGAGCAGGTCATGTGCTGTATAGTATCAATGACAAAACCAGCTATAAGACTCTGGGATGCATTAGACAAGCCAAACAGTGTGGCAGAGAGAGGGCAACTCTGTTGGGTTCCTCTACCCAAACTGAAGTGGCATGTAACATGGCCATCGACAGGGAAGAATAAAATAGGTGAACCCAGGAAATAATCCTTGGACCAAAGTTGAAGCCTCCAAAACTGCCCAGAGGTAGCCCCACTCAACAGAGTGGAAGGCCTTGGTGGCATCAAGAGATACCACCACTGCCCGAGTCCCCTCCAGGGGACATCTAAAGAAGGGAAAACAAATGACAGAGGATTTAAATGGTAGTCTTACCAGGCATAAAACTGGTATGATCTGCCTGCACAAAAGTACCAATCATGAAATTACAGCTAACACTTTGGTAAGAACTTTAACGTCAGTAGTTAGCAATGAATTCGGGTAGTAACAGTCCATGAGCAGGGGATACTTTCCAGGTTTAGGAAGCACTACAATAAGGGCTGGAGGCAAAGTCCCAGCCTCTAGGAGAGCATTATAGGTCTCAATGATGTGGGGAATAATGGTTTAAATTTCTTATAAACGTCCACAGGGACGTCATTTAACCTAGGAGCCCTAGAGGTGGAAAAGGAGGTGAAGGCAATGTCAAGTTCCTCCTCACAAAAGGGGGCATCCAAAAATTTTACTTCATCCTCAGACAAACATGATAGATCAATCTTAGCTACATAGTCTCAGAGTTGGGATACAGTATATGAAGCCTTAGTGATGTACAAGAAGGAGTAGTATTGCAGAAAAGTATTAGCTATACCCCCTGCCAAGGAGTGTATGTCACTAGAGGAATCAAAATGCGAGAGCTCACTCTGAATGAGGGCGGCCGCTTTTCTTTTGAAAGGCGGCCTCCTGGCTGCTCGCTAAGCTGTGGGTTACCACCCACAGCTTTAGCGAGTGACTAGGTGATGGTCCTGGACCACCAGCCCATGGCACCCCTGCTCCATGACACCCAGTTTGGAAACTACAGTTCTAGTGCCTGGTTTGGAGCCTTCTCTGCTGGCATTTCCGTGTATGCCATTGCTGGCAGTTGGATGGAGATATTAGTAGGGGGTGTGCACTTACAGTCTCCATTTCGAATATGCTAGATGGACAGCATTACTTTGCCTCTTAACCTGTTACTTTGCTATTTTGATCATGGATTCTCTCATCGGTTGCTGTACTATCATTTACATTTATGGACTATGCATATTAAGTCTTTTTCTCTTTTGCTACTTATTCATTGTGTTGTTTTTTTTCTTTTATTCCTTACTTATTATCAATTGTTCATGAGTACCTATATTTTTTAGGATTTATATTGTGATATTTTGATTTACATTTGCAATGATCTCTTTATTTGGGGCATTGAACTCTTCAGAAATGTTTTACAACATTAAAGTGCACCTTGATGTGACAGAAAAATATTTCGTGTTGCACTGTGATAATGTGTAATCTTTCCATCAAAGTGCACCCTCCTGCCACTTTAGTGCCACCCCATTCAAATAAACATTTCCCTTTTTCTTGTTAAATACTCTCTGTTGAGGTTTATCATTTAAAAAGGGATCGGTATGAAATATCGACAGTTGGAATCCTGGCAGTCAGAATCCGGACACTGGGATCCCTCTCTCCCTACCCTAACCCTCCCTCTTTGGTGCCTAACCCTAACCTCCTCCCTTAGTACCTGAACCTAACCTCCCCCTCCCCACACCCTAAACCTAACCCTTCCCCCAACCCCACTACTTACCTTCGGCGGTCATGATGTTGGCTCCGGGATTCTGACCGGCGTCAGTATTCCGGCGCCGGTAATGTAAACGTCAGCATCCCGACCGCCGGTATGCTAAAAGCATCCCTTTAAATCATGAGTGAAGGGACAGTTTTCATTGAAAATAAAAATATATATTGTGTGTGTGAAACTGTTTGTTATATTGCTTGGAGTGTCAAAAAAGTCGTTCCTCTGCCAAAGTGCAACTTAATCGTGCAATATTAGCCTTCTACATTTGGTAGTTATTAAAAAAAAAAAACTGGCAAAATTTTCCCACTTTCCAATTTTACAACCAGCCATTGGGATGATTTCCAAAATATCAGTGAGAGAATTAGCATGGGGTGAGCTGCGGCAGAGAAAAGCTCAGCAAGGGACAGATGCCTCTTTGGTGGGGGGGCAGAAATTCAGCTTGCCCACTCCCAGAGGCTACCCTACTCTGAAAAGTGATGGGACTTATACTGACACCCATACTTATACTGGTCTGTGAGGGCCAGGGTAGTGAACAAAATTACCTCAACACCAATATTATGCTAATTTGTCAATGAACTATGATATAACATTATTTACTTCTTCATGGTCTGGCACAGCCCACACTACACAGTGTGGCACAGTCCAAATTACAAAAAAATGGCAAAATAACATCAACTTGCAAATAAACAAAGCCTCATGGGATGTAGTCAGGAAGCTGACGGTCTAAATGCTGAACGCTGGCTTCCCGACTGTCCAATCCCGACAAGGTACTAAAGACAGGCATCGAAAACTCAACGCCTGTAATTAGACCGACGCCCGACATACCGAATGAAGGTAAGCAGGTCGCCTGTGCGGACAGCCACGGGGGGGGGGGGGGGGTTGGGTTTTAGGGTTCCCGGAGGAAATTAGAGTTAGGCACTCCCTCAGGAGGGTAAGGGTTAGGCTAGGGGAAGGGAGGGTTAGGGTTAAGCAACACTGGGGGGAGGTTAGGGTTAGGCCCCCCCCTGAAGACTTAGGTTTAGGCTGTTTGAAGGGGGGTTAGGTTTAGGCACTTAGAGGGGGGTTAGGGTTAGGCACTTGGGGGGGAGGTTAGGGTTAGGCACCCCTAAGGGAGGGTTAGGGTAGGGAGTAGGGTTAGCAGTAGTTACCTTATTTAGCGTTCAGGATCTTCATCTCTTCCTGGCTTCCGCTGTCAAGATTTGAACCGCTGGCCATGCTACACCCAGCCTCACCCATACACCAGCACTACACTAGCATTTTATCATGCTGGCTGCTTAGGAGTGGCTGTCTAGGGAGAAGGAATCACACAAAGTCTGGCCTTAAACATTTAACAATGGACTGTACAAATGGATTATTGTTTTAGAGGACTACTGTACATTACCTTGGGACTAACAGACAGATGGTTAGAGATCCCTAGAGCTTTGCATTGCAAAGCTGGCAGTTTCTGGGGGTGGGGGTGCAATTTGCACCCAAAGCCATGTGAGATTATTTGATCCTGCAAAAAAAATAAGAATTTCAGCAGATGCTTCTCAATTTGGCCTAGGATCTGTATTGTTGCAAGAACATGAAGATACATGGCAACCTCTAATCTATGCATCTAGAGCGTTGACAAGTGCTGAAACAAGGTATGCTCAGATAGAAAAAAAACTTCTAGCAATCACTTATGCGTGTGAGAGATTTCATCAATTTGTGTATTAATGATATTGAATTTGAACCTCTATACGCTCCTACCTATACCTTCTAAAACCTGCCTATAAACCTCTAAAATTGACGTTATTTGTGTACGCAGTCATACCGTAAAATAAAGACTTTAGACCTTGAACATATGTTTCCAAAGCACAAAGTATTATTCAAGTAAAGTACAGTCAGTTACACACTGTGACCTAAGTACAATTTAGCGCAAAGAATTATACAGACCCAAGATACAGTTATACATACGCACGCGTTCTGGACCAGATACCGGCATCAGCAAGAAACCTCCGTCAATCAGCAAGAAGACTCCAGACTGGGGTCACAACACACACATTTATATCCTTACAGAAACAGACAACACAATAGAGAGGTTTGTTGCTGATCCCATTGGTTCCCCATCACGGTGCGTTTGTTACAGGACATTTAACAGGTTGATTCAAATGGACACAGGTCAGCCTCCGACAGCTTATTGTCTCCTCTATTCCTCCTGCATGCAAATCTAGCCTGTTGGTTTCACAAAATACATTTTGGTGCTTTATATCTCTACGGTCCATAAGTTGAGAATGCATGTTGTGATCTTCACACCGATGATACCGGGAAGCTGTTGAGAAAGTGCAGATCAGTATAACACCAAACACGGCTTACTTATCATGTATTAAACCTTAGATACCAAAATAGCCTTTATTTCACAGCATTTGTCATAAATGAATAAAACTTGGATCTAATACTTTAAAGCTATGGAACCTTTTATGTGAGTGTGCATTATGTAAGTATTAGGGGTTTGGGAAAAGACGCTAGTTAGGTTTATCTGATTTGGGGCAGATGTGCACACATGCAGCTAATAAACAGCATTCGCATGCAGGATATTGTGCATTCGCCAATGTGCGTCATGTTAACAGCGCAACTGTGCGTAATATGTGGTGTTTATGCATGTGAATCTATTTATAATAGATTTTATATATATATATAATTTCTTACTAACACTTTTTTAAACTGCAATGCAAATGTGTTATGGGCAGTGAGCTTCACTCTCAAACAGGGTGGTGCCAGCCTGTCTGACAGTGAGTTTAAAAGAGCAGATTTCTTACCATTGTTCATTCAGTCAAATTCAAGTGTCTGGGCCATATTACAATTGCCACAGCTACACCTGTCCATATGTGGGGTCTCTCCCTTTACATGCAAAAACACCCACAGTTCCTGGTGTATTGTCTTTTTCTAATTCCTTTTCTCAGGAAGCTGTTTTTCTAGTTGCTAACTGATACTGTGTTTTGGCATATTTCTATGCAAGGTTGTCCCCAGAATGGGCCTGTCATTGCTTCTAAAGGGATTACCAAAAACATTGCCATCTGTACTTAGCTCGTGAGTTGTAACTTAAAATGGCGTTGTGCAGATTCTTATTTTTAAGATGGAGTCTGGTTTCCATTTGCAAGATGGCATCACTCCAAGCTAATTTTACACTGATTCTGTCTCAGCCACTAAACCAGCTTCGACAGTCCACCCTTTGATAGCAAAAAACATGCTATCATACTCTGATTTTAAAATTAATTTTAGGCTTGCATATGGGGTATTATTTGAATGTTATCTTTATGGGATGGAACAAGGTGGTTTCAATCCACCTATGATGGGTCTCTAGGGGGGGAACATAAAACTACCATTATACGCACACCGTGGTTCTTGGGAGATCATGTGAAAGATGTGGGGATGCACTAGTCCTATAAAGGAAGTTTTGAAGGGGAATAGAGACTTACATCATCTAAGATGTTTAAATGAGAAAAATAACATTTTAATAATAATACATTCTACACATTTCTAAATGTAATACATTATATGATGGTATTTCTAATTCAGGGTTTTAATGCAGTTCTACATTTACCTCAGTATTCATATGGGTACTACTAACCACCATCATTATTTCACCCTTCTGGCTTACCTTATTTTTACATTTCCCACACTGCAACACATTAGGAACACACTTGACACATATGCCAATTACTATGACGACACCCAGTATAAGGATCAGGAGTTTACCTATGCTTGCGATCATTTCCTGGACCCACTCCCCTAGACCTGAGAACCACTTTGCTGGGTTCAACCATGAAACCCATTCCTCTACCTTCTCCTCTACTTCAGCCACTGAAGCCTTGTGGTTCTTCTGAAATTCCCATTTTATCCGCAGAATCTCATCCATCTTTTGGTCTATCACCTCCTTGGGGTCGCTGGTATCATTGGTGACATAGGTTCAACACATCACTCCAAATTGGGTGGCCAAAGTTACGCAATATCCTCCAGTGCCAGCGGTTAAATAATTTAACCCTAGCCTGTGTTGCACCAGTTCTTTCTTGTACGCTTGCAATTCCCTACTTGTATACCTGAAGGTGTCATCATACATCTCGTGATATTATCTATCAATTTAGCAAGATCCTGAATATATCTAAAATTTAGTGTACCCCGAGCGATCCTGGTGGGATCCAATGCTACTAAAACTTGAAAGCCAGTTGTCTCACTAATTAACTGAGTGGCTTTATGCAAGTCACCAGGTATCATTTTTCTTTGGCCTCTGTGTTCATACTGTGTGTGAAGATATGGTGATGGTGTGTTTTATGAATACCAAGCATTTCACCATGTGTAAGGGTCATAATTTCTGGAAGTAGTCTTCCTAAATAACATAACAATTACGGTACTAAGATTGGTCAGACACTCCCCTGATTTGGCATAGCACTCCTCCTCCTGACTCCACTCCATCAGCACTGCCATCAGCTCCCATCTCCTCTATCGGTCCCCCATCACAGAAACTGGGTATCCCCAAACAGATCATCACGACAGAAACTCTGGAAGAAAGAACTTGGATGACCACAACAGACCACTCCATTGCTGGAAGCACTGATCTACACATTTCTTTAGCTCAGGTATCTCACCACACCTTTTAACCCTCCCAGAACAGGCTCGCAATCGACAGGTTCACGTTATCTGCCTCGACTCTGCCCGTATCTCCACCGGTTGGTTGACCTTTCTACAGTGAGTGGAATGGACCCAGGTATCTCTCTCAGCCACTTTCAGCAACACCTGATTCGGACCTTTCCAACGATCAGTCAAACAACCTGAGCTAAAAAAAATTCGGATCATAACAAATTCCCCAGGTTTGAAATCATGACAGTTTGCATCAGACATGTTAGATAATAGCATTTACAATTTCAGTTGCTCTTACTCATCTTCGTGAGCCACTGCACAGTAATCTCATTATCATATTTTCACATGAGGCTGCCTGTTAAACAATATCTCAAAGGGGGACAGATAAAAAGACAGTCTGGGATGATCTTGATATTAATACCCATCACCTTACACATGTTCTGGAAGACGTCACCTGTGAAATGAGTACCCCTATCACTTTTAATAATTCTAGGGATATCGTATCTGCATAAAAATTTCTTCAATTAAATCCTGTTATCAATAGCTACTGCTCTAAATATTGCCTGGGTCCCTGGGTTGGACAACATTCCGAGTAGTTGACCTTAGCCTGGCATGGCTGCCATTTGTCCTTAGCAACCTTGTGTCCTGTGTGTGAGAGATAAAGCACAACAGTTTAAACATGACCTAAATACAACAATAAATTGTCCACATTTTACATTAGAACAGATCCATTAGCAGGTTGGAAAGATTGTAAACAGTCATATAAGGCCTGGGAGAAGATACTGGGGTTGTCTATGAACCCATGGGACACTCGTGTCCATATGTAGTATACACCTTCCCCTAGGTGAGAAAAGAAAAATACTGACAGTCAGGGTGTTAGGGCACAGGGAAGAAAGCAGAACAGAGATTGGGTACCAGTTACATCAATTACCATTACCAGTTTTTCCCTAGTACTTCCCGTCAACCTGTCTATCTGCAGACCACAAGTATGACCCGACTCCTAGCGTTGGCTCCCACTCTCCAATAAAGCATTAACAGCCACAATTGGAGCTGGTGTTTGTTGGAGGTTTCCTGTTACTATCTGGTTTGGGAGTCCTACATTCTTCACTTTGCAGTACTTACTTAGGTGTCCAACTTGGTTGCAGTTAAAAAATTTTTGTGAGCGGGGTGGATGAAAGGATTGTTGTGGGAGTTGAGCAAGAGGGAAAGGTGGTGGGTATGGGTAAGGATATTGAGGGAAAGGATATTG
Source organism: Taudactylus pleione (assembly GCA_031769625.1). Lineage (NCBI taxonomy): Eukaryota > Metazoa > Chordata > Amphibia > Anura > Myobatrachidae > Taudactylus > Taudactylus pleione. Next base: position 8,742,566 of record JAUIMM010000025.1, on the reverse strand, counting down.
TGGGGGGTATGGACTTGTGGCTGTGTGTGATAAGTGGGGTAGGGCTGTGTTTGCAGTGGTGTGGGACTGGTGAGGACATGTAACTGTTCAGGTACCGGTGTGTGTGTGGGTGCAAGTGTGTCTGCTGGCCGTGATGTTACCGTCATTTCTTCTAGAGCTTGAATACTGAAAGCCATTAGTTTCTCGCTCTGGGTCTCTCTCCTCTTTGAGATGTTTTTGTCATGTTCTATGGCGGATTCTATGAGGGTATCTATTGTGACTCCCCTCCAGCCAGGCTGTGAGGTCTGAACCCAGGTCTTTAGGTCTTCTTTAAGGCCATCCATGAGTATAGTGACAATCATTCCCCTGTGGTGAGTGCTATCTTTAATATTTTCCAACCCAGTGTACTGGGTGATAGCCTGTAGAGCCCGGTCGCAATAGTCTTCTGCAGATTCACTCTCTTTTTGTTTTATAGTGAAAATTTGGTTCCAGTTAACTACTACTGGAAAATATACACCCAATTGAGTTATAATACGGGAAATGTTACCTTGGTTCGCTTCATCTGTTAAGGGAACGTCACCATCCAATACACAATCCGTGATAAATTTTGTCACATCGATATTGCATGGTAGACAGGCCCTTAACACCACACGCCAATCTTTGTTAGTTGGCTCATGAGAACTACCCAAATTCCTCAAAAATATTTGACATCTGGCTAATTCCTTTTTTCGATCGGGGAAATCATTCATGATGGAATTTAGTTCCGCTCTTGTCCAAGGACAATGCATTACCACTTCCCTTGTGGGCACTACTCCATTCGCATCCGCATTTCCATTCGGAACAGTTATTGTCCGAATGGGATGCAGACCGGCAGCGCTGCTACCTTTGACCTTATTACTGGTAGACAGACACACACTTTTCCTGCGCAGAAAAATACACGTTAACCCAGTTATTGGCAACACTTGATAAAGTAATCTCAATGGCATTGTTTAAAACATGTGGCAGCAAGACCGGAAATTCGTATATGCTATTGTGCGACTAGTCGCATACACAATAATGCGACCACTACACAACCGTATGACTCTTACCCTTAACTGCGTACGCAAAAATGCGTCTAAGCTGCGTATGCTAAACTGCGACCCAGCCGTGTACGCAATAATGCGACACCCCCTTTTTAACACACAAAAAAAAATAAAACGGAAGAACAACCTGTCGACGAAGGAAAACAAACTTTTTCCTCCCCCGTCCCTGGATTATTAATCAGCGCTCCTAAAGTCACAGTAACCGGTAGCGCACGGTCAGCAACAATGGTGGTAACAGATTACGAATGCACAATGCGTTCTCCTGCCAGGCGCCACCACCAATTTGCTGAGAGTTCGATACCGAGTATTACAAACCGGTTGCGAGATTAAACCTGCGAGCCCCCATCTAACGATATTGAATTTGAACCTCTATACCCTCCTACCTATACCTTCTAAAACCTGCCTATAAACCTCTAAAATTGACGCTATTTGCGTATGCAGTCATACCGTAAAATAAAGACTTTAGACCTTGAACATGTGTTTCCAAAGCACAAAGTATTATTCAAGTAAAGTAAAGTCAGTTACACGCTGTGATCTAAGTACAATTTAGCGCAAAGAATTATACAGACCCAAGATACAGTTATACATATGCACGCGCTCTGGACCAGATACCGGCATCAGCAAGAAACCTCCGTCAATCAGCAATCAGCAAGAAGACTCCAGACTGGGGTCACAACACACACATTTATATCCTTACAGAAACAGACAACACAATAGAGAGGTTTGCTGCTGATCCCATTGGTTCCCCATCACGGTGCGTTTGTTACAGGACATTTAACAGGTTGATTCAAATGGACACAGGTCAGCCTCCGACAGCTTATTGTCTCCTCTATTCCTCCTGCATGCAAATCTAGCCTGTTGGTTTCACAAAATACATTTTGGTGCTTTATCTCTACGGTCCATAAGTTGAGAATGCATGTTGCGATCTTCACACCGATGATACCGGGAAGCTGTTGAGAAAGTGCATTATGTAAGTATTAGGGATTTGGGAAAAGACGCTAGTTAGGTTTATCTGATTTGGGGCAGATGTGCACGCATGCAGCTAATAAACAGCGTTCGCATGCAGGATATTATGCATTCGCTAATGTGCGTCATGTTAACAGCGCAACTGTGCGTAATATGCGGTGTTTATGCATGTGAATCTATTTATAATAAATTTTATATATATATCATTTCTTACTGACATTTTTTTAAACTGCAATGCAAATGTGTTATGAGCAGTGAGCTTCACTCTCAAACAGGGTGGAGACCCTCAACCGTGCTGGTGCCAGCCTGTCTGACAGTGAGTTTAAAAGAGCAGATTTCTTACCATTGTTCATTCAGTCAAATTCAAGTGTCTAGGCCATATTACAATTGCCACAGCTACACCTGTCCACATGTGGGGTATCTCCCTTTACATGCAAAAACACCCACAGTTTCTGGTGTATTTTCTTTTTCTAATTCCTTTTCTAGTTGCTAACTGATACTGTGTTTGTTTTGGTATATTTCTATGCAAGGCTGTCCCCAGAATGGGCCTGTCATGGCTTCTAAAGGGATTACCAAAAACATTGCCATCTGTACTTAGCTCGTGAGTTGTAACTTAAAATGGCGTCGTGCAGATTCTTATTTTTAAGATGGAGTCTGGTTTCCATTCGCAAGATGGCGTCGCTCCAAGCTAATTTTACACTGATTCTGTCTCAGCCACTAAACCAGCTTCGACAGTATGGTCAAGCGTTTACAGTAGAAACTGGCCACAAGCCATTGGTAGCTATCATGACTAAATAGCTGCATGACTGTCCCATGAGAATTCAACGAATGCTTATAAGACTACAGAAATATGATGTACAATTGCTGTACTGTCCCCGTAAATACATGTATATTGCTAACACACTTTCTCGTGCTGTGGACACACTTTCTCGTGCTGTGGTTCCGGAAGTCTGATGGACAAAGAGATGGAAGCATATGTGGATTTGATTGTAGCTTCTCTCCCAGAGGCCCTGATTCAGAGCCGGATGCTCTAACAGAGTGCTCGCTCTGAATCAGGGCCGTCCCTCTGAATTTTAGAGCGGCCTCCTGGCCGCTCGCATAGCTGTGGGTGACCACCCACAGCTATAGCTAGCGGCCAAAAAGATGGTCGCGATGGTCAAGACCATCGCGACCATCGGGCTTGTGATGAGACCCTTGTGGTAGGGTCTCGTGGCCGCAAGCCCTGGAGTGCTTTCGGCTCTATCAGACATCACTTGTGACATCACTCACCATCGACAGCACGCCCCCTTTGTAGCGAGACCCATAGCGACGGCATGCGCAAGATGGAGCCGCCTCCATTGTGCGCATGCACACTGGCCTAACATCGACCCGCTTGCGAGCGCTCAGCGCTCGCGAGCGGGTCTGAATTAGGCCCAGTGTCTCTTGCAAGACAAGAACAGATTAGAAAATTGACAGAGACAGATGACACAATGAAAGTGTTAAAAGACATCATTCTGAAAGGATGGCCAGCAGAAAAAAAAGCTTGTCCACTGTCAATTCATGATTATTGGATGTACCGCAGTGACCTTACTGTTGTCAATGACATAATTTACAAAGGCAATAGGTTTGTCATACCTGCACGACTATGCTGTGCAAGATACATGAAGGCCACTTAGGAGAAGAAATATGTAAGTGGAGGGCACGTGAAGTGATGAATTGGCCAAGAATGAACCAAGACATAGCACAGACAACAGCTACATGTGAGTTATGTCTTATGTATAGACCAAAGCAACAAGTCGAACCGCTGAGTCCTCCTGCAGTGCAGTGCCAGAGAGACCATACCAGAAGGTAGGCGCAGATTTGTTTGATTGTAATGGGAAGACGTACATTGTCTTGACTGATTATTATTCTAATTATCCTGAGGTGAAGACACTACATACAACTACTAGTAAAGTTGTAATCAATTGCATGAAGTCAATCTTTGCAAGGCATGGTGTTCCTATGGAGGTGTTCACTGACAATGGTCCTCAGTTTTCCAGTGCTGAATTTAAACAATTCGTTGATGATTGGGAATTTGTCTATACTACGTCAAGTCCCCACTATCCATGGTCAAATGGATTGGTGGAAAGTTCAGTAAAAACTGTGAAGAGTCTCATGAAAAAAGTACAGGGAAGTTAAAGAAGATTTCTACAAAAGTCTATTAATCTACCGCAGTACAACTCTGCAGAATGGATTCTCTCCAGCCAGGGCTGGCGCTAGGCTTTGCTGCACCCAGCGCCATCCTGTGTTGCCACCCCTTCCCACCTCCGCTCCCTCTCCCTGAAGTTACATAGCAACGATAGTGCCGGGAGGGAGGGTGGGTGTTTCCTGCGCCCTCCGGATACAGTGGCGCTCCGGGCGACGGACCGGCTTGCCCGTGCCTGGAGCAGCTACTGTCTCCCGCATAAATGTTGATGGGAAGGAGAATTACAGCAAATCTTCCAAGACATGATGAACTGCTTAAAATGCATAGTTCAACATTAGACAGACTGAGTAAGAAACGACAACAGGTGAAACAAAAACTGTTCCACAATAGACGAGCAAAAAGCCTGTCTGATCTTATATCGGGTGACCAAGTCTGTCTCAGAGACTATGAGAAAGGCAATCTAATTAAGGGAGAGGGGAACTGGAGATATTGACTCACTGAATAGTAATAACGTAGCAATAATACTGATTATGATAACCGCTATTCCCTGCTCATAATACCAGCCAAATATAATGGGCAGCGGAGGTGCTCACTAGAGTAAATTACGATATTAAAGAAAGAAGAAAAAAGAAACTATTTTGTGAGCACTCTTGAAAATATTAATTTATTAAAACATAACTATTAATATAATCATTATGAAATAAGGTAATGTATCTATGACAAAGGACAAGACATATAACATAAAACATAAAAACCTACCCAAATAGGTCAAACCTTATCAGAAATATTGTACTCAGTCTACACATGCGCATACACACATCTATAGTGGATTCCAAAATGGGGGGTAGTACCAGATGTGTGTATCTATGATAATAACCAGTTGAGTAGAATATCCAATCTAAAATATATATCCCATCTGGAAAACAGGGTTGAAAATATCGGTAGGTAGGGATAATTAATACCTCCTTTAAGTTGTTTAAATCACATTGATAATCGTGTATTACCTAAAAATCCGAACTTGGCGGGAAAATTCGAACCTATCTGAGCCTGCACATCCCTAGTTGGCACCCACCTCAGTGAGGCACCAGCCCTGCACTGCCTATTTTTTATTATGGCACTGGTTTGCCATGCTCGTGGTCACCCTGTTATAATGGAAACCAGCCCGGGCTATCTATCACTGGGACTTGCTGAGGACTTGAGGAGGGGGGCATGCAGCTTGTTTGGTTATTTATATTCTCCCAGGTATTATCTAGATGCACTTGCTGAAAACAGGCTGCACACCAGCCCCAAAGCTGAATTTGCATTGCAGTGGCTTCTTCCTGTAAATCTCATATGAGGCACACTATGTTTATGGAACGGTTCGCAATAATCATAGATCTCTGTTTAAAGAGGATTAGTTGAGTACATGTATTTATTCCCTATCACTGCTGATTAGATTTGCATTTTCAGAGGTTTTTTTTTAATCTACAGAGGGCTTACAAGACTTAGAAACACATATTTTAGTCAACTGTTCTGTACTACAATGGAAAATGTATCATACACTTCTAAAATTGCTTTCATGAAAAACAATGAAATAAGAAGCCACATAAGAATATATTTAAATATGAATTGCAAAGTAGTTCTTCAATATAAAACAAGGTAAACATTAAACAGACCTATCACCCTTTGCCAACTTATGCAGCTTGCTGCAATCATACAGTTTTATTTAGTCTCCCAGTCTTATTATCATCAATTTGCAAATGGGTCATCTGAGGCACTGGGGGGATAAAGTGCTTTGCCTTTCACTAAGATCATAGTATCTGCAAAGTCATTTACTAAAATAAAATGTGAAACAAAAATGAGCTTTGAGATTGTGTCTAAAAGACTTATGAATGTACAGTATTGTGTCAAATTAGTGTCAGCTATATTTATCACAGTATGGAGGGTAGATTTGTTCTATGCTGAAGACTTGCTAACACACCGCATTTGAAGAATGTCACACACTGAGTGCAGGTAGATCAATTAAAATGACCGCTTTTTAAAAACTGATGGTTTGTCAGTACTTGAGGAGAAGTGCTGTCTCCAATATTATCAGATACATTGTGAAATGTTCTGGTACAAATTTTATTGCTTATCACTCTCAGACGAACATAACACTTGAATACAAAGTCAACAATTTATTCTATGGAACACACATAAAAAATACATTTAACATTGCTATAAATTATTTAGTGTAATGTGTTTTTGACTGTTGGGTGCCTGTGTTAATAGTTCATTTTTAAACTCCTATTTTTATTCTATTGAATTTAACCTATTAATGTTGAGTGCTTTAATTTTGCAATTATGTGTTCAGTAATGTTTGAACATATGTTCTCATGATGTAAATCAGCAGTATCTACCTGAATAGATCTAAATAAAGCAGATGAGTAATTCTCAGCCAGTATCTTGTCACTCCTTATTCTATCACATAATGTGTAATAGATGAATGACAACTTTACAAGGTGCTAAAAATATATTTCAAGATTCAATCGCCTCTGATTTAATGCTTGTATAATGCACATGATGAATCAGAGAGAGTGAACGGTTATGATTTATCCACTGGGGAACATCAATAATCATTCATATGTATTTGTTTAACACTTTTTTTTTACTTATGTTATACAACAGATAGCCAGAAGCAAGTTGTATGAAACATTGCAGCACATTATTGGATGATAAAAGTGAGGCAGACAAAATATATTACTAATTTTAATTACTATATCAAATTATTTTAGCGTATAGGAGTTGAGGGGTGAGGCAGAAAGGAAATAGCAGGACCAAATGAACAATAGGGCAAATTGGGTATGCATTGGGCAGGGTCTTTGGCAGTGCTACCGAGGCCAGTCATAGCCAGGGATAAGGTTTTTTACAACCGATATGGACTTGATTTATTGAAGCAATGATCAATAATTTTTATATCTATATGCCAATCTTTTTCTAATTGAGAACTGACAGTTTCTTAAAGGGATGTTGATTTGATGCTATTAAAACCATATGCAGCATTGATACATTGTTATTTCTAAGCTGTAATTGTTAATGTATCCATTTGTGGAACATAATGGGCCAAATGTAATAGGTAGTCTGTTTTAGTAACAGTACAAACTCGCACTTTCTCGCACTTTTAAAAAGTCCGAGTTTGTACTGAAACTCGCAAATTCAATAGCCTGCGAACTTTTCAGCTCGAGGCTACTGCATTTGCGAGTTTAGGCGAGTTTAGGACTATGTAAACTGGCACCTTTTAATGCGAGTAGCATTAAAAGGTGCGAGTGTTAGAGAAGCCATCACAGATCAGTGAGATCCGTGATGGCTTCTGTGTGTGTGTAAAAGAAAAAAAAATGTGCACCCCCTCCCCAAAAGCATAACCAGCCCCGGGCTTTATAAAGCCTGTTCTGGTTCTAAAAATACAGGGGCCAAAATGCGTAGGGGGCCCCTGTATATTAAGAACCAGCACAGGGCTTTGTTGAGCTGGTCCTGGTTCTGGAAAATCAGGGGACAAAACGAGTAGGGATCCCCTGAAAATTCCAGAACCAGCACCGAACTCTGTCTAGCGGGGGGATAATGCCACAGCCAGGGAAAACCTTTCACCGGTTTCCCCGGCCAAAGCATTACCCCTGACCGCTAGTCAGTCCAGGCCGGGGATCCCTGGGGAGTTGGGTACCCCCCCAATAAAGGGGTACCCCTCTCCAGGGCACCCCAGACCTAGACTGATAGCCCGGGGCTATCCCCGGCACCCTAGGGCGGTGGGTGCCGGGTTGATAGTGTAAAGTGTAAAGTGTAAAATTAAGTTTTCAATATTGTCTTTATTTGTAGAACCACAAGTACCAGCAAGCCTCCCCTGCATGCTGGTATTTGGAGAACCACAAATACCAGCATGCGGGGCATTACGGGCCCGCTGGCACTTGTAGTTCCACAACTAAAGAAATACGTAAATAAACAAACATACACTGTGAAAGTATAATTTTAATAAAACATACATGCACACTCACACTCACACATACTCACCTAGTATCCGAAGTAATCCATAGGGGTGTACCTGAAAAAAAATCCATACTCACCTCTCCTATGCGTAGATCACGTCCACTTGTCCGAGCAAGCAATCCAGGGGTTAAAATAAAAAAATGAAAAAAAAACGACCCATACGGACTGAGCAAAGGTATGTGTGTACACATACCTTTGCTCCGCGTAAATGACCGGGGCACACGTGTGCCCCGTCAGTGAAGGGGCCGCCAGCCAATTAGGGAGCATCTCCGTCGGAGCAGCTCCCTGATTAGCTGAATGCGGCCAGCCTGTGTGTTCCATAGACGTCTATGGTGAGAAATCCCCATAGACGTCTATTGTGGGAACCGCTACATCGTAGCCGCAAGATTAATTGAGGTTAATCTTGTGGTTACATCACTAATACTGATACAATGTTGCATCGCTGAATATTGAACACATACTATAAAGAATAGATTTGTGCGGTTCGGTTCTCCAGACACCTGAATTTACTCTAGAATCTCCTGTACACGTGACACCGTAGATCGAGGAATGTTGAATGACTGCACAACTTCATTAATGAAATGTCCTATCCATCGAGCAGCCACTATCATGCCCAGTTCGAAATCAAATAATTCACGTCGCCTTGCCAAGAGCAGCCTATCCGGTGTTCAAACTGAATTTAAGATAACATTCTAGCAACGGAACAAGACTTAGGGCCTGATTCAGCAAGTATCGCAAGTACGAATAAGCACACAGATGGCCAATTGTTGCATACTGCGTATGCATCATAGTGCGAGTGCGCAAAGACTCCGCTGCGATCAGGACTGAGATCACAGTGGCTATGCAGATCCATCACAGAGTGATTGACAGGAAGCACCATTTGGGGGAGGTGATGGGGCAGTGGTCGGCAAAACGCAGGTGTGCCAGTGCGTTTGAACGCCGTTACAGAGGCGTGCATAAATTAGGCACTGTGATGCTATACGCAGCCTGAGCTCTCCCTGTGTACCGGAAAGTTAGCAATTTCAGAGTAAGGTCTGACCTTGTGTAAGTGTGCGTGAGGCGGTGATGGTACTCAATGTTATAAATGGTTTCAAAGTCTTGCTAAGTATTACAGATGTGTGAAGGGAAGGTGGGCATCCTTATGTTGTGCTGCGACAGCATAGTGATCACAGAGGATTAGCATATCTTCGCAGTGAGACTGCGTGCGTAATCGCAGTGGTGATTGCACTAGTGATCTGTACTGAATCAGGCCCATATTAATATCTCTGTTGTTTGAATGGGATGCAGTCAGGAAGCCGACAGTCGAAAATGCCGACCGCCAGCTTCCTGACTGTCAAATGCCGGTAAGGTACTATCCCGACGCCTGTCATTAAACCTACACCGGTAGCCCGACGCCCGGCATAGCGAACGAAGGTAAGCCACGTGGGGGTGAGGGTTATGTTTTAGGGCTCCCGGGGGGACTTAGGGTGAGGCACCCCTCCAGGAGGGTTAGGTTTAGGCTAGGGGAGGGTTAGGTTTAGGCACCCCCGGGGGGAGGTTACGGTTAGGCACCCCCAGGGAGACTTAGGTTTAGGCTGAGGGGAAGGGGGGTTAGGCTTAGGCACTTAGAGGGGGGTTAGGGTTAGGCACTAGGGAGGGAGGTTAGGGTTAGGCACCCCTAAAGGAGGGTTAGGGGGGGTAAGGTTAGTTAATACTTACCTTTTTAGCTGTCGGGATCTTCACTGGTGCCGGTCTTCTGGCATCGGGATTTGAACCGCCGGATATAAGTCCGGCGGTATTTCATACCGATCCCCTTTGAATGTTGTAGCAAAGATGACAGATGATTATGATGTACTACTCATAGGTGTTGGAACAGGGGGGCCACATTGGAACGGCGGCCGCGGATGGTCAGGGGCTGTGCAGTATAGCAACAGGCTGCTCGGCCCCTGCACTGCATAGGTGTAATATGCAGTTTTTAAGTTATAAGACTACACATCACCCCTCCTCCTCCTCCTCTGTGCAGTGCAGGGGCCATGCAGCCTATTGCTATAATGCACAACCCCTGACCGTCCACGGCTCCATTTCCTGCCTCCTGCTGCTGGGCAGCTCAGCAACAGGTAAGTTGGAGGGAGGGGATAGGAGGAGTAGGGAAGGGGGGGGAGTGCCATAATTAAATTATATATTTCCCCCCTCCCTGTAAAATCTTTCAGATGCCTCTGGTACTACTAAATGTATACAAAGTTTATTTATTATATTATGTGAGAGCAGTATAGAAATATGTACATGGGAGATGTCAAGGTATGAATCAAGCCTACATGTACTATAGAGCACTCCACTGATTTATAATAATATAATACTTGAAGAGACACTGACTTATAAGAGTCTGAAACTATTTTCGGCTTCCTGGCCTTGATGTCTCACTAATAAAAGCTCCTCAGTTTTTCTGATCCGCAGTATATTCTGAATAATGTTCCATCAATGTGAGATCTTAAGTGCTGTTGTTCCCAGGTACAGAAACAGCTCTGTGCATAACAAAATATCTTTTAATCCTGATCAAAGCAAATTGTTTCACTTCTGCAGTAAAGCAAGCCTAAAAAGGGATCAACTATCTATTCTCCCCATGATATGCAGAAAAAGCCTCATTATATAACTCATGCTGCCAATTTTTTTGAGCCATCATTATTGAAATGATTGAAAAATAGTAAAAAGTAGCAGGAAAATGGTTCTTCTATCCTTCACCATTTTTAGTGTGATACAATGCATATACTTTTGTTGTTATTTGTCATTCACACTACTAAATGATTGTATTTGCATGCATTGTTGGACTTTGGTGGCATGAATGGCCCACAGGGGGAATGTAATTGTAGGGGTACACCTAAGGACGTGTTGCATAGCTGAAGGGGTGTGGCCAGATTTTTAGACTGATTCAGTATGTGCAATGCTGAACGCAGATTCCCGATTATTGGGAATCTGCGCGTGTGCAGGACCTGTACTGTGAATGTGCAGAACAGCGTCCTGCGTGATCACAAGCAGCCCCTGCTATGCCTCTGCCTGATTGACAGGCTGAGGCATTTAAGGGGCGGTGCAGAGACGGGGACAGAATGGCATACAGGTACAAACTCTTTTTTTTTTTAAGTGACCTCATCCAGCAATTTTACATATATTTATTTCATATTTTCACATGTTAGGATTTTGTTAATCCCAAGTGTATAACAACTATTATTTATCAGCAGAAATTGTCTACGTTAATATAATCAATAAAGAGACAAGCGTGCCCCAGAAATAATTTTTTTGTTCCTTCTTTGTTTACAGTGCTTAAGTACTGACTCTAGGGAGCAGGGCTGGCTCTAGGGGTGTTCGACCAGTGCGATAAAGGGGCGACACCCCTCCCCAGCATCCCGATTTCAGCAGGACAGTACTGTCCCGCTGTTCCACCCATGGGCCGAAGTGGCCCGCGGGTGGTCAAATTGGGAGGTTGGGGACCCCCACCACCGCGGCGGTGCCGGACCCCCGGAGTACCCCCGGAGTGCGAGTGGATGCCGCGCGCATGTGCACGGCAACCATTCACCGACAGGAGATGGCTGGGGAAAGCCCAGCCAGTGACAGAGTGCTGGGCTCTACCCCCAGCCTGACGTTATTTGGAGGCATGCCATGCGGGGCACGCCTCCAAATAATGTCACACAGAGGGAGTGGCCTATATTAATTAGCCCACACCCCCAAATTCGGTCGGGGCGGTTAGGGTGCCTTCTCCCGGGCCGGCACAGGGTGCTCCGAACCCTGGAGCCAGCCCTGCTAGGGCGCGCCACCAACATACCTTGATTTTCCTAAGGGGTCTAATATATATATTGTTGGTTTGATAAAAATTTTTTGTCTAAAGGCCGGAATCCACCAGACGTTATGTTCCATGAGCGATATTGTCTAGTGTTTGCCCTGCAGTGCAAGACTCAATGTCGTTTACGTCATTGAGAATCTACACTGAACAATTATTGTTTACGATATCGTTCAGTGATGTCAACCTCCCTCATCCCCGTACTTGCAGAACTTGACGATATCGGGCGATGAAAGATGTTGTCAATGACCAGCTGGAGCGCGTATCGCTGGTCGTTGATGGCATTCACGCTGAACAATATTGCAGATGATGAACAACAATGATATCATTAACATTCAAATCGTCCAATTTATCGTCTAGTGGATACCCGCCTTTACATACTATGAAACTCTGTGCAGAGTCACCTCTTGTCTATGTATATCTATAAATCTGTTGCCAATACAGAACTTCTTGGTTGAATAGGATAAATTAAGCAATATTTGTGAATATTTTATACTTTTTTTATCAGCCATTCAGTAGGCATGTTTTGCATCCAATGGCCTAGTGGTATCAATGTTTTGTGACTGATACAAGAACGTTGTTAACAACAATGTTGTCTTTTGACGTCTCATCCCTACCACTACTTTCTCTGTTGGCCACATACACCTCATAAGTGGCTTTGTGACAGGTGTGCAGAGTGCACATGCTTAGAGCTGCAGCTGCAATTTTTTGGGGAAAATCTTTTTTGGGCAAGTTTGGCCACCCAGACTGCTCTCATGTCCAGCTCCCTGGAGCTCTTTTCAATCTTTTAAAGGGGCTAATGAGTATAAATATAAGGAATGATGTGGGGACTAAGTAATAATAAGAATGAGGTAAGTTCCAGCTAGTCTGATGCAGGCATTGATCCCCAAATTATAGCAGTTATGACGGGTCTGTTGGAGGGCGTCCAATCTGCATTTAAACAAGAATTGTCAAAAGCCATAACAGATTTTAAATTGGAATTTACGTCTCTCGGCAACAGAACGGGCGCACTGGAATCCAAATCGGATGACTTATGCCGTTCCCAACAACGTCTTGATAAAGAGCTCTCTAGGCTTCATGATGAGGTGGAGATGCTCAAAGAAAGACAGGAAGACCAAGAGAACCGTTCTCACCACAACAACTTATGTATCCATAAGGTAGCAGAATCAGTCCTTGGTTCTTCCTTACTATAATTTCTGAAAGACTTTTTCCAACACATAGTACCAGCCCTCACGGACGAAGATTGTTTATGTGATAGAGCTCACAGGGTGCTCCGCTCGGAGTCCTCTCCAACTCAACCTCCTAGGGACATCATAGTCCGCCTGCACGATTTTCGATCAAAGGAACGGATCCTGTCAGCTATTCGGGACTCCCCAGTGGCTCCTTTACAAGATATGCAATTGCAGGTTTTTCAGAATCTGGCCCCCTCCACTATTTAAAAACGGCGAGATCTTCAGCCGGTTACGAAATCCTGCGACAACATCAAATCTGATATCGATGGGGATTCCCTTTATGCTACAGGTTTCAACAAACAACTCTGTGCATAGTGTCAAGACCCTCACTCAAGGTCAAGACTTATTAGCCAAGCTTAACCTTCTTCCGATGCCGTCTTCTGTCTCAGTGACTACTACATCTCCCAAACCGCAATGCTCCCAACCTCCTTCCCCGGAGTGGACAAGGGTGTCCCTTCACCAAACTAAGGTCTGCGACCCGACTTGAACTGTGAAGTATTTCTCTTGCTTTTTACTCATTTTATGATAGGGCTTAGTCTCCCTATATTGTATTTTTGATATTTGCTAGAGAGAACAGTTCTCTCTTTTTTGGTTGTTTGCGATATGTATTATTATTTTTCTGTATACTACGAGGTTTAAATGTTGTGTTTTCCCCTCCTCCCTGTTTTTCCGTCCCCTCCTATCCCTCCCCCCTTTCCTTTCCCCCACTTCTCCTCCCTAATTCCCCCCCCCCTTTTTTTTTCTTGTTTTTATATTTCTCTTGACACAGGTTTTGTTTTGGTTATTGACGATTTTCTATGTGAGGGTCCAGGCAGCCCTGAATATATCAGTAATTTTTTCTACTACCCCCATGCTCCCTTCACTATTTCTAATAGATGTTATGTTGATGAATTCTGCTGCAGTCCTTTTTTGGGAACCAATTTTCCAGGGTTTTCACCCATATGGGTTCTCTGTTTCTTTTTCTTTTTTTTGTTTTTCTTTTCTGTGGCTCTCCCATGTCTTTTTCCCCTATTCCTTTTTTTTCTCTCCTCAGGGGTGGCTCTATTTAGGCCCAATTTCTGACTCACTATATTCGTTCTGTTCTGTGAGTAGCATATGTTTACATACCTCTCTATGGGGCCTATTCATTAAACCTAAAAATTCTCTAGAGATAATTAGGTTTAGAACTCGCATGGAGTTCTACCTAATTATAGGTGGAATTCATCATTCCACCTCTCCATAAGTATCTATTCCGAAAAGCTGTCATTTTTGCGATGACAGCTTTTCGGGAAATAGATACTTTTCCCTGCCTACACTACCTTATCGCGTCTGGAAACAGTGCTGCGCATGCGCTGTTACATCTGTAAAACCAGCGCATGCGCAGCACTGCCTACAGATACGTTAAGTTTGTGTACCCCCCCGACCCCCCCACCCCCCTCCGCTCACCTCCCCCCCCGACTTACCTGTCCGCGCAGCAGCCTCCTGCTCCTTCCTGCTGGTCTGTCATGTGGTTTCCCAGCAGACCACATGACAGATTAGAAAAAAAAAAAAGTTTTTTTTTTTTTTCAAAACTTTCTTGTGCTCTGCTGGGGAGCACACATGTTCGACCAGCCTCCGGAGCCTGAGGACGGAGCAGAGCGCTGGAGGGACTAGTCGGGGGACCTGCACACACGGATACAGGTAAGTCGATTCTGCTATTCGCCACCTCACAGTGGCGAATAGTAACTGCATCAAATTCCGAAAATTAATAATTTTCGGAATTTGATGAATACCACAATTTCCACATCCCCATACTAATGTATGGGGAGTGTGGAAATTAACGCAGGGGAACTTAGCAAGGAGATATATGTGATATCTCCTGTGCTAAGTCAGTTCATGAATACCAAAATAACGTTATTTAAGGAAAATGTCCTTAAAAAAGTTATTTTAGTGTTGATGAATAGGCCCCTATGTCACTTACAAATTGCTATCTATTAATGTGAATGGACTTAACTCTCCTAGGAAATGTACCATTTTCTTAGGGACTTGTAGGAGGGAGAATGCCGATATTGTATTCCTACAGGAGGCACACCTTACAGACCTGCACTCAGAGCTCCGAGGTAGGTGTTTCACTTCTTTGCTTTGGCGACTTGTAAAAAATGTGGGGTGGCCATTTTAATTCTTTGAAATGTCCCTTTTGTTAACACGAAAACCATGATAGATCCAGAGGCTCGTTTCCTTATGGTGATCGGTATCCTCCACAATGAGATTCTCACCTTAGTACCAGTTTACGCTCCTAAACAAGATCAGCCCCAATTTTTTTATTTTCTGTTTCGGCGTATTAGCAGAGAGGCACAGGGCTATATTATTATGGGTGGGGACTTCAATACCATTATTGATTCCCTATTAGATAGAACTAATCCACCTGCCCATGCCTCCGGGATGTCCCTTCCACATGGCTTCCCGTACTGTACTTGCCTCCCTTAAGCATTATGGACTTTGCGATTCCTGACGTCTTAAACATCCTTACGCCAAGGATTACACTCACTTTTTGGCCTCTCACAACATTACTCTAGGATCGACATGATCTATATCTCCTCCTCTATTGCTTCTTTGGTATAGAGGCAGGTATTACCCCTTACACATGGACAGATTACGCGGGCCTTTAAATTCATTAAGATATATATCGCTCTCCTCGTGGGAAGTGCAATTGGTGCCTAGATGAACATCCCCCTAGCTTTGCAAGAAATTAAACTGGTGGTGACCCGTTATTTTGAGGAGAATGCTTCTCCTGATATTTCTTCTAGTATGCTTTGGGAAGCCCATAGGGCTACCATACAAGGTTTTTTTCATTGTTAAAACCTCAGCAGTTAGGAAAACAGCTGCGCAAGAGATTCGCCTTCTTGAGTCACAACTCTCTACATTAATGACCCAACATAAGATGTTCCCTAGTGCCACTGTGCTGTCCCAAATTGAGAACTTATGAGGCCAGCTTAATGCCCTTTTGTCTCATTATGCTGCACTTATATTGCAGAAACTCCGTCAACGCTTTTATGATAAAGCTGATAAAATTGACTCTTTATTAGCCAATAAGTTGCGTCGCAGGCAAGCGTTAAGCGCGATAGATAAATTCTCCGTCATCTGGTTCCCTTATCTATGATCCTGAAGTTATGGCTGAGGAATTTCGGATTTTTTATAGTTCCCTTTATAATTTATCGGATTCTTCCCTTCTCTCTTCTGTCAGAGCCGAGGAGGTGCGCTCATACTTGTCCTCTACTTCTTTACCTAGTCTATTGGACTCTCAACTAATTACACTCAATGACCGTATCACAGTCAAAGAGACAATAGATGCCTTAAAATCAATGCGTTGCTCTGCTGCCCTGGGCCCCGATGGGTTTACAGCTCAATATTATAAGTTATTTGCTAAGGAACTTGCTCCGCATCTTACTTCTTTATTTAACGATATTTTGGAGGGCGCTTCTTTTGTTCCTGATACGACCTGGGCCAATATCGTGGTGATCCCCAAATCCGACCTTGCTCCCTTGTACCTGGCACAAAAAGAAAATCAAATATCTCAGTGTTTTCTTAACCCGTCACTATCATCAGCTGTTTCAGGCAAACTTCCATTGCCTTTTAGATTGTGTTAAGTCTGATCTGCATACATGGTCTAATTATTTTATCTCAGGGATAGGTAGAATACAATCTGTTAAGATGAGCGTTCTTCCTCGGCTCTTGTATTTATTTCAGACCCTCCCGATATATATTCCTCCTTATGTTTTTAAATTCCTTCAGCACCAAACTTCATATGGAACCGAAAACGCCCGCGGATTAAACTAAAATTGCTTCAGCATCCCTCTAAGGGGGGTGGTCTGGGTATTCCTAATTTTAAAAAATACTATTACGCTGCACAGCTCTCTCAATGTGCTCTGTGATGTAATTTTAATGCGAGGAAGGTCTCGTTGAATTGAAGCCAAGGAACTGGGACTGGCCACTGTATCTTCCTAATTATGGCTCTCTAGGATTCATCGCCCCCTGGATAGTTTCATGTCACCCTGTAATTTCCCGTTCTTTAGCGGTTTGGGACTTAATCAATAGATGTTTTAAGCTTGCTCCTAAACCGTCTCCTTTGATACCACTATTTCATAACCCCGCTTTTCCTCCAGGTTTATGTAAATCTTAATTTATTTCCTGGTCATCGGGAGATATTTATTATTTAAACGATATCACCATAGATGCTAATTTTCCCCAATTTTCCAAAATTCAAGAAAAAGTAGCAATTTCATCTAAAGATTTTTTTTGTTTTTTTACAAATTAGGCATTTCCGTTCCAAAATTAGCTCGACTCTGACTAGCAGATCCTTAACCGACCCTCTACCAGGGGTCTCATTTCTACTATTTACTCTCTGTTAAGTGAGGATGTAGGTTCTAGTTGGGACTCTCATGAATAAGCATGGGAGCGAGATTTGGGCCATTCCATAGAAGCTGAGGATTGGAGGGAAATTTGGGATAATGCCGCGTCCAGCTCTATTTGCGTTAAAATTAATGAAAATATTTATACATTTCTATTTAGATGGTATTATGTATCTTCCCGACTAAAAGTAATGTTTACTGGTGTCTTGGATAGGTGCTGGAGGGAATGTCGGGGCGAGGGCACCTTATTATATATCTGGTGGTCTTGTCCGAAGATAACTAAAATATGGCAGGATATTGTTGATCTCCTTTCGCACTTATTTGAAATAGCTATTCCTTCTTATCCTCAGCATTTTCTTTTTCCCTTGCCCCTACCCAACCTATCCTGACACCAGAATAAGTTGTTCCGACATATTGTATCTGCTATGACCTGCCAGATAGCAGCTGATTGGAAAAGTCCCGCCCCTTCCGCTATGCAGGCTATAATCTCACGTGTTTGGTATGTTTACAAGATGGAATACATGACTGTTGTATTGCATAATACAGTTTTTTTCATCATAAGTATATTTTAAGCTGTTAATGCTTTGAAATTTGTCTGTATCTTTATATTGTGATTTGCTTAATAAAAAGTATTTAAAAAAAGAATGAGGTAAGTCTGGCATTCCCAGAAACGTGTCGGCCCTGTTTTCCGAGAGTGGCAAGGCGAGGGTCTGCATCCATGAACGCATTTTCCTGGCCTCACAAGCCCACCAGCCTACGTAAGCTGAAGCATACTCAGCTGGACGGCGGCCTGGCTTTATCCACCATCGCGACCGATGGTCGCGATGGTGATCCCAACATGCAACTTTGGTCTTAGTACTGGATCGCAGATGCAGCGGGCAGTGTCATACATCTCCTGCTGGATTTGTATATAAGCAAATGTGTACAACTTTGCAATTCCATCCTTAGCTGAATCACTCCATCTGTACTGACAACACAGTTACTAAAATGTTTACACTCTGCTAACTTTATATCCATAAAAAGGAAACAACTGTTAAAAATAAACACAATTCTCTAAAACCACTTAAAGGATGATTTTTTTTTGGTCAAAAGGCCCTCAAAAATTATATATTATAAGTTAAATATATATTTTTAAAAATGTATATAAATATTAACATATATGTCGAGGATGTATCTCACACCCCCCCCCCCCATGTCCATAGACCCCACATTGTAAAATTACCTCCCACCCCCGTGGCAATAGACATCCCCTCAGTGGCAAAAGATTCCCAGTAGCATTACTCCCACCCCCTAGTGGCAATAGATCCCCAGTGGCATAACCCCAATGTGAATAGGTCCCTTTTGTGGCACTGCCCCCTCCCAATGGCCCTTGTCACTATGTAAGTATTTTACACACCTCTCTGTCAACATCCTCCAATGCCAAAAGACTTACTGTGGCATTACCCCCAAACTGCTTTTGCCAAGTTCCAACAGAGCTCCCAGGGGCATTACCCATGTTGCTGAGTGCAGCGGAATGTATGCCATGGAAAATCTCTTCTTCTGCTGCAGCTGATCTCTGCACTTGCAAAGCTCAGAATAACAGTACTCAATGGGGAACTCAGTTACCCTCCTCGTACTTTTGGTAGTGGCGCATGCATTCCAGAGTACCTTTCACATGGCATTCCTGGGCGAGAATTTGGCAGTGATGTCAGAAGTCAGACACCACTACATCACTGTCGTGAAGCCAAGGGAGCAGGAGGAAATCCATTCTGCATATGTGTAAAATGGATTTCTTCTAAAAGTTGAGGCACATAGTGAGAGGCACGGTCACATTCAATTCTACCGTGCCAGCAAACACGCAGTTGACTATGAGCACATCCCATGTGACCTCACCAGTTAAGTGCTTAAAGACAGCATGCTGCATAGTATACTCCGCATAAGTCTAATATTTGTTTATTTAATTATATTTATATAACCTATACAATTATTTTCAATACTAGAATATGAAACATAACGGGATGTAATTGGTATCCTTGTGGTCGGGATTCCGGCAGTCAGAATCTTGGCTTTGGAATCCCGGATCCAGAATCCCAACTGCTGACATCCTGATGGTAAGTATTAGGGTTAGGCACTAGCAGGAGAGTTATAGTTAGGCTGCAGGGGGGGAGGGTTAGGTTTAGGCTGCATGGGGGATGGTTTGGCTGTAGGGGATGGTTTGGGTTTGGCTGCAGGTAAGATGGGTTAGGTATTTACCTGCATGTGTCGGGATTCTCACTGTTGGTATCCTGAGCACTGGCATCCCGACCACGGGGATCCGGTACCCAACCCAACATAACAAGCATTCTTTTTTTTTACAGATGAACCAGTAACAATTACATGTAGTGTTTGTTTACCTAGCACAATTTAAGCAAATTGTCACTCTCCTGCGATAGTGGAAGTACACTGCATAATGTGGTTTAAGCTGTTACTTTTAGTTCCATAACAACAGGCAGGCTGCTTGGGGTAAATTTGCCTGAACCCAACAAACAAGCAAATAGTTTATACATCTTACTGTTAAGGTGAGGGCAAAATTATGTTAAAAAGATGCAAATTGCATAATTTTAGCACCACCCCTTCCTATATGATATATTAAATATAGGCTGGTTCGCTGGTCTCACTATCCATGGTTACTACTCCATACTAATACCACTGGCCTAATTACACTCGATAGAGGAGTGGCAAAAGAGTAAAAATTATAGTAGTGTGTAGCAGCGCTATATGTATATATACATCTGAGTCATTTCACTGATCTCATGATTGTATGATCTATTAAGTATAGGCTGGATCACTGTTCTCACTAGACGCGGTCACTACTCCATACTGTTACCGCAGTCCTAACTTGCACTCGACAGAGGAGTGGGGACAAAGTAGAAATGATAGGAGTGTGCAGCCGCATTATATGCAGGGCCGGCTCGAGGCATGTTCGAACAGTGCGGTCGAACAGGGGTGCCACCCAATAGAGGATGCACCTCTCCCAGTCATTCCCGATTTAAGTGGGACAGTCCAGTTTTTCGGGCACTGCCCTGCTGTTCCGCCCACGGTATGAAGTGTCCCACAGGCGGTCAGGATGTTGGGCACCTCCACCACCACAGATGTGCAGTGGTCCTGGCCCTTGGGAAGATTCAGTGCAGGGAGAGAGCTGGGGACAGCCCAGCTACTGACGTAGTGCTGGGCTTGCCCCCAGCCTGACGTTAATGGGAGGCGTGCCATGCAGGCGCTCCCCCAACAACGGCATTTAGTGGGCGTGGTCTATGGTAATTAGGTCACACCCCCATTTTTGGTCTCACACGCGACTACAGGGGTGACAATCACCGAACCTGCACAGGGCGTGGCAACCCCTGGAACCGGCCCTGGTTATATGTATAGATACAACTGAATCATCACACTGATCTAATGATTGTATGATCTATTAAGTATAGGCTGGATCACTGTTCTCACTAGCCGCAGTTACTACTATTACCAATGTCCTAACTTGCATCCGACAGAGAAGTGGGGACACAGAGACCCAGTATAAATTATAGGAGTTTGCAGCGGCGGTACATGTATATATACTTCTGAGTCATCTCATATGTCAGAAGTGATCCTGGAATTGCCATTCTGAGTTCTAGACAGCGATGTGCTGTATATAATAAATAATATTGATCCACCCAGATGTGGAACTACAATAATTGCCAATATTAAACAAGCACACAGTGATATTCTAATATTTATATGAATATCAGAAAAAAATACTGTCTTCCCTATTCATTTGAATTTGAGTTTATGAAGTGAGAGACACAAGCTCTATACTGCATCAAGTACATGGTGATGATCACTGAATGTAATTTAACTATCCTAAATAAATCCAATTATATCTTAATAAGACTGAAAATTACAGCAGTGTAATGAAATAAAACAAATTGCAAAACACGTTATGAGAGATACATTCTTTAAAAGATTTTATTTAAGTGTATTAAACACCCGATATGCTATCATAAATCAGTTGAGAGAAGACTATATTTAATTACTGAGGAATGCTAAATGCTCTATCTTTTACAAATAGCTACTATTAGATACATGTAACAAACAGTTGCTGGAATACGACACATTACCATGAGAGATTTGTATAGCCACTCCAATTAGCTGGAGATTACTTGATAAACTTTGGATTATGAACAGAGTTTAAATCTTTATGAAGATCACACCAATATAAAAAACATCATTTAATTAGATCAGTATGAGATGAGACATCAACATTAGGTCATTTATTTAACCCTTTATTATTAAAGTAGTTAACAGACACTCGACTATATAAAAGAGTTTGATATTTTATTATTTTTAATCACCTTTTTCATACTAAATATACATTTCTTACTATACTTTTAACAACTTATTTCGCCATGCTTTATGTATTACTTGAAAAATCATTTAGATTAACAAAATAAAGGTTATATTTTAATATTTGTGCACCATATACGGATCCCTGTCTTTTCCCTCTCCAAATTTACACCGCCCCTTCCCCACAGATCTGCGATTTGCGTTATTTTGCCATTATGGGGGGTCTAATGACATGAGAGCCTGGTCCCATCTCCTGAAATGGCCAGCTGTTTCTCCCAGAGGGGTCTATTCAGCAACAGTGGCGATATTGCCCAGAAAATTATCGGGCAACATAGTCACAAGTTTTTATCAATCATGAATAAAATATGTAAGCTATGCAGGATTATTTTCAGCAGGGACAGCGGTTGCGGTAACACGTCCCTGCGATGTCACAGAAGGGATTGTTTTTGGGATTCCGAAAACAATCCCTTCTGTTTGTTCCTCTGCGCATGCTCAGTCATGCGCTCGGGAACAGTCTCCGTCCTGGCTTCCCGGTGACCGCGGAGTGGTAAGTACAGCTCCAGCCTCCCGAAACTGATTGATATGTGTATACAGGCCTTATACTAGCCTGTATACATGTATATTTATGTGCTTTTATATTTAACATTTATATATAATGTTAAATACAATCGCACATAAATATACATGTATACAGGCTAGTATAAAGCCTGTATACACATATCAATCAATTTCAGGAGGTTTGAAAGGCTCTAGAATGACTTACCTGCCGCCGATCACCGGGAAGCAGGGACGGAGACTGGGCGGGCTTACAAAATGCTGCAGGGAGTTATGAGAAAATTTCCCTCTCTCCCTGCAGTTTTTGGGATATTTAAGTATTTTCTTCGTATAACGCCATTTCATGAAATGGCGTTATATAAAGGAAATATTTATAGAGCGATTTAACACTGTTTGCTTTCCTGAATAGCAAAAAGTTAAAGCTCTGTAGAGATCAAAGGCTGATCCCTACAGTGCGGTATTCAGCGAGCAGGGAACCAATGGAGAAAATAATTGCGTTATCTTCTCCATTATCCCATTGCTGAATAGGGGAGCTACATAATAAATACAGAAATCATAGTTTCCGTATTTTTTATGTAAAAAAATCAATGCTGAATAGACCCCAGAGATTAGCTGCAAAAAGTAGGCAAGTATGGATCACATTAAATAAAAACATTGTTAGGTGATTAAGGATGACGTTATTCTTCACAAAAACGTACAGTGATGCCCCAGATTCTGTGTTTAGGGTCCCCTGATTGTCTGATATTTAATAAATTGCCATGTTTCCATTTTAAAACAAATAATGTCAGACTACAGTTTGAAAAAGATTGGAGATCAGTTCTCTAAGTGGCATATTTATTAAAAAAAAATATTTGCGAGATAGCATCCGAAAACATCCATTTATATCTAGAGAGGACCGCAGCATATATTGGAGATTTCTATTGGGGCTGGCAAATTGGAGAACTTACCAAGCTCCAGATAAGCGGTAATAAGAAGTTATAATTATTAGGTCTAAACCCTGATAATTAATGAATATGCACTTTAGTGTTACAAAATAGAAGGGGGACATTGCACATTATCTGCTTGCTTGCCTGCCAGCATCAAGCTGAATATGACTATCAAATTAGCAAGGGAAACAGCATTTCACTAACTGGGCTTCTTGTTAAATTACACATAGAGTGAGAGCAGAATGAGGACCTGTTTATGCTGGAATACATTTAAATGAAAATTCTTCTTCTTTGTATTTAGGGGTATTTTAAAAACACAGTGTACTTAGTTAATTAATTTTTTAGATAAAATTATCAGTTGCATAGGTATAAATTATGCCTAATAAAACCATATCAACGTATTTAAATACTGTATGTATAAAAAGTTACTTAACTGGGCCCATCGGCTCACATTAATTCTGGTCATAAAAGGGCTGGGTGTGACTATTATTCCTACCTGTATTTGTGGTAGCAAATCTGAGTTCTGCTGCCAGCATGCAGATGGTTCAAAGGGGATCTTTAATTAACAAGTCAAAGTTAAGGGTTTTTTTGCGATCAAATTTTAATGCGTACCAATAAGTACAATAAAAAAATACTGTGAAGGTGTCAGCAAAGACAATGGCATAAAGAATTGGTACAATGTTTACAATTACACAAATACAGCTACTAAAATACATTATGAATCAACCATCAATGTGTTGATAAAGAAATAAAGGCTAATAAAGCAATGGAAAAAGGAAAACAATACACAGATTAAAAGGACAAAATAGGAGAAGAAAAAGGGGGGGTGAGTAAGGGTAGGGGTGTGTTTTAATGAGCGATATTCCTGAGAATCTTTACATTTCACCCAGTAAAACCATGTGGAAATAAATTATGACTATCTATCAAAAGCTGAGAGGGTAATAGTCTCCATATCCTTATATAAGTCAATACACGGAACCACTCCTGAATCAACAGGGCAAGATGTGATTTCCAATGCATTGGAACTTTGGCGGCGTTGTTCAGATGCTTGAGCAGTGATTTCTTGCATTTAGAGATAGGGATGGACTTAGAGGTGAAGAGACACAATTTATAGCCCATGGGAATATCTGAACTACAAAGTTTTCTGGAAATGGAGAAAAGTGGTGATGGATGTGGGAGGGCCACATCCACCAAATATGGAATGGCTACGAGGTAAACCCCACAGTGCCAGCAGAGTTCAGGAACAGAAGGAACTATAGCATATAACCAGCACCATAACAGTGCTAAATAACACCCTGTTCTAACAATGAAACACCTAATAATATTGTAAAAAGTTGGGTAGCTGGAGCTCACCTCGATACTTGCATCTGCATAGAACCTCCAGTTTCAAACTCGGACCGTGTTCCCCCCATACAAATTCCCTAATAACCCAATCAAGTTCTTTAAGGAAGCTTAGAAGGTTATGGATCAAGATAGTTTGAAGCAGATAATAGCACTTTTGGCAGAGTGTTCATTTTGATAATATTGAAAATAGTGATCTGTCCCAGCCAGGACACCTTCAAAGCCCTCCACTACCAATGATCATGTCTAACTGTTTGGAGAATAGAAAGGAAATTCAGTTTGAATAAATCATTGGTTTGGTTAGTGATAGTGATACCAAGATTTTAATATCGTAGGGGTGCCACACATAGAGGAAGGATTTTTAAAGAAGGCATGCAATTTGGAAAAATTCATCTTGAAATTGGAGAGGGTACTAAACCTGTGGAATTCATTGTTCAGATTAGGAAGGGAAACCACTGGTTTCAAAACTATAGCTAACAAGTCATCAGCAAATAGTACCAATTTGTTTTCAGACCCTCCCAATTGGTAAACCTGACATATCGGGGTTGGCCCTAATCACCCTCGTTAGGGCTTCCATGGAATGAATAAAAATCAGGATAGAGAGGGCAGCCCTGTCTTGTTCAGTTAGAGATTCTACTGTAAAGGGATTGGAAAGAATGATTGAATCCCATTCACCCTGACTCTAGCCAAGGGGCAGCTATAGAGCACCAAAATGCAGACTTGACACACTTCTCCCATACCGCAGCAAGAAAGCTCCAACCTAGTTGGTCGAACCCTTTTTTAGCATAAATTGACAGCAAGAGCACTTGGGACTAGGAAGCCAATACTGAATGGATTAGATCAATGATTTTAATAGTGTTGCCCTTGGTCTCTCTACCTGCTACAAAACCAGATCAGGGAGCAAAACTTTCAGATGATTTACTATCAGCTTTGCAAATAATTTTATGTCCATGTTTTGGAGAGAAATTGGTCTGGAGCATGGGCTGGGTCTTCTTTACCCTCCTTACGTATAACAGTAATATTGGGCCCTAAGGCTTGTGGGTCAAATTTATGGGTCAGAGATTTAATTAAAAACCTGGGCCAGTATAGGGACCATCTTTTCCTGAAAGCATTTATAATATTGTATAGTAAATCCATCAGGTCCAGGCCATTTGCCTGTCGGGGAAGACTTGATTAGCTCTGCAACCTTACTTTCCTTAAAGGAGCACCCTAGTGAAATATTCACCTCCTCTGGCAGCATGGGGAAATTAATGTCCTCTAAATAAGACCAAATTTGAGTGGAGAGACGGAAAATATGGAGAGAGGGGTGAGGTTATAAAGCTTACTATAGTAATTTCTTCAGAAGAATGTATAATTTGTCCCTGGTCTGTCTTCATCTTAGGGATAAAGAGGGCAGAGCATTTTTTACTCAGAGCTTGAGCCAAAAGCCTACTAGGGGGGAGATGTATGAACCGTCGATATGGGAATATAATGGTATCATCGCACATTATTTGCGCTGATACTGCTTCTCTCCATGTATTAATGTGGGGTTGGGTGGTAAATGACGGCCTATGCATCCCTGTCATTATTGGCGCTGCTATCTACAAGATAACATGCCAATGTGCCACCCAATGTATGAACGATCACTGGCACTGACAAGTTAAACAGCTGCAGCTATCAATTTTGACAGCTGTCATTCCCCTATCACCACAGCAGGGCCAGTACTGTCCCTGGCTGTGGCGGCTGCCTGCTCTGGGCTGAACATGACATCTCACGATGCTTGCGAGACCTCACACATGCCCAGTGGAGCCAGCTGGATGGTGAGACACAGCTGATGCACTGTGGGTTCTGGCGGGGATCGTCGGAGGGGGGAGTTTTGATTTCCCCATTCCGGCAGATGAGATGTTCTTACATCTTGTTGGTACTGCTTCCTGTTTCGCTTCAGTGAAGAGGCAAAGCAGGAAGAGTTATAGCAGCATGATGCTTGCTGCTATAATACATTTCCCCATAGGTCTCCACTGAAAGTACTTGTATCTGCATCTCCTGAAGGCTTGTTTAACTTTGTTGTTAAGGAGTTTGATTAACACCTGGCAGGGTTCCGATAGCTTCAGTTGTTAGCAAGGTCTTAGCAAGGGACTGTTTATGCTGCAATTCTAAGGACTTAATTATATCCAAAAGAGCCACCACTTAGGAGGCCCTTTGTTTTTTAAGTTTAGATCCCAATTGGATGGAGTTTGCCTCTCAGCACACATTAATGAGACTCCCAGATAAAAGTTTTAGAGACATCTGGGATAGAGTTATGGAGGATGTACTCATCCAAGACGGTCAGAAATTCACCCTTGGGATACTGGAGAATTAGCTTATTGAGCCAACAGGATCAAATGCGAGAAGTGGTATGGGGCACCGCAAGAAAATTGGAAAGTAATCCAACCAAGTTACATTGCCAATTCAGAAATAATGAAGCCTACTTCAAATTTGATGGAAAATGTAGAAGAAAGTAAAGTCGCGATCCATTTGGTGTGCAAGGCACCATGGTTAAATCAGCCAATGGTCTAGAAATGCATGGTGCACCATACAGTGAATTACGAATTGAACTACCTATATCTGCTTGTACTGAGCTAAAAAAATTGCTTCTTATGAGTGTTCAACCCCTTTGCGTTAACAGGGAGAATTTTCAAAATCTCATAAATCAATAGGAGAGGTATCCAATGGGGAAACCACATCGAGGGGATGAGATCAACAATAAAAAAGACGAAAACAGAGTCATCAAGGAAAAGGGAGAAGGAAAGGAAGGGATAACAAACCAATAAAAAATAAAAACAAACATTATATATAATACAATTCTAAATAGGTACATTTAAACTAGAAAATAGCGACACTGGGCAACTGGCTCAGGCAAATTAGAGCAAGGCCCAAAGTAACAATAGTGGCAGCATAAACCCGCTAGTGGGACAGCCCATGCATCCTACCACTCAGCTCATATTCAAACACAAACTACAAAAAACAGATAGTACAACTAGCATAACATAATAAAATGAAAATAACAAGGATAAAAAAAATCTCGTAAATCTCGATATTGAGGGCAGAACAGTCCTGTAGGTAGATGATGATTTCAACATATAGAGCTTTTCATCCTTTTTGCACTTTAAGGCTGAATGAAAAACCCCACCTAAACTTAATATCCTTCTTCTGGAGCTCAGACAAAATGGATTTAAGAAGATGTCTCTGCTGCAGGAAAAATCTTGGAATGTTTGGATCCTGCTACCTTCAAATTCAATGGAATCCACCTGAGGTACTTTTGTTTAGAATCTCGTCCCAAGGGGCCACAGAGGGCAAATTGCTTGGACGGAGTACTTGGTGTGCTCTGTCAAACATAATCTGTGTGTCTGGGTGTCATTGGACATTGTCTTATTGAAGATTTTTGTTGCAGCATTTCTTCAGAAATCTCCCACTCCCTCAAGTTGTTGCTAAATGCCCTTATTTTCCAAATCCATAGGTGGACTTTAACAGAGTGCTAGTCAACAGACTGTTGATCCACCAGGTAACAAATTTTCTGTAGGGTCTCAACTGTTACATTCGTAGCATCATCCATGGCCATAACCCACCCAGTAACATGGTTAATATCTGTGTGCAGAAGGTCTAAATGTGATCCAAATTTCTGCTTCAAGCAAAACTCGAGGTCTTGAAAATCAGACATGATGGACAAGGTCTTCCTCAGCTTTCGCCAGGCATGGAGGTGAGGCCATTTTGGAAGTCTGTGAATCAGACAGCCTCCATGTAGCCTAGATGTTGCAGATATTTTCTACTTTAACCAAATGACCCACCAATCTGCTGTATATTTGCCTACTTTAATCAGCTCCTCTCCGGGAGAAGCTCGGAAAGAAGATGCAGCTGATAGCTTCAGGGGTGGGACTCTCCATATCATTTGGCTATGCCCCTGTCGCTGCAACATTTTGCGATTCGCGGGTCTTTGATGAGGGAGCGAGGATAAATGATGCAATTCACATAATTTTAGCCATGTCCATTGGTACGGACCTGCACATTGCCTGTATAATCTCCCCATCCTGTCCACTTCACTAGGAAGATAGTAAGATCCGTCCAAACCAGACAAAGTGAAAAGTTATCAGTTTACTTTTCACTCTTTGCAGGGACAGACTTGAATCAGAGCCACTGTCCTGGCATTAATGCTACAGCAATGTATCACATACTTTGCAAGCCATTGTTTGAGCTCCAGTTGCCTAATTGAAGAAGATCCACACTGGAAAGAGAGAGCTGTGCTGGGACCAGGTACTTTTGTGGGGCGTGGCCTAATTTAAGGAGGCATGGCCATGCCTCCTTAAAAAATAGAAAAAAGAAAAAGTAGTGGCCTAATGTAAGGAGGCAGAAATAAAAAAAAAATAAAAAGTAGTATTCTCCACAGGGTGCGTCATGTGCCACTCAGCCAGGGGCAAATTCAGAGGCGGGTGGCCTTCAATATATTCTCTCCAGCAACAGCCTCCCAGGACCCACAGTAGCCCACCACACGGTTGGGCTGGGGATACACAGACTGCTGTCGCTGACAGGTAAGAGAGGTGGAGGGGGAGAGGGGGAGGAATCAGGACTGAAGGATAAAAAGTAGAGAGAAAGAGAGAATAGTCAGGGAAGCCATAATTGAGGTGTATCAGGGAGGTGTGTGTAGGGCATGGCTGGGAACAGGTGCAGTGTGAGGTGCTGAGCAGGGGCACCGAGAGGTGGGGGGGGACGGGTATAGATTACTCTGGCCCGGGCTTCCTGAGGGACCCGGTGGTGGCCTGGGTCCGGCGCCGCCCCCCCCCCTCCCTCACAGCAGCCCAGCACACAGCGTGTCTGAGCTGCAGTGGGAGACTGCTGTGGCTGCTGAGCAGCAGCCACAGCAGTCTCTTATGCCTGTGGAGGGGAGCGATCACACTGATTGTGCCCCCCCTGGCTTTGAGCAGAGCTGAGGGGGCTCAGAGCACCTCCCCTCCCCAGCACGCAGTGCCGCTGCAAAGGTTTTTATTTTTTTCCGGGAAAGGGGTGTGATTAGGTCATGCCCTCTGTTACCTGGGCCCGCCATGGCTCTTTGCGGGCCTGCTGTTGAGCCATAGAAAATGCTCCGAGAGTCAGATCAGTGTATGAGAGTCAAGCAGAGATAAATAGCAGAAAGCTAAGCAGCAGTGAAAGAGAGTGATAGCCCTGCTTGCCCACCTCTAGAACCACCACTGCTACCGGGCCTGGGAGAGGGACCCTATAGACGGCGCTACCTAGTGGGGCCAAGCTCTGAAAAGTTATTGATAAATTGCTCTGTTACTGGTTTTGGTAAGGTTAAGAGAGGAAATGAGTCTACTGTGTTACCCCCTAGGTACTGTAAATACCCCAATACTAAATAATAAAGCAGTAATGTTTGTTTATATCCCACCAACATTAACTAAACTCCAGTGACAACGCACCTGTTTGATATGCAGTGGTAACCAATGCTTACACTTGCAGCATGTGGGGGTGCCATTAACCCCTTCGCATTCACTAGCAGCAAATTTTACTAAATAATAAAATGCAGCTTAGATAAAGTACAGACGTGCCACCATTATTCACAACCGCAGACACAAGTGCAAATAAGCACAAATAGATTCAATCCCCATATACAAGCTTGTACTTACAAAAAGAATACCTATATATTATTAATGTGAGTGGGCTACAGACATTGCAATTATACAAAATGTAGAGGAGTAATTTTTCTAGTACTGCAAAAGCACTTGCTGGCTACTCTGATTTGTAGATTTGTAGTTCCAGAGCAGAACACACACAGTAAACTATATTTGTTAGATATACCATATACAGTATATAGTAGATGTACATGCACATATTATAAATACATTTTTGTATTGCGTTTAAAAATGTGTCTCATTTATTAGATCAATTACATTAATATTCATCATATCCTTGAGTTGCACTTTGGAAAAATTTGTTTAAAACCAAACTGAAGAAAACTGGTGCTAAGTCATCTTTATAATTATGTTATTACATGTATGTATAACATAAATACAGTAGTCAACCCAGAATTACTATGCAAGGGATAGTTGTGACTTATTGAATCCCCTTTGTGAATTGTTTAGTTACCATGTCTTTTATGTGATAGAAGCAGCTTTGAATTATGTTTTCAATACAATTCTGTGGACGCTGCCCTGAAGAGTTAGTCATCCTGTCTTCTGCTCTCTGACATCCACTTATGAACTGAGCCAGGCGACTGACGTTGGGAAGAACACAGCGTCCTTTCCAGCATAACAGAAATACAAAATACTCCTGGTGACGTTACGGGGAACTAGTACAATAATGACATTTATTGAAGAAATAGGAGCAGACTTTGGATAAAGTAAAAGGGCAATTATTGAAACGAGGACATCTGTGAATGGATGTGTCATGTTTGTAACTACACTGAAAGGGAAACAAAAAGTACATTTATTTTAATGAAACGTATTATTAAGCTTCACATTATATTAAATTTAAAACATTGGTCTGCATAATAAATCTACAGGGTTTTGTCATAGGTCTTTTCTTCACTAATCTACAGACTGCAATAAGAATGGAGCATGGATGGATTAACAATGGGGCAGGTGAAGGTGCATCTCCAGGCCCCCCATGAAAAATAGGTAGTGCAGTAATATAGTGCACCACCAGATGGGGAGAACTTCTCTGCAGCACTTATCACACTCCCTGTGGCAGCACACAATATGATGTGAGTACATTTCAGCACCAGGCCCATGTGGACCTTAGTCTGGCACTGGATTAGTAAGGGCTTTATACTACGTAATACATACCTCTCAATTGTTCTCTATTTAGGGGAGAAGTCCTGATTTGAGAATTCTGTCTTCTTTCCAGATCAGTATGGGGGGTTGGGTTCTAGCTCTGGTAAAGAGTATTATATCTACCATCTTATGAAGATACCTGAAAGTATATAAACAGCTGGTGTGCTCACAGAAGTTAAACAGTTACATACACAGAAACACACATACTGTAGGTGTGACAAGGGCTTCTAAAGCGGGGCACACACAACATCACAACATAAAGTATTACAAGGTCTTTGACATTAAATTGTATTAAATAATTGTTTTGACTTACAGTACACTTATAACAGACAAACATAGAGAAGAAAGCAGCAGCAAATCCGAAATAGATCGTAGCTGTGCATGTATTAGCGTCCACTTCTAAGTCAGCCCAGTGGGTTGTGAGAGAGTAGGGGGAAGAAAGTACTAATAAATCCTTTGGTCCTCCTGCCTACAGTACTCCAGTCCAGGGTAAATTGGCCCCCAATTTGAGTATCTGTTTATAGAGCACTGAAAACCCATTTTTAAATGGAAAAAGGGGTTAGCACGGCTTCATGCAATCTATAAACATGATTACTGCAGAGAAATTAGTGGTTCCTCTTGTGGTCCCCTTAATTGCTGAGTCAATAGCATGCCCATAGTAAGCTCCCCCACACACAACCATCTCAGGTCATTACACATACACCCTCACACCCCCACCCCAAGTTATTGTTATATGTTTAATGTTATATATGATTGCACACACTTTACAATTATATATAGCTATTTGACCCCGAATGGCTACCAAACCAAAACACCCTTAGTTTTCATACCCACCCCATGGCATTACTTAATGCATTATTGTACAATTTTCAAAGACTTATAAATGTACCTACTTTACAGCCTCTTTTTGCCCTGTATTCACTCTACCACACACCACCGCAGGTGTTATATCACCTACATATTAACATCCAAATTAACGCTAGGGCAGGAATTGTTCTTGCACTTACTGTACATACATAACTCCACCAAGGAAAGCCCAGGTTAGTGCTAGGGTAAATGACTGCTCAGACCTTGATTTGAATAGGAGGCTGGTTACTTCCAACCCCAGCAGCTTTCACAAACAGAAGAAATAATAACTTTAGCGCATCTGCACGCCATCCTTTATCTCAAGTATTTGTTTACAGTTGTGACAAAAAATATTTTAATAAATAATTGCAATAGTTAAAACCTGAAGAAAAGGTACTGCAAGGTATATAGTAAGGGTATGCATTCGGGAAACCGGCTGCCTTAATACCGACAGCCGGCTTCCTGGCGTGGAATAAATGACCGGCGTCTATATCTAGACGCCTGTCATTTACCCGACGCCGAGAGACCGGTGCCCGGCATCCCGATCGAAGGACAGCCGCGGGGGGGGAGAGTTAGGTTTATGGCACCTGGGGGGGACTTAGGGTTAGGCACCCCCCGGGAGGGTTGGGCTAGGGGAAGGGGGTTAGGCACCCCCAGGGGGTGGTTAGGGTTAGGCACCCCGCCAGGGGGTTTAGGAAGTGGGGAAGGGGGGGTTAGGCACTTAGAGGGGGGATTAGGGTTAGGCACTTGGGGGGGAGGTTAGGGTTAGGCACCCCTAAGGAGGGTTAGGGTTAGGTTAGTTTATACTTACCTTAGGGACAATCGGGATTTCCAGCGCTGTCGGGCTTCTGCTGCCAGGCTCTGCTGATCTGTTGGGCTGTCGCTGCTGGGAATCGAACTGCCGGCCATACCAATTCCATAGTAAGGGCCTTATTCTGAGTCACATGTAATGCAGTAGCAATTGTGGCCACTTCCTGTGATCGAAAGTCCCATGGTAACATCCACCAATATGCAGAGTCAGAAGCATCTACGTGGAAGCACCACTACAAGACCTCCGCTTTTGAGAGCAGCTGTCATCACCGGTATCAGGATTTGCACCAGCCCTAGCCTTGGCACACGAGATCCGTCTGAATCTTATGTACTCCTGCATACGCCCAGCTCAGAATAGGACTCTCCGTTGCCACCCAGTAATGCCAGTCCAGCCGTAAGTGAGAAGAGACTGAGGGCCTGATTCAGACCCACTCGCGAGCGGCTGTCCGCTCGCAAGTGGGTCGATGTTGTGCACTGCGCATGCGCACGACGGCGGGAGCTCCGTCGTGCGCATGCGCCAGACGCGACGAGTGAAGGACTTTCCTTCGCTCGTTGTGTCTGATCAAAGGGGGCATGCTGTCGATGTTGATTGACAGCACGCCCCCTTTGGTGGGCGTGCCGGGGGCGTGCCTCCCTGGCGGGGGCGTTCCCAAGGGAACGCCTACCGTCAGAAGCCGGCCCACTGACATCACTAGTGATGTCAGTGGGAGTGATTTTGGCTCTGATAGAGCCAAAATCACTATGGGCCTTGCGGTTGAAAACCTCAACCGCAGGCTCCGGCTCGCAGTTTCGATGGTCGCGATGGTCACGACCATCGCGGCCATCAAACTGCACGCTCGTATAGGCTGTGGGTGGTGACCCACAGCTATACGAGCGTCAAGGAGGACGCTCCATAATTATGGAGGGCAGCCCTCATTCAGAGCGTGCGCTCTGCTCAGAGCGTACGGCTTTGAATGAGGGCCTGAGATGCTTATGATCAGAATCCTTCACAAGTACTTTAAGATGCATATGCAGCCCGCTAAACATGCACAGTTTGTTACAAAAAAAAAAAAGCTCAATATGTCCGCATTTAGAATCAGGCCCCATGTCTGCTTGTACTCCTTTGGGTGAACATTATAGAAGAATTATTGAGAAAGACTTTTCCATGCACTTTTTTCAAATTTTTAAGCAGTTACTAAAAAATTTTGCGTAAGAAATATCTGATACATTGTAGTCTGCTGTTCCTGATCTTTTATTTTTTAATTTGCCTCATTTTCTTTTGTTTTTGTCGTGTGTTCAGCTCCAGTGGTTTATTTATATATCCAAAGTACTAGAATGTAATCTCCTTACTGATTCTGCCTAAATTTGGAATCACTTCAAAATAGCAAGACAGCCCAATTAGTGACGAACCCTTATTGGCAGCTTCTAAACATAATTTAAAGCTCTTCTCAGGAGAGCTCAGGATTATATTCTAAAAGCATTTTCATATATGACAGAGGATTTTAATATGCAAATCATAGCAGCTGCATGTGCCAGTAATTACTTCCAAGAACGGGAAAAAGGGCAGTATAGCGAGCCAAATGAAGCTAGTGCAGTTGTTACTAGGCAGATTTCTGATAGTGTAGCTTTTAGTTGATATAATAGGAATCATGAGCATATAAAGGGTGTAGGGGGCCCACACTGCACACCCTGCACCTATACTTAATCCATTGGCACCAAAGATATCACTGGGAGATGGTGCAGGCTCTATTTTCCCAAAGATCTGCACATGTGCAGTAGAGCATTCAGTGTGAAAATAGCTCCGGCTCCATGTACTCGGATATCAGCACATGTGTGTTAGACTCTGTCACAGTGCTATGCGCAGGCAAGAGACTGCGTAGACAAGAAAGCCGGAGGTGGTGCACGTAGAGAAAACACAAGTCCCCTCCTCTCTCAATCCGCCCCTTTTGGGAATACTGGTGTACTGAGAAATACAGTGAAATAATATAGAGGACTAAATAAAAATAAGTGGCTGAAGAAATGTCTATTATATAGTTGTGTCAAATGTACATACTGAGTAGGTGGAAAACGCATTTCATTTCAGGTCATCAGGCAAATTTCCCTCCCTTATTTTCCTCCCACAACATCCAATGTACTGCACCCCTGCTGTTCAGCCTTGCCTAGAATCATTTATATTTGACATTCTGCAGACTGTAAGCATGGTGAATCATGGAGATTTGACACTGGCAGGAATGACTGTGCCCTGATAAGAGGAGATTGTAGAAGGGGGGCATTTTGGCAGTCCTCTACTGAAGTCTTGAAGTGTTTAAGAACTGTACCTGAAGTTAAAATGCAAACTCCAAAAATCCAATAACAAGGAGAAAAAAGTAGGCGCACGCAGTGAATTCATATTAAAAGTAATTTTGAAAAACATATTTCATAAACATAGCTAGTATCATGATGAGTTTACAGGTACACTTGGCTCTAGGGGGGAGATGTATTAATGTGCACGCAGCAGCCATTATTTGTGTAGAACCACTTCACGGCCGCATGCATTAACAAAAATTTTGCTAAAGAGGGAGAGTGTTAACTCACCTCTCTGGTGAATCGCACTCTCCCTCTTTCAGCCTCTGACTGGCACTCTGCTCTTGAGCTGGTCAGAAAACCCCCAGTAGCACCCTTGGTATATTGGCAAAAAAAACTTTATTGTTTTTTAATGCACACCAGGGACAGTGCTATGCATCAGGCAACAACAGCTGCAGCTATTGAAATAGATAGCTGCAGCTGTTGGAACGTTCAGTGCCACTGACCGTTCATACATCTGCCTGCACATTGGCGCTACAATCTTGAAGATAGGAGCGCCAATAATGACATAGCGCTCCTGTCATCCTGCTCACTTCCCTGCATTACTGCATGCAGGGAAGCGGTAACTGCAGCACTTAACGTGCGCAATTACAGTTTTTGCCACTATCACTCCTTCATACATCTCCCCCTGGGTCCCCTGTCTATTTCACAGAGGGCCTGATTCAGAGCGTTTTTTATTTTGGAGTGGCCTCCTGGCCACTCGCATAGCTGTGGGTGGCCACCCACAGCTATAGCGAGCGGCCAGGTTGATGGTCGCGATGGTCAAGACCATCGCGACCATCGGGCTTGCGACGAGACCCTTGTGGTAGGGTCTCGTGGCCACAAGCCCTAGCTTGTAGAGCCGGAAGCTCTTCCACTGACATCACTGGTGATGTCAGTGGGGCCGCCCACAAACGGCAGGCATTCGTTTGGAAATGCCTCCGTTTTGTGAAGCCACCCCCCGGCCTCGCCTACCAAATGGGGCGAGCTGTCAATCACCATCGACAGCTCGCCCCCTTTGGTGCGAGACCTGGAGCGACGGAGCACCCGTCGCTAGCCGGGTCTCGCGCATGCGCACGGAGCCGGCTCCGTCGTGCGCATGCCCAGTGGGCAAACATCGACCCGGTTGCGAGCACTCAGCGCTTGCGACCGGGTCTGAATCCTGCTTTTGGCACAAAATGATGACTGATGGCATGCCTGCACTCTGCGTACATTACAAGTACGTAGAGTGAGATCTCCCCATACCTGCTACCTCCACATTTAATAATTAATGATATGAGTTATTAGATCTATGGCATTTGTCTTATTGCTATTATCATCAATAGGATAAGGATAACATCTGAATTTCTTAAAACAGACTATTTTGCCTTAATGTCTACTTTAAAGTAAACATTGTTTTATCAGTGCTGCCTATCTGTTTGCTAAATTGATTTGATTAGTATGGCCACACTAAACTTTCGAATTATATTTTTAAATAAACTTTAAACATGAGATGATCATCTTGTTATTGTGTTCCAACAATAGGTGAGTAATTGGAGTTGATTTTTACATTCGTTTAAAATAACAATATTTGATTCAAAATTATGATAAAACAAAAGATGTACGGTATATAGCTTCATGTCAGATTGCGATACCCTATCTAAAACAATTATTAAATGGTGTTTTTTTTCCATTACCGTTTACAACATATAAATGATTTGTGATTCATCTTCCGAGAAAACCGAATTATATTATAACAGACTGCTCTGCCAGCTCCATGCCAAGAATTACAGAAAGCAATTTACCATTCCCCTGCTGTTGTGAAAATGAAGTTTACAGAATATTTACTGATTATTGGTAACTATGGTGCAGCTCCTTTAGTATTTAGATCATGTTCCAGCTGGTGAAACATAGGGACTGTTTAAGAGTTGAAAGTAAAGATACACATTTGCACTTCAACGCTGGTATTTTGAATTGAATGCATCAAGATGACGTGTAACCTTAAATTCACCTTCAAAACTTGCACTAAATTTACAAAGGTGTCAAATTTAGATATTCCAGCTAAGATATTCCAACATCCGATTGACTAAAAATAATAAGAATCTTGAAGTGTGAGACAGCAGAATTCATCCTGCATCTGCCAACCCTTACAGTACCATACCTTCATAATAATGCCCCTAATCCAGAGGTTCCCAAAGGCGGTCCTCAAGGCTCCCCAACAGTTCAGGTTTTAGAGCTATCCATGGTATAGCACAGGTGGTTAAATCAAATTGACTGAGTTACTAATTAAGCCACTTCTGCTCAGCCATGGATATCTCTAACACCTGAACTGTTGGGGAGCCTTGAGGACTGCGTTTGGAAACCTCTGCCCTTAGGGACCACAAGTACAAAATATGCAAACCTCTAAATATAGATGCAAGTTGTGCATATGTGCAGTGTGATCAGGATTGTGATGAATGAAATTATTTTCATTCACCACTGCCTGAGGAAGCTGCCAGGAGCCGTGAAACGCATAGCAATTTCAAGTGAGATCTCTCCTTTTCTTTATATTCTTTATATTTATGCCTCACTTTTATCTTGTGATACTGGGCCTGATTCTGATTCGGATGCAGACATGGCAGCAATTTTTGCGTTTGTGTCTTATGTTAATGCCACACCCGATTTTCACATAACCGAGACAGCTACTTGCAGCATCTTGAGAAAGTGCTCTTCCATATACCATGGTTGCACCATCGGTCGCATCATCGAAACTTGCACCAGCACTATGGCAGGTGCAGTATCTCCATCTTAGTATGGCCTCCTGTGTGAGTAGCTGTGAGTCTTTGGATGCAGTCACTTTCAGCAACATGCCCGTGACACCCCTGTGTCGGCTTTGCCACCCCCTGCTACCTCTCAGAAATGCCCAATAAAATTCACAAATCCTGCATCAGTGTCACACGCCGGCCTGGAGACCCCAGAATCAGACCCCGTCGCTTACCTGTGCGGGCGCTGACCCGCGCTGTCTTCTGGCTCCTGCGCTGTATGCTCCTTCCTCTTCTCCCAAGGCAGTCTCCGCTGTTGTCCTCTGGAGGGTCCCGCTGCTGTGCTGCTCCCACGCCGGCTCCTGCTGACCGCTGGTCCCCGCTGACTACCTCCAGGAAGCGCTGTCCTCCGGTCCATGGGCGCGGCCATCTTGGATTGCCCATGTGACCCCACTACCACCAATGAGGAGCCTTCTCCTTCTCTCTCAGCCTGTCAGCTCCCAGTGTCCACTATAAAAGGATCCCCAATGCTCACACAAGTTGCCAGTGCAACTAGTTTCTTAGTTTAGCTAAGCAAGCCTTCCCACTGCGCTCCAGCCGCTCCACGTAGCCGCTCAGCTACCAACGTCTACCCACGGCTTAACCAGCCGCTCCACGTAGCCGCTCAGCTACCAACGTCTACCCATGGCTAACCAGCAGCTCCACGTAGCCGCTCAGCTACCAACGTCTACCCACGGCTAACCAGCCGCTCCATGTAGCCGCTCAGCTACCAACGTCTACCCACGGCTATCCAGCCGCTCCACGTAGCCACTCAGCTACCAACGTCTACCCACGGCTAACCAGCCGCTCCACGTAGCCGCTCAGCTACCAACGTCTACCCACGGCTAACCAGCCGCTCCACGTAGCCGCTCAGCTACCAACGTCTACCCACGGCTAACCAGCCGCTCCACGTAGCCGCTCAGCTACCAACGTCTACCCACGGCTAACCAGCTGCTCCACGTAGCCGCTCAGCTACCAACGTCTACCCACGGCTATCCAGCCGCTCCACGTAGCCGCTCAGCTACCAACGTCTACCCACGGCTATCCAGCCGCTCCACGTAGCCACTCAGCTACCAACGTCTACCCACGGCTATCCAGCCGCTCCACGTAGCCGCTCAGCTACCAACGTCTACCCTCGGCTAACCAGCCACTCCACGTAGCCGCTCAGCTACCAACGTCTACCCACGGCTATCCAGCCGCTCCACGTAGCCACTCAGCTACCAACATCTACCCACGGCTATCCAGCCGCTCCACGTAGCCACTCAGCTACCAACGTCTACCCACGGCTATCCAGCCACTCCACGTAGCCACTCAGCTACCAACGTCTACCCACGGCTATCCAGCCGCTCCACGTAGCCACTCAGCTACCAACGTCTACCCACGGCTATCCAGCCGCTCCACGTAGCCACTCAGCTACCAACGTCTACCCTCGGCTATCCAGCCGCTCCACGTAGCTTCCTAGCTACCTCGTTACTGCCGCATTCCTCAAACTCCAATCAGTTCGCTGCACCCTCTCATGTGGAGAAACTTCATTAAGCCAAGTCTCCTCCAGCGAGCGTCTGCGCCAAGTAATACAGATCCAAGGCCCAGTCCGGGAACACAGCTCCTAAATTCCACGCTTGTGACAGTTTGCACTGGCCAGATGGACTCGGCAAGTGGTCAAGGATCTGGCATAGAAGCCTCGCAGGATGTACTATCCCGTCTGGAAAGACAGGAGACCTCTCAGGCTCAGCTGATCCAATTTATCCAAGATATGTCGTCACGCCTGGACAACATTCAGTCCTTACTGGCTCATCCCGCTCCCGCTGGCTCCCAAGCCGCCTCTCCTCCTGTGGTGTCACCTGCTCCTCCGGTTCTACCTCCTGCTCGTCTTCAGCTCTCCCCTCAGAGCAAGTTCGATGGCAACCCCAAATTATGCAGGGGTTTTTTAAACCAATGCGAAATCCAATTCGAGCTACAATCCACCAACTTTCCGACGGCCAGAACCAGGGTGGCATATATCATCTCTCTACTCTCTGGCCAAGCACTCAATTGGGTCTCGCCCCTTTGGGAGATGTCGGATCCCCTGCTCTCCAACTACCCTGAATTTGTTGCTACATTTCGCAAAATCTTTGATGAACCCGGAAGAACCACTTCCGCATCAGCTGATATTCTACGCCTCCGTCAGGGCAGCAGGACCATCGGCCAATACGTAGTCCAGTTCCAGACTCTGGCTTCAGAACTCAATTGGAACGAGGATGCCCTCATCGCTGCCTTCTGGAGTGGTCTTTCTGAAAGGCTCAAAGACGACCTAGCTTCCTGTGACCTTCCAACCAGTTTAGATGGGTTAATCTCTCTCTGCAACAAGGTGGATCTCCGTCACAGGGAGTGTGCCTTGGAAAGAGGCAGATTTGATCGTGGAAGGCCACGTCCAGTTTCCCGCTTACCCTCTCCTCCTCTGGGCGAAGAACCCATGCAGGTCAACCGCTCTCATTTATCGGCTGAGGAGCGGCAGAAAAGGCAGAGGCAGAACCTCTGTATGTACTGCGGATCTCCTCAACATTTAGTTAAAACTTGTCCCATTTGTCCGGGAAATGCCTCCTCCTAACTTATGAAAGAGAGGTTAAGTTAGGAGTTGCCATTGAATCACAAAGGAAGTCTGATTCCACCATCCAGGCTCATTTAAAGTGTCCTCGAGGTTCCAAAGCTGTATTAGCTCTCCTGGATTCCGGAGCGGCAGAGAACTTTGTCACTACTGAATTTGTCCAGAAGCATCAAATCCCCATGGAAGCGTTGCCTCGAGTCATCACTTTAACCGCCATCGATGGTAGACGCATTTCTAGTGGAACCATCACAGATCGTACAACACCACTTAAACTTACCATTGGGGTGCTCCATTCCGAACAACTATCCTTCCTAGTGATTCCCAAAGCCTCTCATTCTTTAGTCCTCGGATTACCCTGGCTACAGAGACATTCACCTCAAATCGATTGGACCACCATGCAAATAATCTCCTGGGGTTCCAATTGCTTCAAAGGTTTCCTTCAGCGGGTAATACCTATCAGATCTTCCATTGTACGGGATTCTACAGACCTGCCCAAAGCCTACGATGGGTTTCAGGACGTCTTTAGCAAACAGAGCGCAGACCTGTTACCTCCCCATCGTGATTGGGACTGTCCCATAGATCTGATTCCCGGGAAGAATCCTCCTAGAGGCCAAACCTATCCTCTATCTCTCCCTGAGACTCAGGCCATGTCAGAGTACATTACGGAAAACTTAAATAAAGGCTTCATTCGACCTTCCACGTCTCCAGCAGGGGCTGGATTTTTCTTCGTAAAAAAGAAAGATGGTGGCTTGCGCCCGTGTATTGACTACCGGGGTCTTAATGAAATAACTATTAAGAATCGCTACCCTCTTCCTCTCATTACAGAGTTATTTGATAGAGTCAAGGGAGCCACAGTTTTTTCCAAACTCGACCTAAGAGGAGCCTATAATTTAATTCGTATCAGTCCAGGCGATGAATGGAAAACGGCCTTCAACACCAGGGATGGGCACTACGAGTATCTCGTTATGCCCTTCGGCCTCTGTAATGCTCCGGCCGTCTTCCAGTTTTTCGTCAATGAAATCTTCCGGGACCTCTTGTACAAGTGTGTGGTCGTTTACTTAGACGACATTTTGATTTTTTCTCAAGACCTCCAAACTCATCGAGACCAGGTCAAACAAGTCCTTCTGAGGTTGCGGTCCAATCAACTGTTTTGCAAATTAGAGAAGTGTCTGTTTGAGGTCTCAAGTGTACCATTCCTGGGATACATTATCTCCGGAACAGGCCTTCAAATGGATTCGTCAAAACTACAAGCCATTCTTGATTGGTCTCTTCCTTCTTCCTTAAAATCCATACAAAGATTCCTAGGATTTGCCAATTACTATCGCAAGTTTATAAAAGGTTTCTCGACTCTGGTAGCTCCGATTACAGCCCTCTCCCGCAAGGGAGCAGATCCAACTATATGGCCCATCGAAGCTACCTCTGCATTTCAACTTCTTAAGCAAGCCTTCATCTCCGCTCCCATCTTAAAGCAACCAGACTCCACCCGGCCCTTTATCCTGGAGGTGGACGCATCCTCTGAAGGTGTCGGTGCAGTGCTCTCCCAGCGATTTAAAGATGAAAAACTTCATCCCTGTGGTTTCTTTTCCCGGAAGTTTTTGCCTGCAGAGAAGAACTACACCATTGGAGATCAAGAGTTACTCGCCATGAAACTAGCCCTCGAAGAATGGCGATATCTTCTAGAAGGAGCTCATTACCCCATTACCATTTTTTCTGACCATAAGAACCTCCTTTATCATAAATCTGCAAATTGCTTGAACCCTCGTCAAGCCCGGTGGGCAATGTTTTTCTCCATATTTAACTTCAAAGTCTCCTATCGCCCCGGTTCACAAAACCTCAAAGCCGACGCACTCTCCCGTTCCATGACGAGCAACCCTGATCTACCCATGGAACAGCCCCAACCAATCTTGAATTCAGCTTTCTTTGCCTCTACCCAATTATCTTCTATACCCCTGGTTGGGAAGACTTTCGTCGCTCCGGAACTCCGCAAGAGGTTACTGCATTGGGCTCATGCTTCCCGGTTCTCTGGTCACCTGGGTATGGATAAAACCCTAGAATTTATCCAGCGGTCCTATTGGTGGTCTTCGATGAAAAAGGACATCAGGTCTTATGTGTCTTCATGCATCAAATGTGCCCAACACAAGATACCTCGGCGGGTTCCACACGGTCAACTCCAACCTCTTGCAATTCCATCTAAGCCATGGACTCACCTATCTATGGATTTCATCTCTGATCTTCCTCCATCTCTTGGCCACAACACAATTTGGGTTATCGTGGATCGTTTTTCTAAAATGGCTCATTTCGTACTACTTACTGGGCTTCCGTCTGCACCTCTACTCGCCCAGAGCTTTATAAAAGAGATCTTCAAGCTCCACGGCCTTCCTCAAGAGATCATCTCCGACAGGGGAGTACAGTTCGTAGCGAAGTTCTGGAGGTCACTCTGCTCAGCCCTTCAGGTAAAACTCAAATTTTCTACCGCTTATCATCCCTAGACCAACGGTCAGACCGAAAGGGTCAATCAAGACCTGGAACAGTTCCTGCGCACTTTTGTCTCCTCCTCCCAAGATGACTGGATTGAACTTCTTCCTTGGGCCGAATTTGCCCACAATAATCATTATCACACGTCCACCAGCTCAACTCCTTTTTTTACAGTTTTTGGTCAACATCCTCGAGTGCCAGATTTCCCTCTTCTTCCCACATTAGATGTGCCTGCGGCCAAAATGTCCCTTCAACGGTTCTCCAACATCTGGGAAAAGGTTCGTTCCTCTCTGACTAAAACGTCAGCCCGGTACAAGAGATTTGCTGACCGCCAAAGACGAGCGGTTCCAAATTTCCGACCTGGGGATATGGTCTGGCTCTCTACCCGAAACCTAAGACTCCAAGTACCCTCGATGAAATTTGCTCCGCGATTCATTGGTCCATTCCCAATCATCAAACTCTTGAATCCTGTGGCTTACAAGTTAAAGCTTCCTCCATTTCTTCGCATTCCAAGTTCTTTCCATATTTCTCTTTTAAAACCACTAGTCTTAAACCGATTTCAGAAGGTCCTGCCTAAAGCTTCTAGTGTTCAAACACAGCAGGGAGAGGAGTTCGAAGTTGACAGAATCTTAGATTCCCGTTGTCGATACACCCGTCTTCAATACCTCATCGACTGGAAGAATTATGGTTCGGAGGAACGAATCTGGATAAATGCCTCTGATGTCCATGCACCCCGTCTGGTCAAAGCGTTCCATGTGAAATTTCCTCATAAACCAAGGAAGTGTCCGGTGGCCACTCTTGAAGAAGGGGGTACTGTCACACGCCGGCCTGGAGACCCCAGAATCAGACCCCGTCGCTTACCTGTGCGGGCGCTGACCCGCGCTGTCTTCCGGCTCCCGCGCTGTATGCTCCTTCCTCTTCTCCCAAGGCAGTCTCCGCTGTTGTCCTCTGGAGGGTCCCGCTGCTGTGCTGCTCCCATGCCAGCTCCTGCTGACCGCTGGTCCCCGCTGACTACCTCCAGGAAGCGTTGTCCTCCGGTCCATGGGCGCGGCCATCTTGGATTGCCCATGTGACCCCACTACCACCAATGAGGAGCCTTCTCCTTCTCTCTCAGCCTGTCAGCTCCCAGTGTCCACTATAAAAGGATCCCCAATGCTCACACAAGTTGCCAGTGCAACTAGTTTCTTAGTTTAGCTAAGCAAGCCTTCCCACTGCGCTCCAGCCGCTCCACG
This sequence comes from Taudactylus pleione, assembly GCA_031769625.1. NCBI lineage: Eukaryota > Metazoa > Chordata > Amphibia > Anura > Myobatrachidae > Taudactylus > Taudactylus pleione. The sequence continues at coordinate 8,698,029 of JAUIMM010000025.1, read as the reverse complement.
TAGCCGCTCAGCTACTAACGTCTACCCACGGCTAACCAGCCGCTCCACGTAGCCGCTCAGCTACCAACGTCTACCCACGGCTATCCAGCCGCTCCACGTAGCCACTCAGCTACCAACGTCTACCCACGGCTAACAAGCCGCTCCACGTAGCCGCTCAGCTACCAACGTCAGCCGCTCCACGTAGCCGCTCAGCTACCAACATCTACCCTCGGCTATCAAGCCGCTCCACGTAGCTTCCTAGCTACCTTGTTACTGCCGCATTCCTCAAACTCCTGTCAGTTCGCTGCACCCTCTCATGCGGAGAAACTTCATTAAGCCAAGTCTCCTCCAGCGAGCGTCTGCACCAAGTAATACAGATCCAAGGCCCAGTCCGGGAACACAGCTCCTAAATTCCATGCTTGTGACAATCAGATTCTGTACTGCTTCTCTGAGCGCAATCGGGACACATTCGCTGTACGACTCAGACACATGTGCAGACTTAAAACATCACCCAATTGCATCCGAATCAGGCCCACAATATTTTTTTTTATTATTTTTATGTAATTATTAATCAATTATTGTCTGCACTACTGATAACAATTTTTTAGTTGTCTTGTCCATGGCAATAGTTTGATGCTCTGTTATGTACTATTATGCTATTATCCATTAGCATATTTAATAAAATGATTTTAATTATTTATTATTATGTTTTGGGTTATTTCATATTCCTTATCTGCTTACTGCATCTCACATATGCTCTGTGTGAGTAAGAGGTCTTTGATCTTATACACTGTAAGAGGTCAGAGTACCTTAAACAGTTCCATAACACCGCTTGGCTTCCCTACATGGAGACTACGGTACTGCTTTACCATAGTTGTCACAGACACCTTGATATACTGTAAGTTTATACCCTTCTCAAATACTCTCTCTTTTAGTTCTGTTCATCTGGGGTTAAGTTAGAAAACTCCATTTTTTTCCTCAAGCAACAGAGATAGGGCACCCTTTGGTGCATCTCTTTATCCAATTTTTGCCCAGGGACACTATTTGTGTGCTGACCCGACTTGCTTCGGATAGTTCACTTTTTGGGCATTCCCGCTTCATGTTTGATTACATGCTACATTTTATTAGGCAGGATGAATACCTACAAAAACTATAAATTACTGTAGGTGATTGTAAGTGATTACAATAATTTTGATTATTTATAATAACCATCATCAGAAGTGTGACCTATGTTGTTACTTCTTGAGGATCATTATGGATATCTGAAACATCACTGATTCCTAAAGGGCACACGGAATCATTAAAAAAAATAATTTTAATGCACTACTTTTTAAATAATTTTATCTTAATAAATACATTTACAAAAAAAAGAAAAAAGTATTAATTAAACTAAAATAAAAATACATTATATAAATAATATTTTGGACCCATCATTTGTCTTGTCTCTAGCTATTGTGCAGAGATTTCTTTTCTTTTTCTTACCTTAATCTTACTTAATCTTGCTTTGTTTCTTCTCTCCAAGTTTCTCACATCTCCCCCTGTCCTTCCCCCTTTCCTGCCTTACCTCCTGTCTCACTGCATTGACCCTGTTCCTCCTGCCTGCCATTTACTTTCTGTTTACCCCTGTTCCTCCCCCTCCCCTCCTATCTCTCCGTTCCTTGTGCTTCACCCTGTTCTTTCTTATTGCCCCCGTCACCATGTGCTTTCTCCTTTCCTCCCATCTCCCCATGTTCTTCTCTGCTCCACCTTTTCACAACAACTCTGCATGCAGTGCTGAGCTCAGCTGGGGCTCTATGTTCTTTCTGTGCAGCAGGGGTCTGTGGGTGGCTGGTTCCAGAACTTCTTCCTCAGACGGTGTGGCAGTGGGCTGCACTCTGCAGGTTGGGTTTGAGGTTGTGGGGGGAATCTGTTCTCATGACCTCCAGTGTGTAAGGGTGGGTGCTGGAGGTGAAGATTCTCGGGACCTCAAGTGGGGGACAGGCAGAAGGCGTAAATTTGTGGGACCTCCAGTGGGTAGGATGGGGGTTTGAGAACTGCCAAATTGTTGGACCTCTGGTTGGGAATATGGGGCGTTAGATTTGGGATGTGAAAATTCATCAGTTCTCCGAGCGGGGTGTGGAACCAGAGGTGGTGATTCGCGTGACCTCAGGTGGGGGGTTAGTGGATTAGTGGTTTAGTTAGTGGAAGAAGAGAGACTGATGTCCAGGCAGTCAGTTACAGGTGTGACGGAATGGAGGGGACAGGATCTCCCTCAAGATCTCTATTATGCAGCTGTTAGACACATGCTCTTCAGCTTTATATAATAAATGTTTCTCCATACTGCTTCATACCTACAAAATATATGAAACATGGTCATTGGGCTGACAGAAGCACAAATCGTGTGGTGTGCTGGAGGAACTTAACAGACAGAGGGGCCTATTTATCAAACTTATTTGCAGCAGTATAATTAATTGTTTTCTTTTGTGATTGTGGCAATAAAAAATAGTCTTTTAACTCTATTTCTAAATTTATATTGCCAATGCAGCTGGGCGGTAATCAGTCTCTGTTGTCTCTCACATGTGTAAAAGGACTGGAAGCCCAGATTTGAGCTTTAATTTCCATTGCTATAAAATTTAAAAAATAAAAGCAGTTTCAGAACAAACCAACCAAACAAAAATAAAACAAGCCTTTTTTTTATTTCAACTAAATGTTATATTATATAAACTGTCAGGGCAGGTGGTATTGCTATGAAAGTCATTCTGAGATGGCATAAATTGTAAGTGAAAAAACATTTCCATTTAAAAGTCAATCTTTATTAATAGTATTGTTTTGCCTTCTCCATAGGTTTTTTGGGGATGGCATTAGTAGAAAAAAACAGCTCTATTGTCAGTGTTGACCTTATTAGTACATAGAGTGAAGCAAAAGCAAACCCTATTGGCAGCAAAACCCCTTTTATTGCTAACTGATAACTTTCACTGGCTTGAGGGTGAATTGAGTCAGGACCTGTGGACTGGACTGACAAAGTGAATTTGAAACGTGGAGAGCATAAGCTGGGTACACACCTAACAGATATATCTGCAGATCGACTGATCTGTAGATATATCTGCAGATAATGGCTGTTCATACACACTGAACAACCATCATCTGTCATCTGGCCACGGGTCTCATTGGCCAGGGGTTGCGCTGCTACCCCCTCTCAGCGGCCTCCGCTGGAAGTGTATGGGTGGTCGGCTTACCGCTCATACACATAGCATAATGGACAGATATATCTGCAGACATATGCAGCACAGCCAACGCGATATGTCTGTGAATGACATCGCTCACAGACATATCGCTGGTACACACTGGCCGACAGGCATACAATATATTGGCCGATCAATTGATCAGCCAATATATCTGCCAGTGTGTACTGACTGATACTCATAGAACAGGAGCAGACACTGATATGGCATTACGCCTAGTGTTGTCAGAGAGGTCAGAGGTCACTGAAAGGCTCCCAGTCTGCTCATTGAACCAGTTGAGTGGATCTCAACCCCAGACCTTAACCTCAGGACTGTGGGACTGGAAACTGTTTGAGAACTGAGGAACAGAACAGTGAGCAATGCAGATAACCAAGCCTGCCTTGAATTGACCGATGAGAGTGCAACCAGAGCTGGGTGCCTGAAGCCTATACCCTCATGAGAGTGAAACATATACAGAACCCAATCCCCAAATCCAGAGTGGACCACTGCACTGGAGACTCAACACAAGCCCCAACACTCAGAGAGAGGACCGTCAATACAGCAACCATGATCAATAGTCACACCGATGGTACGATGAGTAGAGAGTCCCAGAGACAGACTTGGAGCTGTGAACCTTGAACCTGCAATGAGCAAGCGAGTTGTAATCAGAGGACTTGCTTGAAGTCACAAAGGATATCAGTCTGAAGACTTGGCACTTGAAAGCACTATTATAGTCAATGATGATACATGGGTACTTCAGGCTACTATAGCAATAATACAGGCAGGTAGGACCAGAGTGTAGATAGCTGGCTAAACTGGACTGGAATCAGAATGATGGACACAGACTGAACCATGCTGGGACTGGAATAGAGGTAGGTGGAACTGGAATGATGGACACAATCTGAACTGGACTGGCACTGGAATGGAGGTAGCTGAATTGGACTGGACATGGAAAACACAGAGGATACCTTCAACCGGACTGTAACCAGAGGGATCAGGAGGTGACATGAACTGGACTCGAGCCGGAGGAATACTTGCACTGGACTTGGCCAGCAGAGACAGAGACCGGACTGGAACCGGAGCAGACAGCGGCACTGAACACAGGATGAAGATCACTGGATACTGGCAGCAGCGCTGATATAGCAGAGTAGGTGGAACTGACTCACAGGCAATAAGGCAGAATCGGCTTGCACAGTCACAGGTTGCAGGAGCGCTGATTCAGGCATGGAGATGTCAGGAGGAGGAGGAGTGAACACTGAGAGGAAGCTATGTTCCACGTTGTTCTGTCGATGTGCTGGTAACAGGTGCAGCATTAAATAAGGCACTCTTATAGGGGATAGCATAGAGAAGTCATGTAAGTGCAGCAGACAGGCAATGAGTAGTAGCGAGCTGATCAGATCCATCATGGCTACTCCCATGCACCTTAGGGAAGCACTGGCACAGGTTGGCCTACCTTATGGAAGCACCGCTGGACTGGGTAAGAGCTGCTAAGTCTCTGGTTTTTTACATTAAATATATATATTATTCACCCTCAAATGTTATGGTTTTCGTAAAAACCACCCTCAAGTGTTTTGGTTCGGATTCGGTTTTCTTTAAAATTTATAAAAACATCTAAAATCATGTAATTTGGAACTGCTTACATGCAATCCAAACCAAACCAAACTGAATCCGAATCAAAACACTTAGGGGTAATTTTGCCAAAATCTGATGATGAATACCAAAACACGGGGTCCGCGCACATCTCTAGTTGTTACTCAAATGTTGACGTGCAAAACTGTGTAAAATTTGGGTTTGTTTGATTTTACTTCTCTACTGTTCTAGTTACTGTTGCTATTTTTACACTCTGTTTAGCTTCTGTGACAGTTTGTTTTCCATTCACATTACAGTTTGAGATACTTTAATATTTTTTCAGTTGATATAAATGCATATCATTCTGCCTTGATAAATTAAGCAGGGATTTGCCTGTTATTGCAGTAAGGTACATGAAGCACTGTATTTCAAGGTTGTTTAAACATGGTGGCCCTGATTCAGAGATGGACGTGCTGAAAGAGTGCTCGCTCTGAATCAAGGCATTTCTTTTTTCATTTTTTGTGCGGCCTCCTGGCCGCTCGCATAGCCACAGCTATTGTGAGTGGCCAGAATGATGGTCAGGCCAGAAGGATGATGGGCCATCCTCCTGACGAGCGGCCAGGAGGATGATGGTCGCGATGGTCAAGACCATCGCGATCATCGGGGCTTGCGACGAGACCCTTGTGGTAGGGTCTCATGGCCGCAAGCCCCAGAGAGCTTCCGGCTCTAATAGAGCCGGAAGCTCTCCCACTGATATCACTGGTGATGTCAGTGGGTCCGCCCACAAATGACAGGCGTTCGCTTGGGAACGCCTCAGTTTGTGAAGCCACCCCCCCGCCACGCCTACAAAACGGGGCCAGCTGTCGATCAACATCAACAGCTGCCCCTTTTGTAGTGAGCCACGGAGCGAGAGAATTTCTCTCTCGCTCCGGGGCTTGCGCACGCGCAGTGCGGCCGCTGCGCGTGCGCAGAGCCCACCATCGACCCGCTCGCGAGCAGTCAAGCGCTTGCAAGCGGGTTTGAATCAGACCCGGTGTTCTTTAATTCTCCCTGTATTATTCCACCTCAGGAATGCAGGCAGTTATTAGACCAGGTTTGTAGCATATTGATTTATGTTGAAACTAACACTTTAATTAATTGTGTTTAAATACAGGGCCTGATTCAGTAAGGATCGCTATTCTGCTAATACACACGCAACGCAGTTGCTAACACCACGGTGATATGCAAATGTTTGCATTTGCATTGCGATCGCAGCCTAACATAAGGATGCCCACTTCCCCTTACACACAGCCATATACTTTGCCAACATAGCGAAACAATTGGTAACATCGAGTAACAAGGCAGGGTCTGACCTCACTCACAAACTGCTAACTTCAGTGCACGCTATGAGGCCACAGGCTGCGTATGATATCGCAGTGGATAATTTATGCACGCCCCTGCATCGAAGTTGAAACGAACTGGCATGCCTGCGTTCGCCCAACCACCCCCCCGTTACCACCCACAAATGGCACTTCTTGTCAATCACACTGGGTCTGCGCAGCCGCTGCGATCACAGTCACGATCGTAGTGTCTGGTTCGTGCATGCGCACTGCGATGTGTACGCATGCACAGAACGCAACAATCATCCAACAATGTGCGTATTAGCAACTGTGATCCTTGCTGAATCAGGCCCATATTAATGTGTTTTACTCAGAGTTACCACTTATGTGATCTTTGCAGCACCTCAGTATATTCAAATTCATACTGTGAGATGGAAATGTGATATACTACTTATGCCTTTATAGGTAATACTTATGCCTTTATAGTTAGTACTGTAAGCAACACTGCATTTACTTGCTTTTATTTAACAATCCATAGACATCAACACAAAGTGGTTCATGCTGAGTAGGGCGTACACCCGGTTGCTTAGCAAAAAAAAGGTGTACAACTACATCTGTGTGCAAATTTGTTACTTGTATTTCCTTAAGCTTAAAGAGGTGGAATGGGAAAAGGAAGCAGATTGCAAACACAGGCAAAGTACAGTAACCATGTATTTGTGTAATTGTGAACTGAGGCAGACCAGCATGGAGATGACAGCAGCTGTATCACCTGAGGGTGTCTGAGGATTGGTGCAAATGTGTGCTGATAATGATAGTGGTCTCCAGCACTAAATAGCCTCTTCTGATTAATTGTTTCAATGAGGATTTAGGGCCTGATTCAGAGCCGCTCGTAAGCGGCCGCTCATTCGCTCCGAGCGATGTTCGCACATCTGCTCATGTGTATGGGTCGTAATGCGCATGCGGCCACCAGTCAGTGCGGTCGGAAAACGCGTGTTCGCAAAATTGCGAGTGCCTGCTAATTTGAGTGACAGGATGAGGCGTTTGTGGGTGGTAACAGGGGAAGGTGCTTGAAAACGGGGAGTGGAGATCCGAACGCAGGCATGCCAAACGGTCAAAACGGGCGTTTTAAGGGTGTGCATAATTAACAAAGCAGCGTCATCGGCCACGTCACTTGGTTGTCTCTTAGCCTGAACTGCTCGCATGATTGCGGTAGGAAAATCTAACCACAAGCACTGCGAGCAGTTCAGACGCCTTTCGATGTACTTGATTAATCTAATAAATAGCGATGACGTATGATGCGAGCGGCCAGGGGGCGTCTTTTCAAAATAGCGAGCGCATGTTTCGTTCGCTCGCTCAGACATAGAGGCGTCAACAGACCGCAAAGAGCGAGCGCTCAATTTAAATAGCTGGCCCCTTTTTCTGAACGAGCGAGCGCAAATAGCATCCGGCTCTGAATCAGGCCCTTAGTTCTTAAAAGCTCGTAGGTGTGTTTTCCTTTGCTTGTGGCTATATTATATAATCTTGTGGCCATGTTTTATTATTATATGTTTCTTTAATTTGTGCAAGGAAGATTAGACTTGTGCTATTATAGACAGGTTTTTCATATAGAACAAACCTTATGGCGAAAAGATTTGTTGCTATCAAAACAAATGTTAAAAATGTTTTCTTGTGACCTGGTTGAGTGTAAGTGCACCTGGGTGTAAGTGCACCTGGCATATACTGAATGTATCTTGAGATGCCTCAGACTGAGCAAATTGATGCAAATATGGTATTTTAACATGCAGCTTTTTCTAGGTTATTTTTAACACATTAGCTTCAAGTTCAACATGAGCCCCAAAGTATGATAATAATTTTAAAATGTACTATTGAAAAATCTGTTGTTTGTCATAGAGCCGTTACTATTACATTTAGTGACTAGGGGCCTGATTCAGCAAGGAATGCACAGATGCGGATGCACGCAATCGGCCGATGTTCGCAGTCTGCGCATGCGTCTGGGTTGCAGTGCGCGTGTGCAAACCGCCCACTGCATCCGCAAAAGTGAGCGCAGTGAATACGCAGACCCTGGGAAGAATGATTGACAGGAAGTACCATTTGTGGGTGGATATGGGGAGTGGACGGCCGAACGCAGGCGTGCCAGTGCGTTCGCAACCCGTTACAGGGGCGTGCATAAATTAGCCACTGAGATGTTGGACGCAGCCTGGCGTGCCTCTGCGTGCAGGAAGTCTCTCAACTGCTGCAGCAGGGTCAGGTCTACCTTTATTCTGCATACTGCTCCGATGTTACTCGATGTTCCCGATGTTTTCTCAGCCTTGTGCATCAGTACGGACATTAGCGGACAGTAAATGGGGTGGCATTATGTAGTGCAGGGCGTCTGCATCTTTGTGCTGCGATTGCCATGCGTATGCATTCATTAGCATATTCTCGCAGCTGCCTGGTGCATGCGTCTGCATCCGTGTGTCCCTTGCTGAATCAGGCCCAAGGGCAGGAAAGAAAAGAAATGTCCACTAGCCATTGACTAGAACCAAATTAATCGGTTTAGCTTTGCTCCTTGGGCATTTACACCTTTCACACCTACTGTAGTTACAGCCCTAATTTGTCATTTCTAAAACATGCTAAGCATTTAGACACTATCGCGCTGTTTGACAATGACTGAACGAGACATTGATTGAACAATTTTTCTTACACTAATTTTATTCTGTTTTCTACTGTAATTTTTTACATCAACACAATTATTATTAAGTGTGCATTAAAGAGCTTATCGTGGGTATTAAAAAATTGTTACATTGAGTGGAATACTATATTAGATGTTATAGAAAATGGAGTTCAAGAAGAGATGTGAAGGAGTGAACACAAAATGATTAATACAAATATCTGAACCTTCAATGTATCCTGCTTAATTAGTATGGATACAGTAAGCACAGGGCCTAATTCAGACACGCTCGCGAGCGCTGAGCGCTCGCAAGCAGCTCGATGGTGCCCTAATGCGCATGACGGAGGGAGCTCCGTTGTGCGCATGCGCGAGACCCGCATAGCTACAGCCAAGCTGTCGCTATGGGTCTCGCACCAAAGGGGGCATGCTGTCGATGGTGACTGACAGCACGCCCACTTTGGTGGGCGTGCCGGGGGCGTTGCTGCCCAGACGGAGGCGTTCCCTTCCGTCTGGAGCCGGCCCCACTGACATCACTAGTGATGTCAGTGGGAGTGCTTTTGGCTCTTATAGAGCCAAAAGCACTCCTGGGCTTGCGGCAGCGAGACCCTACCGCAGAGTCTCGTCGCAAGCCCGATGGTCGCGATGGTCTTGACCATCTTTTTGGCCGCTCGCATAAGCTGTGGGTGGTCACCCACAGCTACGCGAGCGGCCAGGAAGCCGCTCCATTTTTAGGTAGGAGGGCCCTGATTCAGAGCGAGCGCTCTGGTCAGAGCGTCCGGCTCTGAATCAGGCCCACTATTCTTTCCTTATTTCATTTATGTCAGAAAAGGGCTGTTTTCTACAAACTGAAATTGTTTTAATTTAATTTATTGTACTAATAAGCCACCATATACCTTGAAAACCCCTCAAAAATTTATAATAGTGTAAAGCTGATATTTCTTTTCTTTTATTGTTTGGAAATTGACATGTGTATTATTAAATGATTTACTGTATAACTCAAATTCTTGGCAGATATTATAGAAAAAGCTCTTTGAAGGTGCTTGATTAGAAATAGACCTAGGAAAACTATGGTTTATTTATTCTTTTTTGTATGGTGCTCAAATTCCAGTCAGAACAAAAAAATAGCAAAGTTTTAAGTAAAATTCCACTTGCCAAATGTGAGAAATTCCACAGCCATGTGCGGAATGGAGGGAATTTCTGATAAACTGTCTCCCTAAGTTTGACTAAACGTCTCTGAATCAAACATACAAATTGTGAGCATTTGGTGGTGTTTCCTATTACTTGATATGAAAGAAGTCATCCATTGCTTCTGGGAATTAATCACCCATAAAGGAAGAGATTAGCTGTGCTGTGTGGGCTATTCCATTTGCAAATCAGCACTTAGTCACTTCAATAAATATTTGATCAGTGCATAGGATGGAAGTTGAACACTAAATACACTAAAAATAAAAAAGGAGACAGTCTATGTTCCAGATAAGGATACATTAGAATAAACAATTAGTAAATGTTCACTCAAGTTAAAATAGCTTTAAAAAAAGAAGACACGCTATTTGCATAAACATGCACAGATATTTGTGAAGATGTATAAATAATGCCAATCCACAGATTATAAATGCTTTACAATGACATAATGTAACAAAGTTGATTACATAGTATCCAATTGGGCCTATGAAGTCATGTTACGCTGACATAGTAAACTACTTTAAAGGCAATATTTTCAGTTTTGACTGGCAGGAATATGTTTAGTAGCAGGTTCCCGTTGGCCAGAAACCCTCCTCCATGCTTGAATCATGTTGTCAACTGAATACACAGATAGGTTTATATACAGTAACACAGCTCTGAGGACACATCTAGACAGCCATTTGTTGTATTGCCCCTTGTCTGAATGCAACAAAGGTGGAATCTATAAACACAGTGATAATGTAGCTAACCTCGTTTCCCAGCAAGCTTGTCAGCAGTACTAGTATGAACGGTTTCCACACAGCGGTCTCTGGGCCTGATTCACTATGGCACGCAACTGTGAATGCAATAGCGATTACGCACGCAGTTCAACTGCTATAGTATGCTAATTCATTGCGATCGCAATGCCACCGCTGCACTACATAAGGACGCCCACTTTACCTTACACACATTTGTAATGTTTAGCAAGACTGTGGAAACATTATACAATAGAGTACCATCGCAGCCTCATGCTCACTTGCAAAAGCCCTGACTTTACTCAGAAATTGCTAACGTCATCACACGCTATGAGACCTCAAGCTGCGTAGAGCATCACAGTGGTTAAATTATGCACGCACCTGTAACGGTGTTCAAACGTACTGACACGCCTGCGTTTCCCTGACCACCCCCCTGTTACCACCCACAAATGGCACTTCCTGTCAATCACTTTGTGCAGACCCACTGCATAGTCACTGCAGTCACAGACCCGACCACAATGGCTAGTTTGCTCACTGCGATGCATATGAATGCACAGTACACAACAATAGGCTGATTGCATGCATATTAGCAACTGCGTTCCTCACTGAGTCAGGCCCTCTGTCAGCAGACAATCTCCACATGTGCACCACCAATAGCAGAGTGTGCCTTCAGTCCCTGCTTGTATGAACAAAATGGAGCTAGGGCAAAGCTGGAAAAAAATGCCACCGCCTTCTGACTGACATTGAGGGGGAGATGTATCAAATCTTCTAAAGAGTGAAGAAGTGGAGACGTTGCCCCAGCAACCAATCAGCTTCTACCTATAATTTTATAGAATGTACTTGACAAATGCTAGCAATAAGCAGATTGGCTGCTATAGGCAAACTCTCCACTTTTCCAGTCTTCTATTCAGAGGGGCTCTTAGGTAACTGAGTTGAAAGGACACTCCGATGACTGGACACAACACTACTGTACAGTGCCCAGACCTGGTTTCCAGTTTTGGGAAGGAAATTGTTCTACTGGAAACCTTGTGTAGGGGTTTCAAAGATTAACTTGCAGAAGGGCCTAATACTGGTTCTATGACTACTTGTTTTGTTTTAAAGGGGATTTTGGCACCTAACCAATATCCTTTGCTACTTCCCTCATAGGGTAGATGTACTAAGCCTTGGAGAGAAACAAAGTGGAGAGATATAAAGTACAAACCAATCAGCTCCTAACTCATTTTTAAATACATCCTGTAAACTGTCAGGAGCTGATTGGTTGGTGCTTTAGCTCTCTCCACTTTATCTCTCTCCAAGGTTAAGTACATCTCCCCATAGAGTGAATTATAGGTTTGTGTGTATTGTTTGGTTTTGCAACCTTTATCTCATTATGCCAGCCATGGCTGGTGGCACTATAATATTGAAACCAACATTGTGGGGTTTCTGCCATAGCTCCAATCAACACTAGGCTAATCAGCATGGGGCTGATTTACTTGGGAAAAGGAAGTTAATAAACAAAATAAAAGTGTATTTCATGAAACTATGGCTGTAGTCTTCCAGTGTCATAGTAGTACGATCGGAGATAGAGGCAAGGAGATGCTGAAAGCAAGTCTGATTTCCCAAACATTGGTACCAGGTCAGAATTAAGATCAACAAATGGGTGTGGAAATTTGTCACATTTTGCAACTGGATGGTGGTGATGAATGCCTGTTTATCATCGACCAGGGGCATCTAACGGAGATCTGGTCTGGTGTTATGACATTTAGAAAGGAGTGGAGATAGCAGTCAGAGTGTGGTGGGCTGCACACATTTGGGGGTGAAAATGTGTTTGCCCTGTGGTTGTCATGTCATGAAGGGTCTTGATTTGCAGGTTACTCTTTCTTGGCACTGGGGTCCAGTGTTATGGGGATAAGGTACACCAGAAGCACAGGGTCCTGAAGGGGAATGCAATCGGGAAGCTGGCTGACATTATACCGACAGCCGGCTTCCCGACTGTCATATCCCGGTGAGGATGAAATGCCCGGCGTCTAGATGTAGACGCTGCTCATTTCACCGATGCCGGGAGACCGGCGCCCGGCAACCCGATCGAAGGGATGCCGGGCTCCGCAAGCGGACAGCCGCATGGGGGGGAGGGTTAGGTTTAGGGCACCCGGGGAGGACTTAGGGTTAGGCACCCCCCGGGAGGGTTAGGCAGCGGGGAAGGGGGGGTTAGGCACTTACAGGGGGGATTAGGGTTAGGCACTTGGGGGGGGGAGGTTAGGGTTAGGCACCCCTATGGAGGGTTAGGGTTAGGTTAGTCATTACTTACCTTGCGCTGTCGGGCTGCCGCTGCCGGGATCTGTTCCAGTGTCGGGCTGCCGCTGCCGGGAATCAAAGAGTCCTTTTCTACGACTCAGATGCCCTCCACAGCTTGGTAAGTGTAAATAATTTCATCTGTGCACATATTTTAAGTGTTGGCATACATATGTAATCCTCTGCACACACATGCGTAACTATACATGAGTGTCCATAATATCAAAGAATAGCAATGGGCCTTATGTAACACATAATGGTGATCCTTTAACGTAAAACATCAAACTTTGTCTGGGAAGGTGGACCCATATCATCTGTATGGAACATAGCACTGCACCTATGTTAGTTATGCTGTTGTCTGCACACTCAGATCACTTGGTCACGCAGAAATTGTTGAATTGAGGCAAACAGACACATTTGTTTACTTCAAATCTAGTGGCGTAAATATAAATTTTACAACACATTATGCCACACAGTAATGCCCCTTACAACACATTATGCCACACAGTAATGCCCCTTACAACACATTATGCCCCTTATAACACATAATGCCACACAGTACCCTCTGTAGTAGTCCCCTTGTAGTTGTGCCCCTTTTGCAATGCCCCCTGTAGCAGTGCCCCTTATGCAATGCTCCCTGTAGCAGTGCCCCTTATGCAATGCCCCCTGTAGCAGTGCCCATTATGCAGGGCCCCCTGTAGCAGTGCCCCTTATGCAATGCCCTCTGTAGTAGTGCCCCTTATGCAGGGCCCTCTGTAGCTGTGCCCATATGCAGTGCCCCTGTAGTTGTGCCCATATACAGTGCCCCCTGTAGTTGAGCCCATATGCAATGTCCCCTGCAGTTGTGCCCATATGCATTGCCCCCTGTAGTTGTGCTCATATGCAGTGCCCCCTGTAGTTGAGCCCAAATGTAGTGCCCCCTGTAGCTGTGCCCATATGCAGTGCCCATGTAAATGTGCCCGTATTCAGCACCCATATGCAGTGCCCCTGTAGTTGAGCCCATATGCAGTGCCCCCATATTTGTGCCCATATGCCATGCCCCCTGTAACTGTGCCCCTTAAAGTAGTGCCCCTGTATTGTGCCCCCCCCCAGTATTTACCTGAATCCATGCGACTGTCAACTGGGCTGTTTCTCCTGCTGCCACACTGACTGGGTCTATCTTGATCCAGGATGTGCGGCCAACAGGCTCCTCGCGTCGCAGGTGATGTCATGACATCCCCAGCGCACTGAATCACTGGTAACGCTAGCCTCTGAAGTGATTGGAGGCTTCCTTCACCTCTGATCACTTCTGAGGCCAGCATTCACAGTTGCAGTGGTGAACCAACGCCCTCTGGCGCTCCCAAGCCATCACGGAGGCTGCGAGGGCCATAGTTACACCACTGTTCATATCATTTTAATGTTTGTTTATTTGCTTGATTGTTAGCTCTTCAGAATACTACAAAACATAATAAAACAGAAAAACAGGACCACAAACATAAATAAAGATGATGTTGCAGGTAAGTTCTTCATTCCGAAGGGCATGCCAGTAAACTCAAATAGCTCAAATCGGATTGTGAATACAGTGCTCCTATGTCTCCCTGGTTAGGAGTATCTGCCAATACCCCTTTCTAAGGTCCAAGGTAGATGCAAAGCAGGTCGTCTCCAGTGAACCAGGATCTCATAAGTGCATGGCATGGGGTAAGTATCCTTCATAATGACCTCATTCAATTTGTTTAAATCCAAGCAGAAACATGTGCTACCATCCTTATGGGTATTAACATGATCACAGCTGCCTATGGGCTGTCAGAGGGCACACTGACTCCCATTTCCAGCATATCATGGACCTCCTACTAGATCATAGCTGACGCCTTTGGGCTCACCCCATTTGAGGACAGCTTTATATCAGCTGGGTGTCTCTGGTGTCAACATGATAACTGACCAATGTGGTGTGCTTGGTCTCATGGTAAAGCGGGTCCTTTGTGTCTCCAATACCCTTTGCATATACTGTTGCTGATTAGTGGACAACTGGATTCCAATAAAGACAGCCTCTACTCCTAATCTCTTTATAGTGGTACCCAGTATATCTGGGATGGGTTTGTTCTTTAGGTAGATCATAGGTGGGCAACAGATGACGGCCTCTCTAGTTACAGAGACCTTCAGTCTGTTTATTTTGTAGTTACTTAATTGTCTTATGGAACTGTCCAGGACTACAAAACAGTCGCTCCTAGGATGATTAGAGCTTGTACTTGCATGCTGGGATTAGCATCATCACATTTTCGCTAAGGGCCAGCTCTTGAATGTGGCCCGGCAGTTGTAATACCGTCTTTACCTGTCTTGAGCCCATTCCATTTTGTCACGAGCTAACTGCACCGCCACCAACTGCTGCTGTTTTTCTTGTTACTTGAACACATACTCCAGCACTGGAACTTCAGATCCCTGGAATGTCCCCTCCAGCTTTCCAGGACTAGGTCAAGAGTGTGACACACTGGAGTCTGGATCCCCGTTACTGGGTCCTGTAGTGTCACTTTGCAGCCATCTGTGTCCTCCCTGAACACCAGCAGCATTCCCAAAGACTGTAATAACATCTGTAAATATGGCTGGCATTCCACTCTCACCTGTTCTCACTGTTCTGCATCATGAGTGCTGCCATCTTAATTGTATCACATGACCCATTCTGCCAATCAACTTCCAGCAACTCCAGTCATATGTGCTGGCCAACCTATAAGTGCCTAGGGTACCCTATTTAAACCAGGAAGTGCTTGCACTACAGTGCTAATACAACATCTCTCTCATAGGATCAGTACCTTGGCTCCTGGTTCAGTACCTGCTTCAGTATTGCTTCACAATATTTTGCCTCAGTATGTTCCAGTAAACCTGCTTCTGTATTGATTCACAGCATTCTGTTTCAGTATGTCTAAACAAACCTGCTTCAGTAGTGCTTTACAACATATACGTCTGCAGCCTGCTTCATTAGAGCTCCGGTACCCAGTTCCAGTATATCCTGAAACCTGCTTCAGTCATGTGCCAGCACTCAGTTCCAGTGCTTACTGCAGGCTGCATAAGTCATGTTCCAGCACTCAGTTCCAGTGGTTCCTGCAGCCTTCTTCAGTTATGCACCAGCACTCAGTTTCAGTATATTCTTGCAGCCAGCTTCCATTGTGCACCCAGCAACCAGTTCCAGTAAAATTGCATGCTTTTCCCAGATAACCTACTAACCATTCTGAAGCATCAGTCTTCTGCTGCTTTTACTAGTGGCATGTATGATGAATAGTATTACTAGGCCATTGTCACACTTCAAACTATTAAAACCAGTTTCTTACTGCTCTGGTACCTGTCCAGGCTAGCGTTGAGGTCTGCTCGCACTGTGCATTACTCCAAAATAGCACAGAGGTCCGCTCAGGCTGCACATCGCTCCAGCTGGTGCTGAGGTCTGTCTGTGCTGTTCCTGCCCTGTCCGCTCAGTGTGCTGTTACTGAGCATGGAGATGGCTTTCTCCAATCCCTTGCTCACAGCATGTCTTCCTAGCATGATGGGACACAGGCTGCATGCCAGAGTTCCTTCCTAAATAACAGTATGGGCACAGCCCAGCTGATCACAGTATACAATCCCTGGGGATCCTCCCCTATAAATTCCATTTCCACAGTGGACTCTTTTGCCAGTACAACGTCGCTTCTGGCTGAAGTTACAGCTCAGTGCTGAGCTCCCAGGTACTCTGTATCTGAGGTCCCAGTCTATTATATCCAGCTCCAAAATCTGGTAAACAAGTCTCTTATATCATCTTGCACTTCAGTCTGGTTTTTACCACTAAGGCTTGCTCTTACAGCCACCATCGGTTATAGCTGATACCTCCAACCATCAGTCTCATCTGATGCTTCCAACATCGGACTCCTATCAATTAAGTTCCTCAATTCATCAGCATCTCCCAACCAATCAAGTTACTCAATTCATCAACTTTGGTCCCAACCGATCAAGTTCATCAATTCATCAACATCGGACTATTATCAATTAAGTTCCTCAGTTCATCAACATCGGTCCCAGCCGATCAAGTTAATCAATTCATCAACATCAGACTCATATCAATCAAGTTCTTCAATTCTTCAACATCGGTCTCAAACCTATCATGTTCATCAATTCTTCAACATCGGATTCAAATCCATCAAGTTCTTCAAATCTTTAACATTGGTCTCTAACCGATCCAGCTCTCAATCCAGCATCATCAGTCCCATTCCAAATCTGCTCATTCATTCAGTATTATCATCTCCAGTTCTCATTCCAACCTGTTGTTTAATAAAGACATTCCATTCTTGTTCTCGCCTTCGGTCCTATATCCTCTGCAGCTCCTCTATAGTACCTCCTCACAGCAATGCATGAGGTAGTCCTGGCTCAAGCCACCCAGGTTTATTCACACCTCCCAAGTCTCCTCTTCAGCCTACTATGCCTGTTCCAGCTCAAACCAACCCACAGCCGTGACAGCCATCCAGCTTCATTCACACTTCATCACGTACAGCTAGCCCAAGGGGTCCTGACCTGAACTATTGTTCCTAATGTCATGACAAAGTGGTCTTTGAACCCTCTGTAGATACAACTACTCAAATGAATAAAACCCAGTAAACACCTGCGACACTTTGGGAATACAAAAACAACAGCTGTTGCAGTGACTTCTCCCAGTCTTCCCTCTTTGAGACAATGGAGTGTGCTGTTCATACAGTACATCTTGTGGGAGCTACTGAAGCGATTCCAGACTTTCAAAATGCAAAATTACAAGCATTATACATTTAGGTAATTTATCTATTGATATGCAAATTCAGACCATAAATTTATGAGAAAACACAGTTTATTTATTTTCTTTATTTTTATTTGTGACATCAGACATGAAATCCATTCTGTTCAAGGGAGGTAGTGGAAAGTTTAAAGATGTCAAGAAAAAAATATATTTTGGGTTAAGGTAGTTAGGCACTCAATAAGACTGAAAATGCAAATTTGTACCAATAACTTAAAGACTAACCTACTCATAATAAAATAATTGTTTAGGTTGGAATTATAGTTGCTAAAATAAAATCCTAAACTTTATTGGCAGATGCTTATAAGTTGGCACTGAGAGGGGGGGAAAGCGGGTACTAATTACCTGAGCCCGGGCTTGGTGGAGGGGCTGGGTTCACCACCTACCCCTCCTCCCTTGGGCTAAGTACAGTACTGTACAGCCATACAGCACTGTAATGCTCCAATAACACAGTGACAGACTTCTGCACATGTAGATCCCTTTATAGAGCCATATAAACAAGTTTTGCACCTGGAGTCTAATCAGGCAGACCTTTAAGTCTGGTGACTCAGACATGTGATGTTATTGAGGGTGATAAGTCATGCACAATTTCACAAAGCTAAGAGATAGCACATAGCAAATAACCATATAACTACATATTAATAAAGTTTACTTATGTTCACTATCTTGATCTGCTGATTTGGCCAGTCACCCTATGCTTTTAACATCCTGAACAGTAGGGCCTGCTGCGGTGGCTTGTTCAGGATGTCCATGTGACTAAAAGGTCCATCCCAGCAGAAGGCAGCATCTCCTTCTCAGGCGGTTACAAGTCTGAGCAGGATCCAGAAAATGTCGGTAGGTGAAAGGTAAGTTTTTTAAAAAATGTTTGGTGTGCGGTTCGGTTTTCCTGAAAAACTAACACACCCAAACTTTGAGGTTCGAGTCAAATGAGTCATGGCTCGGATCCCTTTTGGAGCTCTGAGTTGAATAGAGTCCCGGCATGGGTTTTCTGTAAGTTCGGAGCAGATTTAAAGCTGAAGCTTGGGTTTTGTATTGCATGCAAACAGGTCCAAATTACTTGATTTTAGCTGTTTTTTTTTTAAACTAAATTTTAAAGTTATCTAAAACCAAAACTGAATCTGAACCAAAACACTTGAGGGTGGTTTTGCCAAAACTAATGTACAGGCATCTGCGCACATCTCTACAATTTACTTAAGTTTGTTACAATGAACACATTGGGGTCTACTTGCAGTGGCTAACTTATTTATTGTCCACTGTGTGAAAATTGCTGTGTCCTGTAGCATTAAGTAATTGTCTTGCATAAGTTTTCTAATGTCTATCTGTGATTGGACACACTTTCATGTTGCTAGTCAAAATCATCATTCATCAATGTTTCAGACTCAGACTGTGGGAGTGATGTAAAGTTGGACATAAGTGCGAAAATATTTACGTAAAACCCATATTTCCGCACTGAATATGTGCAAGAGTAAGTAGCTATGTACTGTGAGATGCACCTTACACTAATTACCCTGGGCACTTAGAGAGACAGAGCAGCAGAGGGATGGGGTGGTCAATGGAAGGTCAAGTACAGTATGGGTGTTTCATATAATTTGTAGAGGTGAAAGCGCCAGCAGATATGCCTTTTTGTATCTACTGGTGCTTCACCTCTAGTGCAAGATACAGACTGTGTTTGAAAAATAGGGTGGGCTCCTCAAAAAGTGCTACCATACAGTACTAGTTCTAATAGCGTAGACTGGTAGCGGCAATTTCAGGGCAACAAACAGTGTTGGTTCCCTTGCCCAGTAAGAGCATCAGACTAAAACTTGTTGGGCTGGTGACACTGTAGCAGCGAATCCCTCAATGTGTGGTCTTCCTGCTGTAATGCCAAACAGCCCTAGCTAGCCTCTCCTAGGACACATCACACCTGTGCTAAATGCATGGGGACTCGTCACCCCTGCTTGGTCAGTGTGGGGTAATGCAGTGGTTAAAGACTAGGTCAAAGTGTTTTTTCTTGCAGGTGAACTACAGGTCACAGCATAACCATGGCTGTCAGAGCATGCTGGCACTTGTAAAACTTTTATCCAGGATCTGCTGCCATAGTTTACTTGTGAAAAAAATGGAAAATAAAGACACACATGGTGAAAAATTAATTCATTTAAATAAACTCTCTAATGCACTCTTCCTCCACTTTATTTCGCACCTAACTCCAGGGAGGTGGTCTTCTTGTTTACAAATTGCTGAAAAATAATAATAATAAGAAAAAAAATTACAGGCTTGGGGCTAGATTTACCAAGCAGCTGTTTTTTCAAGCTGTCAGTTCTCTATGGTTTTGACCCTGACATTTAAAATGGCAATAATATTAAATCCAAAAGAAGACATGTTTTGTATTTGACATTATTCCTGTTTACAGTTCAGGGTCAAACTCACCAAGAAAAAAACCCACTGCTTAGTAAATCTACAGTAGCCCTTTGAGTCAGTCAATCTAACTAAATAAAGAGGCTAATCTAATATTGGTCAGAGCATGGGAAAATTTGCACTGATTGATTGGAATATACTAAATCCATGTGAAATCATGCAATTTTATGATTTCATACAATTTCATGAATGAAATATTTTGTATCAATGTACTTCATTACTTGGAACATGGGCTACAGTGCATAATTGCATGTATGCACAAGTGCTGACCCTAAAAAAATAAAATCTGTTGCCACAATCCTAATATAATAAATGATGTCCTTGATCTTAATAAATTATGCTCTGATGCTAATAGAATAAATGGTGTCCCTTTACCTAATCAACCAAATTATGTATCAATCCTGATATAAAAGATGAAGGACCAGATTAAAAACATAGGATGGGATGGAATTGAAATGCCGGCGGCTGAACGAAGGGAGGAAATCTCGACAGTGGCACATAAGTCACCTAACCCTCCCCTCTCCCCCCCTAACCCTCCCTTATGGGTGCCTAACCCTAACCTCCCCCCCATAGTGCCTAACCCTAACCTTCCCCCCAGGGGTGCCGAAATCTAACCCCCCCCTCCCGCACCCTAAACCTAACCCTCCCAGCAGGGTGCCTAACCCTAACCTTCCCCACGGTGGTGCCTAACCCTAACCCCCCCTTCCCTTATCTTAACCCTAACCCTCCTCGATTGGTGCCTAACCCTAAGTCCCACCGTGGTGCCCTAAACCTAACCCCCCCACGGCTAAGAGGACGGGAGCCCTGGACTTACCTTGTTCGGGACCGCGTTGTCCTAGATTCCGGCATCAGGATTATGATAGGCATTGGTATCTCGACACCTATCATGAATCCCTAGCTGGCATTGTGCCATCGGGATACCGGACGGGATGTACTAAGGGCGAAAATGCAGTAATACCCGCAAAAATGATTTTTTTTGGGGGGGGGTTTTACTGCATTCCCCATATGTACAAAGCACCACTTCGTCCCAATGGGTAACGCCACCTTCAGGTGACGTTACTCTATAGAAGCCTATGGGCTTCTAATCGGGACACTCTTCCTTGGGAGGAATCCAGTCAGATCCCCCCCATCACCCCCCACAAGATGCAATGCTTAGTACATCCCGTCCATAGAGAATGGAATCTACATTTGACACAGGTCCAACTCTAATTGTACCTCACAATATTTATTTATAGGAGGGGCCCAATGGGGGCCTGGGTCCAATGCTGCTTCCCCCTCCCATTTATGTGTCAGCAGCCTAGGACATGCTGCTGTGTGCAGGGCTGCAGTGAGAGACTGCTCGCTGCTGCTGTCTCCTCTCCTCTGAGGTTCTGCCTGTGGGGGGGCGATCACTCTGATGCGCCCTCCCCTGGCTTTGCGCCGGGCACAGGGGCTCACAGCGCTCCCCTCCCCAGCGTACAGTGCCTCTTTGTGGCATTGCAAATTGTTTTTTCTTTATCTTTTCTTTTCTAAGAGGCCATGGCCATGCCTCCCGTGATAAGGCCAAGCCCCCTTCCCTGGTCCAGGCCAGCTCTCTATGGTCCTGTTGTAGACAGGAGCGTATTAAAGCCAGAGGGGGCCCGTGTGCTATTTTTCAAGCTGTGAAAACGAATTGATCTTGACTTTAATAGCTACCATCATCTTCAGTTGTAAACCAACACTGTCTTTCCAATGTTGTAAACCAACAGTGATCTATTTAGATCCCTTTGCCCTTTCTGGCTGCCACAAAGCTTCAGCTTTTTTTGGCAGCAACTTGCACTTTTATCTGTGCGCATGGGCACTTTCTTGCATCGTGCGCCTTTTTCAACATGCAACTTGGACTTACGACTCTGAATAAGGGGCCTGGACAGGGGTTGAAGTGGGTGTGTAGACTTGGAAATGGAGGTGTAGACGTGGGCTCAGTACAGTAATCATAAATTACTGTGAATTTGTATTAATTAAATGACCCCTGTCATATAGTTCCGTGCTGTTCTTCAAGCTGCGGGCCTCAATGACTCTTGTTATAATCCGACAGTGGATGCAGAAGTTAGTAACAATATCGGAATTGATGACGTGTAATAGAAAATAATTTGTTAGACTCCTCAAGAGAATTATTTTTGTAAAATGCACATATACAAAGTCCAGGCTGCCATTTTATGGTTTTGGAAATACTCGAAATGATGGTTTCTAGTATCAGGCTTACATACATTCAGTTTACAAAGTTGTAAAACATATTTAAAGAACTAAAATGGTAATAAGACCTAAGACAGCTCTCTCAGGTTTAATCATTAAGGTATAACCTTCATAACAACAGGCTGTTTATACGTATGGCATTGCATGATCGCTGAAATCCAACATGTTGGATTTCACAGATATGCCGATCACGATCAAAAAATTATCGTGATTGGCAGATCAGTGAAATTTAACATGTAGAATTTCACCGATCCTGCGAGGGGTCATGGAACATCGATGGCCACTGGTCGGCATTTCCGACCGGCGGATTGGCGTTTCCGATCCCATTGCAATATTAATATTAAGATTGGGTTATGTAAAGTAATTGTTGAATTAATTAATTGATGTCATTTTTCTGTTGAGTTTCATTTCATTTCACTTAATCCCTCTGACACTCACAGCTGATGCTCATTCAATAATCTTTACAGCAGATTTGCCATTATTTACGGATGCACACAGGTTAATTTTAGGGATTGATAAACAGATCGTTAATTATTCTGATATACCAGTCATGGTGATAATTACATCCCCAGCAGTTTGATAAGATACACATCAACAACAAAATATAATGACAAAGATAAAAAAAGGGAAATTAGGACAATTACATTAAAAATGTACTCACATGGCAGCCTAATTTTAATGCCAAGATAAACTACATTTGTTTCATATGTATAATTTTCCTCCAGGTCATTTATGTCTGATTAGAATAAAAATAGCCTGGGGTGTAACATTGTTATAAGCAATTTTAGACCATTCGAGCAAATGACGTTAGCGATACAGGCTCACAAAAGACCAGGCTTTGCAGAGTAACAGAGAAATCACAGGTCACCATGACTAATCATGTATAGTCTCATCAAAGCTCTGAGCTCGGTGGTGCCACATAGTTGCATTACTCATAGGTTCCTGTAGGATGAGATAAGATGTGAAGTGTTGTAATTATTCTTGTCTGTCAAACATCACACTGTGCTTAGCAGATCAGAATCGGAAACTAGCTTAGCAACATACAAAGCCTGTTCTGCTATAGTGATAAATTCAAAGTATATTTAAAGCAAACAAGTAAATGAACCAATGAACTGAAAAATAAGCACTTGATTTCAAGATGCACTTAATATATGTTATTAAATAGAAAGCTTTGTTTAATTATGAATTAAACACCATGATAGACCTTTATGTTCCTAACAAGGGATGGTCCAATAATAATATCATTCTTACATTATTTAGGTAATTTTTTAATTTGGAAAAGAGTTCATAAAAACTCATATTTAAGTGTACTTTAAATTCCAAATTGCCTAATTTGTTCAGTCTATTTGCTTTGACTAGCTAGTGCAATCATAAGCCAGAGCAATAAGATTTTTATTGGGGTTGCTGGAAAATCTATTACCTGCAAGTGTCTGCAGGGGTTCAAATCCCGACAGCGGCAGCCCGACATGGGTGAAAATCCCGACTGCACTGCAAGGTAAGTATGAACTAACCTTACCCTCCCCCCTAACCCTCCCTTAAGGGTGCCTAAACCTAACCTCCCCCCAAGTGCCTAACCCTAATCCCCCCTCTAAGTGCCTAAACCTAACCCCCCCTTCCCTGCTGCCTAAAGCTAAGTCCCCCAGGGGTGCCTAACCCTAACCCCCCTTCCCCTAGCCTAACCCTAACCTCATTGGCTAGCACACAGCTTAGGTGATTTGTCAATTTGTTATACAGCCTGTTTGCTAAATGAGCATGTCAATGCTTTTTGGCCTAACCCATGTGTTGCTGGGGCATATAGTCCAAAAGCTTTGTGAGGAGCATTTGGGTGGGCTCATGATGCTATGGGCCATGTGAGACTTTGCTTTAAGGCCCTCATTCAGAGCCGCTCGCAATTAGCGCTCGCTCGTTCATAAAAAGGGGGTGGCTATTCAAATGAACCGTTCGCTCTTTGCGGTCTGTTGCCGCCTCCATGTCTGAACGAGCGAGCAAAACATACGCTCGTTTATTTGATAAAAACGCCCCCTGGCCGCTCGCATCATACGTCATGTCCGCTATTTATTAGATTAATCGAGTACATCGAACAGCGTATGAACTGCTCGCTATTCTTGTGGTTGGTTTTTTCAACCACAATATTGCGAGCAGTTCTGACTATAAAATAACCCAGTGACGTGGTGAATGACGCTGCTGTATTAATTATGCACACCCATAAAACTCCCGCTTTGACCTTTAAGCACGCCTGCGCTCTGATCTCCACTCCCCCTTTTCAAGCACCTTCCCCTGTTACCACCCACATACGCCTCATTCTGTCACTCAAATTATCAGGCACTCGCTATATAGCGAACAAACGATTTTCGACCGCACTGACTGGTTCGCGCATGCGTACTAAAAACCGTACGCATGCGCAGATGTGCAAATATCGCTCGGAACGAGCGTACTGCCGCTTACGAGCGGCTCTGAATGAGGGCCTAAGTTTCTTTCTCCAATTCTCTGGAAAAGGAATAAAACAAAAAACTTAAAGAAGTTGCGATGGGTGTCAGGAACTCAGGTCTGTGCAACCCAGGACTATCAGGGCTGGCCCTGGTTTATAGGTGGCCAGCCATGGCATTTATGTGCCTCCTGGTTCCTCCCCCCATATCAGCCACATATAAGTAGTAGCCCAGGAAATATAGCCTTGTGCTTATAGCATTGGGGCTCTTCCTAACAGCCCTGGGTAAATGCATGTTGTCCTAAAATATGAAAAATAGTTTAAAAAGTACCAAGTACTGTACCAAGAAAACACCAGCATAATCTAACCTCCAGGGCAGGCACGTTTTAAGAGAGGAGGGGGACTGTGTGCAGTAGACTCTGAGCACTAGTAGACTTTAGTGCTGTAGTCTACTGCACATGTACAGGTCTCTGGGGAAATAGCGGAGCAGCTATTTTCCTGGCGATTTTCCTACTGCTTATGTGCAAAACACCGGGAAGATGACCACCGCTCCATTTTCCTGGTGATTTGTGCACCCATTATAGCTACCCCTTGCTTTAAGGAGCATTAAAAAATAAGCATACTGATACCACGTAAAATTATTTCATTTGAAATTAAAATCAAATAAATCTATTCAGTATATATATAAAATCAAATGTCCTGACTGACTGACTGACTGATCAAGGCTCAGCCCAAACCCTTTACCTAGAAACATGAAAATCGGGCTGCTGGGGGTCGAGGGGGCTGCTGAGAGGCCAGGGGGCTGCTAGGAGATGTAGTTCTCCCTGCTGCTGCTACCGGGGGATTACACACACAAGGGTCACACAGATACTCACACACACTTACACATACAGTACTTACACATGCTTACATACACTGACACAACATACTTACACACACTACTGCTGCAGGAGACCGGGTCCCAACACTGGCAAGAGAAGACACCGATTCGAGAGAAAGTAATTTTGAGTTGTCTGTGTTTGCTGAGAGAAGAAATATTTAAGAGAACATCGTATCCAGCGTATAATGTTTAGTTGCCAGATCCTGTAATTGTGGGGTTCCTTTAACAATGCTGACAAAGCTTTGCAAAATATAGTAGTCCTCTGTAACATGGGTCCAGTCAACTGGTAGCATAGGCAATGCAATGAACCGATGGAGGCAAAGTAAGGAGGGCTTCTGCTGGACTGAAGGTGGTGGTGGGTGAATTAGGCAGTCCTTGACGCGTTTTGCTGTGTGCAGTCACAGCTTTATCAAAGGTGATGATAGACTGACAAAGATCCCCTTTTTATACAGATTTTTCAAAATGGCTACTAATTAGCAGCTGATATACATTATCATAAACCATGCTTTCAAACAGTATATAACGATAAACATTACAATAAAAGATAATCATGAGGAGTATATGGAGGCAGACCCATCTATAATGACACTATACAACAAATGTACAAGAAATCGGAAAGTATAATAAGTAGAGAGCCACACTGTTCTACTCACAAGCAGCGAGTGTCTCAGATCTGCTCACGTGATGTAAACAAACACCACGTGGGATGGGACGGAATGACACACCATGGTGGGCAGCTCCCTGCAGGCTCGTAGTTCTTGGCCGTACACGTCATGTAAACAAGCATCATGTGCATTGGATCGGGATGTAGGACCGTTGCCCTCCGTCTCTCTGACTATTTCCATCTCAGGGACCATAGAAAGATAAAGAGGGTACCTGTATTTAGAATTCAAAATAGAATGAGTCTTCTTTTCCATGTTAGTTTACTCTTATCGTATAGGTGGACTCAATACGGTGTACAATGCAGTCATTAAGAATAATATTACTTCACTCTATTTTAGATAGTATGTATACATTATTTTTATATACAAAGAATTAGTACTCAATAATAAATTCTGATGAACACATTTTTTTACATAGTACATTCTTCAAAAAGAACAACCTAGTGCTCATCCAGTATATGCAAACAGTATACAATATACTGTATATACAGTATAAAAATTGTGGAATACCAATGTGAATAGAACCATATAAGGGAAGTCCTAGACTGGAACTTTAATACATGTAATCATTCTATAATCAAACATTAAATTATAAGAGGAGAAAGAGACATGATACGTCAGGTAAGTTGACAATTCATGAAGGGGAGATCTCAAAGAATTGGAACGCTTCATTTAAGACATTGGAGTAAAGAGAATTCCTCTTGAAAATCCAGAACATCTCTTGTTTGCAAAGATGTTTGAAGCAGTCCCCCCTCCATGTAGTCAGAAGGACCTTGGCATGCTGGTGAGTTTTAGAGAGTGGGGATCTCCATTATGGTATTCATTGATTGTTTAGAGACACTATGTGTTATGGATCTACTTAGAATGTTTCTGCATTGTTCCTTAAACCAAATTTTGAGATTTCTTACCGTTCTCCATCCATACCTCACATTGTAATCACATGAGAGTACATAAATTACAAATATAGAATTGCAAGTCCCCAATAGTAAATGTTTCATCGTTATCATTCAGTAAAATATTTTTCGTTTCACGTACCACATATTCACAGGTTGTACATCTCTTACTACAACATTTAAATAAACCATGTGATTTAAAAGGAAACCATGAGATGATACTATTATCCACCTGGTCTCTGAATTTTTTAATTAGCTATGAGCCAGCATATTCTTTAGGGTTTTGTTCCTTCTAAAAATAAAGATAGGTTTAGAAGGGATTAGATCACACAGTATGTTACCATGTTTAAGGATGTAATATTTTTTAGCTACCATATTTTTGATAACCCTATATTGGCTATTAAACGTGGCCATAAATGCTACTTCTCAGAAGTTTGTCTGTTCCCCTTTGATCTTAATAACATTTCCCTATCCATATGTAGTACCTTTTCATAAGCCTTCTCTATCAGATCTTTAGGATAGCCTCTCATCAAAAAAGGCTTCTGTCATAGAGCCTGCCTGCTGCTTAAATACTCCAAGTTCAAGCAGTTTCTTTTCAAGCGCATGAGCTGACCTTTAGGGATATTTCATTTCCATGCTGGATAATGTGCACTTCTAAAATGAAGATAGGCATTAGTGCCTACTTTTTTTTGCATAATTTGATGTGACAATCCTATTATCACAGGTCTCCAAGGATAAATCCAAAAAATGAATGTCTATAAAATAAAATAATAATATAAAATAATAAAAAGGATCATCAATGTAATGGCCATAGAGAACCAGGTTTGCGCCAAACTCGCTTCCCCACACGTCGGTCTTCGACCTCACCCATGTAGAGATTAGCGTAGCTGGGCGCAAACCTGGTTGCCATGCCCATACCATTTACCTGTAAATGAAAAGTATCGGAAAAAAAAATAATTGTGACTGAGAATAATAGAAATGGATTTTATCAAAAAAGTCATATGTTGTTCGGAAAGGTCACCATCCAAAGAACACATTTCCGAATGGATTAGATCCCAAATTGATGGGGGATATTTGTTAACAAACTTTGTACATCCAGAGTCAGTAAAGCGTATGAGTCTTTCCACTTTATATTTTTAATTACTTGTAAAAAGTGAGTGGTATCATGACTATGAGACCTTAGCGCCAACACACGGGGCTGTAAAAAAATAATCTACATAAAAAGATAAATTGGAAGACAAGGGATTAATGCCAGATATGATGAGACATTCCTGGGGTGATGTGAAGGTTTTGTGAATCTTAGGGAGGTGATAATAGATGGGGGTGATAGGAAAAGGTTAATACAAAAAATGGAATTCATCCTTGGAGATCACATTCTCTTTGAGAGCTTTATTCCAAATTGCATGTAGTTCTGATAGAAAACATTTATTAGGATCAGATGATAGCTGGGTATAAAACTTTTTGTCTCCTAGTTGTCTGAGAGCCTCTTGTATGTAGTTTATTTTGTTTTGAACTACAATTCCCCTCTTTGTCGGCTTCTTTATCAATGATGGAAGAATCCTTCATAAGGTTACGGAGGGCTGTTTTCTCCCGTTTGTATAAGTTAGTTTGTGGGGATCTGATACCATCTGCATGCACAGTTGTCTGGAGCCATTCAAAGTAGTTTGTAGAAGCATTCTACATTATTACTCTTGTATTTGATTGGAACAAAATTGGCCTTTGATTTGAATTTGTCCCTATTAATGTTAAAGACTGGAAATGTTTTAGTGGGACAGAATATATTAAAAAGGAAAGAGTAACAATGTTAAGCAAACTATTCTGTTTGGTTTGTATTATTTCTTTTTGATCAGGAGAGAAAAGTTGTATTGAAATTAATGGGGATTTTTTAATTGTCTACATTATTTCCTATAAACTATAAAGAGATGGGAAAAAAGATTATCTTGCAAGATGCAGAACATTAATGCCCCAGGAAAAGAAAAAGTAAAATATGCTACTTGTCAAACACACACAATCTTGGCAAAGCCCATAATAATAATAATAGTAATAATAATAATAATAATAATTGTATTTATATAGCTCTTTTCTCCTAAAGGACTCAAAGTGCTTACATTTACAGTACAAAATACAAAATAAGCTTAAACAAGGGACATTAGTGAAATGCTTGGGTGAAGAGGTAAGTCTTGAGTCTATTTTTGAAGGATTCTAGAGTGGTTCCCTCTTGAACTGTGCAGGGAAGTGAGTTCCATAAGGTTGGAGCCCCAAAACTGAAAGCTCAACCCCCAGAGGAATTTCGGGAGATTCTAGGTACTGTTAATAGTCCTTTGTCAATGGATTGCAGTGATCGAGTGGGCTGGTAAGGAATCAGAAGCTGCTTTAGGTACCTTGGGCCATGGTCATGCAGGGCTTTGTAAGTTAGTAAGCCAATCTTGAAAACAATTCGCCATCTGACAGGCAGCCAGTGAAGGGAGTAGAGAGTGGGTTTTATGTGGCTGGAATGGGGCTGGTTGGTTAATAGCCTGGCAGCTGCATTTTGTGCCATCTGCAAGTGGTGCAATTATTTTGTTGGGAGATCAAGGTAGAGAGCGTTGCAGTAGTCTAGTCATGATGATATAAATGCATGTATGACTTTAGGCAGATCTTCTGAGGGAATTAAGTGCTTGATTCTGGCAATGTTCCTTAGATGAAATAATGAGGATTTGATTGTGACTGATACCTGATGTTTAAGTGTCAAGCCACTATCTAGGACAACACCAAGATTCCGCACATGTTCAGTGTTTTGTAATTTTGATCCCCCAAGCATAAGTCCTGTTGGTTGCCTTTGCTGTAGCCCTGACTTGTGACCTATCATAAGGACCTTTGTTTTATCAGGGTTCAGTCGCAGCCAACTGACACTCATCCACTCCTGAAGCTCAGCTAGGCAGCCATTTAGGGTTGTTATGGGGTCCTTTGTACCTGGAGCAAAGGACAGGTATAGTTGTGTATCAACTGCATAGCAGTGGTAGACCAGGCCATGACGTCTGATTATTTCACCCAATGGTAGCATGTATACTGCAAAAAGCATGGGAGATAGTATAGAACCCTGTGGGACACAGCATGGAAGTGGCACTGGTGAAGAAGAGTTTACTCCAGGAGAAACTCTCTGTGACCTGCCGGTCAGAAATGATTTGAACCAGCTAAGGACTGTGCCATCCAGTCCACAGAATTTTTTCAGGCACTCAATTAGAATCCCGTGGTCCACAGTATCAAATGCTGCTGAGAGATCCAGAAGGATTAAGATTGAACAATCACTTCTGTCTCTTGCCATCAGAAGATCATTAAGCACACATACTACAGTTGTTTCAGTGCTATGTCTTCTCCTGAATCCTGACTGGAATGGATCATAAATATCATGGGTAGACAGGTGGGTTTCCAGTTGCATTGCCACCACTTTCTCAATGACCTTTCCTAGAAAAGGAAGGTTTGATACTGATCTATAGTTGGTCATGCAGTAGGGGTCTAAATTAGGTTTTTTAAGAAGTGGTCTAAAAATTGCTTCCTTTAGTGGTTCTGGAATGAAAAGTAGTGCATGATAGAATTGTCCTTCCCACCCACCCTTATGTTGTATATTAAAAATGACATGCACAGTTTACAAACCAAGCACTTCAGCAACAGTACCATGTTTCCCCGTTAATTAGACCTACCCCGAAAATAAGACCTATCCTTACTTTTGATGAATGGCCCAAAATAAGCCCTACCCCGAAAGTAAGACCTAATAAAATCAAAATTTTTCCCGGTCCCTGCACTATACTAATATGGCCTCAGCTCCGCCCCCGCATGAAATACAGTACTAAATGATAGAGCTGGAGGAGGCTGCCCGGCCGCTCCTCCACCAACTTACAGTACCGTAGTCAGACTGCAAAACAAGCTTTCAATAAAGCTTGTTTTGGAGTCAGCGCGCGTGACATCATGACGTCACGACGCGCCTCTGAAGGTGGACATCGGAGGAGCCAGCGGATCGTGGAGGAAGGCGCGACTCTGAAGGTGGTCAACAGAGGAGCCGTGGGTGGTGGAGGAAGGTGCCGCCTCCGGATTCTTTTTATTGTAAAGGTAAGTGGGGAAATGGCTGCATTCAACAGGGAGAGGGACAGGCTGCATTCAACACCGGGGTGGGGGGGCTGGAGAGGCACAGACTGTATTCAACAACAGGGGGGGAGAGAGAGAGGCACAGGCTGCATTCAACAACAGGGGGGGGAGGGAGAGGCACAGGCTGCATTCAACAACAGGGGGGGGAGGGAGAGGCACAGGCTGCATTCAACAACGGGGGGGGGGGGGGAGAGGCACAGGCTGTCAATGTTAAATAAAATAAGCCCTACCCCAAAAATAAGCCCTATGGTGTTTTTTGACCAAAAAAAATAAAATAAGACAGGGTCTTACTATCGGGGAAACATGGTAGCTGCAGTGCTTGCTTTGTTTGGGCCCAGCAAAATAAAACATTTTGGTAGTTTGTTTAAACCAAGCTACTAAAAGGCTTAAAGCTAACAGTGTTAATCGTCCTTGTGACTGGATAACCTCACTTGCCAGCTGATCACAGATTAGGTTTATGATCCCCACTGGATCTTGGGGTATCAGGGATTCCCTCTTACCACCACTAACCATATGCTACTGACTCCTGCCACTGCGCAGGGGGCATGTAACATTGCTGCCACCACCAAACTCCTTCAGTCTGCATTTGGAACCACTTACTGCTGTGTATGCATCGACTAACTGTGAACACACCTCGTGATTAGTGTCGGCTGATACCCCCTGATCCCTCACAATGGACCATGCTCTGCACGGTAGCGGGTAGAGGGCTTCAACTTGGAGACACCTGGGCTCAATCCAGAACAGTCAGAGAACGGAATAGTGTTTGGTGCAATTCTGTTATCGCAGGATGCAGATGCAGTTGTTGTAAAGGCAAAGATGTTTTTTGCTCATTAGTTTTAAAAAAAGACTCTTCCCTCAGCTTTAAGGGGGTCAGCATACAAAAATGTTTCAGCAGTTAAATCATTGGTGTTCAAGAAGATACACACCAAACCAGGCTCACAGTATATATAGTCTCAGAACACATAATACAGCATGGTGAAATCCTCCCACAGTTGGTCTTGTATACCAATCATTATACTTTCATCCTTTAATACATTTATCACATAGAGTCAAAATATCTATGTACGTCTTCGTGCAATGTGCAGGAAATCATAGAAAACACTGTCTTTTTACCAAGAGATCAGACTCACAGGAAACAATCTCAGAGCCATTTGACACTCTTCACATCTTACTGCAGGAAACTTCAGTCCTGGCCTCACCTGGAGTGCATTGACCACAACAGCATCTTTTTTTTGCCGGAAATGCGTCTCAGTTGAAATGTGATGCATCTGGGATGCACCAGCAGACTGTGCTGATTAATATGATATGTGACACTTGTATATCTGTGTGCAACTGAATCTCTGAATCTGTATATGAAGTGCTACAATGTAGAGGCTGCAGCATTTTCATTCGAAGTTTCATTGTGCTTCATTCATGGAGATATACAAGTGCAGCATATCAAAATAATCAGCAAATTAAGCAGCGCAGTCTGAAGCGACTCTGCATTTAGATGCATTTTTGGAAAAACAGACACCCAACACTAGCAAGTTAGCATGGGACCTGGCAGCTCACTCATAGCAGGCAAGTCGCGTTGCATGGCATATTGAGGCTACATGTATGAGGACACATCTGTATGAGTGGAAGGCATTACTTCATGACACTCACTGACTATGCTACAAGGATGCCACATATTTGTTTCTTGAGAAACAAATGCAAAGTAACGTGTAGGGTAAAAGTGTACAGGAGAATCTCATTGAAAACAGATCATAATGCAAAAGTTATAAGATCTGATAATGGTGGAGAATAGGGAAATAGCCAAGAAAATGATGTTCAGCATTATCTAGCCTATACAACAGTACAAATTGGAGTCAATGAAAGAACTAATAGAACAATAGTTGAGAGAACCCAAGCTATACTGAGTGATTCATCTCAATAAGAAAATTTGTACTGAAACAGTGAGAACAGTCATTTACCTAGATCACCTACAGTGGGAGTCAAGAAGATGACACCATTGGAAGTGTGGACTGGTAAATAGCCAAATATTAACTCTCTACATGTGTTTGGAAATAGAGCTTACACTCATGTACCCCAGTAAAAAATAAGACACAAACTTAATTTTATGTCTATTGATTGCATCATGCTTGAATACTGTGATCAGAGCAAGGCTACCATATTTGGGACTTTAACAACAAAAGTTTGTGAAAAGCATGAATTTATCGAGCGTTGTATCCAACTGCAAGGGAGGAATGTGGAAGAATACCTGCAGTAGCTTTTCTTGCTTGACCAGGAGACTCTCACCACCACTCGCCTGCAAGTAAACTATATTACCAATGTTGCTCCATCAATGCTATTATCCTCCAGTGCCAGTATCATGATTACACTCAGCGCACTATAATGCCCAGCAATTTCCTGAGCTCCAGGCTGCCACAAACAGTATTTATACCAATCACTGTTTCACCTGTGATATTCCCTGTGTCATATGCTACCTGCTGTCCTATTTGATTTAATAAATCTAAGAACTGGTTAAACATACCACGTGTGGACTAATCACCACCAGCAATGACTACTGCATTATACACTTAACAGCTTCACTTACACTCTGGCCAGATTTACTATACCCTGGTGCACCAACCCATCTGGAGAACTACTGTCCCCAGAACATTCTGCATTACATTATATATCAAAACTAGCATGCTCCACATATTACTCTTCTAAAAGAGTCATCTTGTAAATGATTGCTTCACAGACAATTGCTGTTTGAATCTTCTAGTTTTCTTGGTCCCCTTCTGTGATGAAAATTCATCCCTAGCAGCAGCAGCTCTAGCGCGCAAGGATTCTTCTTGGGAATCATGGATAGGGGAGTCAGTTTGCCTTTGCAAATTGGATGCAGGACTACCACTGATCGCTAATGAGGAAGTTGATGATCAGGGTGTTGGCGGTGGAGATTCCATGTGCTGGTATTTATCCATGCTGCTGGTAGCTGATGTTAGACTTCATGTTATTATATATGATATTCCACATTTTGATAAGCAGATGCCTAGATGAGCCTAGATGGGTAATGTCCCTATTTCTGCTTACATTGGCACTACAAATGCCACAGGTGCCTTGACTAAGGTTGTTAGAATTTGGGAAAAATGAATTCCACACTGAAGAGGTTTTTTGGTCTTTTGCCCAGGAATGACAATGCATTTCTTATGATTAGCATGAACTGCTGACACTGGTGGCTGATTTACTGTGACACACAACATTATCCTCCTGAATTTTAGAAACTCATTCTTGTCCAACACATTCATCATCAACATCCTCATTAGTGTCAGAAACCCAATGATCCCCCTCATCCTGTTGCACATTTACAACTTCTACAGTGGCTTCTTCAATGTGTAAACCATCGTCATAATTACTTTTACTACCACTCATCCTCACATTTGCAGAAGGTCTAGAAATGTCATTAACAGCCATGCCGCTCAAGCCAATCAGCGTCCGCATACTCTAGAGCGGCCTCTGATTGGCTGGCAGCCCGGCAAGTGATGGAACCCAGGAGGTTTCTGTCACTTGCCGGTGAAAAGATGTGGAAACACATACATCTTTTCAGTGACCGAAATGTCCGGATGACTAATTTTTTTTTTATTTTTTTTTAATGTATGGCACTTACTGGAGAATAGGACTGACCTGTGCAAGGAGGTAGGTGAGTTTTTTGTAGAGATAATTCAGGATTTCTACTGGACAAGGGGATCGAACATGGGAGTCAAGGTGAGTATAGTGTTTGTGTGTAATACATTTTATACAGTGTGTGTGTCCTGTGTTTTTTTCTACTATATTTTTTTACAGTGGGGGTACCGGGGCTGGCCGTCTGCTGGCCCTTGTAGTTCACCACATACCAAAGGGCAGGCGAGCTGACACTTGTAGTCCAACTGTAAAAAACAATAGTATACATTTATGATTATCACTATTACACAGTCCCACTGCAGACGGGCCACCTTCTGTCTGGGAACGGAACTCCAGTCCTGGCATCCTCCCCCAATGGCAGCCCTGCTAGACATGGTCTTCAATGGTTGTCTGCAGGATGATTTCATGGGGTGATTCAGCTATGGAAGCAGTGACAGGGATCAAGCAGATTCCTGGTTATCACAAATCTGCACATGCACCTGACCCATACTGCACATGTGCAGTATGGGTCTGCGATCCCGCATGCAGTCCGGCAGCTGACTGTTGGTGATTGACAGTCTACTGTCATTTGTAGGCAGGCAGGGGCGGCAACGGCCTGATGTCATTTTTAATCAGGCGCCGGTTGCAAGCCAATCGGACCTCGAAAACCAGCAGCCAATCAGCAGCAACTGCCAGTCCGTGAGTTCTTATTTGCTCACGACCAGTGCCTAATAAAATATGACATCGGCGCTGTTCCTTAAGAGTTGCCATGGCTGCATGCAGGTGCTGGCTGCCCTGCACCAAATCAGTGCCACTTAGGGGGACATCTGGCCATTGGACCTTCTGGCATTTGCCAGAACTGCCAGATGGGCAGTCCGGCCCTGATTAAGGTTACTGCAATGGGAAATGGATATACAGATAGGTACTTTAGACCCTAGGGGTCTTAATAACCACTTGGGGCTTAATTGTTAATCTATTATGATCATAAAGTACATTAAAATAATATATATTGTTGCTGGATGACTTCATTTAATTGAACTGAAATTTTCTCTCAAGGCAAGAATTATTGCCAACAAAAAAGAAACATTTCAACCTACTCACCAAGTTAGGTGCGTTTTATACATCCAGAACTAAGAATGTTATTATATACAGTATACACTATGCATTTTGTCTTTGCCATTCTCAGTGCACCTGAACCAAAGAGACCTTCTATCCATAAAAATTAAATATCAGAAAGTAGTGTATGAGAAACGTGTATTCACTTTAATACTGTGTGGTTCTGTACTACTCTCCCTTTGCAATTATAAGTTTTATTAAATTTAAAACTTTATGTTAAATTCACTTTCATATTATGTATTTTGTTGCAGAGTGTGTTGCATTCAGTAACCATACAGCCAATATTATCATCAATTGTATCTATCCTATCAGGAGACATTGGAGAAGCAAATAATAACAAACTTCCAGCTCTCTTACTGTTTAATTACTTTAACTACACACCATCAGTCATTTTGTCTCAATCTGTGTTACAAATTGCAGTAAACAATTGTATAATTACAGAGTGAATGATCCACCTGAGAGCGGAAGCTATTATGCAAAGCTGAGAATAAAATCAATCATGGGAGATAGAAATCCTGACAATATAGGAATGGCTTCACAGTGATTCAATATTGTTAATATGTGTCCATATTTTGGAACACATAATATTGCTAATTGAACTCATTTGTTTTTTAAATATAGTAACCTATCACTCCTTTTCATAATAAGAGTTTAAAATAAATGGTAGTGTCAAACATTATTAACTATGCAATATCCATGTATATTATAATACACACTTATAGCCCTTTTCCATCAAAAACCCGGGTCCGACCTTGGTTTTCGGACATAGGCCCTGATTCAGAGCCGGACGCAAGTGGCTGCTCGTTCGCTCCGAGCGATGTTTGCCCAACTGCGCATGTGTACGGATCGTAATACGCATGCGCGAACCACTCAGTGCGGCCGAAATTCATGTGCTCGCAAAATAGCGAATGCCTGATAATTTGAGTGACAGAAAGAGGCGTATGTGGGTGGTAACAGGGGAAGGTGCTTGAAAACGGGGAGTGGAGATCCGATCGCAGGCGTGCTTAAAGGTCAAAACGGGCGTTTTATGGGTGTGCATATTTAAAACAGCAGCGTCATTGACCACGTCACTGGGTTCTTTTATAGCCAGAACTGCTCGCAAAATTGTGGTAGCAAAAACCAACCACAAGAATAGCGAGCAGTTCATACACTGGTCGATGTACTCGATTAATCTAATAAATAGCGGACATGACGTAGGATGCGAGCGGCCAGGGGGCGTATTTTTCAAAAAAACGAACGCAAGTTTTGTTCGCTCGTTCAGACATAGAGGCGTGAACAGACCGCAAACAGCGAACGGTTCATTTGAATAGCCACCCCTTGTTTTAGAACGAACGACCGCAAATAGCGAGTGGCTCTGAATGAGGGCCATGGCTCCAACCCATGGTTATACCCCTTTTACACCGGAGCTAAAACCCGGGTTATTGCAGGGTTAATCCGGGTAACTCCTTGAAAAAGTGGCCAGGTTGGATCCCCGGGTCGAGTGACCCGGCAATCCAACCCAGGTAACTTGCAGGGTTTACATGCGATCAACCCGTGAAACACTGCAGTGTAAATGGATTCCCTGGGTCATTAGACCCGGCTCCCGTTTACAGCATGGGGACTTCTGGGCTTCTCGGTGCCTGGAGATGATGTTATCTCCAAGCACCAGGAGAAGTGATCCACTGCACCCGTGTGCAGTGTGAACGGCGATGATACGGAGATACTCCGGATCAGCGCTGCAGAAGAAAAGGTATGTCCTGGGTCTGACCCGTTTTGGAACTGAGTTCCAAAACTCGGGTCAGACCCAGGATTTAGGTCTAAAAGCAGTATTATACCCCTTTTACACCAGAGCAAAAATCTGGGTTTTTGCTGGGTCTACCCAGGTCACAGCTCAGTGTAAAAGGGTCCCTGAAAAATAACCCAGGTCAAGTGACCCAGCAATCCAACCCAGGTAGCTACCAGGGTCGGACCCAGGATGGACCCGGGTAATGGTGCAGTGTAAACGGTGCAACCAGGGTTATCTGACCTGGGTCATGTCTAAAATGAGCTGATTGGTGGTTGTGGAGGATTCACCTCCCACTTTTTATGACCTCAAAGGTTTAGCAGGGCAGACCTGAGTTCAGTGTGAACAGGGCTGACCTGGGAGTAACCCATATCGAAGGTGCAGTGTAAATGGGTCTGACCTGGGTCTGACAAGGGTAGGAACCATGTCCAAAAACCCAGGTTGGACCTGGATTTTTGGTGGAAAAGAGGTATTACACTGCAGCTTCAATCTGGGTTATTCCAAGGTCAGCCCCATTCACACTGAACTCGGATCTGCCCTGATAAACTTGTGAGGTCATAAAAAGTGGGAGGTGACTCCTCCACAACCTCCAATCAGCTAATTTTAGGCATGACCTAGGTCAGATAACCCGGGTCACGCCATTTACACTGCAAAATTACCCGAGTCCATCCTGTATCCAACCCTGGTAGCTACCTGGGTTGGATTCCCGGGTCACTTGACACAGGTTATTTTTCAGGGACCATTTTCCACTGAGCCACGACCTGGGTAGATCCGGCAATAACCCAGGTTATTGCAGCAGTGGAAAATGGGTATTATTGTCAATGGTCTGCTCTCAGCCAGCAGGCTGCTGTTCCTGGCTCCTGCTTTGTCAGCTCTGAAGTCTTGAAGTCGAGCACCTGTACAGATGCGTCTCGCACCTGTGCAGAGGCATCATTGTTTCTGGCTGCTGGAACACAGAAGCAGGATGTTGCGGCACCTGCACAGTAGAGTCAGCTCAGACCAGTGCAAAAGGACAGGCTTTTTGAGAGTAGTTAATGGAGCCTCACCTAAGAATTACATAATTGTCTCCTAACTCCAGCAGTGCTAATACTTGGATTCCTGTTACCAGACCTTGGATTGTACATGACCTGCCTCTGTCTTTGCCCTTTAACTTTTGGATACCTGTTAAAACACTTTTGATTGGTCCCGACCTGTCTCTGTTTTTGTTCTGTATTATTTTACCAGATCTTGGATTAACACTGACCTGCTACCTGTCTGAGACCTCAGTGAGCATCTGCTGTTTGGGACATCCTGTTATTACTGGGGTGTTTGATTTGAACCTCAGCTACTGCTGCTGTGGACTTGCTAAACCCAGAAAATCTTGTGCGCAGATGAGAGCCTTAATTGCAATAAATTTATAACATTATATTTACATGATATTATATACTTAATACTTTGTACTTATATCATATAATTTAGCCTTTCTGCTATTGGGATCCAGTATTTGTAATTACAGGGAGTAAACAGTTGTATAGTCAGTGGCGTATCTATTATGGGTGCAGTGTGTGCGCACTGCACCCATAATAGGCCCCGCACTGCACACCCTGCACCGCACTACACACCCTGCACCCATATTATTTTAAACGTACCTGTCCATGGTCCTGCGTCGGATGTCAGCGCTGCTCAGAACACCGGAAAATGGCCGCCGTGGTCATCTTTCCAGTGTTCTGCGCATGCACAGTAGACTCCAGACATACTCTAGTGCCCGGAGTCTACTACTAAGGCTCCTTTGACTGGCCAGCCACGTCAGTCGACTGCCAGCCACCAGGGAGAGAGGAGGGGCCCCGCATGGGGAGTGCACACAGACCCCCTCCTCTCTTAAGACGCCCCTTTGTACAGTTGAATAAAACTTATCATAATTGCAATAAAAAATCAGTAATACATACAGTAGCATTTACTTAAATGCACAATATATCTTGGACACTACTTTTTTGTTTTTATTTTGCAAGTATTTCACAGTAAGAAATTGAACGTTGTACACTATGATAATATTGCTTGTATGGCTATTGAATACAACATACTCTGCAACTAGATAGAGTAATACAAAAATGGAGACCATACAGTTACATACAGATGTGTCTATATGCATCTATCCTCCGTGCACTACAAGTCGCGCTACACATAACACGTGAGAGCTGTGTGACTCTGTAGCACTGAACATCTTTCCGTGTGACTTTTTACCTTCAAATGCGTATTATTCTCACAGCGATGCGAATTGTTAGCACAAGCAGCTTCTGCAGATTAAAATGATATGCGGCATGCCTATGTTCTGTGTGTGACTGCGGTAATAATGGAATGCGAAATGCTATGTTACAAAAGGCGCAGAGTCTAACCTACTGGGAGGTGTTCACCAGTGATGCCTCCAATTGTGATATGGGTTTAAGCTGCACCCAGCAAGCAGGTCGCGGCCCTTTGGTCAGGTACCCGGTACAAGTGGGAAACGGAAGAACACAAACACAGGGAAAGCTCAGGAGGAACCCGAGAGAGAATTAGGAGAACAGTCCTGTACTAAATGCTCTGAGGATCCGGATGCGGAATGATGTAATATATGCACTGAGAATCTAGACCAGGGGCGTATCTATAATGGGTGCAGGGTGTGCGGTGCACACGGGTCCCCAGGTCCGCACACCCTGCACTCATATTATCTATAACTTACCTCTCTGAGGTCCCATGTCGGGCCTTTCAGTGCTCCTCAAAATGACAGAAAATGGCAACTGGGAAAATAGTGGCCGCGCCATTTCCCCGGCTATCTGCGCATGCGTAGTAGACTATGGGCACACTCTAGTGCCCAGAGTCTACTGATTTTGCGGTGGCTGTCCAGCCGCATCAGTCGACTGCCGGCCACCGGGATGAGAAGATGGGGCCCGTGACGGGGGATGCACACAGGCACCCTCCTCTCTAAAGACGCTCCTGATCCAGACAGTAAGATTGTAGGTACAGAATGATGGCACTGCGGAACAGTACTTGGATGATGTACTGAGTACATATGCTGGTGATCTAGATGCAGGACTGGTACAGGAGAATGGCACTAAGAGTCAGTACTCAGGTGCCGTACTACGTACATACGCTAGTGATCCAGACACAGGACTGATACAGAAGAATGGCACTAGAGAACAGTACTTGGATGATGTACTGAGTACATACGCTGGTGATCCAGACACAGGACTGGTACCAGAGAATGGCACTAGAAGTCAGTACTCAGATGCCGTACTGAGTACACACATTGGTGATCCAGACGCAGGACTGATACAGAAGAATGGCACTAGTAGATTGTACTCGGGTGACACCAGGAATATTTCACTAGTAGAAAGGAACGTGGAACCTGGAACGTTGCAACAGCAAGTAATCAACTTCCTGTTGCCCAGAGCCTGGTTAAATACCCTTAGGTAGTGATTCATTGGAGGATGGTGTCAGCTGACAGCAAACAATGCTACCATTGGGTGAAAAGCTAATCAGGTGATCTAGACTGTCATGGCTGCATCCATGATGGTAACCACAAGAACCAAATCACAGAGCAATACATAGGTTTTCTAGCAGACCCCAGGAATAATCCTCAGTGCGTCTGACCACCCAGGAGGTCAGAGGAAGCTGATGCTGAGGTGAGTAACGGCCGATCCTAGGTTGCAACCTGACCCCTTGGTTTTCACTAGTAGCCACCACAAGATGGTCCTTGGGGCCCACAAGTCATGGTCTCTACCTGCTCCTTTAATGTGACTATCTTGGAAATACAATGGTAAGATACTATAGTGTAGTACAGGATCGGTATTTGTAGAATGGTCAGGCATAACTAAAGGTCTTGGTTATAGGCACTGGCTCAGTAATGGTACGCACCCATAGGTCATGGTCAGAAATGGCACAACAAGCAAGTCTCATGATTCGTACTCAGTGGAAGTAATCAGTCAAAGATTTTCACTAGCAGGTTGAGGCTCAGAATTTAAGGAATCCCCCGATTTTCACCAAGAACCATTGCAAGGTTGTATGGGTTTCAATGCTGGGAGCCTGCAGGTTGCAGCCCTCTAACTGACCCTTGGACATGACTAGTGAGGGATATAGCTAAGTGTGGTACAGAATCTACAGGTTAAGAGTGGTCAGACATATCCAAAGTCAGGTTCACTAACAAAGGTTCAGAATGATGGAGCAAACCGAGATTGGGATTACAGGCAGAGGTATAGAATGGTGGATCAAGCTGAGGTCAGTGTCTCAGATAGAGGGTCATAGTAAAACACTTGCAGGGTCCAGATCACATTAATCTTTCGACTATATATAATATGCTGGTGCAGGCAGATATGACCTAATAATCTAGCACTGTACAGTGCTCAGAGTGAGCTTGAGTAGGCAGGCAGTTAGAATTTGGTGCTAACATAATGTCAGAGTTATGTACCTGCCCCTATGAATCTACTATTGAGAACGTGTGCCCACTTGTAGGAGAAGTACAGCTGCAGGAGAGATCAGAGGTCACCAGCACGCAACCGCTGGGAGAAGACCAGACCAGACTGTTGGAGGCAAGACTTTACCTCCTGAGTTGCCATTTTATGCCAGTAAGAGACTGGTGCACTGAAAGATTTAAATAAAAAATCAAGACCGTTAATATTAGGCATGGGATCAGATATTCTATCACTGAATGGTGCACAGGGAAAGATTATATAGGCACTTAATGGTTTGAATATGGCACCACTAGCACCAGTGGTCATGTGGCCACAACAACAGGGCCAGCTATGAGACTCAGGAGACCAAAGACTGTCTGGTGGACAGCACTCAGCTACCACTGCTGAGCAAGTTATGACAGCACTCAGCTGTCACTGCTGAACAAGGTATGACAGCACTCAGCTGCCACTGCAGAACAAGGTATGACAGCACTCAGCTGCCACTGCAGAACAAGGTATGACAGCACTCAGCTGCCACTGCAGAACAAGGTATGACAGCACACAGCTGTCACTGCTGAACAAGGTATGACAGCACTCAGCTACCACTGCTGAACAAGGTATGACAGCACTCAGCTACCACTGCTGAACAAGGTATGACAGCACTCAGCTGCCACTGCTGAACAAGGTATGACAGCACTCAGCTGCCACTGCTGAACAAGGTATGACAGCACTCAGCTACCACTGCTGAACAAGGTATGACAGCACTCAGCTGCCACTGCTGAACAAGGTATGACAGCACTCAGCTGCCACTGCTGAACAAGGTATGACAGCACTCAGCTACCACTGCTGAACAAGGTATGACAGGACTCAGCTACCACTGCTGAAGAAGGTATGACAGCACTCATCTACCACTGCTGAACAAGGTTTGACAGCACTCAGCATAACATATAAATGCTCAGAATGTTATACATAAAGGAATCTCAATCACAATATTTGCCCTATTTATCAATAATATTATTACTTTACGATGCTCTGTCAATGAAATGTCCTCAAGTACTTAATAATAAAATCAGGGATAACATGGTCACTGCACAAGATTTTGCAAACTTGATGATATAATTGCTCTTTGCAACACTTTTGTGACAGCCAATAAAAATGTTTCTTGCAGGCAATTATAATGTGTGTGGAACTGTCCCCTCAAGAACACCATTGGTGAGTCTCACATCTAGGGGTTTATTTAATAAGGTGCAATTTCTACTACAGGATTTAAAATGGCAACATTGAATTATCCACATTTTGTCTTTTGCCTTTAAAACATAACTTCTTTAACTCTAACCATAAAAATTGAGGTTAAATGTTTTCATTGCATTGACTAAAGTGCAGCTGGAAAAATGTGTA
The DNA here is from genome assembly GCA_031769625.1 of Taudactylus pleione. NCBI lineage: Eukaryota > Metazoa > Chordata > Amphibia > Anura > Myobatrachidae > Taudactylus > Taudactylus pleione. The sequence continues at coordinate 8,654,476 of JAUIMM010000025.1, read as the reverse complement.
TCTACAGAAGTAGAACTGGAGGGTGAAAAATCTCATCATTGCACGTATATGTAAAGTAGGCAAACCATGCTCTTAATGCACTTAGAAATCCTCCCATATACTGTGCAAACATTTGAAAAACATATTCTTACCTGTAAAAAAAAAGTAATTATTAATTCACTGGATCATTCAGTAAATTTGGATCACATGAAATGCACCTAAAATGTGAATCTCCATCCAATAACCGTTTCGAGTCTACACAGAAGGAATCTCTGATCCATTTTCCTCTGCTGCCATCTGCTGAGCGATGTGGGGAATGCGGATTCCTTCAATGCCAGCTGTAATTGACTAAAACTAATCTTTTCTGCTATCTATAATGTCAGGAGAATAGAAAACCCAGAAGTGAAAATGTAAATTCATAGCTGGGAAGAGGAAACAACCAGAAACATGCGTAAATGCTGTAAATCACAATATAACATTTTCATTTTCACTCCCTACAAGCGATCTGTATTATGCAGGACACCCAGATTAATGCCTGTGACAGCAATGTTATTATCATAGAATATTTTTTTCAGTTTTCCTTTTTACTTCTACTTATACATATGGAGTGTCCAATAACTAATCTACAGGATATAACTGAAGAAAGGAACTGAGGGCTGGATTCGGAGTTGTACGCTAATTTCCTGAAGCCTAGAAGACTGCCTTGGAGCCACCTTGGAGTTTCCTAAGAACATCACATGCTTGGGGGCAGGTTACTGACTCGTCCTGCAACATCCCTGGAGTGGGATGCATGACACATTGCAATTTGCATGTGATGCATTCCACCACTCATCGCATGCATGTCAGCGTTAATTACGCTGGTACAGTATGCATGACGAAAATCTCAAAGGACAGCTCTCTTGGTAAGAGCTGTCCTATGTGAGTGAGAGACTTCCAGGTCTATGATCCAGAAGTCCCTCTGGCGTACTAATGCGCATGCGCAGAAGGAAGTGTGCCACGGGGGTCCTAGGTGGACCCAACTGGATCCCTATCAGGGGGGAGCCGCAAATAGAAGCCCATAGGCTAAAGATGTTGTTGCCCACCGAATCCAAGCCCCAGAATGAATCTCAAACCCCCGAAAACGGCAAGTTCAGGAGTGTGACCGCATTTCTGACACTGCTGCATCCTGTCCCTGATGTTAGGAGCTGTAACTGTTGCAGCTACTTAGGGCTTGTGCAAGGTCCGCACAGATTATCATAATAGTGTGAAAAAAATATTCATAAATACTATCAAATTCATTGATACATTCAGTGAACTGGTTAATATCGGATACATAGAAAATAGATCTCAGACTGCACATTCTGGACATATATATATATAATTGGAGGTGCTACCTGTGGAGACCATTGATATATACACAAAGAAGAAATACAGGTGCAAATTAACTGATTATATATAAATAAATACATTTTGCAGTAAATACAATAGAGGTTTTTGGCATAATCTTGGCCAAGCTTATGGGCCTGCCCACCATATCCGGGTAACCTCTTGTCGGGCAGGTCCCTAACATACTAAGGCTCAAATCTAGAGCGCAGGACACCCCCAAACTAGCCCAGCCAATCCACCCCAAAGCACCGCTCTAATAAGAAAAGTGAAGTGTTAAGAGCAGCCACTGGCCGCATATAAAGCATAAAAATAAAAAAGTGAAATACATATATATATATATAAAGGAAACAGACAGTGAAGTATTAAAATGTGCTAAAGGAAAATGTGTTATACTGCGGTGCCCTGAAGCAGATCAGCAAAGCAATCTAGGGGGACCCACACCCCAAAAATGAACCAAAGCTGCACTGCACAGTCTAAATATTAGCAGGACTTACCTATTATTGTGCCTCTGACTGGTGTGCATATTACATTGCCAGACTCCATGCTGTAACCAATGTAGTAGAAGTGCTAGTCTGAGTGGGAAGTGGCTCAGGCTTCCCAGGTGTGCAAATCAATGCGCTAATTAGTTTACAAAGAAAATAGATCTCAGACTGCACATTCTGGGGGAGACTGAGGGGCAGGAGAGAGAGAGAGACTGATGGGCAGGAGAGAGAGAGACTGAGGGGCAGGAGAGAGAGAGACTGAGGGGCAGGAGAGAGAGAGAGAGACTGAGGGGCAGGAGAGAGAGAGACTGAGGGGCAGGAGAGAGAGAGAGAGAGAGACTGAGGGGCAGGAGAGAGTAAGACGCTGAGTGGCAGGAGAGTAAGACGCTGAGGGGCAGGAGAGTAAGATGCTGAGGGGCAGGAGAGAGAGATGCTGAGGGGCAGGAGAGTAAGACGCTGAGGGGCAGGAGAGTAAGACGATGAGGGGCAGGAGAGTAAGACGCTGAGAGGCAGGAGAGTAAGACGCTGAGGGACAGGAGAGCAAGGTGCTGAGGGGCAGGAGAGATAGAGACTGAGCTACAGGAGAGAGAGAGAGACTGAGGGACAGGAGAGAGAGAGAGACTGAGGGACAGGAGAGAGAGAGCCGCTGAGGGGCAGGAGAGAGAGAGACACTGAAGGGCAGCAGAGAGAGAGACGCTGAGGGGCAGGAGAGAGAGGGACAGGAGAGCAAGGTGCTGAGGGGCAGGAGAGACACAGACTGAGCTACAGGAGAGAGAGAGAGAGACTGAGGGACAGGAGAGAGAGAGAGACTGAGGGACAGGAGAGAGAGAGCCGCTGAGGGGCAGGAGAGAGAGAGACACTGAAGGGCAGCAGACAGAGAGACGCTGAGGGGCAGCAGAGAGAGAGACGCTGAGGGGCAGGAGAGTAAGACGCTGAGGGGCAGAAGAGTAAGACGCTGAGGGGCAGGAGAGTAAGACACTGAGGGGCAGGAGAGTAAGACGCTGAGGGGCAGGAGAGTAAGACGCTGAGGGGCAGGAGAGTAAGACGCTGAGGGGCAGGAGAGTAAGACGCTGAGGGGCAGGAGAGCAAGGTACTGAGGGGCAGGAGAGAGAGAGACTGAGGGGCAGGAGAGAGAGAAACTGAGGGGCAGGAGAGAGAGACTGAGGGGCAGGAGAGAGAGAGAGACTGAGGGGCAGGAGAGAGAGAGAGACTGAGGGGCAGGAGAGAGAGAGACTGAGGGACAGGAGAGAGAGATGCTGAGGGGCAGGAGAGAGAGAGAGACTGAAGGGCAGGAGAGATAGAGAGAGACTGAGGGGCAGGAGAGAGAGACTGAGGGGACAGACATAGGAAAACACAAAGGATAGACAGTAGGAAACAACATCCATTCAATGCCAGTCATAACTGTTATAAATAAGCCTTTCCTTATTGTGAAAGTAATTGATGTGCCCCCCCCCCACTGGGAAGAGGTTCTGCAGCAGCTGAGCCCCACCCCCTGGAAGAAGTTTTGCAGCAGCTGAGTTTCTTCCCTCCCCTGGGTTATACCTTTCTGCCAAGTTGCAGTTGCTCAGCGCTGATGATTGACGCAGGGTCCCGGGGAAGCATCCTTGCTCCTGGCGAGTCAGGGCACCATGCTGCGGGTGTGCAGCGTGATGAGGAGCCCCACAGAGGTCGCAGCCTGCCGTGCAGCAGCCAGAGCGACATGCTGCGGGTGTGCAGCGTTATGTGGAGTCCACCGCCGGTTGCAGCCTGCCTTGCAGCAGCCGGAGCTCCATGCTGAGGGTGTGTGGCGTGATGAAGCCCCGCTGAGGTCGCAGCAGCCGGAGCGCCATACCTTTCAGCCAAGTTGCAGTTGCTCAGCGCTGACGATTGACGCAGGGTCCCGGGGAAGCATCCTTGCTCCTGGCGAGTCGGGGCACCATGCTGCGGGTGTGCAGCATGATGAGGAGCCCGACGGAGGTCGCAGCCTGCCGTGCAGCAGCCACAGCGACATGTTGCGGGTGTGCGGTGTTATGTGGAGCCTGCGGAGGTCGCAGCGTGTTACCTGCAGGAGGGCACAACTATGGAGACATGCAGTAGCAAACAGCCCAGGAAATACCACCGCGACTGCATGATCACCACCCCAGCCGCCAGGCAGCAGCCAATGGCAGCATGGCACAGAGGGGGAGGAGGAGAGAACACCAATGAAAGCAACTCAGGCCTGGTCACTAGACACTAATCTATCCCTTGGCCGTGTGTGGCACCGCCGGACGGCGCCCCTCCTTGGCATGCGCCCCTGGCAAGTGCCATCCTGGCCAATGGCTAGATACGCTCCTGTTTAACACTATCTGACCAGTCATAGTGACGCTGCACTTTCTTCATAGAAGCTGATGGGTCACCTGTCAGTATCATTTAGGCTCTGCAAGAACATGTGCTCGTTCATAGGTATTATTTAATTTTTTTTTTAGAAGAATTCTCTCTGTATATAGGTGGTTATTTTTTCAGGGTGTTAGTGTGTTTATTTTACAGCATGTTGCTGCAGATGCACTAGAGGTACCAGCACTTGTCCTCCTACGTCTAGGGCTGCTAGGAGTGGCTGCGATGAGTCTGTGATGGGATCGGGTGTACATTTTTTTTTTAGACCAAGACCTACGGATGCCTACATGGACTGAAGAGGAGGCCACCCTAGGGTTTGGTAAGTATGTCATTGGTGTTATTTTTTTCTTAATAAAGGATTACCACCATTGGTGTCCGTGTACTGTGGTTAATAATTCCTTTACAGGCGGACTACAGGTGCCAGGAGGCTCTTAATGTCTGGCATGCTGGCACTTGTTGTTCCACAAGTGTCACCATGCCAGGACTGACCTGTAGTCCACTTGTAAAAGAGCAATATTATTAACTATTATTTTACTATTACCCACATACCCAAAGCCAAGGGGGTGCGTGGAAGAGCCCTGTGCTGGTAGTTCCTCTGGAGAGGGGACCACATTTTATTTTTGGGGTCCCTATTTTCTGAGGAATTCGAGCCCTGGGTTGACCAGTTTGGGACTAGTTGACAGTATGGCAGGGGGACCGCACACTGTGTGTCATCCTGCAATAGCATCAGCCACCTAGCTGGTTCATCGTGGTGTTGGCTATTGGAGTAGGGGGGACCCCATGCCATTTTTCTTCCTATTTTCTAATACCAGACCAGGCTCAGAGGTCCAGGACTGGTTATTGATTTGGGGAGGGGCCACATTTGAAATTTTTCTTAACTATTTTGCTGCTTAAAGCCGCATCTACATTAGCAGTTTTGGAGAAGTGTGCAGGTGAAATATTATATTTTCTACTAGACTTTTAATTTTAGGTAATTAGTTCATGATTAATGAAAACATTCCGTAGGGTCATATTGTTTATTAAACTGCCATCCTGTCTGCCACTGCTGTGCCACTGTGGTTCATGTTCATGTATGTGCTAAATTCTTTTAAACTCCCATGTTTTTGTTGTCCTCAGGGCTGCCATCAGAAATTATTGGGCCCGCTACTGACAATATAGGCAGGGCCCCCCTCCCCAGGATGGGGGCACAGGGCTGTGAAGGCTAGCTGGACTATAAAGCGAGTGCAGGGAAGGGTCAGTATGCTTACCTGTCACTGGCAGCCAGTCAGGCATGGAGAAAACTGGGCCTGGATGTCAGCATGGTGGATTGCATCGGCAGCCAGGGAGAAACAGTGCCGGCGTCATTTTAAATACGACATTGGCCGTGAGCCAATCACAGCTCACGGACTGGCAGCCAATCAGGAGAGGCCGCTGCTGATTGGCTGCCAGGTCACGAGCAGCCAATCAGGAGCGGCCGCTCCTACTTGGCTGGCGGTCCGCGAGCTGTGATTGGCTTGCGGTTGGCAACTTATGGAATACTGCCTGCGCGCTGTTTGTTCTCCCTGGCTGCCAGTAAATTAATGATTGATCCCACCACTGACATTCTGGGCCCCCTCTCTCTCCGGGCCCGTGACTACAGGCCCGGCAGTCCCCCCCTGATGGCGGCCCTGGTTGATCTGCTTAGGTAAATTAATAGTTATTAGTTAATTATCAATTATTGATTTTTTGTACTAGCTTGTTACTCTGGCTTGAATCGCTTGTGTTGGCCCGATGCTTGCGATTTCTGATATGCTGGTTGGAAAAGTGTGTTGATGAATACATTCTATAGGGTCGTATAGTTCATTAAACTGCCATCCTGTCTGCCACTGCAGTGCCACTATGTTTCATAGATTTGCTATATTCTTTCACTGCCCTGTGCTTGCGCCCTTGCCCTGCCGCTTAGTTTAGCCAGCCAGCTCGCTGCAGCCTTTGGCCAAACTTGGTAAAAACAATATTGTGAGCTGTGAGGTGTTAAAAATTGAGTGGAAATTATGGGATATGAATGTTATTGATGTTAATAATACTGTAGGAACAAAAACAGGACCACTTTACATGATGTTATCAATTTTTATCATTTTTTTAAAGAAATCCACAACCAAAACATTTGAGGGTGGTTTTACCAATATCAAAACATGATGAAGATTTAAAAATCAAAATAAATTCCAAAACATACCACGGGGGTCAGTGCACATCTCTAGTGATTATGCTTTGCGCATTCACACACAGTTTCATGTATATGGTGATTGCACAGATTCTAATTACATATTGTTTGAAGGCATATACCGTCTGTATTTTTGCTGAAAATGGGATTTTGGTACCTACCGGTAAATCCTTTTCTCTGATTCCACAGGGGACACTGGAGGTGCTTACGCTGGGGGTATAGAGGCGTGGATAACTGGAGCCGGCACTTTAAATAATTTAGAAGTGTGAAGCTCCTCCCCCTCAATGCCCCATCAGCCCTCAGTTTCGAAAATGAAGACCAGGAGGAGATGGAGAACAAGCGGAGTAAGAAAAGGAGAGAAGAACACACAATAACTGTATCATACAACATACGGAACAAGCCGAACAGGCAGGCAAAGAGCGCAGAGGTGGGCGTCCAGTGTCCCCTGTGGAATCAGAGAAAAGGATTTACCGGTAGGTACCAAAATCCCATTTTCTCTTTCATCCACTAGGGGACACTGGAGGTGCTTACTCTGGGGACGTCCCAAAGTTTTTTCCCCATGGGCGGGAGCGCTCTGAGGCGCCTGCAGAACTAGGCGGCCAAACCGGGATGCTGAAGAAGGAAACATATCCAATTTGTAAAACTTGACAAACGTGTGAACTGAAGACCAAGAGGCCGCACGGCACAATTGAGACGTGGAGGCTCCTCTACCGGCCGCCCATGACGCACCCACAGAACGTGTGGAATGAGCCGAAATGGACAAAGGAGGCAGACGGTCGGCACTAACATAAGCCAGATGAATAGTCAGCCGAATCCAACGTGCCAAAGTCTGCTTAGACGATGGACAACCCCTCCAAACAGCATCATAGAGGACAAAAAGCGACTCAAACTTAAGGAGGGACGCTGTCCTGGCAACATAGGTGCGGAGAGCCGTAACCACATCCAAGGCAGAAGAACCACCAGAGTCCTTCACCAACGACGGTACCACAATAGGCTGATTGATATGAAAAGCCGACACAGTATTGGGAAGGAAAGCGGCTACCGTCCGGAGTTCCGCCCTATCAGCATGAAACACAAGGTAAGGTGCTTATCAGACATAGCCCCCCATTCTGAAACTTTACGAGTCAAAGCAAGAGCCAGGAGGAGGACCGTCTTCCAAGACAGGTACTTAAGATCAACATCCTCCAAAGGTTCAAACATGGGCGACTGAAGAAACAGAAGCACTAAGTTTAGATCCCAGGGAGCTATTGGAGGTACGAAAGGGTGCTGCGCGCGCAAGACCCCTTAAAGAATGTCAGCATCTCAGGAAAGAAGGCCAATTTCCTTTGAAAGGAAAATGGAAAGGTCAGAGACTTGCACCTTTAAAGTTCCTAGACGAAGGTCAGAATCCAGACCTGTCTAAAGGAAAAGCAGAAACTGTGGATAAACGAAAAGTCCTAGAAAGAAGACCCCGACTGGAACACCATGAGATATAAGCACGCCAGAAGCGATGATCATGCGCAGCCGAAACTGGCTTCCTGGCACGTATCATGGTGGGAATAACAGCGTCTGGGATGCCACTGCGTCTTAGGATATCGGTTTAAAGAGCCACCCCGTTAAATGCAGTTGCACTAAGTTGGGGTGTATGAAAAAACCCTGCTGTAGAGGATCCGGGCGCATAGGAAAGGACCACGGATCTTCTGTCAATAGGGACCGAAGGTCAGAGAACCAACTTCTCCGAGGCCAGTTCTGAGCCACGAGAATTACAGAGGCTGTCTCTTGTTTATCACTTTTTAGAAGACAAGGAAGACGCGGAATCAGAGGAAAAAGATAAACGAAGTCGTAGATCCACTGACTTGTCAGAGCGGCTACTGCTTCCGCCTGCGGATCTCGAGTTCTTGACACGTATACTGGGAGCTGACAATTCAGTCGTGACGCCATGAGGTTCACCTGAGGACATCCCCATCGACGTATCAGCACGCTGAACATGTCTGGATGAAGCTTCCATTCTGGATATCCTGTCGTCTTAGGTAATCTGCTTCCCAGTTGTCCACACCCGGGATGAATACCGCCGACAGGATTACTTGCTGGTTCTCGGCCCACCGGAGGATCTTAGTTACTTCTCGCATAGCCATGCGACTCCGAGTTCCTCCTTGGCTGTTGATGAAAACGACTGCCGTTGATCTGTTGGACTAACTCTTACCGGATGAGCCCTTTAGAAACTCTGTTGCCTCTATCAGAGCATTGTTCGCTCTGAGTTCCAACGCATTTATGGCCCACTTCTGTTCTAGAGGGGACCCTTGAACCTGAAAGTGGTAATCGAGGACTACTGCTCTCCATCCTCGGAGGCTGGCATCTGTAGTTACGATGATCCAGTTCCACACTCTGAATCTCCGGCCCGCTAAAAGATTGGTGGATTGCGTCCACCAGAGAAAGCCACTCTGGTAACCGGGCTCAGACAGACTTGTCACTGTAGAAGCAAATGAGACCCTGATCCCTGGAGTGAAACCAGCCGAACTGTAGTGCCTCGAAAGCAGTTACCATCTTTCCTAAGAGACGCAGACAAAGAAGCATTGACACCTTCTTTGGTCTGAGGACCAGCTGGACTAACCACCGGATATCCCTGGCCTTGTCTGTTGGAAGAAAAAAAAAAAAATCCTCTGTGAGTGATCTGATAGAAGAGATACTGATGGAGCCTTGAGCAACAGATCGTCCAAATAATGGATTATGTTCTCTCCTGATGACCGAAGGAGAGCGATCATGACTGCTATGAGTTTGGTGATGATCTTTCAATATAGCAAAATACAGAAAAGCTTGGTGTGGTTCCCGTGGGAAAATGGAGATAAGTATCCCTGATATCCAGGGATAAGAACTCCCCTGGTTCCAAGCTCGCAACAATGGACTGCAGAGATTCCATTTTGAAACGATACATCTTTAGATACAGGTTTAAGGACTTGAGGTTCAAGATGGGCACTACAAACAGGCTTGAGTAAAACCTCATACCTCGCTAATGCTCACAGATGACACTACTAGAGACCTGATAGCCTCCTGTAGAACTTGAAATTCTTGCAAGTTGGCTCCCACCGCAGGAGACCCCAGGTGGGACGGAAAACCGTCATGCCACCTGTTACTCAGCTGGTTCAGACTCTGGTCTACGTGCAACCGTGTGTGGACGACCTCTACCTCCTCTCGGTTGTGTAGGAACACCTCTGGCTCTACCATGAAATGAATGAGGGGCTCAAAAGGAATGAAACGAAGGTCCAGTATAAGGTCTTCTGGGATCTGGAGCAGTAGACGGGAGGAAAGAGGACTTACCCCCCCGTGGCTTGGGATGTCCAATTCCGGGCCAAAAAGCATGTCACCCGTGAATGGTAAACCCTCAACCGCACGCTTGGACTCTGCGTCCGCCTGCCAAGCGCGCAACCACAGAGCTCTGCGTCCTGAAATAGCAGATCAGATATGCGAGCACTAATCTGACTAATATCCTTTGAAGCTTCTCCCAAGTAAACTGCAGACTCACGGATGTGTTCTGCTAATAGACGTAATTCTGCTCTGGAAGTACTCGAGTCCAAACCTGAAATCAGCTGGTCAGCCCAGCAAACCACAGCCTTGTTAACCCCGGCGGTAACAAGGTGAGGACTAAGTTGAGCTCCCGTTGCGGTATATATAGACCTTAGTGTTGTCTCCAACTTACAATCCGAAGTGTTCTTTAAAACAGTAGCTCCCGGCACCGGAAGTGTTGTTTTCTTAGTGAGACGGGAAACAGACATCTACAGGAGGAGGAGTTTCCCACTTCTCCATCATGGATGATGGAAAAGGGAAGCTAGACGGAAAACTACGCCCAGATGCAGAACAGGTGCTTTACCCTCTGCACCATCTCTGGATACACATTAAATAGTCAGTGGACGTGGGATCTGAACCCAGGTCTTGAAATTTGGAATTGTTTCCAGGCCCTGATAATTTATTGTAAAACTTCCTCCAATTCACCCTCTACGGTATCCTCTGTGGCGAGGAATTCTTCGTCCGACTCTTCTGACTGGAGAACAGTCATTAGAGTACGCTTTTGAGATGGGCTTTGGTAGGAAGTGGAGTGTGTAGGCACCGCTGTACCCATCACCTGCACCAGGGTGTCTAGAGACTTGGTTAAGTCAGCTACCCAGGGAGGTTGAGACCTGCGCGCCTCAGCCAACTCCAATGTTAAATTTGACATAACTCCTACCATGTCAGTGGCCCATGGCTAGTAATCGCCATCTGTGAATCCATTGTTATACAATCATCACATAACGTGGACCCAGTGGCCTGTGGCTTGGTCTGTTTCTTGTTACACTTGGAACAGACAAACAGCCTTTGAGAAGCCTTGGTTCTGTTAGACATGGTACACACAGTCACTCAGAGAAACAGCATAAAACAGAAAAGACACAGACATATTTAAACAAGAAGGCTGTGGGACACAGAGGAGGAGAAACCCCCCTCCCACAGATCAGATTCCCCTGCACTTACACCCCAGTTACTTACAGCCTCTTTACCAGGGATGTAATCAGGGGATGTTGTCCTGCAGCACAGGAATGGCAGCAGAGGAATCCAGCCTTCTGTGTCTTACACTGCAATCTCCTATATAGAGATGCAGTATGAGCTGCTGTATAATGAAGAGCGGCAGCCCTACTGTTATACAGCCGCTTGCCGTGTAGGGGAGAGAGACCCGCGCTGCCTTTAAGCTCCGCCCCCCTTCTTTATGCCCTAAAGGGCTATCAACCTCTTTACAAGATGGCCTCTGCGGGCATTAACCTCCCCCGCGCGCGCCACACCGCGTGTACAGCGGACCGCTTACCACCTCTCTGCCCCACGTGTAACAGCGGGAGAGGGAGAGCCGGGCGGGAGGAGGAAGAGCAAGCACCTGGCCGCGCTTGTAGCGCACTTATCCGCTGCTCCGCGCTACTGTAACAGCGGGGAGAGGGAGAGCCGGGCGGGAGGAGGGAGAGCAGGCGCCTGGTTGCGCTTGTAGTGCACTTATGCGCTGCCCCGCGCTACTGTAACAGCGGGGAGAGGGTGAGCCCGGCGGGAGGAAGGAGAGCAGGTGGCCACGCTTGTAGCACACTTAATCAGCTGCCCCGCACCAGGCTGAGCCGGGTGCCGCGCTTACCAGCGGGAGGAGGGAGAGGGAGAGCAGGAGGCTTGTAGTGCTCTGCATTAGCTGCCCAGCATTCTAATTATGTAAAACCGCTGGGCAGCGGCGGAGCTGGGAGCCGGGGGATGCGCAGGTGTTATTCACTGCGTGGTCCCTGATGGAAGTCTCTCTGCAGCATTCAGCACTTCTCTTCTTCCTTGTTGAGAAATGTGCTGTGGCAGTAAGGAGCTGTCAGTGCTTTTAGTATAAGCGCTGTGCACTCCTTCCTGCCTCCTATAAGGACAGGGCGCCAGGTACCCAGACCCCACCTTTAGAGAGGTGGCAAAGGGTACCTAAAAGTGTCAAAAGATGTAAAAATAAAGAAAACCTAAATAAATAAATAAAATAGATGTGTTGCTGGAGCACAGCAAATTGTGACCAGCTCCTTGTAGGCACATTTTCTAAACTGAGGGCTGATGGGGCATTGAGGGGGAGGAGCTTCACACTTCTAAATTATTTAAAGTGCTGGCTCCAGTTATCCACGCCTCTATATCCCCAGCGTAAGCACCTCCAGTATCCCCTAGTGGATGAAAGAGAAAATACGTTCACACTCCGCATCAGAACCATAGCGGTGAATTCAATTGTTTGTGACATCTGTAACTCCTGTCTAAAGTGACCACGAGCTATCCGTGATAAGTGATGGGCGCCTAAAAACAACTGAATAGCTCCCGTCACTTTAAACAATTGAATTACCCCACAGAATGTAGGTTAGTGTGATTCACATGTTGTTTCACAAGGTGACTGTAAAGCATTAAATATACACACAACTTCTAATTATCAAGTAATACAATGTGTTCTACATTTGGTTTGTAGTGAGAGTAAAACTGAGATGTCCATTTGTATATACGATATATATAATATTTTAATTAATCACAGTGCACATTTTAGGACTTTGAGGCATCTTAGTAGATACAATTTTATTGTACCTTTGATATGAGTGATACTGATTTTATTCAAGAAGAATATTTAGGGTATTTTTAAAAATTGGTATATTTCCCTATTCACTTATTTATTTATTATCAGTTATATATATAGCGCACAAATGTTACGTAGCACTTTACAGAGAAGATTTGGCCATTCACATCAGTCTCTGCCCCAGTGGAGCTTACAATCTATGTTACCTACCACAGGCTCACACACATACACAAATAAGAAAAAAAATATATAAACATACAACACCAGGCGCTATTTTAAATATAAAATAAAAGTTGTTGATAAATAATGTCTAAAGAGTCGCTACCCAATAAATAGCTCTGATATTACTACTTCACAATATACAAATTAATAAGAGGTGGTATCTGAAATTATTCACCTCAGGGTGTGCTCACATAGACATAAGGATACATGTAATACAATAAAATATTTTATTAAAATTACACAGTATTAACATATAAAAAACATTTATAAATCAGCATCTAAATGGCCATTCTCACATGTTCATCATAATGGATCAATAATAGCATGTGTGAACAATCAAATGTCCACCTGTATAAATAAGTATATTGATCTCCTTTAAGGTTGTAATTATGTCCAAATAGAGCAATATTGCACTCACGTCCCGTCAATAATTGTACTCCTTATTAGGGGGGGTAATGAGATTTCCAAAGCAAGTTTCAGCTGTTAAATGTCCACTCCCTGAAGTTTGCCAATCAACACTCTCTGCAGCCAACCAACAGGTGATTCAAGGTAGCTATTTCAAAGAGGGTGAAGATTTAGTGGTACAGTCTCGGTATATTTACCCAGCTCTCCTCTCCCTGACGTCTGTAGGGGCAATGCTGGTCCGAAAATGCTGCTGTTATCTTGCTATTGCAAAGGTGTAAAATCCCTTTCTCTGTATGGTTGCAGGGGGATAGATGTCTGTGTGTGCTCTCACCTCACACAGCAGGTTCCCGTTCTCACTGCAGAGCCACGGCTTGGGACAGGAGACAATATTGTAATCCGGATATGTGAGCATATCAAATCTCTAACGCGTTTCCCCGTCACGTGACGGCTTCTTCAAGAGGGTGGTATAATAGGGTCTCTATTGGGGCACCTTATATACCCCATCTAGTTAGTCTTAAACCAATGAGATCACTGATTAGTTAATTGAAAAAGGTGTATCCTGGAGTCATTCTTCCATTGGTGTTTTAACACTTCATTTGCATTGTAATGATAAATTCAGAGTTAAAATAAACAACTTCCTGTTCAGTGTTTACAATACATAAAATATATTGCTTATACAAGGTTGATTAAAAAACATTACATTCATTATATTCCTAAAGACAGAGATGGGTCACTTCTATGAGAAACTGTTAAATACTCCAAATGTAACTAAAAAGCAGCTATGTTATAGCATAGCTCAATGGGCTAATGCTCCATAGCACAGTGTGGATGTCCTGGGTTCAATTCCCAGTGAGGTGTCTTATCATTCTTAATATTTTGAAATGTCTAAATATAGACCTTAAAACAACATCTAATGTGGTAAAGCTCAGTGGCTCAAGAGACTAATACCACAGACACAAAGCTCAGCAGCATTTTCGGACCAGCATTGCCCCTACAGACGTCAGGGAGAGTAAATATACCGAGACTGTACCACTAAATCGTCACCCTCTTTGAAATAGCTACCTTGAATCACCTGTTGGTTGGCTGCAGAGAGTGTTGATTGGCAAACTTCAGGGAGCGGACATTTAACAGCTGAAACTTGCTTTGGAAATCTCATTACCCCCCCTAATAAGGAGTACAATTATTGACGGGACGTGAGTGCAATATTGCTCTATTTGGACATAATTACAACCTTAAAGGAGATCAATATACTTATTTATACAGGTGGACATTTGATTGTTCACACATGCTATTATTGATCCATTATGATGAACATGTGAGAATGGCCATTTAGATGCTGATTTATAAATGTTTTTTATATGTTAATACTGTGTAATTTTAATAAAATATTTTATTGTATTACATGTATCCTTATGTCTATGTGAGCGCACCCTGAGGTGAATAATTTCAGATACCACCTCTTATTAATTCACACACATACACAGTAGGGTTAATTTTATGTTGAGATCCAATTAACCTACCAGTATATTTTTGGAGCGTGGGAGTAAACAGGAGCACCCAAAGGAAATCAGCGCAAGTACAGGGAGAATGTACAAACTCCACACAGTTAGGGCCATAGCTAGAATCAAATCCACCACCTCAGTGCTGTGAGGCAGTAATGCTAACCATTACACAGTCTGTGCTGCCCATACTTACAGTATTTATCTAATATATTACAATAGAGGAAAGTTTAATCACATTAACTAATAAAGTAAATAAACATGGATATGTATTTTATTGAAAAAATATGAGATATGGTAAGAACTTACCCTTGTTATCTCTATTTCTACGAAGTCCATAGGGTTCCACAGGATACCTTGGGGTATAGGTGTGACGTCAGTCGCAGGGCACCAAAGAGTTAAGCTTTCAGCCTCCCAGGATGCACTAGGTCCCCCTCCTATACCCCGCCCCCGGGCCAAGGCACCTCAGTTAGTTACCAAGCCATAGGCCGGAGGAGGAGGAGAAGGAAGAGAGAGAACAAAGATCTGGACACATACAAGAATCACATTCTCACCAGAGGGAGACGGAAAACCGGTGACCAGAGCAAAGCCCATCTGCAGCACAGGTGCGACAGGGCGGGAGTCCTGTGGAACCCTATGGACTTCGTAGAAATAGAGATAACAAGGGTAAGTTCTTACCATATCTCATATTTTCTACTTCAGGGTCCATAGGGTATCCACAGGATACCTTGGGGATGTCCCAAAGCAGTATCCTTTAAGGGTGGGGACGCTCCTGTGCAGAAAGGAGAATCCGCCGCCCGAAGGAAGCATCCTGAGAGGCGAAGGTGTCAAACCTGTAATACCTCACGAAGGTATGGACAGAAGACCACGTAGCAGCCTTGCAGATCTGAACTGCCGAGGCACCACGTCGAGCTGCCCACGAAGGACCCACAGACCTAGTGGAATGAGCCTTCAGAGAAGGAGGGACCGGTAGGCCTTCATGAAGATAAGCTTCAGAAATAGCCATACGGATCCAGGCTGCCAAAGTTTGCTTTGAAGCAGGCCAACCCTTTTTACAGAAGCCATAGAGGACAACAAAGCGTCCGACTTCCTAAACAAAGAAGTGCGGTCAACATAAGTCCTTAAGGCCCGCACAACATCCAAAGAGGCCTCACCCACGGAAAGACCCGGTGAGTTAAAGGCCGGAACAACTATTTCCTCGTTAACATGAAACTGGGAAACAACTTTGGGAAGAAACTCGGGCCGAGTGCGGAGCACTGCCCTGTTCCCATGAAAAACCAAGAAAGGGGGTCTACAAGAAAGAGCCCCTAACTCAGAAACACGTCTGGCTGAAGCAACGGCCAGAAGGAAAACAGTCTTAGCTGTTAGCCATTTAATATCCACTGAGCCCAGTGGTTCAAACGGCGGTCCTTGGAGAGCCCTCAGGACCACAGCCAAATCCCAAGGCGCCACAGGTGGAACAAAGGGTGGCTGAATACGGAGAACACCTTGCATAAAGGTGCGCACATCCGGGATTGTAGCAATCCTACGGTGAAACCAGAAAGATAGGGCCGAAACCTGTACCTTCAAAGAAGCAAGGCGAAGCCCATGATCTAGTCCCGCTTGTAGGAAGGCGAGAATCCGAGACAGACGAAACTCCCGCGGTGCATAACCTCTCGGTCGACACCACTGGAAGAACGTATGCCACACGCGATGGTATATCCTCGCGGAAGACGGTTTCCGAGCTCGTAACATGGTACGCACCACAGAGCTGGAAAACCCCCAGGACCTCAGCATGGCCGTCTCAACAGCCACGCCGCCAAAGACAGCCGAGTCAGGTCCGGGTGAAGACAAGGACCCTGAGACAGAAGGTCCAGTCGTAGCGGCAACCGCAGAGGACCGTCCACGGACAGACCCTGAAGGTCTGAGAACCAGTGCCGTCTGGGCCACGCGGGAGCTATCAACAGGAGCGTCCCTCCTTCCTGTTTGAATTTCCGGATTACCCGTGGAAGAAGGGAGACCGGAGGGAACAGGTATGCGAACCTGAACGTCCACCGGATGGACAGAGCATCCACCAGAGACGCCCCTTCGTCTCTTGTGCGAGACCCGTACACCGGCAACTTGTTGTTGTGCCGGGACGCCATGAGGTCGATTTCTGGAAGACCCCACCTGTCCACCAGTAGTTGAAAAACGTCCGGGTGCAGGGACCATTCCCCTGGATGAACGTCCTGGCGACTTAGAAAGTCCGCCTCCCAATTTAGCACTCCCGGGATGAAGACCGCTGATATGGCCGGAAGATTGCGCTCCGCCCAAACCAGGATCCGAGAGACCTCTACGAGAGCCGCCCGACTGCGAGTTCCTCCTTGCCTGTTTATGTAGGCCACGGTGGTAGCATTGTCCGACTGGACCTGCACCGGGTGACCCTGGAGAAACCGCTGTGCCTGCAGGAGAGCATTGAAGACCGCACGGAGTTCCAAGATATTTATTGGAAGCTCCGCTTCTGTCGGCGTCCACCTGCCCTGGAACAAGTGTGGACCCGAAACTGCTCCCCAGCCCCGAAGACTGGCGTCCATTGTCAACAGGACCCAATTTGGAACCCAGAACGGACGTCCCTTGTTGAGGTGGGTCGTCTTTAACCACCACGCAAGGGACAGGCGAACCTCCGGGGTGAGCACAATCGTCTGGAACTTCAGAGACTGAGGCAGCCCGTTCCACTTGGACAGGATCAGGTGCTGCAGAGGTCTGGAGTGAAACTGGGCGTATTCCACCATGTCGAACACCGACACCATGGAGCCCAGTAACCTCATCGCCGAGTGTAAGGACACCCGGCGGCTGTGCAGACAACTGCGCACCCTTGACTGTAAAGCAGAGATCTTGTCCTCCGTCACGAAGATCCTTTGCTGTCCCGAGTCCAATAAGGCTCCAAGATGCAGAATCCTCAGAGACGGGATTAGAGTGGACTTCTGCCAGTTGATTAGCCAGCCGTGCCGTTGCAGCAGTGCAATGGTCAGGTCCAAGTGGTGTAACAGGAGCTCTGGAGATCCTGCCACCAATAACAGGTCGTCCAAGTACGGCAACATGCGGACTCCTTGCAGCCGCAGAGAAGCCGCCATGACCGCCATAGCGTCCTGTATGTCCAATGACACCATGTAGTCCCCAGGTTCCAGCGCCAGAATGATGGACCGTAGGGTCTCCATCCGAAACTTCGGGACCCGCAAAGACTTGTTGAGTGCTTTGAGGTTGAGAATCGGACGATATGACCCATTGGGTTTCTGTACCAAAAATAGATTTGAATAGAAACCCTGGCCCCTCTGGGAGAATGGAACAGGCACTATAACTCCAGCCTGGAGCATAGTGTGCAATACCTTCCGCAGCTCCGTAGCCTTGTTCCGGTCTGATGGTAGACCCGTGGTGAAGAATCGAGCCGGGGGTCTGTGCCGGAAGGAGAGGGCGTACCCGTGAGAGACCACCTCCAGAACCCAAGTGTCTGTCGTAGTGAACGACCAACACCGGGAGAACTGCAGCAGGCGGCCTCCCACCCTGGGATCCCCCAAGGGGAGACCCGGACCGTCAGGCCGCAGGCTTGTCATCTGGCTTGGGGGCCGGACGTCTGGTACTCCATGCCTGTTTCCGGGGCTTGACCGATTTCTTAGGGCCAGCCTGTCGAGGAAACGACTGTGGTTTGGGCCTGCCCTGGGCCCTAGATGACCGAAAGGACGATGGTCCAGAACCAGAAGGAGCAGCGGCCGACGGGAGACAAGCAGATTTGGCTGCCGCCAGCGTGGCCACAATCTTATCCAGATCCGGACCGAAGAGAACTTCTCCGGTAAACGGCAATGCTTCCAGACCTTTCTTGGATCTGCGTCCGCCTTCCAGGATCGCAGCCACAAGGTGCGACGAGCAGCTACCGCTGCTGAAGAAATTCTAGACACCAGAGTACTAATGTCTAGAGCCGCCTCGTTGATGTAGGTGGCCGAATCACGGAGATTGCCAATCAACTCCGCCTGTTCGGCCGGACAGTCGGATTCAAAAGAAGCCTCTAATGAATCCGCCCAGCGCTCCATCGCTCTGGCAACCCAGCAAATGGCCATAGCCGGCCGTGCTGCCCCCCCTGCAAGGGAATAAGCGGACTTCAGGCAGATTTCTACCTTGCGGTCCGTAGCATCCTTAAGGGAGGACATGGATGGCATCGGCAATGTGGCACTACGGACAAGACGGGTCACGTGAGAATCCACCTGTGGAGGGGATTCCCACTTAGCAAAATAATTATCCGCGAACGGATAAGCCACCGCCAAGCGTCTCTGCGGCTGGTATCTTTTGCCAGGTTGTTTCCACGCCTCCTCTAAATGGTCCACCAACTGACCCGAAAGAGGAAAGACTGTGGCATCGCCCTTCACATCTTTGAAAAAGGCATACTTAGATTTAGCCGCTGGGGGAACTTCGTCCTCAATCACCAAGGCTGTGCGGACCGCCCGAATAAGTCCAGGAATATATACTTTGGACTTAGCATCAGCGTCCTTAGTATGGAGAGGTTCCTGATCGTAAGGATCCAGAATCTCCCCATCATCAGACGTCCCTTCGTCATCCTCATAAGGAGCGGACAGAGACGCCACCGGCCTTTTATGAGGCCGCATCACAGACTCCCCTTGCAACACATCCGACAAGTGCTGTACAGAACTCGTCAGGGAGTTAACCCACTCTGGCTCCTGAGAACCCGGGAGCGGGGAAATAGGGAGACTGTGGGGTACCACCAATCGTCGTGGGAACCCCTGCATGGGTGACGACACCACAGACTGCTGGGACAAACCCATCGGAGTAAACGCGGGCTGCGGAGCTAACTGGCCCACTAAAGCTGTTAACGCCTGAGCGAAACAAGCCCAGGGCGGCTCCTGTACCGGTGCTGTAACCGTAATAGGCCGCGCCATGGACAAACACTGCCGGCAAAGGCCCTCCGCGCTACCCTCCCCCTCCGCTAACGGTACTTTGCACGTGGTACACTGTAGCCGGAGGGGAAAATCACTTTCAGACATGATGGCACCATGTATGTGACCTCTCTCACCAATTAAGTATTAAATAGGCGAGAGACCACCCTGCAGCACCGCACCGCAAGGGCTTTAGCAGAAAGAACAGGGACAGTAATAAAGCTGACAGTTTAGAGAAGAAAAGTTACAGGCAGCGCTAGCACAGTCACATACAATGCAGAGAAATAACAATTCCTGCACTAACAGCGCTGATCACTCAACTACACAGACACAGGGCCTGGTAGGACACAGCGCTGCATACACAGACCTGAGCCACAGCGGAGGAGAGGTATGCGGGGGGACCCAGACCACGATGCTTCCTTCCAGACTTCCAGCAGCGTTCACCATGCGTTGCAGAGAAGATGGCCGCCGAGGAGCAGAGAGAAGCTGGCCTGGGGGAGGAGCGCTGACACAGGACCAGTCAGCACAGTGCAGAGAGGGCTGTGTGCAGCGGGGGAGGCGCCGGCTGTGAGACAGGGAAGGCGCGCTCCCCTGGCATGCATTTAACCCCTGGGACGCCGCAGCGCTACCGCTCTGCTACGGTCCGCTGTCCCAGGGGGTAGTGGAAGCGCAGGTTGGTCGCCTGGCTCCACGCTGCAGCCAGTCCCCAGGGAGCCCCCTGCCTGGGGACTTAGGACCATGTGATCAGCGGGGACCCACCGCGGGACCCCGCTGCTTACCTCTGTCCCCCTTGAATCCGGCCATGGTCCGGAGCATCTGGGGTCACCGCTAGCTGTGACCCCAGACGCCCACCAGCATCCCCGGATCAGTACCGGCGTTCTGGTACCGGCGGGGTGTAGGGAAGACAGCATGGACGTCAGGACTGACTGTCCATGCTGTTCATCCAGATGTGCAGCCACCGCTGCATGAAGAAAAAGCTTCAGGGGCTCTTCTAGCCCCCACTCCAACAGGTGCACCCGACTCCGGCCGGGCACCAAACTAAACTGAGGTGCCTTGGCCCGGGGGCGGGGTATAGGAGGGGGACCTAGTGCATCCTGGGAGGCTGAAAGCTTAACTCTTTGGTGCCCTGCGACTGACGTCACACCTATACCCCAAGGTATCCTGTGGATACCCTATGGACCCTGAAGTAGAAAGTTCAATTTAAATTTCAGCATAATTTTGCATTTATGAAAAAAATATATATACTAAATAAATGACACGGATGATACTGCTGTACATATTTTTACCACAAGGTGGAGACATATGATAATAAAAAAAGGTTAACAAAATAAAACATTTTGCTGAATGTCAGTGGTTATGTATTGTAGTTTGTTTGCAATTTAAGCTAAATACTACCATGACTAGATCTTTTTAAAACCCCAGAAATTCTATATTCTCCAACTTCGTCCATCAGTTTCTGCAAATACAGCCACCCTGCCGCAAAAATCCGTGAGATTTGACAGAACACAAGGAGTACAAGAGCAAACCAAGACATGTCACATTACCAAAAAGGATTATGCACTTCATCTCGGCAGTTGTGTGTGTCATAACTGACCTCCGAAGTGTCCAGGTGAACATACTGTATCTCAAGAATGTGATCATTAAGACAATTACTGTAGCATTTGCATTTTAGTACCTTATAGAACTTGGGGCTCGATTCAGACACGCTCGCTAGATGCGTATGCTCACTTGATGCATATGCAAATTCGGCTAAGTGACGGCAAGGCAGGCGATCATGCGGCAAGGCATAAGCACGCCCACTATGTCTTGGTGTGCGATCGCTGTGTGTATGCAGACACCCACCAGCCTGTCTTAAGATGCCCACTTGCGCACGTCATCTCCAGGAAGTGAATGCAACCATCGGTATATCGGGTACCATCAGATGCATTCGCAGCGCTTGAGGTTGACTGTACCCTACCGCAAACACTGCGAATTCAACCAGGTGACGTGTACTATGACGCTGCCTGTTAATTATGCACGCCTCTGAAACTGCGCTAAGTCGCTCAGGCACACCTGCGTTCGCACCTCCACTCCCCCGCCTGCCCCTGTCACCACCCACAAACTGCTTCTCCTGTCACTCACTCTGCTGGGCTGTCTATGCGTAGCGAGTAAACGCTTCCCGATCTCTAGCACTGGTTTGTGCACATGCACTGCGATGCGTACGCATGCGCACAATGTGAAAAATCGATTGGCTACGAGTGAACGCATCCTAACAACTGGGTCTGAATCGGGTCCTTGGTTTCACCTGTACTTTTTGAAAATGACCTCTATGTTACAAATCAATGTATTGTAGCTCTCATGATGGTACAGTATATTTTTTACATAATGTACCTTACATTGTAAATCTTGTGTGTGTGAGAATTTAGTGATCCATTAATTAAGTTTTGCCTTTGTCAGCAATTCTCCATTTGTGTAGAGTAACAGACTGCAGTGTTTTATCTACAATATCACGACAGCGTTGAACACACATTCTGACAATACAGTACAAGATGGATTTCATTGGGAAATATTGATAAAATGGGTCACTAAGCAAGCCTCTGCTGACAGTACATCAGTGGATCAGTACGGCATGCTTCCAGGGTGGGTCTTCATCATCCGATTTTACATTTTTTTAAAACCTATTTAATTCCCTTTAAATATATTTGCCTATTAATGTTTTCTCTTTCCCTGGGAAGGAGTTTTGGTGCTAGTTTGCTACATTTCATTATTACATCCATACCAATGACATGATGTTTTTATGAACATACAGATACACTTTGGGCCTGATACAGAGTTTTATGCTATGGCGATGTTTACGCAGTTGAGCGATCATCAGTAAACCGTGCATGCATCTAAGTCACACAGCGCATGTGTCAAGGTACATTACCGTAGCCACTTGCAGCGACAATTTACTCGCAGTGTGATTGATCACGGAGCATTTGGGGAAGTAACAGGGAGTGGCAGCAAAGAACATAGGGGTGTCGTGATCATTTCTGGGGTTTTGTCACAGCCTGCAACTGCGATCCCATAGGCAAGAAATATGGCTCAGACTGCATAGCAGCTGCGTACAAAGACGCAGCAGCAATAGCGTACAACTGTAAATCAGGTACTTTGTCTCTGTACTTTGCACATTGGGCCTGATTCAGAGTTGTATACTAACCGTCGTGACTGTGACATTTTACCCAGCTATTATGTGAAAATCTGCCAATGTTGCAGCGGCCAGGAGATGTAGTGAGACGCCCACCTGCAGCTTTGCAAATCCAAACATCTGCACAAATTGTTGCAGCATCTGTAGCAGATCATTCCATTGTTGAAGTGCTGAGTAAAGCTTGCCACACACTAGACCAACTTACATCCAACTAGTTGATTGGTTGGAATGAAAATCTGGTAAGGTATGAAAGCAAATGACAATCATCAATTTGCTCCCAAACGCGGGAAAATGGACAAAAACTGTTGTTTGAACAAATTGCTTAGAGCAAACATTTAATAAAATTGTCTGACGACCATTTTCATCTGTTTTCTGGCATTTAGGAACAAATTGCTGATCATCATTTACTCCCATCCGTTACCAGATTTTCATTCCAACCAATCAACTAGTTGGATGGTTGGATGAAAGTTGGTCTAGTGTGTGGCCAGCTTAAGACTATGGTCCTTAACAGGATCTCACCGGCGCCTGAATCTCACCTGTGATACAAAATATCCTGCTGCAGTGCAAACAACTCCATAAGAAAATATCCGATTTTATAAAAAACTGCGTTGCATACACGTCGACCACCAATTATGACAATCTGTATGTTGTTTTATTATTTAAAAACATCAATAACATGTACTAAAAATGACACAATAACTAAAAATCAGTAATCAAGCATCTACAACATCACTAAAGCTCAGCATACGCTATACAATTTTCTGTCAGATATCTGTCCAATCTGGCTGGTTGGAAAGAAAACCTGGTAATGTATGGGAGCAAATGACAGTCGATCATTTGCTCACAAACACTGGAAAACAAACAAAAATGGTCTTTCAGACAAATAGGTTAAAACACACAAATGTAACCAATTTGAACAATTTTTTTGTCCTCTTTTCAGTGTTTAAAACCATATACTCGACTATTATTGGCTCCCATACATTACCAGGTTTTCATTCCAACCAGCCAGATTGGACAGATATCTGACAGATAATTGTATAGTGTATGCCCAGCTTAAGACGATACATACTGTAAATACAAAATCCTTAAGCTAATGCTGAAGCATGTGCAAATAGATAACGCTGAAGCATGTGCAAATAGATAATGCTGAAGCATGTGAAAATAGATTGTGTCTTTGTACATATATTCTGTAATAATCAGTGTGTCCAACTGGGAGGCATAACGCCTGCATTTTGGTAACCAACCTTCTGTTACCACCCACAAATGGTCCCTAACTGTAAATCACTCTGCGTCTAAATCCTCTCTGAGGGCGAGATGCACTAAATGGAAAATGCTGTAAAAACCCAGTTTCGGGGGTGTTACTGCATTTTCCATATGCACCATTGTCCTGGCCGCTGTGCTCGGATGCGGTGGGTAACGCCAGCTTTTGCTGGCGTTACCCTATAGAAGCCTATGGGCTTCTACCACATCGAGCTGCTATGAGGGATCCGATCGTATCCCTCCCAGCATGCCCCGCGGCTCCTGCATCATTCTGCGCATGCGCAGATGGACTCCCGGGTCATAAATCCGGGAGTCCAGGGCGCAGCGGAGATCGCAAAGGACAGCTCTTTTCGGAAGGGTTGTCCTTTGCTGTACTGATCGCATATGTTAGTGCATATGCGATCAGTACAAATGCGGTGACTGGCAGTAAGTTTTGCACTGTTTTAGTGCATTCCGCCCTGAGTGACATCCAGGGCCAGCAACAGATATCTTGGGGCCCAGTACAATGAAAGCTCTGGACCCCCCCACCAACAGACACTCCCCCACCAACAGACACCCCCCCACCCTTGACGCCCACACTTTCCTCTGCTGCTTGTGTCAACTGCCCATTAAACCTTCTGCAACGCTCTCAGGGCCTGATTCAGACCCACTTGCGAGCGCATAGCGCTCGCAAGCAGGTCAATGGCCGGGCAGTCTAGTCTTTTGTGGGGTAGGAACCTTCCTGGCCTGGCAGGCCTGTCTTCAGGTTCCCCACCCTCAGTCTTAGGCACATTCCACCGCCCAGCACCCTTCTCCCCAGGAACAGTCTTACCATTGTTGATGGGAGTTCCCCGATGCACCATCGGGGCTCAGTGGGGCAGACTCATCAGCTCCTCAGCCGCCACGTACCTCTCCACCAGTTCGACTAACTGGTCCCAATGGACTTAGGGTTGGCATGGCTCACCCACTTGCGCAAGGATGCAGGTAGGGATCGCAGATACCGGTCTATCACGACTCATTCGACGACTTGTGGTCCTGTCAGCGTCTCGGGCTGTATCCACTTGGTGGATAGATGGACGAACAAAGGTGGTGACTCCCAAGCTAGTTAGGATCTCCTGTTTTAATTTCACATAGTCCTTAGCATCGGCCAGGCATAAATCATAATAGGCCTTTTGTGGCTCCCCGGACAGGAAAGGTGCCACCAGACTTGCCCTTTGCTCCTCGGGCCAACTCTCCCTTTTGGCTGTTCTCTCAAATGCGGTGAGATATGCCTCCACATTATCGCCCGAAGTCATCTTTTGTAGGAAGTGACTGGCTCGTATGGAGTGAGTGGTGGTGGGAGGACCAGTAGTAGCATCTCCAGGCCGGGCGACCACGTGCTGTACCACCTCCTTAAAAGTCTGGCGGGTTTCCTCGAGGGTGACTTGTTGTTGCCTCTGGGCTGCCTCCAAAGCCATCAGTTGTACATTGGTAGCTTCCTGCTGAGCCCGGATAGCTTCCTGCTGAACTTTATTAGTCTCCTCCTGAGCTGCTGTAGCCTGAAGCAGGGCTTTTACAATGTCCTCCATTTTACCTCCAGGTACTGGTTGGAAGCTGAACCTTGCCTCTCTGAGCATTGGCTGATGTCACCTTCAGGGATTCCATAATCATGTGTCTGCCCCTTTAAATTTTAAAGGATAAATTTTCCTTGCTGCACTTTTAAGTGTGTGCTTGCCCGCATTCTCCACCAAATGTAACACGACCGAATTAGGGGTCCCTCTCCTGGGGTAGATGGACCCCCTCTTCACACACACACAGCAGCCGTAGTACACCAGTCTGGGGTCTCGTACTAGCTGGTCAGTACCAGTCTTTATTGTGCAACATAAAAGGAAAACAAAACATAAAAGTAAACGTTAGCCCGTCTGGGCGCTAACTAGACAAGAGATTCCCTCTCTAAAGAAATAGTGGAGCCTACTGCCTCCACCATCAACACAAGCGTATGCACAAGACTTAAAGGCAGCTTCACCAAATGTCTCTGAGCCAGCCAGTCTGCTTGCTGTCCTGGGTATGAGACACTAGCTTACAATCACACACAGCCTATATCAGCCAGTCCCAGGTGCAGACCCTAATGAGCCTGCTTACAGGCCAAGAAGGCCAAAACCTGGAGTGGCCTGTGGATGGAGCCCTCCCTCTCCTCACATCCACACCCCCAAGATCCAAACCGGCTTTTCAAAAAGCCGACACTCAAATCTGCCTCACTTCAGACTTTTCTCTTGGGTTTTTTTTAGAACACATAGAACACATAGGTCAAAAACCTAGGACAAATCTATCTACCACTGACCACTTTACCAGTGTTCCTATCACTATATATATATATATATATATATATATAACGTTCCCGCTAGGCTGTTTTAGCAGGGCAAAAAGCACCCTGCCCTCACAGCCTGCAGGTGCAGTTCTCACCCGCGGGATGCAGTGTCCCGCGGGTGGAGAAACATGCGGTGACCCGGTCACCGCCGGAGAATAGACGCCGGGCGCATGCGCTCGGCATCTATTCTCCCTTTCTGCAGCGCTTGGGGGCTGCCCGGCATGTCCGTGAGCGCCGGGCACGCCCCCAAGTATAACGAAAAGGGGACGCGTCTTATAGACATGCCCCCTTTTCATGACCACACCCCCTTTTCGGGAGCGCGCAAGGTTGCCCTCTCTAGCTCCGGCGCCCTGCCTGCCGCCGGAGCTAGAGTGAACACAATATATATATATATATATATATATATATATTAGGGGTGAGCGGGTTCGGATTTCTGAGATCCGAACCCCCCCGAGCCACCCCGATCCGAGTCAGATCCGAGTCAGGCTCGACTTTTCCCGCCTGACTTGGATCTGAAATCGAGGCAAAACGTCATCATCCCGCCTTCCGGGTCTCGCGGGTTTTGGATCCTATATAAGGTTCCAGCGTCGGTGCCATTTTCTCACTCAGCTGTGGACAGTGAAGAGGGAGGGTGGGAGTTAGGGCTGGCTGGGCTGTGTAGTGTTGTGTAGTGCAGAGTAGTGTTGTGCTGTGCTGTGCTGCGCTGTGCTGCTGTTGTCCACTACTTCAAAGTCCATAGGGGCTGGCTGTGTTGTGCTGTGCTGCTGTTGTTAATAGGGGCTGTGTCCACTACTTCAAAGTCCATAGGGGCTGGTTGGACTGTGTTGTGCAGTCAGTTCTCCATAGGGGCTGTGTCCACTCCAAAGTCCTGTGCAGTGTCCCAGTCCTAAAGGGGTGCTGTAGTGTTGTCCAGGGGGTGCTCTGTCCATCAGGGGTGCTCCCCCCAAGTGCTAAAAAAATATTTTTTGTGTGTTTGTGAATTGTGTGCGCAGTAGCCGCACGTGCATCAACAAAGTAGTGCCAAGCGTGCGCCTGTGTCATAAGTAAAGGGCCGGCTTGACCGTTAAAGGGTGCTGTAACCCCCAAAGTACACTCCAGTCCAAACCAAAAAAATAAATATTTTCTGTGCTTGTGAATTGTGTGCGCAGTAGCCGCACGTGCATCAACAAAGTAGTGCCAAGCGTGCGCCTGTGTCATAAGTAAAGGGCCGGCTGGCTTGACCATCAAAGGGTGCTGTAACCCCCAAAGTACACTCCAAACCAAATAACAAAATATTTTTTCTGTGTTTGTGAATTGTGTGCGCAGTAGCCGCACGTGCATCAACAAAGTAGTGCCAAGCGTGCGCCTGTGTCATAAGTAAAGGGCCGGCTGGCTTGACCATCAAAGGGTGCTGTAACCCCCAAAGTACACTCCAAACCAAATAACAAAATATTTTTTCTGTGTTTGTGAATTGTGTGCGCAGTCCACTTGCTGATATGCAAATTGAAGATGTCACTGTTGAAGTACAACAGGATGAGGATACTGGTGTAGCTGGCACTGAGGAGGAAGTTGGCGAGGAGGATTCTGATGGTGATGTGGTTTGTTTAAATCAGGCTCCGGGGGAGACAGTTGTTGTCCGTGGGATGAAAAAGCCCATCACGGTCATGCCTGGGCAGAAGACCAAACATTCCACCTCTTTGGTCTGACAATATTTCTATCCAAATCCGGACAACAACTGTCTTGCCATATGTACCATATGTAAAGGTGGAATAAGTAGGGGTAGGGACGTTAACCACCTAGGAACATCCTCCCTTATACGGCACCTGCAGCGTGTTCATAATAAGTTACTGTCAAGTTCAGAAACTTTGGCTAAGACCGTAAGCAGTCCAGGGACACCTAAATCCCATTGTCCTGTTGTATCCAAGCGCCTGCAAACCACACCGTCAACTCCCTCCTCTTCAATTTCTTCCTTAGTCAGGATCGGAAGTAGTCCTGCAGGCCATGTCACTGGCATGACTGACTCTCCTATCCGGGATTCCTCCAGAGGATCCTGCATTGCTACGCCTCCTGCTGCCGCTGCTGCTGTTGCTGCTGCTGGGAGTCATTCATCATCCCAGAGAGGAAGTAGGAACACCACTACTTTTACTAAACAATTGACCCTCCAACAGTCCTTAGCGAGGAGGATGAAGTACGACAGCAGTCATCCTGAAGCAAAATGTATAACTGAGGCCTTGACTGCTATGTTGGTGTTAGACGTGCGTCCGGTATCTGCCATTAGTGCAGTGGGATTTAGACAATTGATGGAGGTAGTGTGTCCCCGGTTCCAAATCCCGTCTAGATTCCACTTCACTAGGCAGGCGATACCGAGACTGTACAGAAACGTCAGAAAAAGTGTCCTCAGTGTCCTGAAAAATGCCGTTGTACCCAATGTCTACTTAACCACGGACATGTGGACAAGTGGAACAGGGCAGACTAAGGACTATATGACTGTGACAGCCCACTGGGTAGATGTATCACCTTACGCAGCAACAGCAGCAGCGTCACCAGTAGCAGCATCTCAGAAACGCCAGCTCGTTCCAAGGCAGGCTACGCTGTGTATCACCGGTTTCAGTAAGAGGCACACCGCCGACAACCTCTTAGAGAAACTGAGGGAAATCATCGCCCAGTGGCTTACCCCACTTAGACTCTCCTGGGGATTTGTGATATCTGACAACGCCACCAATATTGTGCGGGCATTACATCTGGGCAAATTCCAGCACGTCCCATGTTTTGCTCACACAATAAACTTGGTGGTGCAGAATTTTCTGAAAAGCGGCAGGGGCATGCAGGAGACGCTTTGGGTGGCCCGAAAAATTTCTGGCCACTTTCGCCATTCAGCGACTGCGTGCCGAAGACTGGAGCGCCAGCAAACACTCTTGAACCTGCCCCGCCATCACCTGAAGCAAGAGGTTGTGACGCGGTGGAACTCAACCCTCTATATGCTTCAGAGGATGGAGGAGCAGCAAAAGGCCATACAAGCCTATACATCCACCTATGACATAGGCAAAGGAGGGGGTATGCACCTGACTCAAGCGCAGTGGAGAATGATTTCCGTGTTGTGCAAGGTTCTCCAGCCCTTCAAACTTGCCACACGTGAAGTCAGTTCAGACACTGCCCAGCTTGAGTCAGGTCATTCCCCTCATCAGGCTTTTGCAGAAGCAGCTGGAGAAAGTGAAGGAGGAGCTAAGATGGAGCGATTCCGCTCGGCATGTGGGACTTGTGGATGAAGCCCTTCATTCGCTTTGCCATGTTTCCAGGGTGGTCAATCTGTTGAAATCAGACCACTACATTTTGGCCACCATGCTCGATCTTAGGTTTAAAGCCTATGTGGTGTCTCTCTTTCCGGCCGACACAAGCCTGCAGAGGTGCAAAGACCTGCTGGTGAACACACTGTCAGCTGAAGTGGAACGTGACACGTCAACAGCTCCTTCTTCATTTTCTCTCGCAACTGGGGCTGCCAGGAAAAAACTTAGCTATCCTAAGCAACCCGCTGGCGGTGATGCAGAGCAGGCAGGACCAAGTTTGGACATCTGGTCCGGACTGAAGGACCTGGCAACAATTTCTGACATGTCTACTGTCACTGCATATGCTACTGTCACCATTGACAGAATGGTGGAGGATTACATCGGTGACAGCATCCAAGTAGGCATGTCAGACAGTCCAAACCTGTACTGGCAGGAAAAAGAGGCAATTTGGAGGCCCCTGTACAAACTGGCTCTATTTTACCTGAGTTGCCCCCCCTCCAGTGTGTACTCCGAAAGAGTGTTTAGTTCAGCCGGGAACCTTGTCAGCGAAAGGCGTAGGAGGTTGCTTCCACAGAATGTGGAGAAGATGATGTTCATAAAAATGAATTATCAGCTCTTCCAGGGAGACCAACCTCCAGAACGTACAGAGGGACCTGTGGTGGTGGATTCCAGTGGGGACGAGTTAATACTCTGTGAGGATGAGGATGTACACACTGAAGATAATGAGGAATCGGTGGATGAGGAGGATGAGGATGACATCTTGCCTCCGTAGAGCCAGTTTGTGCAGGGACAGATTAATTGCCAGCTTGTTTTGTGGGGGCCCAAACGAACCAATCATTTCAGCCACAGTTGTGTGGCAGACCCTGGCGCTGAAATGATTGGTTTGTTAAAGTGTGCATGTCCTGTTTATACAACATAAGGGTGGGTGGGAGGGCCCAAGGACAATTCCATCTTGCACCTCTTTTTTTTTCTTTGCATTATGTACAGTTTGGGGCCTAGTTTTTCAAACTGCCATCCTGTCTGCCACTGCAGTATCACGCCTAGATGGGTCACGTGTTTGTGCCGCCAACTCGTGTCGCTTAGCATAGTCATCCAGCTACCTCGGTGCAACCTTTTGGACATAAAAACACTATTGTGAGGTGTGAGGTGTTCAGAATAGACTGGAAATGAGTGGAAATTAAGGTTATTAAGGTTAATAATAGCATAGGAGCAGAAAAACCTACAAATTCTGTGATTTTAGCTGTTTTTATGCTTTTTTTAAAAAAAATACAGATCCAAAACACAAAACCCAGAACCCAAAACACGGAAGGGTGGTTTTGGCAAAACCAATCCAGATCCAAAACACGAAGAAAGATCCAGATCCAAAACCAAAACACGAAAAGTGGCCGGTGCACACCCCTAATATATATTCACTTATACAGTATATTTTCACACATATATATACACTGTATTAGAGATGAACAGGTCTGGTTCTCTGAGAACCGGACCCACCCAAATATTGCAAATATGAAACGGATCCGAGTCAAGCTCCTGACTTACTTGGAACCCAAAACAAAGCAAAACAACATCAATTCTACGTCGCATTGTATCCCTAACACACAAGTACTGTGACGCTGCAGGCTGTACTCCAGTGTTTCCATATAAGTACTGCTACACTACAGACTGTACCCCAGTGTAGCCATACAAGTACTGTGACGTTGCAGACCGTACCCCAGTGTATTCCAAACACACCAGTACCGCGATGCTGCAGGCCGTACCCCAGTGTGAATCCCTAACACACAAGTACTGTGATGCTGGAGACCATACTCCAGTGTTTCAATATAAGTACTGCTACACAACAGGCTGTAACCCAGTGTAGCCATACAAGTATTGTGACGTTGCAGACCATACCCCAGTGTGTATTCCTAACACACAAGTACAGTGACTCTGCAGGCTGTACCCCAGGCTTGCCTACCCTCTCGATTTGGCCGGGAGCCTCCCGATTTTCGGGTGCAGCTGTCGGCCCCCTGGAAAGGCAGGCAAGCCTCCCGGAAGCCGGCATCCCTCCCTAACCCCCGCAGAGTTAATTTCAAAACCACTGCAGCGGGGGGGCCCAGTGACGCAATTTGCGCTGAATCGCGCCATCGCGGCCCCGCCCCCTGCTTCACAATGCCGAAAATAACGGCATTGTGAAGAGGGGGTGGGGCCACGATGACGCAATAATGCGGCTCCGCCCCTAAATGTGCTGTCATGGCCGGGCACGCCCCCCACTGTTAGCCGACAATCAGCTCCCTCCCGGAAGGACGGAATTGATTGTCAGCAAGTATACTGTAACCCCATGTATCCATTTATGTACTGTGACACTGCAGGCTGTACCCCAGTGTATTCATACAAGTACTGTGACGCACCCAGTGTGTATCCCTAAGACACAAGTACTGTGATGCTGTAGGCCGTACCCCACTATATCCATATAAGTAATGTGATGCTGCTGGTCGTACCCCAGTGTATTTGTATAAGTACTCTAATGCTGCAGGCCGTACCCCAGTGTGTATCCCTAACACACAAGTACTGTGACGCTGCAGGCCATACTCCAGTGTTTCCATATAAGTGCTGTGACACTGCAGGCTGTACCCCTGTGTATTTATAGAAGTAGTGTGATGCTGCAGGCTGTACCCCAGTGTATTCATACAAGTACTGTGATGCTGTAGACCGCACCCAGTGTTTATCCCTAACACACAAGTATTGTGATGCTGTAGGCCGTACCCCACTGTATCCATATAAGTAATATGACGCTGCTGGTCGTACCCCAGTGTTTTAATATAAGTACTGTTATGCTGCAGGCTGTACCCCAGTGTATTCATACAAGTACTGTGCTGCTTTAGGCCATACCCCAGTGTGTATCCCTAACACACAAGTACTGTGTTTCTGCAAGCCATACTTCAATGTATCCATACAAGTAATGACATGCTTCAGTTTTTTTAATTGCCCCCCCCATCCAAACCGGATGCCCCTGGTGAATTGATAGGCTGTTATTAATTACAGTACAGCTCAATAAACACCTGCTTATTTTGTATCTAGGTGACTCCAAGCGGAATAACTGGATAATGTAGATGGTGGGTGTCATGTGAGCAGGACTGGCCTGACCTATATGCCGGAGTGCCAGACAGAACAGGGGGGTGCGGCAGCCCCCGATGGGCACACTCACCGGACAGTCACTGACAGACACCTCTGAGCCGAGATGACCGGAGGTGAAGTATACCTGCTGCCATTGCTTTTAGCACGAGGGCAGCCGGCAATGGCGGATTCAGGGGTGGTACCATCGTTTTCGGCACTTTTGTTCTGTACTCGGCAGCCCCATGGGAAGGAAGCAAGCAAAGCCTGCTCACTGCTTCCTGCTTGTTCCTGATTACAAGTCACGCATGTGACGCAACGTCGTGCACCTTAGAGATGTGAAGAGGAGCCGGCCGTCATGAGAAGAGGAGCAGCTGGGAGGGACAGGCCGCCCAGGGTAGATGCAGGCTGAAGTCCTATCCTGTCAGCTATGCAGAGAGAGCAGCAGAGGCTCAGATAAGTGCTGCCTCTGCAGCAGAAAAAACATGGGTGGGGGAGGCATGTAATAACAATGGGTGCAGGGGGGGCATCCACTTTCAGTAGTCCTGGCACGTAACAGGAGCCGCCGGGGTGGATGACAAATTAGCAGCTACCTGTCGGCTCCCTGAAGTGTAATCCGATCTCTCCCTGTCTGTGAGAGATCAAGGGCTCTATTTACTACAATCCGCATATTGAATGCAGATTGTAGTGTGATATTATCAACTGAATTTGCTTTGCGAATTCAGTCAATATCACAGGGATTTACTACAAATCCCTTGCAGAGACAGAGCTTGCGATAAAGCTCTGTCACTGCGAATCCCATCCGCACACTAGTCACTGTATTTTCGCAAAAAATACCGTGACAAAGTGCCCGCGCATGCGCCGTCCAGCCGCCGCTGCTATCCCCCGGCGCTAAGCCCTGCCCCCCGGCACTAAGCCCTGCCCCCATGATCGCAGACCCCCCCGTGACCCCCCCTCCCTTAATAGCACTTACCTGCAGTCATCGGTGCTCCTGGTATGTCTTCCATGCCTCCGGTCAGCTGATATCCCGTACTGCACTGGGACCCAATCCCCTGATGACCGGGCCGCAGTGCACCATGAGAGACCAGCTGACCAGAGGGGAGTCATCACCGGAGTCCCGACCACCGGTCCCTGGAGTCAGGTAAGTACATTTTTTTCTTACTTTTTTTTTCCAGCAGAGATGAGCTTGCGGTCTGTTTAGACCACACAGCTGATCACTGGGACCGGCTCCGGGCTCTGCTCTGCCTTTTAGAGCAGAGTAGGAGTCCGGTAACCAGGGGAGACCCTGGAAAATGCCACCTCCAGGTGGCATTATTATCACAGGGCTTTCCCCGGTATTTTTTCATAATTTATTTTTTGTAACTTTGGTCGGATCACATTTCCCATTACAATTATGGGAAATGCGATCTGATTACTAAAAATAAGTGATACTTAGGGGTTGGAGTAGAATTTTACGAATTCTACTCCAATTGCCCTGTAATAACTATATGTGATACTAAAATAATGTGATAAAGGTTGTGAAAACACCCTTTTTCACTTTATTTTAGTAAAAATAATGTTAATAAATAGAGCCCCAAGGGAGAGTCTTCAAACTATTTGCTACTATACAAATGTGATAGAGCACTGTGTAGGTCAGTTACAGGGGCCCTGTCAAGGGGTGGGGGTAGAAAGTGCCCCAGTAGGCATCAGGTCCTCTGCACTCATACATACTGCAGACATTACTATACCTCCCAACATTTGAATGATGGAAGTAGGGACAGGGTGCGTGCCGAAGGGGCGTGGCTTCTGAAAAAGGGGCAGAGCCAATTGAAAACAGGGCGTAGCCTCGCGGCTTTCCCCGCTTTCATCACTTTGGGGGCGTGCCCAGCACTCTCTGAGATGCTGGGCAGCCCCCAGGCTCTCCCTACACAAGAGAACAGATGCCGAGCGTATGCGCACGACATCTGTTCTCCTCCTGCACACCCGCTGCTCTGCTATGCAGGACAGCGGTTTGTGCTTTCCCCAACTTCCCCCCCACCGCAGGACACTGCGGCCCGCGGGCAGGACAGCGGGACAGTCCCTGAAAAACGGTACTGTCCCGCTGGAAGCGGGACAGTTGGGAGGTATGCATTACTACTGCAGACCTACTCATACCCAGGGCCGAAACTAGGATATCTGTCACCCGGAGCAAGGCAGCAATTTTGCGCCCCATCTCTTCCTGTACCTGGAGTTTGTCCTTGCTCCTCCATAAGGCAGTGCACTAGCCAGACGTCCCTGGTATAGTGACTTACATTATTCCACACACCATAAAGCCCATTACACCTTATGCCACACACTGTAATGCCTATTACCAAAGTGCCACTTACATATTTCCCCGACACCATTTAATACCCCACAGTAAGGCTTCTAATTACTTTAAAATTACCTGCTCGTTACATGCTCGTTGCCATGGGGTTACATGCTCGTTGTCATGGGGTTTCATGCTTGTTGCCAGGGGATTTCATGCTTGTTTCCAGGGGGTTTCATGCTTGTTTCCAGGGGGTTTCATGCACGTTGCCAGGGGTTACATGCACATTGCCAGGGGTTACATGCACATTGCCAGGGGTTACATGCACATTGCCAGGGGGTTTATGCTCGTTGCCAGGGGGGGTTTATGCTCGTTGCCAGGGGATTTCACAGGAGAAAATGCATCTTTCAGCATCTTCTCCCGGCAGCGCTGGCCTAAGAGACACTAGAGGTCCAGTAGGACCTCTAGCATCTGTCTCCTCCTAGGCAGCGGCCATTTTTGGATGGCCGTTTTCAGCAGAGTCCATGCGGACAGCTAGTCCATATGGAATCTGCTGAAAACGGCCATCCACAAAATGGCCGCCGCCAAGGAGGAGACAGACACTAGAGGGCCAGTAAGGACCTCTAGCATTTGTCTCCTCTTTGGCGGCGGCCATATTTGGAT
Source organism: Taudactylus pleione (assembly GCA_031769625.1). Lineage (NCBI taxonomy): Eukaryota > Metazoa > Chordata > Amphibia > Anura > Myobatrachidae > Taudactylus > Taudactylus pleione. The sequence continues at coordinate 8,619,000 of JAUIMM010000025.1, read as the reverse complement.
GGCGTTTTTCTGAATCTACAGCCCCCAAGCCACCTCGAGTCAGATTTTTTCACCCCCTGCAATTCGGCACCCGGTGCACGTGCACCTCTAGCCCCCCCTAGTTGCAGCCCTGCTCATACCTCCCAACTTTTCAACTCCTGGAAGAGGGACACTTTGCACGCCTAAGGCTGCTGAAAAGGGGGCGGGTTTCACTAGAAGGGGGGGCCTTCTCAGAAAAACGGGACTGTCCCGCTGAATGCGGGACAGTTGGGAGGTATGCATGCCGACTGCAAACATACATACTACATACATACCCACTGCACACTTACATCAGTGTTTGCAAATACGTGCTATAGCGAGTATTTTACCAGATGTCGGGCACTGGGGACCCACTTTTTTAAAGTAGCCGGGTCCCCGGGGACGCGCTGTGCTGTGGCCAATCCCTGACAGCTGGCTGCAGCACAGCGCGTCCCCCTGCAGTAACAGACACAACGCTGTCTGTTAGAGCAGCCAATGAGAGTCAATCAGACTCTCATTGGCTGCTGCTGTGGAAAGTCGTGCTGGGATCAAGTGTCTGATCCCAGCATCGGCACAGCGTTCGTGCCCGGCGCTGGGACAGTGTGTTTGTTCCCAGCGCTGGGTAAGCAACTGCGGCGGGTACCTGGTGAAGGGACCGCCTGGTCCCTTCCACCAGTGGCGGCGGGAGTAGCTTGGCTCCGGGTGCGAACTAAGTGGAGCTCGCTGCCCGGAAGCCAAGTAGCGGCGGTCGGCGGTGGTTGTTTGGCACTGGAAACTTCAGTACCGACGGCGGAGAGGAGGAGAGAAGACCTCCTGAAGAGCAGAGCTGCGCGGTAACAGTTCCGGCGGCCACGCAAGAGGCCAGAAGATGGCGTGATCAAGAGGGAAGAAAGGAAGAGGCGGCGCCGCTGGCCAGGACGGGCCAGCGGCAGAAGTACGAAGTGAGGACCGAAGAGGACTGCGGGGGTGGGAAGAAAAAGCGCTATCGAAGATCCCCCCCCACAGCCTCTTCCACCATGCGGGTAAGCAGCCTTGGGCCACCATTATTTACCCCTCCCTAGACCACCAGGGTTGTCGGGCACTAGGCCCGTGGCATAAATTCAGGCAATAGGCCTGTTGGTATACAGGTGGGCACAAGGCCCAGGCTACATAGAGGGCATTAGGCCCAAATGAAGGTATTTGCCCCACAAATAGGTGAGTGACCTGGTCATTAGGCCCAGGTCACTAAAGGTCAAAAAGGGTAGGCAATGCAACTAATGGGGGCACTGCAGAGGGGCGATTACTACTGGGGGCACTGCAGAGAGGCGATTACTACTGGGGGCACTGCAGAGGGGGGATTACTACTGGGGGCACTGCAGAGGGGGGATTACTACTGGGGGCACAGCAGAGGGGGGTTTACTATGGGGGCACTGCAGAGGGGGGATTACTACTGTGGGCAATTCATAGGGGAGGATTACTACTAGGGGTAATGCATAGGGGTGATGACTACTAGGGGTAATGCATAGGGGGATTACTACTGGGGCCAATGCATAGGCGGACTACTGCTAGTGGTAATGCATAGGGGGTCATCTACTGGGAGCAATGCATAGGGGGACTAAAGAGCATTAATGTGCAGCATAATATGTAAACGCCGGGGATGGCTGTGTGGCAGATTTTTGTAAGGGGCATTATTGCGTGGCATTAATGTGCGGCCTAATGTTTAAAGATCGGGCATGGCTTTGTGGCAAAATTGTAAAGACTGGGCATTACTGCGTAGCATAATGTGTAAAGGGCATTAATGTGCGGCATAATGGCTGGGCATGGCTGTGTGGCATAATTTGCATGAGGTTAGGGGAGGTCTGAGAGTTATATAGGGAGCTCTAAAGCATAAATTATTATGGGACCCAGAAACGATCAGGAAGGACCCCATTTTTTGAAAGTGGAGGGTCCCTGGGACCCACATATTTTGTCACTCACCGCGATCACTGTACATACTACACTCATACATACCGCACACCCACCCACTGCACACATACGGTGACCCTCCTGATTTTAGCGGGAGTCTCACGGTTTTTAATAAAGCCTCCCGCTCCGCCGCAAACATTACCTGAACTCCCGGATTCTTTAAATCTATTGATTGCGCATGCGCAAAACCGGACTTTCGTGGGGCGGACTCTGCGAGGGGACGTCATGACGTCACAACGCGTGACGCCATGATATTTCAAGGCCGGCCGCCGTGCAGCACATTATACTGCCACCTACAGTCTCCCAGAAACTAGTTTTCAAAGTAGGCAAGTATGATACATACTGCTCTCATACCCACTGCACACATACATACAGCCTCTCCAACATGACCCCTTCCATCTGGGAGAAAAAGCTCTGCTCCTGGATTTCTCTCTTAATTGATGATTGCATCCACCTGTGGTGATACACCTGCCTCATCTATTAACAAGGTCAACACAGGTGTCTGCAATCATTAATTAGGTGGGAAGCCCAGGAGCAGAGCATTTTGTACCGGATGGAAGGGGACATGTTGGAGGGTAGGATACATACTGCACGCATACATACTGCACACACCCACTGCACAAATACATACAGCACACATACATACAGCACACATACTGTACATACTGCACACATAGATACTGCTTTCATACCCACTGCACACATACTGGACAGGAGACCCCCCAGAACCCAGCGCAGAAACCAGACCAATATAAAGAAATGGGGGTTTATTACTCTGAATCACTATTCTACTAGGACAATTCTAAATGAACATTAGAACATGTAATATTGTTGCAATGCAAAAGGTACACATACAGGATATCACATTAATAAGCTTTAGGTTCACTCTATACATACTGTATACTTCTAGTAAAACCTCATGCTAAACATATGAATGCCAACCTGCTCCCTCTATGTGTTATAGGTAGTTAAACTAAATATTCCAAGTTGTAGTTAGCAGAATCTCTAATGGTTCAACTATAAATTCAAAAGAGAGCACAATGTCCCTGGGAGTACTCAGAATCCACTGTACAGCCTTTCATTGGTGCACAAACTTTGTAGATGACACTGAAGTGTATTACTGGTATCCAAAATGGCGTCGCTATCTCTGCCTGTGGGTCCACTGCACAGTTCTGTGTTATACACTACTGCTGTATATCCTGCTGCAGGCTTCTCTCATGGTACAGCAGTATGCTGGCTGCCCTGAGATCACAGACTTCTATGTGCTGACTGATCTCAGGGGGTCATTCAGACCCGTTCGCAAGCGTTGATAGCTCGCAACCCGGTCAATGTTCCCCCACTGGGCATGCGCACGTCGGAGCCGGCTGTCGGAGCCATCACCCTGGTCGGTCGCTAGAGCTGTGGGTGGTAACCCACAGCTTAGCGATCGACCAAGAGGCGGCACTACAAGATGCAAGCGATCTCCCTCATTCAGAGTGACCGCATGCATCTAACGACCGCCTCTGAATGAGGTCCTCAGTCTTTACTGTGGTGCTTCTCACTTGACATTTGCTGTAATGCTTGGGGTACCTGTTCAGATGCCAGCACTTGTCTTTGCAGCATGTACACTCTCTCCTCTCCTTTGGGCTGCAGCAGCTTTAATAGATCTGTATCCTATCAGCTTCTCTTGTCCTGCTGCCTTACATGGAAGGGGTCTCTTCACAGTCACCCCGATCAGCGGCTTATCCCTGCTCTCTGTGCCCTCAGTCACAGCACTCTTCAGCACACAACATGGCTCCTGACACGCTCCTCTCTCTCTTCCTTGGTTTTACTTTCAATCCTGGGCTGTGTAGTGCTGTTCACAGTTGGCTGCTCCTGGGTCCTAGAGTTCCTCCTCACTGCCGATCCAGACCATTCCCCAGCACAGGGCAGCACATAAAAGCAGTGGCGTATCTAGAATGGGTGTAGTGTGTGCGGGGCCCACGGGCCCCCGGGTTCAAGGGGGCCCCGCACTGCACACACTGCACCCATTTTTTCTTTTTTAAACTCACCTGTCCGTGGTCCCATTTCATGTCTCAGCGCTGCTCAAAACACCGGAAAATGGCCGCTGGGGCCATTTTCTCAGTGTTCTGCGCATGCGCAGAAGACTCCGGGCACTAGAGTGTACACTGAGTCTACTGCTCATGCGCAGAACACCGGTAAATGTCCGCCACGGCCATTTACCGGTGTTCTGCGCATGCGTAGTAGACTCCGGGCACGCTTTAGTTCCCGGAGTCTACTAAGGCTCCGGTGGCTGGTCAGCCACGTCAGTCGGCTGCCAGCCACCATGGAGAGAGGAGGGGGCCCCGCACGGTGAGTGCACACGGTCCCCCTCCTCTCTTAAGACGCCCCTGCATAAGAGTCCACATAAATGAGATCCTTATGGGGTATCACACACCCACCCACTGCACACATACATACTGCACACATACTGTACATACTGCACACCCACCCATTGCACACATACATACTGCACACATACTGTACATACTGCACACCCACCCATTGCACACATACATACTGCACACATACTGTACATACTGCACACCCACCCATTGCACACATACATACTGCACACACACACACCGCACACATACATACTGCACACACACACACTGCACACGTACATACTGCACATATACATACTGCACACACACCCACTGCACAAATACATACTGCACACATACTGTACATCCTGCACACCCACCCACTGCACACATACATACTGCATATACATCCACTGCACACATACATACTGCACACATACATACTGCTTTCATACCCACTGCACACATACATACTGCACACCCACCCACTGCACACATACATAGTGCTTTCATACCCACTGCACACACACCCAATTCACACATACTGGACAGGAGACCCCCAGAACCCAGCGCAGAAACCAGACCAATATAAAGAAATGGGGGTTTATTACTCTGAATCACTATTCTACTAGGACAATTCTAAATGAACTTTAGAGCATGCAATATTGTTGCAATGCAAAAGGTACTAACGATACTGGATTAGAACCTCTATATACCCCTACCTATACCTTCTAATAATCCTACCTATAAACCTCTAAGGATGACGCTAATTTGTGTACGCAGTCATACAGTAAATAGAGACTCCAGACTTAGAAGATGTGGTTCCAAAGCACAAAGTATTATTCAAGTAAAAGTACAGTCAGTTACACGCTATTGATCCAGACACAATTCAGCGCAAAGGAATTATACAGCCCCAAGTACAGTATACATACGCAGCGCTTCCGGACCAGATGTTAGGCATCAGCAAGAAACCCCTCGTCTATCAGCATTCAGCACGAAGACTAGAAACCCAGTGTTTGAGCACACATATTTATACCCCCCAGGAATAGACAAAACAATAGAGACGTTTGTTGCTGATGTCATTGGTTCCCAAGGGGGATACATCTGTTACAGAGCATTTAACAGGCTAATTCAAATAGACCCAACCCAGCCTCCAACAACTGGGGGTCTCTGGATTCTTGCCACATGCAACATCCTAACAGTTGTTCATATTATATACATTTTGTTGCTTGAAGTCTCTGCGGTCCATAAGTCGAGAATGCATGATGCAATCTCCATACCGATAATACCGGAATTCTGTTGAAAGAGTACGCATCAGTACAAAACCAAACACGGCTTACTTAGCATGTATAAAACCTTAGTTACCAAATAATCTTTATTTCACAGAATTTATACTACGTGAACAAACTTAAAACTTATACCTTAAAGCTTATGGAACCTTGTATGTGAATATGTAATGTGTGAGTATACGGGGTTTCATATAAAGACGCTAGTTAACTGGGGACAGATGCGTGCGCATTTAGCTACTAAACAGCGTTTTCATGTAGGATCTTATGCATTCGCTAATATGCGACTAGTTAACAGCGCAATTGTGCGTATTAATGTGTATATGAGAAATGATGAAAGATGCAATCGCATGGTGCTAATAGTAATATCGCCATATGTACTTAATTGTGGGTTTATCTAAAATGGCGCTTGGGCGGCCATTCGCAAAATGGCGTCTTGCAATCTCATTTCCAAAATGGCGTCTTGCAGCCAGTCGCAAGATGGTGTCGCCGTGAATCAAGTTTAAACTGATCTTGTCTCAGCCAATTATCCAGCTTCGACAGTCCACCCTTTAATAGCGAACAACATGCTATCACAATCTACTCTTTGAATTTAATTTAGGCTTACATTTACATATTATTTAGTGTTATTATGGGATGGCACAAGGTGGTTCTTAATCCATCAATAATGTGTCTCTGGGTGGGGGCATAAAACACTACTATTATACGCACACCGCGGATCTTGGAAGATCATGTGAAAGGTGTGGGAATGCACCAGTCTTATAAAAGCAGTCTTGAAGGGGAATTGAGACTTTACATTATCTGAGGTGTTTTAAAAAAAAAAAAAAAAAAAATATAACATTTCAATAATACATTCTATGCATGTCTAAATGAGGTCTAGGAGTGGTCCTTATGCTATGTAGGACCAAAGGTAACGCTTCTGGCCATCCTAGTCCAGTCTCTGTCAGTAGGGGGTGTGACGTCGGCTATTAATACCCATCAGCTTACACATATTTTGAAAAACATCACCTGTGAAATGAGCACCCCTGTCACTCTCAATGATTTTAGGGATGCCGTACCTGCATACAAATTCCTGAACTATTTTCTTGGCAGTAAACACAGCAGTATTAGTGGCCGCTGGGTAGGCCTCAACTCAATTAGAAAATACATCCGTGCACACTAACACATACTTAAGGTTCCTGCAGGGTGGTAATTGGATGAAATCAATTTTTATCACCTGGAAAGGTCCATCAGTCGGTGGAATGTGGGACGGTTCGGTAGGGATCGCTTTCCCTATGTTCTTCCTCAAGCAGGTCAGACAGGACATTGCTATCTTTTCTGCTTGTGAAGAAAAACCTGGTGCACATCAGTATGCTCTCACCAACTTGCACATACCTTGTTTTCCTAGATGAGTCAGACTGTGTGCTGCCTCAACCAGGCTGGGGTAATATGCCTTGGGGGCTACTGGCTTTCCTTGTCCGTCCCTCAAGAGCCCGGAGGACTCTTGTCCACATCCCTTGGACTTCCAAGTGGACTTTTCCTGAATTGAACACAAATTTTGCATCTCAATTAATTTCAGCATATCAATTGTTTGGAAAGATATAATTTTTTCAGTTGGAGAAAACATTTTTAACCCTGCTGCCCATTTTGCAGCTTCATCGGCTCTGTTGTTGCCCAGTGACACTGGATCATCCTCACATGTATGGGCTTTGCATTTAATTACTGCCACCGCTTTGGGCAGTTGGATTGCTTCTAAAAGATGTTTTATGTGTCGGGAATGTGCAACTGGTGTGCCTGCTGCTGTCATAAAATTTCTCAGACGCCATAGAGCCCCGAAATCGTGCACCACCCCGAACGCATACCTCGAGTCAGTGTAAATGTTAGCAGATTTGCCTGCTGCCAGTTCACACGCTCTAGTTAGTGCTACTAACTCTGCCACCTGGGCTGAGTGAGGAGGACCAAGAGGCTTAGCTTCTATGATGTCTGTGTCATTTACAACAGCATAACCTGTACATAATTCACCTGTGTCTGTTTGTCTATGACAACTCCCATCCGTATAAAAAGTCACATCCACATTCTCTAAAGGTGTGTCATGTATGTCAGGTCTAGCAGTAAAGGTCTGATTCAGATATGTCATACAATCATGCATATCATTATGTCTGCTGAACTCACCTCCCGCCAGCAACCCTTCCACCCTTTGTACATCACGTTGTACATATAGTAAATACATTGCTGGATTCAGCATGCTGCAATGTTTACAAGTGATGTTTGCGGGTGCGATTAGAGCTAGTTCCCATTTGGTAAACCTAGCCAAAGAGACGTGTCTGGTATGAGCTGAGTTCAACAGAGCAGATACTACATGGGGAGTGTAGACAATCATATCATGACCCAGTACTACGTCCTCACTTTTACTCACCAATAGAGCGGTAGCTGCTACACTTCTCAAACAAGTGGGGTGTGATCTTGCTACAGTGTCCAATTGGGCACTGTAGTATGCTACGGGCCTACTGGCATCACCATGTTTTTGTGTAAGGACACCTGCAGCACAACCATCGGCTTCCGTACAATACAAATCAAAAGGTTTTTTATTTTCAGGTATTCCCAATGCAGGAGCTTTTGTCAGACTATCCTTAAGATTAAGAAAAGCCTGCTCTGTTTCCTCTGTGTGTATGACATGATCAGGCTTTGAGGAAGAGACTAATTCCTGTAAAGGCAAGGCCAAAATAGAAAAACCTGGGATCCACATTCTACAGTATCCACACATTCCCAAGAAGGTACGAATTTGCTGTTGATTCTGTGGCAGTATCATGTTTTGTATGGCCTGGATTCTATCATTTGTTAGATGTCGTAACCCATGGGTTAGGCAGTGTCCCAAATATTTTACTCTGGATTGGCACGGCTGTAGTTTCTCCTTAGCCACCTTGTGTCCTGTATGCGAGAGATGAAGTAACAAAAGTTTAGTATCATTCAAACATGACATAAACGAGTCAGAACATAGCAATAAATCATCCACATATTGAATTAGAACAGATCCATTGGCAGGTTGGAAAGATTGTAAACAGTCGTGCAATGCCTGGGAGAAGATACTGGGGCTGTCTATGAAACCTTGGGGTAACCGTGTCCATGTATATTGTACACCTCTGTATGTAAATGCGAATAGATACTGACAGTCAGGGTGGAGAGGCACAGAGAAGAAAGCAGAACAGAGGTCAATGACAGTGAAATGGGTTGCATTTGGTGGGATCTGCATCAGGATGACAGCTGGATTTGGCACTACAGGAAATTGGCTCTCTACTACCTTATTAACACCTCTAAGATCTTGTACCAGCCTATAACCCCTCCCACCACTCTTCTTCACTGGAAAGATGGGACTGTTGGCTACACTAGCTGTACGAACTAAAATTCCCTGTTGCAATAATCGCTCAATTATTGGAAAAACCCCTAGTTCTACCTCCTGTTTTAGTGGGTACTGGGGAATTTTTGGAGCTTGCCTACCGCTTTTTAAATTTACCATTACAGGGTTTACGTTTGCCATTAATCCAGTGTCCTGTCCATCCTTAGTCCAAAGGGAATCTGGAATTTGGGACAACATTTCATCTACCTGAGATGGATTTTCATTTAAACTTGTAGAGTGATACATTATCCTTTGGGGAGTGTCCAATATATCCCGCACCTCGTGTACAACTCTCTCTGGGATATCTAAAAATACACCATCAGGGGTGCAATATATAACACATCCCATCTTACATAACAAGTCTCTACCCAGCAGGTTAGTAGGAGTCGCAGCAGCCAGAAGGAAAGAATGTCTTGTTTGCAACGGCCCAATAGTAACCTCTGTGGACTTTGTTAAAGGATAATGTTCCACTTTACCTGTTACACCCATTTTTGGTACTGTCTCGTTGGTCACCTGTAAATTAATGGGATATTTCATCACTGACCTGGTCGCCCCTGTGTCTACAAGAAAAGGATAGTCAGTACCAGCTACATCAACCATCATGACCGGTTCTACCCTAGTACTTCCCGTTAACCTGACTATCTGTAGATTACAGGTATGACCTGACCCCTAGCATTGGCTACCATTCTCCAATAAGGCATTTACTGCCACAATTGGAGCTGGTGCCTGCTGAACATTTGCTGGTCTCTGTGCATATCCCTTATGGGGATATCCAGGTCTTCCCTGATTTGGGGTACCTACTCTTTTTACTGTACAGTTTCTACTTAAGTGTCCTGTTTGCTTACAATTAAAACATGTCCGTGAATCGGGTAATATGTGTTGTTGTGAGGTTTGAGCAGAGGGTGAAAGGTGGTGGATATGGGTAAGGATAGGGAGGGTAAGGATATTGTGGGGGATATGAGTATGGGACCTGTGGTTGTATTGGGTTAGTGGAATAGAGCTGTTTGTTGTTGTGTGGGGTTAGTGAGGGTATATAACTGTTCAGGTGTATGTGTGTGTGCAGGTGCGAGTGTGTCTGTTGGCTGTGATGTTACTGTCATTCCCTCCAGAGCTTGGATACTGACAGCCGTTAGTTTTTCGCTCTGGGTCTCTCTCTTTTTTGAGATGTTTTTATCATGTTCTATGGCAGATTCTATGAGGGTATCTATTGTGAGTCCCCTCCAGCCAGGCTGTGAGGTCTGAACCCGAGTCTTTAAATTCTCTTTCAGACAGTCCATTAGTACCGTGACTATCATTCCCCTGTGGTGAGTGCTATCTTTAATATCTTCTATCCCAGTGTACTGGGTGATAGCCTGCAGAGCCCGATCGCAATAATCTTCTGCAGTTTCACTCTCTTTTTGCTTAATGGTAAAAATTTTATTCCAGTTAACTACCACTGGAAAATATATACCCAATTGAGTTACAATGCGGGAAATGTTACCTTGGTTTACTTGGTCTGTTAAGGGAACGTCACCATCCAATACAAAATCCGTGATAAATTTTGTCACGTCGGTATTGCGTGGAAGACAGGCCCTTAACACCACACGCCAATCTTTATTAGTGGGCTCATGTGAACTACCCAAATTTCTCAAAAATCTTTGACATTTGGCCAGTTCCTTTTTGGGATCGGGGAAATCATTTATGATGGAATTTAGTTCTGCTCTTGTCCAAGGACAATGCATTACCACTTCCGTCGTGGGCACTATACCGTTCGCATCTGCATTCCCATTCAGAACGGTTATTGTCTGAATGGGATGCAGACCGGTAGCGCTGCTACCTTTGACCTGGTTACCTGGCTGGGGGTTTAATCGGCTGCTGCTATGTATGGTATGAACAGCTTCCTCTACGGGTGCAGAGGGTGTTAGCACTTCCCTTGCTGTTACCGATAGAGATGGCAGCACCACTCCTGATTGTGGTGATGCAGCATCTATCATTTGCACAGCATGGAAAATGGCAGACATTACAATAGGCTCATCATCCACATCATAGACATTTTCTTTATGGTTGCTTAAGAGAGGGTACAAATTGCTTGTTACATTTTTATGGGTATTTTTGGTAACTGTACTTGCACTTCCATCCACATAAGGTGCGGGAGGTGAGCGTGAACTGCTGGCAATACTCTCCACAATGCTACCTTGCTGCACGTGCACGCCATTTTGCGGCTCGCCCGTATTGCAATTTAGCATCGCAGATGTATTCTCTGGCAATGCACTCGTGACGCTAGTTTGCATCGCTTGCACATTTTTAAGCCACGCATCCCCTTCATGCTGCCACAATTTTAAACATTCATAATATTTAACCTTTTTCTCTCGGGAACGGATCAGACTGATGTGATCCCGGACATTATCTAATACATCTTTAGCAAAACTACCAATTCTGGGAAACGGTCTAACACTCTTTATCGTCATTTTAAACCATACATCACAATAACTTATTGCATAAGTACCGTACTTAGTATGCATAATACGACGAGCCGTTCCGATCGGCGCCTCCATTAGCAGCACATCATTGTCTAACATCTCTACTGTTTGTGCGGCTCCCATTCTGAGACAAAATCCTACGCTTTTCAATAAAGATTTAAACTGGTGAAAGACAATCATGATACTTTCACTTACCTGTGGACGATTTAAGTCAGCGGCGCCCACACACCTGGATAAGATTTGAAAAAGGCAACTTCCACACCCGGATAAGATTTAGTAAGGCAACTTCCACACCTATGGAAGTTTGTATGTCGGCTACTTCCATGCACCTCTCTACAACAAAGACATCATGTACACCTGCTACTGTGTATAGAATGGTAAGCTGCTTACCGAGCGGCTAGACTAACCCTTGCACCTAGCCCTTAAGGATCATACGATACCCATAACTGTAGGGAACAAGTTACCCTTACCAACAAATGCTCACTGTTGCACACTTTTTCCTGTGCAGAAAAATACAGATATTGATAACAATTGAAAAATGTAAACCTCAACGGCTTTATTTAAACACGTGGCAGCACAACCGGAAGTACATATATGCTATTGTGCGACCAGTCGCATACACAATAATGCGACTACCACACAACCGTTTGACAACCTCTTTTAGCTGCGTACACAAAAGTGCGTCTTTGCTGTGCGCAAAACTGTGACTCAGCTGTGTACTCAATACTGCGGCACCCCTTTAAACGTTAGGTTCTATCAACAAAGGAAAACAAACTTTTTCCTCTCTTTTCCCTGGATTCTAGTCAGCTTCCTTGGCTCACACGGAACGGATAGTGATCTTTCAGCACAAAGCGGTTGCAAGGTAAACCCTGCATGTGGCCACTCCACCCTTTGCTGAGATATCGATAGCCGTATGTACCGTGTGAGTAGGTATGCGATTTCAGTACGAGCCCCCAGCTAACGATACTGGATTAGAACCTCTATATACCCCTACCTATACCTTCTAATAATCCTACCTAAAAACCTCTAAGGATGACGCTAATTTGCATACGCAGTCATACAGTAAATAGAGACTCCAGACTTAGAACATGTGGTTCCAAAGCACAAAGTATTATTCAAGTAAAAGTACAGTCAGTTACACGCTATTGATCCAGACACAATTTGTCGCAAAGGAATTATACAGCCCCTAGTACAGTATACATACGCAGCACTTCCGGACCAGATGTTAGGCATCAGCAAGAAACCCCTCGTCTATCAGCATTCAGCATAAAGACTAAAAACCCAGCATTTGAGCACACATATTTATACCCCCCAGAAATAGACAAAACAATAGAGATGTTTGTTGCTGATGTCATTGTTTCCCAAGGGGGATACATCTGTTACAGAGCGTTTAACACGCTGATTCAAATAGACCCAACCTAGCCTCTAACAACTGGGGGTCTCTGGATTCCTGCCACATGCAACATCCTAACAGTTGTTCATATTATATACATTTTGTTGCTTGAAGTCTCTGCGGTCCATAAGTCGAGAATGCATGATGCGATCTCCATACCGATAATACCGGAATTCTGTTGAAAGAGTACGCATCAGTACAAAACCAAACACGGCTTACTTAGCATGTATAAAACCTTAGTTACCAAATAATCTTTATTTCACAGCATTTATACTAAGTGAACAAACTTAAATCTTATACCTTAAAGCTTATGGAACCTTGTATGTGAATATGTAATGTGTGAGTATACGGGGTTTAATATAAAGATGCTAGTTAACTGGGGACAGATGCATGCGCATTTAGCTACTAAACAGCGACTAGTTAACAGCGCAATTGTGCGTATTAATGTGTATATGAGAAATGATGAAAGATGCAATCACATGGTGCTAATAGTAATATCGCCATATGTACTTAATTGTGAGTTTATCTAAAATGGCGCTTGGGCGGCCATTCGCAAAATGGCGTCTTGCAATCTCATTTCCAAGATGGCATCTTGCGGCCAGTTGCAAGATGGCGTTGCCGCGAATCAATTTTAAACTGATCTTGTCTCAGCCGATTATCCAGCTTCGAAAGTACACATACAGGATATCACATTAATAAGCTTAGGTTCACTCTATACATACTGTATACTTCTAATAAAACCTCATGCTAAACATATGAATGCCAACCTGCTCCCTCTATGTGTTATAGGTAGTTAAACTAAATATTCCAAGTTGTAGTTAGCAGAATCTCTAATGGTTAAACTATAAATTCAAAAGAGAGCACAATGTCCCTGGGAGTACTCACAATTCACTGTACAGCCTTTCATTGGTGCATAAATGACACTGAAGTGTACTACTGGTATCCAAAATGGTGTCGCTATCTCTGCCTGTGGGTCCACTGCACAGTTCTGTGTTATACACTACTGCTGTATATCCTGCTGCAGGCTTCTCTCATTGTACAGCAGTATGCTGGCTGCCCTGAGATTACAGACTTCTATGTGCTGACTGATCTCAGGGGGTCATTCAGACCCATTCGCAAGCGTTGATAGCTCGCAACCCGGTCAATGTTCCCCCACTGGGCATGCGCACGTCGGAGCCGGCTCCGACGTGCGCATGCGCGAGACCCGGCTAGTGATGAGTGCTCCGACGCTAGGGGTCTCGCACCAAAGGGGGCGAGCTGTCGATAGTGAGTGACAGCTCGCCCCATTTGAGAGGCGAACAGGGGGCGTGGCCGACCAAACGGAGGTTTTCCCGAAGGAACGCCTGCCATTTGGGGGCGGTCCCACTGACACCAGCATCAGTGATGTCAGTGGGGAGCTTCCAGCTCGATCAGAGCAGGAAGCTCCCTGGGGCTTGCGAGTGCCGAGACCCAACCTTAGGGTCTCGTCGCAAGCCCCGATGGTCACGATGGTCTTGACCATCGCGACCATCACCCTGGTCGGTCGCTAAAGCTGTGGGTGGTAACTACAAGATGCAAGCGATCGCCCTCATTCAGAGTGACCGCAAGCATCTAACGACCACCTCTGAATGAGGTCCTCAGTCTTTACTGTGGTGCTTCTCACTTGACATGTGCTGTAATGCTTGGGGTACCTGTTCAGATGCCAGCACTTGTCTTTGCAGCATGTACACTCTCTCCTCTCCTTTGGGCTGCAGCAGCTTTAATAGATCTGTGTCCTATCAGTTTCTCTTGTCCTGCTGCCTTACATGGAAGAGGTCTCTTCACAGTCACCCCGATCAGCGGCTGATCCCTGCTCTCTGTGCCCTCAGTCACAGCACTCTTCAGCACACAACATGGCTCCTGACACGCTCCTCTCTCTCTTCCTTGGTTTTACTTTCAATCCTGGGCTGTGTAGTGCTGCTCCTGGGTCCTAGAGTTCCTCTTCACTGCCGATCCAGACCATTCCCCAGCACAGGGCAGCACATCAAAGCAGTGGCATACCTATAATGAGTGCAGTGTGTGCGGGGCCCACGGGCCCCCGAGTTCAGTGGGGCCCCGCACCGCACACACGGCCATTTACCGGTGTTCTGCACACGCTCTAGTGCCTGGAGGCTACTAAGGCTCCGGTGGCTGGTCAGCCACGTCAGTCGGCTGCCAGCCACCATGGAGAGAGGAGGGTGCCCCCCACGGTGAGTGCACACGGGCCCCCTCCTCTCTTAAGATGCCCCTGCATAAAAGTCCACATTAATGAGATCCTTATGGGGTATCACACACCCACCCACTGCACACATACATGCTACGCACACACACATTCTGCACACATACTGTACATACTGCACACCCACCCACTTCACACATACATACTGCACACACACCCACTGCACACATACATACTGCACACACCCACTGCACACGTACATACTGCACACATACATACTGCACACCCACCCACTGCACACATACATACTGTACACCCACCCACTGCACACATACAGTACATACTGCACACATACATACTGCTCTAATACCCACTGCACACATACATACTGCACACATACATACTGCACACCCACCCACTGCACACATACATACTGCACACCCACTGCACACATACATACTGCACACATTACTACTGCACACATACATTACTACTGCACACATATACATAGTACACAGTAATTATACGTTTGTGTAAATATGTAGTTGCATAGTTATATACATATGTGAGCATGCTTTAGGTATGTGTATAGCTTTTCCTATGAGAACACGCCCCTTAATGTTTTTTGTTTTGCGCGCCGAAAGGCGTGCACAACAGGACCCCTAGGGGCACCCCCCAAAAAAATTTGCTTACCTGAATAAAATTGGGCTTGCGAGAGACCAGAAATATGAGCAGCAGCACAGAGCATCCTGCCAGGATATGTGCAATGAAGTGCAAATACGTTTAATACAGAAATTAGTTGTGTATATTGGACACATAGATACATATTTATACATACATATTTACATGGTACATACCAGGCATAAAGCTATGTATAAAAAATATACAGTGTATATAGGCTGAATCAATATTCAATCATAATGTGGCACAAAATGGCTACCCTCACTCTTTGTTAGTGACAGGTGCTATGCAGATCTCAATCAAGTGATAAAGTTTTAAGTGGTTGATTCTCATAGGATTGGACACAAGTGGACTTCAGTGAGCCTGCTCCCATATACACCCCAAACATCTCTGTGTGATGGTGCAGACTCTGCATACAATCTTCTGACAAACTCTCCATGCTTAAATAGCAAACCTTCTTCAGATCAAAGATGTCTTTCAGGAACTGAAGAACTTGATCCTACATTAATCCTCCCTCTTCTTCAGAATCAAAAAATTAAAATACATTTACAAACTAATCAATCCTTCGTTCCTTTCCCTGCCTTCAACTACTACATAAACATACTCCATCTTCTTCAGGCCTCTGATCTAGTTCTTGATTAAAGAAAATATTCTTTGTTTCTCTATAAGGTCGTATAGTTTATTAAACTGCTATACTGTATGCCACTGCAGTGCCACTCTGTTTCCTAGATGTGCCATGTTGGAAGCTGAACTGCCATGTTTGTGATGCACACAGCTGTCACTTAGCTTAGTCAAGATGTATAGGAAAGATTCCTGGACTGCACACCCTGAATATATATAATGGGAGGTGCTACCTGTTGAGACTTATTGCAGGCACAGAAACAGACAGAACACAGGTGCACAACTCCAAATTACTGATTATATATAAATACATTATGCAATTAAATTTTGCAATCAATAGAGGTTTTTAGCATAATCATGGCCAAGGTTATGGGCCTGCCCACCATATCCAGGTACCCTCTGTAGGGTAGGTCCCTATCATACTAGGGTTCATATCCAGAGTGCAGGACACCTCTAAATCGGTGCAGCCGGGCCACCCCAGGGAATCGCTATAATGAGAAAAGTGAAATGTGAAGTAAGAAAGATAAGAGCAGCTATGGCTGCATAGAAAGGTGAAAATACAAATATAATAAAAACAAACAGTAAACTGTAAAAATTGTGCAAAAAAGAAAGCATGTGTTATAATGCGATGCCATGAGGCAGACCAACCATAGCAATCCAGGGGACCCATGCCCCTAAAATCAACCCAAAGTTGCACTACAGTATATAACTTGTAGGACTTACCTAAAATTGTGCCTATTACTAGTGTGCATATTAGGGGTGAGCGGGTTCGGATTTCTGAAATCCGAACCCCCCCGAGCCCCCCCGATCCGAGTCCGATCCGAGTCAGGCTCGACTTTTCCCGCCTGACTCGGATCTGAAATCGAGGAAAAACGTCATCATCCCGCCTTCCGAGTCTCGCGGGTTTTGGATCCTATATAAGGTACCCGCGTCGGCGCCATTTTCTCACTCGGCTGTGGACAGTGAAGAGGGAGGGTGGGAGTTAGGGCTGGCTGGGCTGTGTAGTGTAGTGTAGTGCTGCTGTTGTCCACTACTTCAAAGTCCATAGGGGCTGGCTGTGTTGGGCTGTGCTGCTGTTGTTAATAGGGGCTGTGTCCACTACTTCAAAGTCCATAGGGGCTGGCTGGACTGTGTTGTGCAGTCAGTTCTCCATAGGGGCTGTGTCCACTCCAAGTCCTGTGCAGTGCCTGTGCAGTGTCCCAGTCCTAAAGGGGTGCTGTAGTGTTGTCCAGGGGGTGCTCTGTCCATCAGGGGTGCTCCCCCCAAGTGCTAAAAAAATAATATATTTTCTGTGTTTGTGAATTGTGTGCGCAGTAGCCGCACGTGCATCAACAAAGTAGTGCCAAGCGTGCGCCTGTGTCATAAGTAAAGGGCCGGCTGGCTTGACCGTTAAAGGGTGCTGTAACCCCCAAAGTACACTCCAGTCCAAACCAAAAAAAAAATTATTTTCTGTGTTTGTGAATTGTGTGCGCAGTAGCCGCACGTGCATCAACAAAGTAGTGCCAAGCGTGCGCCTGTGTCATAAGTAAAGGGCCGGCTGGCTTGACCATTAAAGGGTGCTGTAACCCCCAAAGTACACTCCAGTCCAAACCAAAAAAAAATTATTTTCTGTGTTTGTGAATTGTGTGCGTAGTAGCCGCACGTGCATCAACAAAGTAGTGCCAAGCGTGCGCCTGTGTCATAAGTAAAGGGCCGGCTGGCTTGACCGTTAAAGGGTGCTGTAACCCCCAAAGTACACTCCAGTCCAAACCAAAAAAAAAAATATTTTCTGTGTTTGTGAATTGTTTGCGCAGTAGCCGCACGTGCATCAACAAAGTAGTGCCAAGCGTGCGCCTGTGTCATAAGTAAAGGGCCGGCTGGCTTGACCGTTAAAGGGTGCTGTAACCCCCAAAGTACACTCCAGTCCAATCCAAAAAAAAAATGATTTTCTGTGTTTGTGAATTGTGTGCGCAGTAGCCGCACGTGCATCAACAAAGTAGTGCCAAGCGTGCGCCTGTGTCATAAGTAAAGGGCCGGCTGGCTTGACCGTTAAAGGGTGCTGTAACCCCCAAAGTACACTCCAGTCCAAACCAAAAAAAAAATTATTTTCTGTGTTTGTGAATTGTGTGCGCAGTAGCCGCACGTGCATCAACAAAGTAGTGCCAAGCGTGCGCCTGTGTCATAAGTAAAGGGCCGGCTGGCTTGACCGTTAAAGGGTGCTGTAACCCCCAAAGTACACTCCAGTCCAAACCAAAAAAAAAATAATTTTCTGTGTTTGTGAATTGTGTGTGCAGTAACCGCACGTGCATCAACAAAGTAGTGCCAAGCGTGCGCCTGTGTCATAAGTAAAGGGCCGGCTGGCTTGACCGTTAAAGGGTGCTGTAACCCCCAAAGTACACTCCAGTCCAAACCAAAAAAAAAATATTTTCTGTGTTTGTGAATTGTGTGCGCAGTAGCCGCACGTGCATCAACAAAGTAGTGCCAAGCGTGCGCCTGTGTCATAAGTAAAGGGCCGGCTGGCTTGACCGTTAAAGGGTGCTGTAACCACCAAAGTACACTCCAGTCCAAACCAAAAAAAAAATTAATTTCTGTGTTTGTGAATTGTGTGTGCAGTAGCCGCACGTGCATCAACAAAGGAGCAGCGCCAAGCGTGCGACTGTGTCCAATAAGTAAAGAGCCGGCTGGCTCATTTCTTAAAGGCTGGTGTAACCCACAAAGTGCACTACTCTCCAGCAAAAATAAAAAAATATTTTCTGTGTTTAGCCGCACGTATATATCAAATCGATATAACATAAATAGAGGACCAAACTTTCTCCGAAAAAAATAAAATAGAGAAAGATCAAGAACCACTTCCTCCTAGTGCTGAAGCTGCTGCCACTAGTCATGACATAGACGATAACATGCCATCAACGTCGTCTGCCAAGGCGATGCCCAATGTCATAATAGAGGGCACATACAATCCCAAATGACAAAGTTCAGGAAAATTACCTTGAAAAAAACATTTAAATCAGCTGAAGAGAAACGTAAACTTGCCAATATGCCATTTACGACACGGAATGGCAAGGAACGGCTAAGGTCGATCCCTAGTATGTTCATGACTAGTGGTTCAGCTTCACATGACGATGGAAGCCCTCCTCCCACTAAAAAAATCAAAAGAGTTAAGCTGGCAAAAGCACAGCGAAGAACTGTGCTTTCTAAGAAGATATCACAAATCCCCAAGGAGAGTCCAAGTGTGGTGGTGGTTGCGATGCCTGACCTTCCCAGCACTGGACGGGAAGAGGTGGCTCTTTCCACCATTTGCACGCCCCCTGCAAGTGCTGAAAGGAGCACCCACAGTCCACTTGCTGATATGCCAATTGAAGATGTCACTGTTGAAGTACAACAGGATGAGGATACTGGTGTAGCTGGCGCTGAGGAGGAAGTTGGCGAGGAGGATTCTGATGGTGATGTGGTTTGTTTAAATCAGGCTCCGGGGGAGACAGTTGTTGTCCGTGGGATGAAAAAGCCCATCACGGTCATGCCTGGGCAGAAGACCAAACATTCCACCTCTTTGGTCTGGCAATATTTCTATCCAAATCCGGACAACAACTGTCTTGCCATATGTACCATATGTAAAGGTGAAATAAGTAGGGGTAGGGACGTCAACCACCTAGGAACATCCTCCCTTATACGGCACCTGCAGTGCGTTCATAAAAAGTTACTGTCAAGTTCAGAAACTTTGGCTAAGACCGTAAGCAGTCCAGGGACACCTAAGTCCCGTTGTCCTGTTGTATCCAAGCGCCTGCAAACCACACCGTCAACTCCCTCCTCGTCAATTTCCTCCTTAGTCAGGATCGGAAGTAGTCCTGCAGGCCATGTCACTGGCATGACTGACTCTCCTATCCGGGATTCCTCCGGAGGATCCTGCATTGCTACGCCTACTACTGCCGCTGCTGCTGTTGCTGCTGCTGGGAGTCGTTCATCATCCCAGAGAGGAAGTAGGAACACCACTACTTTTACTAAAGAATTGATCCTCCAACAGTCCTTAGCGAGGAGGATGAAGTACGACAGCAGTCATCCTGAAGCAAAACGTATAACTGAGGCCTTGACTGCTATGTTGGTGTTAGATGTGCATCCGGTATCCGCCATTAGTGCAGTGGGATTTAAACAATTGATGGAGGTAGTGTGTCCCCGGTTCCAAATCCCATCTAGATTCCACTTCACTAGGCAGGCGATACCGAGACTGTACAGAAACGTCAGAAAAAGTGTCCTCAGTGTCCTGAAAAATGCCGTTGTACACAATGTCCACTTAACCACGGACACGTGGACAAGTGGAACAGGGCAGACTAAGGACTATATGACTGTGACAGCCCACTGGGTAGATGTATCACCTTACGCAGCAACAGCAGCAGCGTCACCAGTAGCAGCATCTCAGAAACGCCAGCTCGTTCTAAGGCAGGCTACGCTGTGTATCACCGGTTTCAGTAAGAGGCACACCGCCGACAACCTCTTAGAGAAACTGAGGGAAATCATCGCCCAGTGGCTTACCACACTTAGACTCTCCTGGGGATTTGTGATATCTGACAACGCCACCAATATTGTGCGGGCATTACATCTGGGCAAATTCCAGCACGTCCCATGTTTTGCTCACACAATAAACTTGGTGGTGCAGAATTTTCTGAAAAGCGACAGGGGCGTGCAGGAGACGCTTTGGGTGGCCCGAAAAATTTCTGGCCACTTTCGCCATTCAGCGACTGCGTGCCAAAGACTGGAGCACCAGCAAACACTCTTGAACCTGCCCCGCCATCACCTGAAGCAAGAGGTTGTGACGCGGTGGAACTCAACCCTCTATATGCTTCAGAGGATGGAGGAGCAGCAAAAGGCCATACAAGCCTATACATCCACCTATGACATAGGCAAAGGAGGGGGTATGCACCTGACTCAAGCGCAGTGGAGAATGATTTCCGTGTTGTGCAAGGTTCTCCAGCCCTTCGAACTTGCCACACGTGAAGTCAGTTCAGACACTGCCAGCTTGAGTCAGGTCATTCCCCTCATCAGGCTTTTGCAGAAGCAGCTGGAGAAAGTGAAGGAGGAGCTAAGACGGAGCGATTCCGCTCGGCATGTGGGACTTGTGGATGAAGCCCTTCATTCGCTTTGCCAGGATTCCAGGGTGGTCAATCTGTTGAAATCAGACCACTACATTTTGGCCACCGTGCTCGATCCTAGGTTTAAAGCCTAATGTGGTGTCTCTCTTTCCGGCCGACACAAGCCTGCAGAGGTGCAAAGACCTGCTGGTGAACACACTGTCAGCTGAAGCGGAACGTGACACGTCAACAGCTCCTTCTTCATTTTCTCCCGCAACTGGGGCTGCCAGGAAAAAACTTAGGTATCCTAAGCAACCCGCTGGCGGTGATGCAGGGCAGGCAGGACCAAGTTTGGACATCTGGTCCGGACTGAAAGACCTGGCGACAATTTCTGACATGTCTACTGTCACTGCATATGATACTGTCACCATTGACAGAATGGTGGAGGATTACATCAGTGACAGCATCCAAGTAGGCATGTCAGACAGTCCATACCTGTACTGGCAGGAAAAAGAGGCAATTTGGAGGCCCCTGTACAAACTGGCTCTATTTTACCTGAGTTGCCCCCCCTCCAGTGTGTACTCCGAAAGAGTGTTTAGTGCAGCCGGGAACCTTGTCAGCGAAAGGCGTAGGAGGTTGCTTCCACAGAATGTGGAGAAGATGATGTTCATCAAAATGAAGTATCAGCTCTTCCAGGGAGACCAGCCTCCAGAACGTACAGAGGGACCTGTGGTGGTGGATTCAAGTGGGGACGAGTTAATACTTTGTGAGGATGAGGATGTACACACTGAAGAGGGTGAGGAATCGGTGGATGAGGAGGATGAGGATGACATCTTGCCTCCGTAGAGCCAGTTCGTGCAGGGACACATTAATTGCCAGCTTGTTTTGTGGGGGCCCAAACGAACCAATCATTTCAGCCACAGTCGTGTGGCAGACCCTGGCGCTGAAATGATTGGTTTGTTAAAGTGTGCATGTCCTGTTTATACAACATAAGGGTGGGAGGGCCCAAGGACAATTCCATCTTGCACCTCTTTTTTTTCTTTGCATTATGTACAGTTTGGGGCCTAGTTTTTCAAACTGCCATCCTGTCTGCCACTGCAGTATCACGCCTAGATGGGTCACGTGTTTGTGCCGCCCACTCGTGTCGCTTAGCATAGTCATCCAGCTACCTCGGTGCAACCTTTTGGACATAAAAACACTATTGTGAGGTGTGAGGTGTTCAGAATAGACTGGAAATGAGTGGAAATTAAGGTTATTGAGGTTAATAATAGCATAGGAGCAGAAAAACCTACAAATTCTGTGATTTTAGCTGTTTTTATGCTTTTTTTCAAAAAAATACAGATCCAAAACACAAAACCCAGAACCCAAAACACGGAAGGGTGGTTTTGGCAAAACCAATCCAGATCCAAAACACGAAGAAAGATCCAGATCCAAAACCAAAACACAAAACACGAAAAGTGGCCGGTGCACACCCCTAGTGCATATACAACCAGACTCCATGCTTTAAAACCAATAAGGGAGGGGTGCTAGTCCAGGCTGAAGTTGTCTCCTTTCCTTCAGGTGTGCAATAAAGCACATTAAATACAGTGTATAGGAAAGATTCCTGGACTGCACACCCTACTATTCAATAAAGGAGTGTATAACGTTCTCTGACATCAGCCCAGGGGTTAGCACCACTTCCAATTGGCTTACACCCAGTGGTCGAGGTGGGAATTTGTAGTGGGGGTATGGAAAAATGAAGGTCGTAAACATGTGGGCTCAGGCTGTGTATTTACACACACATCGCCGCCAGAGCAGCGGCAATGTGTGTGTTAATCAGCAGCCAATGAGAGTCAGATACTCTCAATGACTACTGCAGTGCAAACTGCAAGAGCCGCACTGGAGCTCACTCATGAGCTCCGCCTTCCTTCTCCTGCAGTGGGTAATGGGAGAGACATCATGACGTCCCTCCCATAATGCAGAGCACGCCAGCCCAGGAGGACTGATGTGTGGACGAATGCTGGAGCCGGAGTGGGGATTCAGGTAATTTTTTTTTAAAGTATTTATTTATTTTTTGACGGCACTACTGGGGGGCACTACTGCGGGGGGACGACTACTACTGGGGGCACTACTGGGGGGAGCTACTACTGGGGGCACTACTGGGGGGGACTACAACTGGGGACACTGTATTGGGAGGGGAGATCTCTACTGGGGACTACTACTGGGGGGGCTTACTAGGGGGGGCACTGCATTGGGAGGGGAGACCTCTACTGGGAAATACTACTGAGGGTGCTTACTACTGGGGGCACTAAATAGGGAGGACCACTACAGGGGGCACTGTTTAAGAGGCACTGGATAGGGGAGATCACTACTGGGGGCCTGCATAAGGGGGACCATTACTGGGGGCACTATATAAGGGGCATACTACTGAGGGCACAAGGGCCACTGCACTGGAGGGACCACTACTGGGGGCACTAAATAAGGGGGACTACTACAGGGGGCAGTGTATAAGGGGCACTGCATAGGGGGGATCACTACTGGGGGCCTGCATATGGGGGACCACTACTACTGGGGGCACTATATAAAGGGCACTGCATAGGGGGTACCACTACTAGGGACACTGCATGGGTGGGACTAATACTGGGGGCACTATATAAGGGGCACTGCATAGGGGGGACCACACATTAAGGTGCAGAGTGATGAGAAAGGGGTGTGTCATGTTAACACGTCCATTTTAAAGTGACCATGCCCTCATGACCATACCCATTATTCGGCGCATAGGGGGGGCTTGCCCTGAGTTCCAACTACCCTAATTACGCCTCTGTACACACAGTAGTGCCCATTACACATATGCACTTTGAATTCTCCCATAGAATTCACATGAAAAAAAATACACATTGTCACCGATAACAAATTACAAACAAACACATTCTCCACAGGAATAAATAAACACACACATGCCCCCACAGGAATAAATACACACACACACACACACACACACACACACACACACACACACACACACACACACACAGGCCCCCACAGGAATACACACACACACAGGCCCCCACAGTAGCAAATACACACACAGGCCCGCACAGTAATAAATACACACACACAGGCCCCCACAGTAATAAATACATACACACAGGCCCCCACAGTAATAAATACACACACACAGGCCCCCATAGTAATAAATACACACACACAGGCCCCCACAGTAATAAACACATACATATAGGCCCCTACAGGAATAAATACACACACATACACAGGCCTCCACAGTAATAAATACACACACATAGGCCCCCACAGTAATAAATACACACACACACACACACACACAGGCCCCCACAGTAATAAATACACACACACACACACACGCCCCCACAGTAATAAATACACACACACACACACACAGGCCTCCACAGTAAGAAATACACACACACATACAGGCCCCCACAGTAATAAATAAACACACACACACAGGCCCCCACAGTAATAAATACACACACACACACAGGCCCCCACAGTAATAAATAAATACACACACACACACACTCAGGCCCCCACAGTAATAAATAACACACACACACACAGCCCCCCCAGTAATAAATACACAGACATAGGCCCCACAGGAAAAACACACACCCTAGAAGGTATTACTCACTAATCAGTCAACAGAGCTGCAGAGACATGCTACAGGTAGGCAGGTTGTCTCCTATGATGGTGTCTGTGGGTGGCAGATGTAGAGAGGGATCCAGAGGCAGTGTATAGTCACAGAAGGAGTGGAGATGAGAAGAGTAGCAGGGAGGGGAGTTCCGATCATCAACCCGCAACCCCAAGGGAGCATGAAGCAGCAGCAGTCAAATGAGGAGCAGGGGAGGTTAGGCACAGAGGGTGTGGAGATGGGGTTGTGAGCAGGACCGGAGTTCCATCAAGCGGCAACCTACACTCCATGGGAGCCAGGATCAGCAGCTGTCAAATAAGGAGAAGGGGAGGGGAGTGGAGAACAGGGACCGCATTTCTGACCATTGTAATCTGCAACCGCGCCGGATACAGGAGGAGCAGCAATCAATTGAGGAGGAGAGTTGTGGAGGCACTGAGGGAGTGGAGATGATGAGGGGAGCGGGGAGCAGGGACCGCAGTGCCCACTGGTAACCTGCAACCCCGCGGGAGACAAGAGCAGCAGTCAATTGAGGAGGAGGGGAGGCACAGAGGGAGTGTGTCTTTGAGGAAGGCAGTGCCGGAGATCCATCCAGTAGCAACAGCAGGCAAGGGCCATCCAGCCTCCGGGCCCTGTGAGCAGCAGAACTTCCATTGGGAAGCAGCATTATACAGGCAAGTGGTAAGCAGGGCTCTGGAGTGTGTGGCTGTATGAGTCACACGTGCAGCCACTCCCCCGCTGTGCAGAAGCTCACTGTAGTTTACAGACACAGCAACTTCTGGCTGGGTCAGTGCAAATCGAAGTGCCGGTATGTCATACTGCCGCATACTGGCACACTTCGACCACTGCTTACACCTCAAAGAGGTGTATTCAAATGCCCCGGGTGTGTAAATTGTCAATTTATGCAGACTGGCAATAGGTTTTGTCATCCTGTCACCGATAAGACCTTTTACTTAAAATATTGTATGACTTGTGAATCTAAGTTTATTGTCTACGTGATTATCTGTCCCTGTAACATATTATATGTGGGTAAAACCACACGCATGCTTACACGCATACACCTATAGCTAAACATATTTTTCTGTGTGGACATTCGATTAAAAACTTAAAATTTATGCCTTTGGATCATATTCCACCACCCCATAGGGGAGGCGATAGACATCGTTCTGTACTCCAACGCGAATGTGAATGGATATACAAGATGAATTCCATTTCCCCCTATGGTCTTAATGGGGAATTGTTATTTACTCCATTTATCTAAAGTGACTGGCTCTGAATTCTGTATATCATGAATTACCGATATAAATAATCTCCTATCATGTTTTTTATTTATTATCCATGTTCTTCACCTTTTGTTGAACAATAGACATATTACAGACTTACTGTCTTTATTATCATGTTTGCTTGTTCTTTTATGTCATATGGTATGTGTAAAAGCTCAATTAAGGTGTATTAAGACATAAACAGTCTTCTATAAAATGCTGCTAATCAGGTGTTTCATGTAATGCTGATGGATTAACTCAGACTAATTTCTAATTTTGTAAATTTGGTTTGTTTTGATGTTAGTGTACTTTATCTGCAGGATTGCTGCACTCCCTCTGCATGTGTCGTGCCGTGATGCGCTGATCATATAGATTAACTGGAGAAGCATTAATTAACTGAAACTTAAACAGGTACACAATGAGTTGTTGATTATCTTATGTATTGTTTATTAGATCACTGTTGTTATGGACGCGGTTACCATGACTATCCTGTTCACTTCCGGTGGAAGGTTCCATTCAGGCTCCTTGTCTCCGTTATAGGCAGCGTGTTGCTTCAGTCGGCTGGATGTTGACAGCCGTGTTCCCGCAGCGTCACTTGTGGTATGACGGAACACACTGTGTGACCTCCGGGGACACAGTAGAGCAGATTGGTTCCACTGCCGGCTTGTAAACTGGTTGGTGATTGGGGACAGCGTGGATGCCAGCATACACAGGTGGATGCAATTGGTGATTAGCACTTTGGTATATTAAAGTCTAAGGTTTTATGATTACTTGTGGCTGACCCTTGTATATATATACAGGGGTTAAAGTGGGCCGGAACGGGGCGGAACTGCGTTCCATCACTTCTATTTAGTACATATAACAATGGTTAACTCAGCGCTCAAAATTTCCTATTTAATGATGGTCTGTTTCCCTGAATGTATACATATGACAATGGTCTGTATTGATTGAATACTTCTTTACTATCAATGCACTAGGATACAAAAACAATCTGTGTCTGGTAATCCTAACAATGCAGTATAATACACATACAATCTGTGTCTGGTATTTCAATATAAGGTTGAATAAAAACAGCTCTCCTTAGAGAACTCTGTATACACTGAGTCTGTAATAATGCACTAGTATTGAAGATATGCCAAGGTACTGCTGAGAATAAAGTTTTATAGTAAGTGGGTGTTTTGTGATGCGACCATGGAATTACGCTGATGCTGTGTACAGTTGGTGTGTGCAGCGGCGTCCCGATGTGCACTCTGTATGTATACAAAGTCTAGATAAGTCTTCCAATGGGTGTCGTGGCCCGGGGTACCTTCTGGTCAGGACGGAGGATGCCACTCAGACCGGGGGGCAGGGGTTCTGGATTTGGGTGTGTGGCTGATGCCTAGGTCACAAAGATAAACTCAAATTAATAATCACAATGGAAACTTTAACACCTAAGGGATTGAACATAGACAAAGAGGTGAGATCTATCATTTGCGATTGATCACCCAATCATCCCGTTTAGCCCACCTTGTCAAAATCATATAGGGAACATCGTTAAACCAAAAGAGTGTATACACTATGTGAATATCATGAATGCACCTCCCTATTACCACATATTTATTTTTGTATACCAATACACCAAGCCAAATTTTCTATCATGACGTGCAGCCCAGAAATATACACATGTACATATACAGGTGTACCTGTAAAAAGAACTTTTACCCAGCAACAAAGGGATATTATTAAGCATCAGCAGCTATATAAATTTATTTTTCCGTTTATACATGTAACCCTGGTTAAGGGTTAACATAAGTACTGTACTCATAAATGATTGTAATATTTATAAATTTACAATTTGTGAGGTAAAGTATATGTATTTACTGTATATATATATATATATATATATATATATATATATATATATCTAATTGTATTCATGTACATGGCACTTCTATAATTTATGTATACAGGTATATCTATTTTATGTAATTACATGGAATTGTATATGGTACTTCTTTCTTTGGTGGGGATGTGTCTCATTGTATGGGATATACATACACTAGAAGAATGGGCGGAGTGATTTAGCTGGGAGTATTTTGGTACCTGTCAGAAAAAGAAGGGCAGGGACAGAGAGAGATAAGAAGAGCTGCCAGCAGACTGAGAGGTCTGGAGTGCTCACCCCCCTGTGTCCCAGGTGACAGCAGAGCGGTGGACGGGCTTCCAGCTGCTGGAAGTAGTGCTGGGGCAGGTTGGCAGTGGCTGTGGTGCCCTACCACTTGTGAGTGATCTCCTTACACGGCCCTCACCCAGGGCTTAGCAGCAGCACAGGTGAGGAGTGCATGGCATATGGGAGTAATAGGGGAAATTACCCTGGGCACAGTTAGAGGAGAAATTTGGCAGAGCCCTTTCAGATTCTCCTCAGTGGATATTAAAGGCAGAAAATACTAACAGATATCTATCTACCTGTAACTAACAGGTAGCGGTTGGAAATAGAGTAAAGCCCCCTTCAGCTGATCGGGCATAGGTAGGAGATAGAGGACAGCTTCCAGCAAATAGCCAGTTCTGCCAGCCCAGTAAAGAGTGGTATCCAGGTATTGTACATAGCAGTAGTAAGCAGAGGTTCATCACTATTGGCTGTCAGTGAGTAAATCATATGTACTGTATACATACAGCTACGGTATAGTGAGAGAGAGCTGTGCAGTCACACCAATAGCAGGCCGTGTTACCTGCACTTACTAGCCTCATGTACTGTATCTCTAATGCTCTCTCATTAATACCAGACTGAATAAAGAGTTGGTGGAGAGAATAATTTACGCCACTTATTCAGACAAAGCTGAAAACTGGTATATTGACATTTTATCACACAGTAAAGTAACTATTCAGTTTTGGCTTCTGATAGCAGAGATCCACAGGAAATATTTCTGCATCTTGGGTTAAATATATTGTTATCTCTAAAAAAAACAAAACAAAAAATTAACACTCAGGAGGGAAGAGTGTTATATTCACGTGAAATACTTACCTTGCTAAGGAACTACAACAGGTCTTTTAGAACTTAGTATTAAGGAGGATATCTACATTGATATATTGTTATTATTTATGCATGATGTTACTGCATTGTTCACATAAACATATGTATGTCAATTGTGACAACTTTGGGTTATTAGCTTGGTAGATTGGTGTTAGTGGTGCAGTGATTAGATGCAGAATTAGAGTCCACACATTGCATTCCAGTAAAACAAATGAAAAATGGTGCTTTTACTTCAGCATGGACATCAGGAAACAGAAATAAAATAATAAACAACCTAGCCCTTTCTTAGGGCACTAGCTCACGTCTTGAGCCTTCTCTATAGAAGCAGCTAATCTGCATGAAAGTCTCTCACAGTCTCTGAGATTGGTGGTCCTTCCTGCCACATGCAGGACTGGACACTGGCCTCCTGGCCTGGTATAGCTTTCTCAGCTTGTTGGCTGCCGCCTCTCACAAAGACAGTGTCAGAGGTATATGGATCTGCCTGCCTCCTTGCAGGTATGATCCTGACCACCTGGTCTGCTTCACTCATACTGCAGCCCCACCTGGACTGTCTGGCTGTGTCCACCAGCAGCCTCACCTGGACTCTGGTCATACGGCAGCCATTATACATCTTTCCACAATGCTTTTCTACTCTGTGTGGGAGGGTCTGTCCTGCCCCACACAGAATCTGCTGCTCACCAGTGCCACCTCTGGTGATACTGCCTCACAATATACAACACAAAGTCAGGACGTTAACCTTCTAGGCACCGCCTCCATGTTACGTCATTTGCAGCGAGTTCATGCAATTTGATTAACAAAATTATAATATGTAAATTAATAACAAGCAGTCCAGTATCAGCTACCAGCAGTTTGGACCAGCACTTACAATCTCCACCACCAACACCCTTATCATCAACCTCCTCCTTAATAATTGAAGGTAGTCCTTCCAAAAAATGTTTTGTGGGGGCCCAAACAAACCAAGGAGTTCAGCCACAAAAGGGTCAGTCCTAGTCGCTATAGTGCTTGGTTTGTTAAACTGTGCATGTCCTTTTTAATATCCCACATAAGAGTGGGTGGGAGGGACAATTCCATCTTGCACCTCTTTTCTTTACATTTGGCACAATTTGGGGCATTGCCGACTGACATTATTATAGTTTATTAAACTGCCATCCTGTCTGCCACTGCTGTGTGGCAATGTTTCATAGATGTCCTATATTTTTTTAAACTGCCGTGCATTTGTGCTGCTGCTCTGTTGCTTTATACTTTAGCCAGCCAGCTCGTTGCAGCCTTTGGCCTGTATTTGTGAAAAATAGTGAAATCAATATTGTGAGCTGTGAGGTGATTAAAAATGCCTAGAAATGCCTGAAAATTATTGTTATTAAGGTTAATAATACTGTAGGAACAAAAACAGGCCCAAATTATGTGGTTTTAGCTGTTTATATAATTTTTCAGAAAAAATACAGATCCAAAACCAAAACCTAAAAACAAAACACCAAGGAAAAAAATCCAAAACCAGATTCAGTTCAAAAACCAGGGGAGATCCAGATCCAAAACTAAAACTAAAATTACGGGTGGTCGGCGCACATCTCTATTAGAAACGCGTTGGATACACCTACTGATCTCTAATACCACCCGTTCCAGCACTTGTTATCAACACAAGATACGTCCAGTACTGCTGATCAGCATTCAAAACACCGCTATTGAGAACCCAGTGACGAGACCTGTCTCCGTGATGAAGCCACGATCACATGACACGGAAGTAGGAGAAGGAGCCGGAGCAGCATAGCTGTGCAGCGGGACCGCTCACAGCTAAAGACACGGACACTGGACAGGAGGAGGAAGGATCCAGCCACCACAAAGGACCGAAGGCAGGTGAGTTATCTGTAAACAGAGGGGAAGCCAGGGCTAGATCACCCACGATCTACACCGGCAATCCCCTCCCCAGACACAGGAGTGTTTGGCTTGGACACCGCAGCCACAGGGGGCTCTCTTTCACTAGAGGGCAACCGTGATCTGGGCATCAGCCACACACCCAAGTCCAGAATCCCTGCCCCCCAGTCAGAGTGGCATCCTCCGTCCTGACCAGAAGGTACCCCGGGCCTCGACACCCATTGGAAGACTTTTCTGGACTTTGTATACATACAGAGTGCACAGCGGGACACCGCTGCACACACCAACTGTACACAGCATCAGCATAATTCCATGGTCGCATCACAAA
Source organism: Taudactylus pleione (assembly GCA_031769625.1). Classification (NCBI taxonomy): domain Eukaryota; kingdom Metazoa; phylum Chordata; class Amphibia; order Anura; family Myobatrachidae; genus Taudactylus; species Taudactylus pleione. The sequence goes on along the minus strand of JAUIMM010000025.1, from coordinate 8,587,571 downwards.
ACACCCACTTACTATAAAACTTCAGACTCGGTGTATACAGAGTTCTCTAAGGAGAGCTGTTTTTATTCATCCTTATATTGAAATACCAGACACAGATTGTATTTGTATTATACCGCATTGTTAGGATTACCAGATACAGATTATATTTGTATTATACTGCATTGTTAGGATTACCAGACACAGATTGTTTAAGAAGTATTCAATCAATACAGACCATTGTCATATGTATGCATTCAGGGCAACAGACCATCATTAAATAGGAGATTTTGAGCGCTGAGTTAACCATTGTTATATGTACTGGTACTATTTGAGAAGGCCAGACACCCTTCAAAACCCAGCAGCCCTCTCCACAACAATAGACAATCCCAGTGCGCAGTGTTAAACTTTATATCCCTCACTTCTATTTAGGGATGGAACCAGTTCCGCCTCCTCCGACCCACTTCAGACCTTTTAAAAATTTTTTACCAGCAGGCACCCGGCTCCCTACCCGCAGCACCAGCTTGAGGCTGGAGCTCACTCCTGAGCTCCAGCTTCTGGCTTCCCCCACTGGCATTATGGGAGAGACATCATGACGTCTCTCCCATAGTTCAGAGGAGCAGCCAGGCAGACCGGAGGCAGTGGATATAGGAGCAGGGCTTAATGAAAGTATTGCTTTTTTTTTCTGTGTAAGCGGCTTCTTTATAGGGTGCACTACTACTGGGGGATTACTACAGGGGGCACTACTACAGGGGACATTAGTACTGGGGACATTACTATTTGGAGCACTACTACAGGGAGCACTACTACAGGGGGCATTACTACAGGGGTCATTATTAATGGGGGCATTTCATGGGGGGCACTGCATAAGGGGCACCACTCCAGGGGCACTATCACTAATGTGGGCACTGCATATGGGGCACTACCACTGTAGGCACTGCATAAGGGGCACTACCACTACTGGGGGCACTGCATAAGGGGCACCACTACTGGGGGCACTGCATAAGGGGCACTACTACTGGGGTCACTGAAAAAGGGACACTACCATTGTGTGCACTGCATAAGGGGCACTGTCACGTGTGGGGGCACTGCATAAGGTGCACCACTATTGGGGACACTGAATATGGGCCACTATCACTATGGGCAAGGCATAAGGGGCACTACCACTGTGGGCACTGCATAAGGGGCACTACCACTACTGGGGCCACTGCATAAGGGGCACCACTACTGGGGGCACTGCATAAGGGGCACCACTACTGGGGGTACTGCATAAGGGTCACTGCTGCTGTGGGCATTATGTGTAAGAAGCACTACTGCTGTGGGCATTTTTTAAGGGACACTACTACTGTGGGCATTATGTGTATTAGGGGCACTGCTACTATGGACATTGTGTATAAGGGACACAAATGTGGACAATGTGTAAAAGGGGCACTGCTGTGTGTCATACATGAATAAGGTACACTACTAAGTGGTGTAATGTGAATCGGGTGAATCAAGAGTGTTCTACTGTGTGGCGTAATTTGAATTGGGAATACTATTGTGTGACCATGCCCATTTCTTTTGAGACCACATCCCTTTTTTCGAGGCCCGCCTATGGTGCGCACTTTCCCTTCTTAAATAGAAAGTGCCGTGGGGGGTTGTGAGCTCCACCACTTCTCTAGGACCACTTTAATCACTGTATATACATATATATAATATAAAAAATGCATTGTTACTTACCAGTCTTTGCAGACTGAGACTATCAGTGTCATTCTGCCTCATAGGTGGGACTGAGGCGGGTGTCTGTAGAGGGATCTTGACTTTGTCCCTTGCGACAGGCGACCGTTCTGCTCACACTTGCAAAGATGCCTGTGTTCCTCCTGGCCTCTTTTGGTGGCGTCAACGGCAGGGACAGGCAAAAGAAAAGCCAGTGCAGCGTCATGTGTAATGATGTCGCGATGTCATCACAGCTGGACCAGATGATGGGGTCGGGAGAAAGAAAGAAGGAGAAAGGGGTTCTATACACAAACAACTGGAGAGGGCACATGATTTTTTCTTTTTATATTTGCGCAGCGCCCCAATGCGCCCCAATTGAATTAATCACAATTAGGTGCTGCCACCCCTCTGGACCTCGGGGCCACTCGGATCCTTTGGGCCTGGGACGGGTGTACCCTTTGTACCCCCCAGTCACCGGGCCTGGTGACTTCGCAGAGGCACCGGGATGCCTGCGCTGTGTGACTTAGATGCATACACTGTAATAAAAACATTGGCCAACTGTGTCAATATTGGCAAAGCATAAAACTCTGAATAAGGCCCATTGAACATTGATATGATGTCATTCATTCATAGACTGGGAGTGGTACAAAATGTCAAAGTTGGTATTGGTGTCACCGCCCATGGACCTCCTCCCATATCAGAGCATACAGAATCCTTGGTAATGTTTTTTGTACTAAGTAATGTTACACGCAAATCATAATTCCTGCATATCACTGAATGTAAGGGCAAAAGTAGTGATATAAGCAACTAGTAAAATTAAAATGATACATTTTCAATTACAATATCAAACGCACAGCCTAAATGTATTTAATGTGGTTAAAGTGAAAACAATAGACTTCAAAGTAAACACTTTGAAGAGCTGAATCAAAATTATTTTCATTTTAATATTAAGCTTTTCATGAGATACAATAATGGATCATGTTTGCATAATAAATAACAGCCCAAATAATGTAGAAGTTGTAGACAAATGCAAGAAAATAAACAAGAGCAAATACACAAACATTCCAGCACCCCAGAGTACGCTGAGGCACATGGCTCCACTCTCTAACAGCACTTCTCTGATATTGCCAGGCGAACCTGCCAGGTGTTACAATGTCACACAGCATATCGTCATCATGCCAAGCATTCTGGGAAGAGAGAAGCAGAGTTTGGATCAGATTTGTAGCCCGGCAGAGACAGTTGGGTGTGACCTAGTGAGTGCGGCTATCCCCCTGGCCACCAGACTAGACTGTGCTGGCAGGGTGACTGTAGCTGTGCCCCCAGGCTGCAGCACCCACCCCCACATGGCTTCCATCATTGTGGTGTCACCTCCTCGGATTATGTCACCCGGTGCAGGGTGCAGTTTGCACTCCCTGCTTCCCTGTAGCTGCTGACAGTGACATAACTCCCAGAGACAATGGAATCATTGCTCAGGGTGATGCAAAGAAAGGAATAAGGAGGGACAGACCGTTCAGACTGTTGGAGATGCATTTTGCACTGCTTCTGTTACTTTCCGTAGCCAGCAGGTACTAGAACCTGGAGCGGCTTGCCGGAGGCGCAACCACTGACCTGCGCCATCCATGCATGCATGGCTACACACCCCATTTTTCTCCTAATGGGCATTCCCCAGAGTACCACAGTGGGAGAATGTATCACTACTGGCTGGGTCATTGCTCCCTTCTGGACTTCACCTCTAAGCTCCAGGCACAGGATGGCAAGGGGTTGCTTGGGTTATGACAAGGTTGTTAAGATGCCACGCCTGGAGGCCATTCCTCTGGCCGCCACTGTTTCATGATAACCTGGTGCTAATTTCATGTGTCATGCTTACATTCTTGGGATCCTCAGCTGGAGGGCTTGGAGCCTGGGCCCTGGGGAGAGGAGATAGCAGTAGATGGGGGCTTGTATATATGTCTTCCTCATCAACTAGCACCGGATGTTGACGAGACGACCAAAGGCGCGGAGTCTAACTTACTGGGAGGTGTTCACCAGTGACCCCTCCAATTGGGATTTGGGCTTAGCTGCACCTGACAAGCAGGTCGCGGCCCTTTGGTCAGGTATCCGGTACTAGTGGGAAAGAAACAAAAACACAGGAAGACACAGAAGAGGTACTTGGAGAGAATAGTAACTCTAGTACTCAGGTAGCGCCACAGTCACAGATAAAGAACTAGTGTACTGGGATCCAGCAGCAGATATCAGTATAGAGGCACTGGGGATCCATACGCAGATATTGGTGTTATATGCACTGGGAATCCAGATGCAGATATCAGTTATTGGTGCACTTAGGACCCGGACGCGGGTTAGTAGGTGCACTAGGGATCCAGACGTAGATATAGCTTTAAACCAAAGCACTGGTCTCTGGTACAGGGTGGTGTATGTAGTAGTCACAATCAGGGGAAGACTGGAACAAAAGAAAATATAAACTTAAGAGGAGATGTAACACACTTGAACTCAGGATGTGGGTAACTCTGAAGACACTGGAAGATACTGCAAATTAACTCAGCACGGACCAACGTGGAGCCTGGAACAAAACCACAGCAAACCAACATTGAAGTAGCTTCCTATTACACGGAGACCGGTTAAATACCCAATGGTAGCAGTCCATTGGAGGACTACATCTGCTGGCAGCTAACTACGCTACCACAGGACAAAGGTAGTCAGGTGATATGGACTGTCATGGCTGTGTTCATGATGGCAATTGCAGGAATCAAGTCACAGCACAACCCAAGAAAGTTCTAGCGGACCCTAGGAGCAATCCTCAGCACGTCAAGCAGGAGCTGTGGTGAGTAACGTCCGATCCCAGGTCACAACCTGATAGTACCCCCTGCTTTCAGGGTGGACTCTGGACACCTAGAAGGCTTACCAGGAAATTTTCCTATGAAAGGCACAAATGAGTTGTGGAGCATGGACATCCGAAGCCTTGATCTATGCCCTTTTTTTGCGACCATAGACCTTCCAATCGATCAAATATTGCAGATGACCCAGTCGAAATCTGGAATCAAGGATCCTTTCAAATTCAACATCCTGTTGAGTTTGAACTTGTGATGCCTTGGGTGGAGAGGATTGAAATTGAGTTTGTGAAGCACTGGATTAATGATTATCAGAATGCGGTAAGGTCCAATGAATTGTGGTGCAAATTTCATACTCTGAACTTTTAGGCGCATGTTTTTAGTAGAAAGCCAGACCCTATCTCCAACTTTAAATAGAGGAACAGCAAGTCGTTGATGGTCTGTGAATCTTTTGTAATTGCTGAAAGTTTTTTCCAAGGAGGAGTGATTGTCCTTCCATACATCAGAAAGGGATTCGACCAGATTAGTAACAGCAGGTACCTCTATGGGGGTAAGGTCTTGAAATTCCGGAACTTGAGGATGTCTACCAAAAAAAGCAAAAAATGGGGTGGAACCTGTGGAAGTGTGGTATCTAAAGTTATGGGCAAACTCTGCCCAAGGCAACAGAACGAACCAGTCATCTTGGGAGGAGGACACGAAAGCCTAATGAAAGTTTCAAGTTCTTGATTGATCCTCTGTTTGCCCATTTGTCTGAGGGTGATAAGCAGATTAAAATTTTAGCTTAATTCCACAAGTAAAACACAAAGCCCTCCAGAATTTGGTCATGAACTGTATGCCTTGACCCGATATGATCTTTTTGGGTAGGCCATGTAGACGGAAGATGTCATGAACAAAGATCTTAGCTAGTTGCGGGGCTGAAGGAAGACCCACTAAGGGTGCAAAATGTGCCATCTTCGAAAATCGGTCCACTACTACCCATATAGTATTATGGCCTTTGGAACTTGGTAAATCCGGGATAAAGTCCATTGAGAGATGGGTCCAGGGAGTTCTAGGGATGGGTAGTGGACGGAGAGGACCAACAGTCTTGCTGCATGCTGACTTGTGCTTAGTACATTTGGCACAGGAGATGATGAAGCTTCAGACATCCTCTCTCATGGTGGGCGTCCAATAGGAGCATTGCAGACACTTGAAAGTTTTAAGGATGCCAGAATGGCCTGTGAACAAGGTGGCATGAGTCCAAGTTAATAATTTTGTTACTGTTGAGCTATGAAGATACTGCTAGTAGGAGGAGTTAAAAATTGTGTATGAGCAAAAACCAAGGGATTAAGAATTGGATGAGTAGAAGGTGGTTCTTTCTCTTCATGTACGGGTAGGAAAGATTGAGAGAGAGCATCAGCTTTTCGATTTTGGATGCCCGGACAAACTGGACATTGAAATCGAACTGGGAAAAAAAGAGAGACCATCGAGCTTGCCTGGCTATCAGACAATGGGCAGTCTTGAGATATAGTCCGTAATAATGGTAACAGGGAACCTGGCCCCCTCCAAAAGGTGTCTCCACTCTTCTAAAACCAACTTCATAGCAAGCATCCTGATCCCCAATGGCATAGTTCTTTTCTGCCTGAGAAAATTTTTGAGTAAAATAGCCACAAGGATGAGTCTTACCGTCCTCAGCCACTTGAGACAATACAGCTCCTACTCCCATGGAAGAGGCATCCACTTTCAAACTAAATGGTTTTTCTAACTGTGGTTGTTGAAGTATTGGAGCAGTGGAGAAAGCTTGTTTTAAAGTTGAGAAAGCAGTTTCCGCAGCAGGGGACCAAAGGGAAGGATTAGCCCCTTTTCTCATGAGGGCAGTAATGGGAGGGACAATAGTGGAGAAGTTGTAAATTAATTTCCGGTAATAATAGGAGAAACCGAGAAAGCATTGGATAGCTTTCAAGGAAGTTGGCCGAGGCCAATCTCAAATTGCTCTCAGTTTCTCAGGATCCATTCATAGGTTATCCATTGAAATGATGTGACCAAGGAAAGGGACAGAAGACCTCTTGAATAAAAACATGGAAATTTTCACAAACAAATGGTGAGCTCAAAGCCAGGAGAGCACTTCTCTGACATGTAGATGATGGGTCTGGATGTCCTTACAGAAAATTAGGATATCATATAGGTAGACTACCACGAAACTGTAGAGACTAACCCAAAAAATTTAATTTACGTAGCATTGGAAGATGACTGGCACAACCCAAAGGGCATTACAAAGAACTCATAGTGGCCGTCTCGCATATTGAAGGCGGTCTTCCATTCATCAGCACTACGAATACAGATAAGGTTGTAAGCACCACAGAGGTCCAGTTTGGTAAAAATGGAAGAAGCCCGCACCTTGTCAAAAAGTTCTGGGATGAGCGGTAGCAGATACCTATTCTTGATAGTTATCTCATTAAGACCACGGTAATCAATATAGGGTCTAAAACCCCTGTCTTTCTTCTCCACAAAAAAACCCAGCTCCAGCGAGTGAGGAGGATGGTCTGATAAACCCTTTAGCCAGATTCTCTTTTATATAGTCGGACATGGCCGCAGTCTCCGGAACTGACAGCGGGTATATACATCCTCGAGGAGGTGTTTTCCCAGGAACAAGGCCAATACCGCAATCCCAAGGCCAGTGGAGGGGGGGAATTTATCTGCAGACTGTTTACAGAAAACATCAGTAAAATCTCAATAAGGTTCTGGCATACGGGAGTCGGGAGTAACAGAGTAATTGGTTGATTCAGACAGAACTTCGGGAGCAGAAGTCTTAGAAGGAAACTGTTGCATCTGAATTGGCAGTACCTGAGAAAGACATCACTGAAAACAACCTGAGCCCCAGGCCAACACATGCATAGAAGACCATTCCATTGTGGGATTATGTGTTTGAAGCTACGGCAGACCCAACACCAGGGATGCAAGGTCTTGGGTAAGACCAGTAACTCAATTTCTTCCTGATGAAGCACTCCTACCTGGAGTGAGACTGGAAATTAAATTGAAGTGATAGCATCTCCTAAAATGGTCCTGCCATCTACACCAGAATGAGCCAATGAGTGTGAAAGGGGTCGTACTGGTATCTTTAATTTTTGGGCTAAAGACTCGGAGATAAAATTCCCTGTGGCTCCAGAATCTACAAGAGCCTCCACTCTTTTGACTTGGGTCTGGAAATGAATTTCTACAGCCGTTAGACTATTCTTTACTTAGGAGGGCGTGGTTATTACCCCCAGCCTGATACTCCCGGTTTCGGATAGGGTCTATCATTTCCCGACAGAAGAGGACAAGCACTAATGATATGTCCAGGGACGGCACAATATAAACAGAGCTTATTTTGGAAATGTCGCGTACACTCATTCAGGGTTAAGCGGGATCTATTAACTTGCATCAGTTTTTCTTTCAAAGGAAGAAAGGAAAGAGGTAGATTGAGTTGGCATTTGACGATCTCTAAAACGTTTCACATGACCTCTGGTAGAGAAACGTTCCCTATGGTGGAGATCAATTTTAATGTACAGTGATGTTAATTCTGCAAGAGACTCAGGTAGATCTCAAGAAGGCAACTCACCTTTCAATTTCTCGGATAATCCGTGAAGGAATGCTGCCCGAAGAGCTTCATCATTCCATTTTAACTGAGATGCAATAGTCTGGAATTGGACAACGTACTGACCCACACTACGGGTCCCTTGGCAGACTCGAAGCAGATCGGAAGAGGCCGAAGTGGATCGACCTGGCTCATCAAAGAACCTTTTGAAGGCACTGATGAAATCAACATAATTAGAAATGAGGGGATAAGCTCGTTCCCACAGAGACACCCAGCCCAAGGCAGTTCCAGAGAGAAGAGAAATAACATATGCCACCTTAGACCTATGAGTAGGAACATTTTGGGGCAGACACTCGAATTGGATCTTGCACTGGTTAAGTAAACCCTGACACTACTTTGGATTCTCATCAAAGCATTCTGGTGTAGCCAACTGCAGGCAAAACTTTTGCAAAGCCCCCCCAGGTGATGGATAGTAGGGGGGGGGATCCAGCAGGGGCTGGAAGCACAGTAGCCAGAGTAGACTGAATGGCAAGTAGTTGAGTAGAGAGCTCCTTGAAGCTCTCTACTCAACCCACTGTTGAGTAGCCTCCTGGTTCTCCATATGGGAGGCGAGGTCTTGCAGAGCTTCCGCACCTCGGGGACCCAAAGCTTCCATTTGGCCTGTACAAACTGTCATGCTTATATTCTCGGAATCCCCAGTCAGAGGGTTTGGAGCCTGGGCCCTGAGGAAAGGAGATAGCAGGAGACAGGAGGGCTTGTATATATGTCTTCCTCATCCACTAGCACTGGATGTTGACGAGACCTGACCAAAGGCTTGGAGTCTAACTCACCAGGTGGTGTTCACCAGTGGCCTCTCCAATTGGGATTTGGGCTTAGCTGCACCTGGCAAGCAGGTCGCGGCCCTTTGTCAGGTATCCGATACTAGTGGGAAAAAAACAAAACAGAGGAAGACACAGAAGAGGTACTGGGAGATAATAGTAGCTCTAGTACTCAGGGAGCATCATAGCCACAGATAAAGAACTAGTGTACTTGGATCCAGCAGTAGATATCAGTATAGAGGCACTGGGGATCCAGACGCAGATATCGGTAATAGATGCACTGTTACTATAAACAGTAAATTCGCTCATGTTACTATGTTGCAGTTTGAAACGAGGATTTAATTGACTTGATTAACTTTCTGCATTAAGTGAATGGATATCTTTAACTTCCTTTTCATTGCTTACTAGAGCTATCTTCGCTATTGTCCACAAAGTGACAGTAAATTCTCTTATGTTACTATGTTGCAGTTTGAAACAAGGATTTAATTGACTTGATTTTTGGATACAACTATCTGCATTAAGTGAATGGATATTTCTAACGTTATTTAACAGCAGTTGTGAGAATTTAACCATTGTAAATTTAACCCATTTGGGGTTAAACACATCTCTGGACCTACAAATTTCCGGGGTGACCATGGTCATAGGTTATATTATATTATGTGTATTGTACATTATGGGGCATATTCAATTAGCCTCGTGGTTTACCCCGCAGCTAATTGCAGAGCTGGACGGGATTTAATTAGCGGGGATTCCACACGCGGGTGTCCCTGAGACCCCGCGCGCGAGTCCCCGCTGTTTGACTTTACCTTGCACCTCATGTAGGTGCAAGGTAAAATCACCGTGAGGCCGCCCTATTCGGCCTCGCACGAGAGGTTATTACCCACTGTTTCTGCAGTTCTCGCGGAATCAGTGTGTTCTCGCGCAGAAGTCCCGCAGTAGTGACGCAGGGAAATCGCTATTTAATTGAATAGCTAAACCCCACGTCGCGGGACTTTTGCCTGCCAATTAGCTGCGGGTGAAACCCCGCGGCTAATTGAATTTGCCCCTATATGTTGGTTTTTATGATTACATTTTATTATTTCTGACAGAGCCTTGGAACACCTTTTTTTCTTTTTAAAGAACTAGTGTACTGGGATCCAGCTGCAGATATCAGTATAGAGGCACTGGGGATCCATACGCAGATATCGGTAATAGATGCACTGGGAATCCATACGCAGATATCAGTTATTGGTGTATATATAACACAGAGTATGTAGTAGCGCTTTTGATGACATGAATATACGTATACAAGGTCAAATGACAACAGGTGGTACTTGAATTAGTGGAAAATAGGACTGTTCATGGTATAATTACCGTTCCTTACACCGATAGGGGGAATGCTCCTACTGAAATACACACTTGATATGCTGCACTTGGAGTCCTCCAGATTTCACGGTGTGGTTCTGTGTTATGGTCCAGTGAATATAAAGGTAATAGATGTTCCAAATAGAGCCCCTGTTGGGGTATATCCAGTGAGTTGGTTCAGATTCAATTCAACAGTGACGCTGTTAGCGGGGTCACTTGGGCAAATTGGGGTGGTGTCCTAGTGGTGTCACCATAACACAAGTGCCACCTTTTGTCATTTGACCTTGCATACGGGACAGTTACAGTGAATTTCCTAAGTGTCATTGTCTATCATTGAGACAATCATTCTGTCTGGGAGTATTATAGGAACAGATGTTTTATGCCTATATGGATGTGCAATCAGGGAGGAATATTGTCTTAATATTTTAGGTTGCTAATTTACAGCACATTTTTAATATATTTGTTATCAATTGCTTTTTTATATCATATTTGTTTTTAAATAAATACAATGAATTGTCTATGCAATTAGACATACATCTATTTATTCATATCATCAAAAGCGCCACTACATATACTCTGTTATATATATGCTTTATGGGCCTGACTAGCCCTATTCAATAGCAGCTTGGAACTGACAGCCCATCTCGGCGCCTGTACCCAACTTTTTGGTAATTTCTATCAGTTATTGGTGCACTGAGGACCCGGACGTGGGTTAGTAGGTGCACTAGGGATCCAGACGCAGAAATAGCTTTAAACCAAAGCGCTGGTCTCTGGTACAGGGTGGTGTATGTAGTAGTCACAATCAGGGAGAGACTGGAACAAAAGAAAAAATAAATTCGAGAGTAGATGTAACACACTCAGACTCAGGACGTTTGTAACTCTGAAGACACACTGGAGGATACTGCGAATGAACTCAGCACAGACCAACGTGGAGCCTGGAATGAAACCACAGTGAACCAACACTGAAGTAGCGAAGTTGTTCAGGCAACTTCCTGTTACACAGAGCCTGGTTAAATACCCAATGGTAGCAGTCCATTGGAGTACTACATCAGCTGGCAGCTAACAACGCTACCACAGGACAAAGGTAGTCAGGTGATATGGAGTGTGATGGCAACCGCAGGAACCAAGTCACAGCACAACCCAAAAAGGTCCTAGCAGACCCTAGGACTAGTTCTCAGCGCGTCACTCGCCTGACGTCTGACCGTCCGAGGGATCAGGGAAAGCAGGCGCTGTGGTGAGTAACGGACGATCCCAGGCTGCAATCTGACATCAAGCTTGTTCAAATTGCCAGCATTGTGCATAAAAAAGCATTAACATTGACAAGCAGATAAATAGTATCTTTATTTAGTTGACTTATTTATATATATGCAGCCACTCAGTACCTATGATAGGTACGTTACAAATAACTATTTTTATAATATTTTTTTAAATTGTGGCCATTTTGTATGTAACATTATGTGTTCGGGCAGATTTATTTCGATGACTCATCTTGCAGTTTATTTAGCTCAATCTTTGTTAAATTACCTATGATTCAAAATTGATGAAATCTAACTATTTGTCACGGTATTAAATAAAAATAATATATTAGCTAATTCTTAGGGGTGTGCACCGGCCACTTTTCGTGTTTTGTGTTTTGGTTTTTGATCTGGATCTTTCTTCGTGTTTTGGATCTGGATTGGTTTTGCCAAAACCACCCTTCAGTGTTTTGGGTTCTGGGTTTTGTGTTTTGGATCTGTATTTTTTTAAAAAAAAGCATAAAAACAGCTAAAATCACAGAATGTGTTTATTTTTCTGCTCCTATGCTATTATTAACCTCAAAAACCTTAATTTCCACTAATTTCCAGTCTATTCTGAACACCTCACACCTCACAATAGTGTTTTTATGTCCAAAAGGTTGCACCGAAGTAGATGGATGACTATGCTAAGCGACACGAGTGGGCGGCACAAACACGTGGCCCATCTAGGAGTGACACTGCAGTGGCAGACAGGATGGCAGTTTGAAAACTAGGCCGCAAACAGTACATAATGCAAAGAAAAAAAAGAGGTGCAAGATGGAATTGTCCTTGGGCCCTCCCACCCACCCTTATGTTGTATAAACAGGACATGCACACTTTAACAAACCAATCATTTCAGCGCCAGGGTCTGCCACACGACTGTGGCTGAAATGATTGGTTCGTTTGGGCCTCCACAAAACAAGCTGGCAATTAATCTGTCCCTGCACAAACTGGCTCTACGGAGGCAAGATGTCGTCCTCATCCTCCTCATTCACTGATTCCTCACCCTCTTCAGTGTTGTGTACATCCTCATCCTCACAGAGTATTAATTCATCCCCGCTGGAATCCACCACCACAGGTCCCTCTGTACGTTCTGGAGGCTGGTCTCTCTGGAAGAGTTGATAGTTCATTTTTATGAACATCATCTTCTCCACATTTTGTGGAAGCAACCTCCTACGCCTTTCGCTGACAAGGTTCCCGGCTGCACTAAGCACTCTTTCGGAGTACACACTGGAGGGGGGGCAACTCAGGTAAAATAGAGCCAGTTTGTACAGGGGCCTCCAAATTGCCTCTTTTTCCTGCCAGTACTTGTACGGACTGTCTGACATGCCTACTTGGATGCTGTCACTGATGTAATCCTTTAACAGACAGACGCACGCTTGTCACTGCTGCTTTGAGGATGCAGGTGTGGGTACAGCCCACACAATTCACAAAGACAAAAAAAAATTTTTTTTTATTTTTTGTGGAGCGCACTTTGAGGGTTACACCACCCTTTAACAGACAGAAGCACACTTGTCGCTGCTGCTTTGAGGATGCAGGTGCGGCTACAGCCCACACAATTCACAAAGACAGAAAAAATAATAATTTTTTTATTGTTTGTGGAGCGCACTTTGAGGGTTACACCACCCTTTAACAGACAGACGCACGCTTGTCGCTGCTGCTTTAAGGATGCAGGTGTGGCTACAGCCCACACAATTCACAAAGACAGAAAAAAAATAATAATTTTTTTATTGTTTGTGGAGCGCACTTTGAGGGTTACACCACCCTTTAACAGACAGACGCACGCTTGTCGCTGCTGCTTTGAGGATGCAGGTGCGGATACAGGCCACACAATTCACAAAGACAGAAAAAAAGAAGAATTTTTTTATTGTTTGTGGAGCGCACTTTGAGGGTTACACCACCCTTTAACAGATGCATGCTTGTCACTGCTGCTTTGAGGATGCAGGTGCAGCTACAGCCCACACAATTCACAAAGACAGAAAAAAAAAGAAGAATTTTTTTATTGTTTGTGGAGCGAACTTTGAGGGTTACAACACCCTTTAACAGACAGACGCATGCTTGTCGCTGCTGCTTTGAGGATGCAGGTGGAATCTAGACGGGATTTGGAACCGGGGACACACTACCTCCATCAATTGTCTAAATCCCACTGCACTAATGGCGGATACCAGACCATGTCTAACACCAACATAGCAGTCAAGGCCTCAGTTATACGTTTTGCTTCAGGATGACTGCTGTCGTACTTCATCCTCCTCGCTAGGGACTGTTGGAGGGTCAATTGTTTAGTAAAAGTAGTGGTGTTCCTACTTCCTCTCTGGGATGATGAACAACTCCCAGCAGCAGCAACAGCACTAGGAGGAAGTGGTTCTTGATCTTTCCCTATTTTATTTTTATCGGAGAAAGTTTGGTCCTCCATTTATGTTATATTGATATATACGTGCGGCTAAGGCGCACACAAACACAGAAAATAATTTTTTATTTTTGTTGGACACTAGTGCACTTTGTGGGTTACACCACCCTTTAAGAAATGAGCCAGCCGGCCCTTTACTTATGGGACACAGGCGCACGCTTGGCGCTGCTCCTTTGTTGATGCACGTGCAGCCACAGTGCACACAATTCACAAACACAAAAAAATATATTTTTTTATTTTGTTTGGAGTGCCCTTTGGGGGTTACAGCACCCTTTAACAGACAAGCCAGCTGGCCCTTTACTTATGGGACACAGGCGCACGCTTGCCGCGGCTCCTTTGTTGATGCATGTGCAGCCACAGTGCACACAATTCACAAACACAGAAATTATTTTTTTATTTTGTTTGGAGTGCACTTTGGGGGTTACAGCACCCTTTAATGGTCAAGCCAGCCGGCCCTTTACTTATGACACAGGCGCAAGCTTGGCACTACTTAGTTGATGCACGTGCTGCTACTGCGCACACAATTCACAAACACAAAAAATATATTTTTTTATTTTTTTTGGAGTGCACTTTGGGGGTTACAGCACCCTTTAACGGTCAAGCCAGCCAGCCCTTTACCTATGACACAGGCGCACGCTTGGCGCTACTTTATGGTGAAGCACGTGCGGCTACTGCGCACACAATTCACAAACACAAAAAAATATATTTTTTTATTTTGTTTGGAGTGCCCTTTGGGGGTTACAGCACCCTTTAATGGACAAGCCAGCCAGCCCTTTACTTATGGGACACAGGCGCACGCTTGGCGCTGCTCCTTTGTTGATGCACGTGCAGCCACAGTGCACACAATTCACAAACACAGAAAATATTTTTTTATTTTGTTTGGAGTGCACTTTGGGGGTTACAGCACCCTTTAATGGTCAAGCCAGCCAGCCCTTTACTTATGACACAGGCGCACGCTTGGCACTACTTTGTTGATGCACGTGCGGCTACTGCGCACACAATTCACAAACACAAAAAAATATATTTTTTTATTTTGTTTGGAGTGCACTTTGGGGGTTACAGCACCCTTTAACGGTCAAGCCAGCCGGCCCTTTACTTATGACACAGGTGCACGCTTGGCACTACTTTGTTGATGCACGTGCGGCTACTGCGCACACAATTCACAAACACAGAAAAAATATTTATTTTTTTGCACTTGGGGGGAGCACCCCTGATGGACAGAGCACCCCCTGGACAACACTACAGCACCCCTTTAGGCCTGGGACACTGCACAGGACTTTGGAGTGGGCACAGCCCCTATGTACAACTGACTGCACAACACAGTCCAGCCAGCCCCTATGGACTTTGGAGGAGTGGACACAGCACCTATGGACAACAGCAGCACAGCACAACACAGCCAGCCCCTATGGACTTTGGTGGAGTGGACACAGCCCTATGGACAACAGCAGCACAGCACAACACAGCCAGCTCCTATGGACTTTGGAGGAGTGGACACAGCCCCTATGGACAACAGCAGCACAGCGCAGCACAGCACAGCACAACACTACACTACACAGCCCAGCCAGCCCTAACTCCCACCCTCCCTCTTCACTGTCCACAGCCGAGTGAGAAAATGGCGCAGACGCGGGTACCTTATATAGAATCCAAAACCTGCGAGACCCGGAAGGCGGGATGATGAAGTTTTGCCTCGATTTCAGATCCGAGTCAGGCGGGAAAAGTCGAGCCTGACTCGGATCGGCCTCGGATCGGGGGGGCTCAGGGGGGTTCGGATTTCAGAAATCCGAACCCGCTCACCCCTACTAATTATGTATGTGTAAATGCAAAGCAGGTGCTATGAAGTACTTGCAATTCAGACCCCTTAAGAATTAAACAGCAGGAGACAAATACGTCACATAGTAATTCACAAAAATAAATTGTACTTATGCTGTAAGATATTATCACAACATATTAACAAATAGTTCAGTGATTTCACTGTATGAATAATAGCATTAGAAAAGTTTAAGGTTTTTTTCATTTTAAGCAAATTTAGTTTTTTACATACCTTTAATTACCTAACAATTACAGTTGATTTCTGTTAAAACTCATGTTTTCTTTTTTTCTTATTTCTGCATATATAGTAGAAGTGAAGAAGAAAATAAAAGCTAGTGTAACATTACGGAAACCATGGGTAAATACAGAGAAGGATTACTGATATCCACAATCCATAAGCTGGATCAAAAATATTGAAGTGGCTATTTAACAGCTTAAGGAAATCGTTACTTGCAGGCTGTGTTCATTCAGGAAACTGCTGATATTTGTTTCGTTACATCTTCTTCAGTAGGTCAGGAGAGGCACATTGGCTCTCATTAGTAATAATTTTGACCTATGTGTGTGTGTGTTTGTTCTTATATATATGACACAGTGTTTATGTGTATAACACTACTCAAAAATGTTTAAAAAATTCTCTGCATCTGGCATCGAATATGTGTTTTCGTGTAACTTGTACCACTTTTATATTAAAGTTCCGGGTCTAATCTGGAGGTTGGAACAGTGTTCCAATCCGGATCAGACCCGGAACTTCCCCAGCACTGACCCAGGATATTCCCGAGTGGGCACTGTTCACACTGGAGCTGGGTCTGTAGTGACCCGGATCTTCCTGCGTTGAAGTGGACGCTTGAAGATGACATCATCTCCAAGCGCCACTGAAACCAGCAAATCAGCCGGCATGCGGCGCGATCCTGGTCATCGTGACCCGGATCGCGCCATTTACACTGTAGGGTGGCACGGGAACGGCCCGTGGCCAACCTTGCACAATACCCGAGTTGGATCCCCGGGTCCCTGGACCCGGGTGGATCCATTTACACCATCAAAAATGATGCGCATCAACCCGGGATGTTTAGCTTGGTGTGAAAGGAGTATTAGTGATGCTGAATTCAGTGGAAAAATCTGATTTTCTCTATCACAGCACATTTATTACATACAAATAACAAAAGTGATAATAGCTACATCTGAAAAAAGAAAGATAAGTGAAAATTTCAATTAATATCTATAGAATTGAAATTTTATCATCGTATTCGTTTATACAATACTAATAAAACTACAGAAACACTTAGAAACTGCTGAAAGTAAACTTCAGAAACTCGTAACAATCCAAATTAGCCGTAATGTAATTGTTAATAGTAGATAACATGTAAAGTCACTTTGTTTTGGGGAAATAGGATATTGACACTTTCCCTTTATCTCATTGGTATCTCTAAAAGGGAACCAGCATTAGTCCCCCATCATTATGGGGTCCAAGCGTCATTGGTAGCGATGCTCCATTGTCAGAATGTCTTCGTGAAACTGTTCCCCCCAAGACTTACACTACCCAGGTTGTCAGGGAAAAAGTCTAGATGGAAATGTAAAAAGTGAATTTTAAGTGACATTCTATAACCCATATTCTTTTAGCTGTCCAATTTTTCATTAACAATGGACACATACGTTTTTGGACACTTTTTTGTAGGATGACCAAGCAGAAGCAGACTCAATTTCTATCAATTTAGCATAAAATATTTAATCCGTAAGCAGTTTCCTTATTTGGATATGCCTTCTTTTAGCTTTGTTTTGCTTAACTTTGGAAACTTTTCCTCCAGATAACGTAGACTTTAGTAAATATATCCCACAGTGACTCTGCTGTCCCATAAATATAGAAAACAGCAGTACGTTGTGAATCCACCTTGCAAACCTAACAGCAGTGCAGCTACCTTTAAGTCAGAAGAACGATTACATCCATGATCCTTATACTTGGTTCCCTCCAACAGCACGTCATACTTTCATAAGTTTCTTTCATGTCCTCTCCTTAGGCCAGAGTTTGTTCCCATTATGGAGTAACACTGCTTTCAGACTACTCTTCTAGGAATCAATAAACAGTTGCCACTCACTAGTATTGTGCTGAATACCATAATCATTAAACCTTTAACATCAGTACACACACATTGAATTTGTATTTTCAAAAAATGTTTCCAAAGAAAAGATCCCTATTCTAAAACTTGAAATTGTTGTACCTTGAGTCAGAAGGTTCCACTGTTGCAGCCTAAACCCCAAGTTTGGCTTGCTGTTTGACAGTTTGAAGTCACAATAACATTTTTGGCTAGTCCTGGCTGTTGTTAGGCAAGCGGATGCTGCGTCACTTGGCCGCTGGTGATTTTGTCCCGGCTGTTACTATGGCAGTCAGGTCCGGAGTGGTCACACTGGATTATGGTCCCGGCTGTTACTAGCAGCCTGGATGTCTCCTGGCTGCTTCTACATGCAGCCTCACAGCTGTGGATGATTTTTGCTTAGTGGGCTTGTCTCTGAGGAGACAATCTGATTGGCCACTGCTTATGGTAAAAGGCAGGGAGGGCTTAGATGCCTAGCCAGTTATAGCACCTTGTTCAGCCAGAAGCTGACTGCCATGCTCCTGCTGTGACTTTGGTCCCTGTTACTGTGAGTTCCTGCCTGCATTCTTCCCATTTGCCAGCTTTGCCTTGGTATTGCTCACTGAATCACTCCTTGTGTAATATACCTGTCAGCATTGTATTCCACCTCAGGTTCCTGTCACAGGTTCAAATACCTTGTGTCTGTCTCCACTCCAGCCAAACTTCCTGCAGCCACCTAGTTATTATATAAGCTCCAACTACCCTATATTAGGTCTTGGCGGCATCTAAATACCGGTGAGAGTATTCCTCTCTAAGGGAAAATGGCAGCTGTTATATATGAACACCTCTGTAGCATGGTTCTTGGAGTTTATGTGATTTCCTAAGTAAGCCATAACACTTGCACAGGTCATTGCCAGTGGTGTGAGGCCCACATATTTCCTTATGATGACCAGCCATCAGCCAGAGTGCTGAGACACAGAGAAGGAGACTCTGTTACAAAGCAGTCTGGGGAGCTTCCTGCTTACTCCCCCCTCTGCACGCTGGCTGAGAGCTGGGAAAGGAGCCAGCAAGCAACATGGAGCCAACGCTAAGGAGCCCCAGGGCCAGCACATTGAGAAAAATAAGGAAAGTTATGAGGGGGATTCTGATGACATAGAGAGCACACTGACCATGTTTTAAAATAAGATTGCTTTAACATTACACTGTGAAATTGTATTAAAGCAGGGTTACAGTTACTGAACTTATCTACTGACCTGCTGCTTTCCCTTTGTGTAGCCCTGTGAAATGCATGCCAAAATCTTTTTGCCAGGACTTCTCAATTTTTGTAGTATGGAACCTAATTACTTAACCAGTGTTTCCACTTTCAAATTTATAGATTCTCTGGTCTCTGTCTGCCTACTCAAAATTCCATGTCAAAATTAGTAATAAAAATGCTGTGGTACATATATATACATGAGCAGGGCTGAAACTAGGATTTTTGTCACCCGGGGCAAGGCGGTAATTTGGCGACCCCCCCCTCCTGAAAAATAAATAAATAAAGAGGGTTTTCTTCTGAAAAGGGTGTGTGTTTTTGTGACACAATAATGCCCCTTGCACATTATGCCACACAGTTATGCCACCCCGATGACTTACCTCTCCTGTGTCCCTCCAGCAGCAAGGCTCAGAGTCTGGCAGGCAGGCTGTCTCAGGATGCAGTGCATGGGTGTTTGAGGGCTGTTGCTGCTCCTCCACCCTCTCTACCTCGAAGCCAATCCCAGAATGTCATGCGCGGCGATGTCCGGCACCAACATACTGGGAGACAGGGATTCCAAACAGCCACTGCCGCACAGTAAGTGTGCATACTTACTGTGGCAAGAGTGGATGGGCACAATCAGATTAGACGGTGCCGGTGGGGTGACTGCGGCTGCACCTGCGCCCCCTCCACTACGTCGCCTGTGGCACATTCCCCCCTACCCCACCTTCCCCCTAGTTATGGCCCTGTCCTAAGAGTCAACAATGCTAAATAGAGAAAGCAATAAAATAAATTATCTAGGAATTTAAAGAATCAAACTTCCTTGTAATCTTGGGGAAACAAAAGTGAAAACACTAAACACTATTACTGACCAGTACCGTAACCAGGGGGGATTGAGCCCTGGGCGCTGTGTTGGACCCAGCGGAGGAGGGGGGGGGGGCACCGCCAGCTGCCATCTAGGTCACGGCAGGCAGCAGCAGCCAATAAGAGTCAGGCAGATTCTTTTTTTTTAAAGACCAATTTTATTGAGAGGATGAGACACAAAACATAGAAAACCTACATAAAGGTCCAAAAAAGATGAAATAATACAGTAAGGGTACATGGAAAATCAACAAATTGTCAGAGACATGTATTTACAAACCATAAAATAAGTATCCATAAATCTGCAGTCTCAACCAATTTTTAAGTAAACTCTAGAAATAAAAAAAAGATTAATAATATATAGAATAGAAAAAGGAGAATCAAGAGTAGAAAAGAAGGGAAAAAGGAGGGGAGGGAGAGATGAGGACTCAGCTGAATTACCGGCATAGGGGTGGCCAAGCATATTAGTCAAAGAGGTCCTGTCCAATTTTAAAAAATCAGGAAAAAGCAGGGGGAACATGGAAATGGGATGTCCAGGGCTCCCATGTTTTATAAAAACTCTTAGATGAACCCCTGAAGAATACTGGTCATTTGTTCCATGGAGTGAATGTGCCAGATTTTAGTTAAGACCTCTCCAATGACTGGGATTTCAGTTTTCTTCCTTGCTAGTGCAATGTAACACCTGGCTGCCAGCACCATGTGGCAAAATAACTGCGTCAGGCAGATTCTTATTGGCTGCTGCACCCGGTGCCGGTGCCAGGATGGAGAGGCTCCACCGCTGCCTACTCCATTTGCCAGATGCCCGCTGACATTTTGTTACCAGAGGGCGCCCAGCATCTCCTTCCCTGCAGCGGCAGCTGGAGCTCACTCCTGAGCTCTGCCTTCTGGTTCCCACAGTGGGTGGTGAAGGGAGAGACGTCATGTAAGTATAGTGTTGTGTGTCTGTGTCTTTTATGTGTAAGGGGCACTATTACTGGGGGCACTGCATAAGGGGGACTACTGGGAGCACTGCATAAGGGGCACTACTATAGATTGTAAGCTTGTTAGCAGGGCCCTCTTACCTATATGTCTGTCTGTTACTACCCAGTTTGGTTCTATTAATGTTATTTCCAATTGTAAAGTGCAACGGAATATGCTGCGCTATATAAGAAACTGTTAATCATAATAATACTGGGGCACTGTATAAGGGGCACTACTAGTGGCACTGCATAAGGGGCACTACTATAGATTGTAAGCTTGTGAGCAGGGCCCTCTTACCTATATGTCTGTCTGTTACTACCCAGTTTGGTTCTATTAATGTTATTTCCATTTGTAAAGTGCAATGGAATATGCTGCGCTATATAAGAAACTGTTAATAATAATAATAGTAATAATACTGTGGGCACTGCATAAGGGGCACTACTACTGAGGGCACTGCATAAAGGGCACTACTATAGGGTGCATTGCAAAAGGGGCATTACTACAGTGGGGGCACTGCATAAAGGGCACTACTACTGGGGGCATTAAGGTGCATATGGTGGAATGGAAAGGAATGTTCCCAGAGTGACGAGAAATGGTGGCGTGTCATGTTGACACACCCCCATTTGTCAGTGGCCATGCCCCTTGTATCATGTGCCATGCCCATTTTTTGTCCTCACGCACACAGTTGGGGGGGGTGTCATTTTTATCTTGCCCTGGGTGTCAAAGACCCTAGTTATGCCACTGTTACTGACTATAGTCAAATTTCCCTGTAAATAGGAAAAAAAAATCTCATAGTAGAGACACTGGACCTAAATAGATTTTGTTCAATACTTTAACATGGCTGCTAAAGGAGAGGGTGAGTAGGACAGCAAATAAGAATCTGTAATCTCTAGGACTGTGGCTTCTTATTGGTCCACACAATCACATTCCTTTCCACAGGTTCACACTACTCAAGCTTTTGGCGGTATTAAAAGAATGACAGAACACCAAAGCAGCAGATGGGATCCACTAAGGGGAGCTTTACATTAGTTATATTTTTTGGCCTACTTGCTGGTGCATCTTTACCCATACTGCTTAATGGGGAATGGTAAACACTCCTCAAACCATAGTTTGTAAAACCTAAATACATTTTACAGAATAATAAATGGAAATCAATGCTTCTGAAATGATGTCTACCACCTGTTATGAACAATACCATATTCTGGTCCTGCAGGAAAAAATCAAGTTAGAGAATAGATGTAATTATCAAGCATATGAGTAAGTGTACAAACACCCACCATGTGACAATTACATTTGATTTATGATAGATTTACTGTTCTGACATATTACAACAAAACACAATAAAATACATTTGAATAGACTATATATTTATCTTCGAGTAAATATAATTCAGAGCCTCATCCAGTCAGTGTCAGTAAACAGTGATATTTTAGAGCTCATGATCTCATAGAAGTGACAAACCACACATTTTTTTCACTAGTACATAATAAGATTAATGACACATTTCATGTTGATATGTGCGCAGTTTTGAATGAAAGAAGATCAACATGGAATGAGACTCACTGCCTATAAAACTTTGTGCATCTCACAATACTCTGCGCCCAGGCAAAAAGTGGCAAATCCAGAGCATAAATATCCATAGTAAGGCTTCTCATAACATAAATATGTATAAACTAGGAGCCTGATTCTAAGTCCAATGCTATGTCCATGTCAGATGCAATTTTTTTTACTGCACAATCATGTAAGTGTTATATCTGTACTCGGCTGGTCGTGTCTGGACTGAATCATTGGAACGGTTGCTGACTTGTTCACCTGTTATGAAGATGTCAGCCTGGGCGTTTGCCTGGTCAACTGTGCTTGGTTTGCCAGCAGTTTTGTTCAGTTCTGGCTCTTGGGCCTGTGTGGGTTATTCTATTTTAGCTGTGTCTCCCACAGGATTCCATGTCTTGCCTGGTCCTTGGTTCTAGCTGTTTGCAAGCTGCCTCAGAAGGATTGCTGATTTCTTCATCTGCTAAGTATCCTGGATA
Source organism: Taudactylus pleione (assembly GCA_031769625.1). NCBI lineage: Eukaryota > Metazoa > Chordata > Amphibia > Anura > Myobatrachidae > Taudactylus > Taudactylus pleione. The sequence goes on along the minus strand of JAUIMM010000025.1, from coordinate 8,564,728 downwards.
CAGTCTATTACATATTATTGCTAGCAGATATACACCTGGCTAATATACTACTCTGGATAGTGCTTGTGTTTTGAAATCTCTAATGTGGGCCATTCATGGTGTGATAAAGCAGCCAATCCGACGGATTGGTACAATTTGTTTTTTTTATACCGCACTGTGAATGGGCATGATGTCGGACCGAGTACGCACCCATGAGGTTGTACATCACACCCCCTGATCTTACAGCATGATCAGTCGATCAGGGGATGCGATGTGCGATCCCATGCAGCGCTACCCATGTGGGGGAGAGGGGAGACTGCATATCGGTCAGTCGGCCACCCGATCACACCATGTGTGGGGACCACCCGATATGTAGGATGTTGGATCCCCCGTCGCGTTGCACGGTGCCATCGCACCGTGTATGCCCCGCTTTAGTCTGCAATTTGCTGTATATCTACAGAAATTACTGAGTTTTGCAAGTACTCACCTGTTTATTGAATTATCATTCCGGAATTATTATTATTATTATTATTATTATTATTATTATTATTATTATTATTATTTAAGAATGTATATATTATTAATGTAGTGAGAATATAACTGCATACCCTTTTGTTAGTTGTTAATTATAAGTAGCTAATTTGAACCATTGTTTGTTACTAGCGTACAGTGACGTTAACTGCAGAAGAGTATTTTAGTAATCACTGATTAGGAGTGCTATTTGTATTACTACATCAATTAGATTTAGACAGACTTTTTCTGTCTAGTTTGGGAAGCTAAATAAGGGCTTGGGTTTATTCTTAGTTCTTAGAGTGTCACATTCCTTTATCTACATTTTGATACCTGTACTTCCTGCACTGTGTTTACTTTAAGTGCGAAATCCAGGTAGCAGCCGAGTACCTATGAACAAGTGTGTGTTCCAGGAAAGGGCGTTGTTATTGGCGAAGGGCACTTTGTTTAGGTTTTCACAGTGCAGGAGTTCATCAGGTATCATAACAGGAAGTCACACCATGCATGAGTCCCAATTTTGCTTGTACAGAGTTGCAGTAGCGATTTCTGATGCACCCATGCAGAAGTGTATTGAAAATATATGTGGCATTCCTGAGTGGTGACTGGTTGTTGACAGGGAGGTGGCTATTCAGACGCATGGCTATGGTCCGGGTTATGGATGTGTTATAGGAGTGTGGCAGGTGTGTAGCTAAAGTGGTTGTGTACAGAGATTCTTAATCGTTCACCTTGGAGACCATACTCAGGCAGAAACTCAGCACCTAGCATGGAGTTGCTGCAAGCTTAACTGGTGCATCTGGTGGAGACATCTTAAGATGCACCAAGCATTATATGAGCATCGAAAGATTGGGCGTCTCAGTCCTTGCTCATTCAGATGCATGCCTGTACACTAGGGAAGGGCTTGTAGTGGTATTTGCATGAAGTAGCAGATGGACAACCTGTAAAAGACAAATACAAGTATACCGCTGCTTCCGAATCAGGCCCCAGGTGAGCTGATACACCTTCCCAATGTAACCAAATCCTAATCTATAATGAATGTGTAATCTTAAAGATCATTTTCTAAATGATACATAAATTACCCCATTTTTTGACTATTGCTGTTGAATTTAATCAATATCTGCAAACCAAATCTCATCTCATAGTTGGAGAGTCAGTCCAGTTTAAGGCTCCACCTGAACACACATCGCAAGTTATTACAGGAGGAAAATCTTGCTTGCAGTTCTATGGAACAATATTCTCCTTCCAGTAATGTGACCTAGTCAACATTAGTGATGGGGAACAAACACCAACTAGATCAATTTCACAATAAAGTAAACTAATTTGTAATACAAAGGAGAAAATAAAGGAGGGGCAAGGCAGAAAATAGCTATCGTGATACAGATCCATATGGAATCACAGAAAGAACAGAGAAGAAACTATTGAGGCAAGAACTGGAAAGAGAAAATGATGGTGAGTATAGAATTTCAAATCAGGCAGTAAATCATATTAATAAGTAATAACACACTATCTGAAACCCAAATAGAATTATTTAGAGAATAGCAGACTGACTTTTTCTCCAGTAACTTTTGTAACAAATAGAGATCACCACAAATGTTTAATTATTTATGCACGAGCCATTTTTAAAAAAAAATAAACAAATCAAAACTTTTTCTTAATGATACTTTGGAGTCATGTTCTAATACTGACATACAAATTGGATCAACACAGTCAGAGTCTCAATATTTCTGTGCAAGATATTTGATGATGCAGTAAATGTAATCTACAATTGAATCTCAATTTTCATTTCCACAAACTACGTGTAAACTCAAGTCTAAATGTAACCTTGTTCGTTCCATCCATAAATTGCCACTTTAGATGTTCAGTGTTGAACGATATAATACATCTAACCTGCACAGAACATTGCTATTGAAAAACTAAAAAAATACCAATTGTCAGTTGCCATATTTATGCTGATAAAAGTTATAGCATATTCGTATAGTATGTTATGGAAAGGGTCAAACTAGCATATAAAACAAAGGCTTTACATTTAGCTAATGATAAAGTATGTTATGAATAGGATTTTTAAAAATATTTATTTTCACTTTTACATTACACTAAAACAACACAAAAATACAATCTATTTTTTTTGGTTAAACTAATTTATAATATCTATATAAAATATGACATCCTTTTGCTTCAAGCTTCGGTTCATGATTACAATATGTGTAGCATACCATTTCAGTTTTATAAAATCTTTATGATTTAGTTTAAACAGATGTGTTTTATAGTGTCTCTTGATATTAAGGGGCCTATTCATCATCCTTTATGAGCCCGATACACATGTGGAAATGTCGGCTTGGGAGTGGTAAGTAACAGTGTTAAGGGGCCTATCCACTTGCACTTAAAATATATGGTTTACAATATAAGTGCAAGTGGGACGTAAGTATCTAGAGAAAGCCGATGGATACTTTACTCTTGTCAACTAGGATTGTGATTCTGAGTTGCACACTATGTAGATGTCAGATGTATTTTTCTTTACTGCGCATGTGTCTATGTCACACCACCCATGTGTCCCAATTGTGTTATTACAGAGTTGCAGTTGTGAGACTCAGTGCCGGTCGTAGCGGGTCTCAATCCAAAGGGGGCGAGCTATCGATGTTGATTGACAGCTCACCCCGTTTGGGAGGCGGGCCGGGGGGTGGCAGCCCAAACGGAGGCGTTCCCAAATGGAGGCGTTCCCTCGAATGGGAACGCCTACCGTTTGGGGGAGGCCCCACTGACATCACTAGTGATGTCAGTGGAGAGCTTCCGGATCAGACAGAGCTAGAAGCTCTCCGGAGCTTACGACAAGGGAGACCCTACCCTAGGGTCTCGCCGTAAGCCCCAATGGTCGCAATGGTCTCTGACCATCGCGACAATCACCGGAGCGGTCATTAGAGCTGTGGGTGTTAACCCACAGCCTAATGACCGCAACAGAGGCGGGCGGTCAGGATGCAAGTGGCTGCCCAGTTTCTGAGTGACCGCTTGCTTCCTCTGACCGCCTCTGAATGAGGCCCTATGTGCCTAGCATAGGACAGGTGCAAGTTTTGATGGTGCAACCAATGGTGGCATCTAAAGACAAACCAAGAATTATTGCAGCATATAAAGGCACCGAAAGTGAGAGTCTCAGCTTTTGCGCATTAATGTACACGAGGAAAGGGCTTTGTAATAGTATTAGCATACATGCTGCTGACGACTGCATCAGCTATGAATCAGGCACTAGGACGGAATGGGTATGAAGTCCGGGCGGCTGAAAAAGTGCCTAACCCTAACCTACCCGCGGGGGTGAATTACCCTGTCCCCCTTACCGCACTCTACACCTAACCCTCCCAGGGAGGTGCCTAACCCTAACCTCCCACTGGGGGGTGCCTAACCCTAACCCTCCCCCTTAGGGGTGCCTAACCCTTACCTCCCCCCTAAAAAACATAACCCTAACCCGCTACACTCCCTAAACCTAACCCTCCCCTCTGCGGATAACGCTAAGGGCTCCCCGGACTTACCTCATTCGGGCTGTCATCCTTCAGCGTTCCGCCGTCGGGATTAAGATAGGCGTCAGTATTTTGATGCCTATCTTAAATCCCTTGTCGGGATTTCCTTAACGGGATTGAGACCAGTGGCATTGCGGCCGCCGGTCTCATAACTACATCCCCCTAGGATACATCTTCCGCTCTGTATATGGGAAATATTACATTATTTGCATGTGCTGTCTGCTAGAATAATTTACACCCATTATGTAACAAACATGATTTTACGAGTACATTGAAAGATGGTCTGAAGTCTTACAAAAGTAGAAATAGTGGCTATATATACCTGTTATAGTATGTACTAAGGGCCTGATTTAGTAATGGACGCATTTAGCATCGCTGATCCGTCTTTGAACACAGAAGCTATGCATTGCTAACATATGATAGTCAGTGGCGGTTGTGAAGCTGGGGCTACAGCGCAGGCCAAAACTAAAAGAGGGGGAGCCACACAAACTGCACTCCCAAGCACTTTCAGCTGCACTGTCATTGCTGAATGGGAATCAGCAGGAAGCCACCGGGGACCAGCTGTGTACAGCACACACAGGACAGCAGAGCAGCAACAGATCACCCACCCCCTAGACTCTATTGTCAGCTGGCTTCCATTGGCTAGCAATCTATCTGTCCGCCCCCCAGTGATGCGTAGTCTGTGTAACTGGAGGTCGAGCATTTAGTTAGCTAGTCAATGGAAGCAAGCTTGCAATGGAGTATGGGTTTAGGTGGTCAGTTGCTGCTTTGCTGTCCTGTGTGTGCTGTATCCGGCTGGTCCCCGGTGGCTTCCCGCTGACTCGTGGTTGGTGATGTTGGGCCATGTACCTGCAAAAAACTGCCCGAAGCGGACGTTTTTTTTCCAGCAATCAGTTCCTTTCACATTTTAATTTTGTGGTTAGTTATCTTAATGTAGTAGGCATGTGCAGCAGCAGCAGCAGCAGATGGAGTTGTGGGCAAGTACAAGCTCTGAAAAGCCGGTGTGTGTGAAAGGAAACATTGTAAATTGTGCTTCACTGACTTGCAGTGACAGCATGGACACGGCATGGCACAATACTCCTTGTTAGTGGATATTCCCGGCTGTAACACGGCGACCATGCATGTCTGTGCTGTCTGAAGGACCCATCCTTTTACATACTTACTTAATTTTACTACACGGCAAAAAAACAGCAGTTTTTTTGCCGGCCGGTGAAAACCGGCGTGTGTGAAATAGCCCTATGAGTAGCATGTCAATGTATAAGCAGGCATGAAGAGCATACGTAGTACTGTGTAAAAAGCACCATGACAAAGAAAAAGATAAGGGATGATTGATGACATCCCAGCTTGTTGTCATTGGATATATTAAATGATCATTAACAGAGACAGCTTCACAAAGATTATTATAAAAGGTTAGGATATCATTTGGAAATTGCCCTCAATGTCAATGCAGATCAAAGAGAAAGTTTTAGTTTTATGTGCAACATTAATTAAATCAAAACCAATTAAAAAAAATATACAAATTATAAAACTAATGATGATACATATTTAACATTCACCCTTTATAATGATTCATTTTTGGGTTTATGTTTGTTAACAGGTCCTTGTGTTCTTTCAGAATAAGTAAGCATCAGGTCATGCAGGGGAGTTTTGATAAACTTTGATTAAACATTGATTCCTGTGACTGCCTTAGAGCATTTGGCATGCATACATAACTATGAGTTAACTTTTATAGCTAAATTTAATGTAATAGCAATGTAAAAACATGGCAGTACTATAAATTAAATATAAACGGGCTATGATTTAATGCTGAAGATAACTAATACTGAATACTTTAGTTTGTAATTTCTTAATATTTGCTTTTAAAAGCAAGGACAATTTACACTTGTAGAAGATGACTTTGTTACATTTTTATGGTATTTGAGGAACAGTAATCATTCATACAGTAATCATTCATACTGTAATCATTCTGTCGAAGCTGGATAATTGGCTGAGACAAGATCAGTTTAAATTAGATCGCAGCGATGCCATCTTGCGACTGGCCGCAAGACGCCATCTTGAAAATGAGATCGCAAGACGCCATTTTGCGAATGGCCGCCTAAGCGCCATTTTAGATAAACTCACACTTTAGTACATGTGGCGATATTACTATTAGCATCATGCAATTGCATCTGTGACCATCGCCATAAGTTACGGCGATTCATCAAAAGCCCATTTCATGACTTTAAGTAGTTTGGGGTGCTCTGGATAAAGTGTGTATATTATTATAATTCCCCTAAAGGATATATTTCAGAAATGGCTGTACAGTATGTCAAAATTGGATTGCATTAGCTAAACAGCAAATGGCCACGTGGCAACTAGCCTGTGAAGACAAGCTTCATGGACATAACATCTGCTCTCACTCCAGGTGGCCCTGCTCGAATACAGCAAGAGGGTCGTTTGTAGCACCTTACATTAGCAGGCTTCCTACAATAAAATACCTTCAAAGCCAAGAGTGTTATCTGAGGTTTGGGTCTTGAAGCTGTGCTAATTTGCATCTACACATGCCCTGGGAGAACAAAGACCAGTATTTTGGAGCCTGAAAAGGGTGGGAGCTGCTGGGGCATGAGAAAGTCATGGAACTATAATGCTCAGCATTCCACACTTCTAGGGATAGCTGAGAGCGAAGAAGTGCTCCCCATGTCGGTCTATGGTGGTCTCCCTCCACACAGATTCTCTAAGACTTCAGATCAGCGTTATCTCTGTGCTCTAATGAATTCACGTGCCTGTAGAGGCTCATGCTATAATTGCATAATCACTGTGAGTTTAAGTGAGATTTAAGTGCACCATTTCTCACACACACATTAATATGCACAATTGCGCTGTTAACTAGTCGCATATTAGCAAATGCATAAGACCCTGTATGAAAATGCTGAATATTAGCTCCATGCACACGCATCTGCCCCAAGTTAACTAGCGTATTTACATCAAACCCCACATACTCACACATTACATATTCACATACAAGGTTCCATAAGCTTTAAGGTATAAGATTCAAGTATGCACATTTACTATAATTGCTATGAAATAAAGATTATTTCGTAACTAAGGTTTTATATGTGATAAGTAAGCCATGTTTGGTATTGTACTGATGCGTACTCTCTCAACAGTATTCCGGTAATATCGATGGAGAGATCGCAACATGCATTCTCAACTTATGGACCACAGAGACTTCAAGCAACAAAATGTACATTATATGAACAACTGTTAGGATTTGCATGAGGCGGGAAACCAGAGACCTCCAGTTGTTAGAGGCTGGACTGTGTCTATTTGAACCAACTTGTTAAATTCCTTGTAACATATGCCCTCTCCTTTAGGACCAATGGTATTAGCAACAAACTTCTCTATTGTGTTGTTTATTCATGGGGGTATAAATATGTGTGCTCTGACCCTGGGTTCCTAGTCTTTGTGCTGAATGCTGATTGATGAGGGGTTTCTTGCTGATGCCTAACATCTGGACCAGAGAGCACTGCGTATGTATAGTTGTACTTGGGTCTGTATAATCTCTTTGCGCTAAGATTATATGAGGATCATAGCGTGTAACTGCTGTACTTTTACTTGAATAATACTTTGTGCTTTCGAACCACAGGTTCTAGGTCTGGAGTCTTTATTTACTGTATGACTGCATACGCAAATTAAACCTTAGAGGTTAAACCTTAGAGGTTTATAGGCAGGATATTAGAAGGTATAGGCAGGGGTATATAGAGGTTCAAAGGCAGTATCGTTAATTCATACAGTAAATAACACATTATATAAAACTGACCATTAGAGTGGCTTGTTATGGACTCTTGGGGTATATTTACTGAAAGCAGTGACGTGTGGTGAGGTAAATGGCTGGGGTGGCACTGGTTAGTATCAGAGCCACATTTACAGATAAATATATGACCCCAAGGGTTCATGTGGTCGTTATACAAAGGTGCAGCAGTATATAGTGCTGGAAATTTGGTTTTGATCAGGGATGTGCGGAAAAGGTAGACAGGGGAGGCAGTGCCTCACCTGCCATACACTTTTTACTTCAGGGTTTTGACTATGAAAATTATTACAATAATACAAAGAAGATATTTAAAATATTTTCTTTACATTTTTATACTGGAATATACCTAAGTATGACAGGAAAGGCTCTGCCTCACTTGCCTCCCCTGACCGCACATCAATCACTAAAGGTCGATTGTAATCAATTTTGATTGTTTTACAATTGTTGAAAATTGAAGAAAATCGATCAACATGGATGTTTTGTTTCTGGGCTAAATCACACATTTACTAACACACAATTTTTTTTATTTTTTTGAGTATTAATACTGTAATGTGTGATTTAGCTCTAGAAACACAACATCCATAGCCTATGGACTACATTCCGCACATTGTTTCTGGAGAGGGATCTGAAGGATCTGTGGAATCTGAAGAAGGAAGCGTATGTGTTCACTTTACTTCTTACTGATCGCTGTTACAGGCTCTTATTGGAAGCCCTGTCCCAGCAACTCAGAAATTATACATTTAGGCTTCCTTATTGCCAATGAATAATAAATATGACCTTAAAACATGTGGAAACAGCTGTTTCTGTATGTTTAATGCAGAAATAAGTATCACCCCCATCTGAAACCTTCAGTAACTTGACAGTGATGGCTAGCACTTTCTGCTCATCACCGAGTTAGGGTTTTATCCGAGCCTATGTCCCAGTGAATGGTCTCGATACATGGCCCCAAAAACACAATCCAAATCTCTGCGATATACAGCAATTCGGAATCTTAATTTTAGGGGCTATACTGCAGATTTCGGTAAATAGTACCATAAACCTCATGTGACGAGTCTTCCTCATTTCAGTTTTCAAACTGATTAAATTAAATAAAAGTACAAAAATACAGCATAATTCTTACAAGATTATTGATTCAGAGTTTAAATATCCAGGATTCATGCATCAACTTTCTCCCACATGTTCTTTTTTCCTGTAGAGTTGTCTTCCTGTAGATTTTCTACTTGGAATAAAATTTTGTGTTTGAACGCTACTCCTAGAATTGCTGCCTCTCTTCCAAATATGATTTACTGTTTCAATAAAGACTGCACTAAAGCTTTGACATAAAACTAAAATGTAATGTATTTTTATGGAAGTTCCATAGTTCCAGCTAATCATACTTTCAAAATGCACATTTTTATAGGGTTTATTAAGCAAACTCAGTAGTGAGATTTACTGAGAAATACACAACTTTTTTTGTCTCCTTAACTAGCTCTGGTCACAAAGCAAAAAGGAACAGACTGAAATTTCTTTCATTGCTAAATGCTAAATTCTATAACTCCAGCATTTGCATATTATATGCCCATTGTACTGTATCTGTTTTTAAACTGTTAAATATATATCTGCAGATGAAATTTCCTCGTTAGATTAATAGTTTTGTAGGTTGATTTAAGTTCCATTCTTTATGTTCTGAGTTTAGACCTGGTGCTATTATGACCTTAGCATGGGTAGACTTGCTAGAGCATTTTTCCAAAAGTCTGATGTCTGCACTCCTTCCCATATTTTCCAAATAGTATTTCTATACTCCAGGTCCTCTCTGAGAGGGCAGCAGTGTTGCACCTGTCTCTAACTTGTGGGATGCCTGCAGGGGCTCTCCATTGCCTAGCATCTTTATGAGGTGTTGGACCCTGGCCTCCACATATGTATTGTCATTATGTAACATGCGCGGGGGGCAGGGGCAGTCAAAGGGGGGGCAGGGGCATATTTATAATGGGTGCAGGGTGTGTGGGTCCAGGGTGGGCCCAAACCGCACACCCTGCACCAATACTTTTGAATACTTACCTCTACAAAGTCCCACGTCCGCTGGAGCAGCGCTACACAAAACACCTGGAAAATGGCCACCACTGCAATTTTCCTGGCATTTTGCGCAAGCGCAGTAGGGAAATCGCCAGGACAATGGCTGCCGTGCAATTTTCCCGGTGACCTGCACATGCTCAGTAGACTGCAGGCACAGGCTAGTGCCCAGAGAAAGTATACAGTATACCAAAATACAAACACATTTGAGATCACATTTATATAGAAATTTAGAAAATGAAGCTTAAGATTACTCAGAATGGGCAACAGGACTGCTCAACCAGAGCCAGGAATCTGCATCGGAAGACGCAGACCCTGGCAACAGCACGTCTACAAAAATGGTGGCAACAAGCCACCGCTTTATAACACAGACACTGTCCCAGCCCCCTTCTCGTTCACAAACGGCCGCAGCATGTCAACCATGCTGTATCTTTGGGGGCACTGCAAGCAATCTTGCAGGACCCATTCTACACATGCGCAGAATGGGTAATGCGCAGTCCTCCCGCCATTGGAGATGTGAGCAAACCATCGGGTTTACATACATCTCTGAATCAGGTCCACTGTGCGGACTGACCTAGAGCCTTTCATTCGTACAGCAATTCCACTGCTGACTAAGGGCTGGATTAAATTAGAGGCGAAATGCCATGATCGGGGACATGCGTGTGTCTTTACCTCATTCGCCTGTTTTGAGGCAAAGTTTTCTCTTACTCACACAATGCGCGCTCCTGTTCTTCGCCCTATTCAATTGTAAAACAGTGAAAACGCAAGTGTGCGAATTCAGCGAATAGCGAAACTAGCGAAAAAGACAGTTTTTTTGGGGGAAATCAGTCTTTACTCCCTAAAAAGCCTAACTGACCCGAGGATTCAATTTGTTTTAATAGCCCTAATAAAAGTAATTAGGGATCTTATATTGAGTCAAAGGGCTGTTATTTGCATAAGTGTGGAAAAATTATATAAAGCAATTTCTTTTGTGAAAAATAATTGCTGTAGTTAAACTAGGGGTACATGTAAATGGGTACTTGTATATTTTTGTGCTTGTAAAGTGCAGACTTAAAAAATGTTAAAAATACACCTGCTGCAGCCTCCTGTAATCCTAAAAACACCTGTCCCATCCTTACAGCACCCCAAAATACCTATCCCAGTACTTTAGCCCAATTTTCAAACACTTTTTACATTTTCACCCCAAAATTTACATGACTTTTTTGGGGCGAATTAAGATATTTTTAAATTTATTTTGCCTAATTAGTCATTAGGGTTGGGGTGCCCAAAGGGTTCTGAACCAAGTCCCATTTTTACTCAAAAATAGGGATTTTTGCACTTCTTTTCTCCTGCCTTTGGGTGGAGATACTTTTTCGCCTGTTTTTGCCTATGGAGTTTCCGCACATGCGAAAACGTCCTGAAATTGAATAGAGCGATACTTTGGAAACTGGCTAAAACCACTCAACGGCAAAAACTTTTCGCCGATCTCGGCTTTTCGCCTCTAATTGAATACGGGCCCCAATTGTTTGCCGTAAATAAAACAGACATAAACCGGGCAACTGAGCCCAATATGCTCAGAAAACAAGATATAACAAGGAATGATGCTATTATTAATAGGAGCCTACGTGATGTAGTTAGCAGACGGGATGCTGCCGATCAAAAGCCCAACAGTGTAAGCCCGACACGGGACTTAAAATAGGCATCAAAATACTGATGCCTATCTTAATGCCGATGCCGGAATCTAGACAAATGCCATCCCGAACAAGGTAACCCGGTCCGTCTTAGCTGTTAGCCACACAGTATTCTGACCTTCGGGATGCCGCTGCCGATAATACATACCCATTCCAAGCCTACGTCCCATTTACTTACATACTTACTTTTATTGTATAGACATTAAATTAATGGACTTACAATGTACCTCTGTCCCTCTTTAAAGTTGCATTAAGTTCACATGGAGATGCATAGATATCAATATAATAAAAATAACAATATATTAAATGTTTAAATGAATAAAACTTAAACTAATTTTAAAAGTAAACAAAGTCAAAAAGCAATAGAGAAAATGTCCTCGCAAATGAGTGAGAAGCCCCGTCCTCAATCTGTGAAAATAAAACTGTTCATATTGGGATGCCAGTAATACAGTATGTGTCTCAGTTTAGGAAATCAAAATCCTGCATGTCCAAGTCCAAGTCAGTTTTCTGAATAGAGGTCAAGCGTAAGTCCGCTAAGAAAGCGTTGACAGATCAAACTACTGTAACTTTCTCCTAACTGGCCTCCCAGTCTCCCACCTCTCTCCACTACAAACGTTCCTCAATACTGCTGCTCGGCTCATTTTCCTCTCTAGACGTTCTACATCTGCTTCCCCTCTCCTTCAAGCCCTACACTGGCTCCCCTTCCCCTTCAGATGCCAATTCAAGGTTCTTACACTCGCTTACAAAACCCTCACCAAGTCCTCTCCCACTTACATTTCTGACCTTTTCTCCCTTCACACTTCCGCCCATCCACTTCACTCAACAAATGCATGCTGTCTCTCTTGCCAACTCATTACTTCCTCCCACTCGTGCCTCCAAGATTTTGCCCGCACTACTCCCTACCTTTGGAACTCTCTCCCTCTCCCTATAAGAATCTCCACCTCTCTACAAATCTTCAAATGAGCTCTCAAGACCCACTACTTCATCAAGGCCTTCCAGCTCTCATCCTAACCCACTTCATGCTCTTTCCTCCCTATCTACCCCTTCTGTGACACGCCTGTCTGTCTGCCCCTCTTTAGAATGTAAGCTCTCACGAACAGAGACCTCTTCCCTCATGTGCTTCTCCTTACACTTTCTCCTACTCCTTACTCCCTACAAGGGCACCTAACACTTGACTGCTAACTTCTTGCTGCTTATTGTGAGTGTTTTAATCGCTATTGCAGCAATGTACAGTATATAAACCATGTCCTTGTCCTGCACTGTAATGTACTGTAAGTTACTCGTTTCTTGTTCACTTATTATTTTATGTACTCTGTAAGGTGCTGTGGAACACTTATGGTGCAATATAAATAAAGGATAATAATAATAATAGTTCTGGTGTGGGTTGAAGCAAATCCTGAAAGTCCTGAAAATTATGGGGCTTACAATAGTATTATAAGAGATGCAAATTGATTTGCTATCTGTCCCGGATTGATAATTCTAGACCTTTGAAGAGAAACAAGATGTGGAATTTTATACCTAGCCTATCGTGTTCACAACTCGTGAGCCTATAATTTACCAGCTCTTTTCAGAATCAGCGGTCTGTTGTCGTGAGCAGGCTGCTTTTCCCAGATCCTGCATTTGCGTTTTGCTGCTGCCAGGGTGGTTCTGATTAATGGAGGTTGGGCATCTGCACATCATTGTTGAAATAAGGAATGTGCTGTCTCCATGAGGACTATTCATAAAGAACATGAAGTGGCTCACGATAAATATCAGCATACAGTATATCACATCACATCGATGTGATATATAGTCAAGTTTAGTAGTCATTCATGTATACTTACCTCTCCGACGTCTTCATGCGCTGTCTGGCCCCTCCGCAATCCCTAGATGCAGTGAGAATACAGACTTATCAGGAGCCTCTTCATTTCTGTCACAAAACAAAATAGAAAGGTTGCACCAAAGTACACTTCTAGTGCACTATCTATGCAATAAATCCCATATTCTCAAGTATAACTGATTCCCTTATTATTATGTAACGGGGTACTCTATGATGGTCGTTATTTATTATTAGTTAAGGCAGTGAAGGTGATATATAGCCTTATGATCTTAAATTAAGATACACAAATCTTTTAATCATTTATAGATCACACCATTCCACATTACTCACTTCAAATACCATTGCATATTAAGGGCCGTATTCAATTAGAAGCGAAAAGTCCGTTTCGGTGATACTTTTTCGCCGATGACGTAATTTTCACCGATTCCTCTTTACCCCGTATTCAATTTGTCGGACTTTTCGCCGGTGCGAAAAGTTTGCGCTTTTGTGACCAGCGGAAAAGTTTCGCCTATGAATACCCGGTACAAAAAAAAGTGCATAATTAGGGTTTTGGGGTGCAAAGGTGCGGAAGCCACTCTGCACCCTTTGCATACCCCCCTTGACGCTAACTGCGTCAAAAAACGCTAAAAAACCCCACAAAGGACACATCCAAAAAAGCACTTTGAAAAAGTGGGCACAAAAAATCAAAGTGGGGGTACAAAATTAAAAACTAGTGAAATAGACTTTGGGGGAGTCTGCAAGTATGGGGGAGGTGTATTTTTATTGCAGGTGCTTACTGAAGGTGCATTTTTGGCGCTTTTTAATGCTTGATTTTAGCAATATTTAAATATGCTTGTACCCATTTTCATGTACCCCAAGTTTGATGTACCCCAAAACACAAAAAGTTCGCACCCCCTGGGGCTGCGAGCTGAAATGGGGCGTTGGCAGCTGATCGCGCCAAGACAAGAGCAACAATTAAATAGCTCCTTCAGGCGTGAAGGAGGCTGAAAACAATTGAATTCCGCCCAGTGTGTCTGTATGTGTGTGTGTCTGTCTATATGTGTGTTCCAGGTGTGCACCAACTAATCTGACTTTCTATAAAATCATAAGTCTTTTCTTTTGTTTTTTTTTTGCATTTTTTTTATATGTGTGTGTGTGTCTGTCTGAATGTGTGTGTCTGTCTGTATGTATGTATGTGTGTGTGTGTGTGTGTGTGTGTGTGTGTCTGTCTGTCTGTGTGTGTGTGTCTGGGTATCTGTATGTGTGTGTCTGTCTGTGTGTGTGTGTCTGTCTGTCTGTATGTAGGTGTGTGTGTCTGTATGTATGGGTGTCTGCCTGTAGGTGTGTCTGTCTGTAGATGTGTCTGTCTCTCTGCATGTGCATCTGTGTGTCTGTACATGTGTGTCTGTGTCTGTCTGTCTATATATATATATATATATATATTTATATATATATATATATATAATATATATATATATATATAGTAGGGGTGTGCACCGGCCACTTTTCGTGTTTTGTGTTTTGGTTTTGGATCTGGATCTTTCTTCATGTTTTGGATCTGGATTGGTTTTGCCAAAACCACCCTTCCGTGTTTTGGGTTCTGGGTTTTGTGTTTTGGATCTGTATTTTTTTGAAAAAAAGCATAAAAACAGCTAAAATCACAGAATTTGTGGGTTTTTCTAATCCTATGCTATTATTAACCTCAATAACATTAATTTCCACTCATTTCCAGTCTATTCTGAACACCTCACACCTCACAATATTGTTTTTAGTCCAAAAGGTTGCACCGAGGTAGCTGGATGACTATGCTAAGCGACACGAGTGGGTGTAACAAACACGTGTCCCATCTAGGAGTGACACTGCAGTGGCAGACAGGATGGCAGTTTGAAAAACTAGGTCCCAAACAGTACATAATGCAAGAGAAAAAAGAGGTGCAAGATGGAATTGTCCTTGGGCCCTCCCATCCACCCTTATGTTGTATAAACAGGACATGCACACTTTAACAAACCAATCATTTCAGTGCCAGGGTCTGCCACACAACTGTGGCTGAAATGATTGGTTCGTTTGGGCCCCCACAAAACAAGCTGGCAATTAATCTGTCCCTGCACAAACTGGCTCTACGGAGGCAAGATGTCGTCCTCATCCTCCTCATCCACCAATTCCTCACCCTCTTCAGTGTTGTGTACATCCTCATCCTCACAGAGTATTAACTCGTCCCCACTGGAATCCACCACCACAGGTTCCTCTGTACGTTCTGGAGGCTGACCTCCCTGGAAGAGATGATAA
Source organism: Taudactylus pleione (assembly GCA_031769625.1). Lineage (NCBI taxonomy): Eukaryota > Metazoa > Chordata > Amphibia > Anura > Myobatrachidae > Taudactylus > Taudactylus pleione. The sequence goes on along the minus strand of JAUIMM010000025.1, from coordinate 8,549,143 downwards.
TTCATTTTTATGAACATCATCTTCTCCACATTTTGTGGAAGCAACCTCCTACGCCTTTCGCTGACAAGGTTCCCGGCTGCACTAAACACTCTTTCGGAGTACACACTGGAGGGGGGGCAACTCAGGTAAAATAGAGCTAGTTTGTACAGGGGCCTCCAAATTGCCTCTTTTTCCTGCCAGTACAGGTATGGACTATCTGACATGCCTACTTGGATGCTGTCACCGATGTAATCCTCTACCATTCTGTCAATGGTGACAGTATCATATGTTGTGACAGTAGACATGTCAGAAATTGTTGCCAGGTCCTTCAGTCCGGACCAGATGTCCAAACTTGGTCCTGCCTGCCCTGCATCACCGCCAGCAGGTTGCTTAGGATACCTAAGTATTTTCCTGGCAGCCCCAGTTGCGGGAGAAAATGAAGAAGGAGCTGTTGACGTGTCACGTTCCACTTCAGCTGACAGTGTGTTCACCAGCAGGTCTTTGCACCTCTGCAGGCTTGAGTCAGCCGGAAAGAGAGACACCACATAGGCTTTAAACCTAGGATCGAGCACGGTGGCCAAAATGTAGTGGTCTGATTTCAACAGATTGACCACCCTGGAATCCTGGCAAAGCGAATGAAGGGCTTCATCCACAAGTCCCACATGCCGAGCGGAATCGCTCCGTCTTAGCTCCTCCTTCACTTTCTCCAGCTGCTTCTGCAAAAGCCTGATGAGGGGAATGACCTGACTCAAGCTGGCAGTGTCTGAACTGACTTCACGTGTGGCAAGTTCGAAGGGCTGGAGAACCTTGCACAACACGGAAATCATACTCCACTGTGCTTGAGTCAGGTGCATACCCGCTCCTTTGCCTATGTCATAGGTGGATGTATAGGCTTGAATGGCCTTTTGCTGCTCCTCCATCCTCTGAAGCATATAGAGGGTTGAGTTCCACCGCGTCACAACCTCTTGCTTCAGGTGATGGTGGGGCAGGTTCAAGAGTGTTTGCTAGTGCTCCAGTCTTCGGCACGCAGTCGCTGAATGGCGAAAGTGGCCAGAAATTTTTCGGGCCACCCAAAGCGTCTCCTGCATGCCCCTGTCGCTTTTCCGAAAATTCTGCACCACCAAGTTTATTGTGTGAGCAAAACATGGGACGTGGTGGAATTTGCCCAGATGTAATGCCCGCACAATATTGGTGGCGTTGTCAGATATCACAAATCCCCAGGAGAGTCTAAGTGTGGTAAGCCACTGGGCGATGATTTCCCTCAGTTTCTCTAAGAGGTTGTCGGCGGTGTGCCTCTTACTGAAACCGGTGATACACAGCGTAGCCTGCCTTGGAATGAGCTGGCGTTTCTGAGATGCCGCTACTGGTGACGCTGCTGCTGTTGCTGCGTAAGGTGATGCATCTACCCAGTGGGCTGTCACAGTCATATAGTCCTTAGTCTGCCCTGTTCCACTTGTCCACATGTCCGTGGTTAAGTGGACATTGGGTACTACGGCATTTTTCAGGATACTGAGGACACTTTTTCTGACGTTTCTGTACAGTCTCGGTATCGCCTGCCTAGTGAAGTGGAATCTAGATGGGATTTGGAACCGGGGACACACTACCTCCATCAATTGTCTAAATCCCACTGCACTAATGGCGGATACCGGACGCACGTCTAACACCAACATAGCAGTCAAGGCCTCAGTTATACGTTTTGCTTCAGGATGACTGCTGTCGTACTTCATCCTCCTCGCTAAGGACTGTTGGAGGGTCAATTCTTTAGTAAAAGTAGTGGTGTTCCTACTTCCTCTCTGGGATGATTAATGACTCCCAGCAGCAGCAACAGCAGCAGCGGCAGCAGGAGGCGTAGCAATGCAGGATCCTCCGGAGGAATCCCGGATAGGAGAGTCAGTCATGCCAGTGACATGGCCTGCATGACTACTTCCGATCCTGACTAAGGAGGAAATTGATGAGGAGGGAGTTGATGGTGTGGTTTGCAGGTGCTTGGATACAACAGGACAACGGGATTTAGGTGTCCCTGGACTGCTTACGGTCTTAGCCAAAGTTTCTGAACTTGACAGTAACTTTTTATGAACGCGCTGCAGGTGCCGTATAAGTGAGGATGTTCCTAGGTGGTTAACGTCCCTACCCCTACTTATTTCACCTTTACATATGGTACATATGGCAAGACAGTTGTTGTCCGGATTTGGATATAAATATTGCCAGACCAAAGAGGTGGAATGTTTGGTCTTCTGTCCAGGCATGACCGTGATGGGCTTTTTCATCCCACGGACAACAACTGTCTCCCCCGGTACCTGATTTAAACAAACCACATCACCATCAGAATCCTCCTCGCCAACTTCCTCCTCAGCACCAGCTACACCAGTATCCTCATCCTGTTGTACTTCAACAGTGACATCTTCAATTTGCATATCAGCAAGTGGACTGTGGGTGCTCCTTTCAGCACTTGCAGGGGGCGTGCAAATGGTGGAAAGAGCCACCTCTTCCCATCCAGTGCTGGGAAGGTCAGGCATCGCAACCGCCACCACACTTGGACTCTCCTTGGGGATTTGTGATATCTTCTTAGAATGCACAGTTCTTCGCTGTGCTTTTACCAGCTTAACTCGTTTGATTTTTTTAGCGGGAGGAGGTCTTCCATCGTCATGTGAAGCTGAACCACTAGTCATGAACTTAGAGAAAGACCTTAGCCGTTCCTTGCCACTCCGTGTCGTAAATGGCATATTGGCAAGTTTACGTTTCTCTTCAGATGATTTAAATGTTTTTTTCAAGGTCATTTTCCTGAACTTTGTCATTTGGGATTGTATGTGCCCTCTACTATGACATTGGGCATCGGCCTTGGCAGACGACGTTGATGGCATGTTATCGTCTATGTCATGACTAGTGGCAGCAGCTTCAGCACTAGGAGGAAGTGGTTCTTGATCTTTCCCTATTTTATTTTTATCGGAGAAAGTTTGGTCCTCCATTTATGTTATATTGATATATACGTGCGGCTAAGGCGCACACAAACACAGAAAATAATTTTTTATTTTTGTTGGAGACTAGTGCACTTTGTGGGTTACACCACCCTTTAAGAAATGAGCCAGCCGGCTCTTTACTTATGGGACACAGGCGCACGCTTGGCGCTACTTTGTTGATGCACGTGCAGCTACTGCACACACAATTCACAAACACAAAAAAAGATTTATTTTTTTGCACTTGGGGGGAGCACCCCTGATGGACAGAGCACCCCCTGGACAACACTACAGCACCCCTTTAGGACTGGGACACTGCACAGGACTTTGGAGTGGACACAGCCCCTATGGACAACTGATTGCACAACACAGTCCAGCCAGCCCCTATGACTTTGGAGGAGTGGACAGCGCAGCACAGCACAGCACAGCACAACACTACTCTGCACTACACTACACTACACTACACAGCCCAGCCAGCCCTAACTCCCACCCTCCCTCTTCACTGTCCACAGCCGAGTGAGAAAATGGCGCCGACGAGAGTACCTTATACAGAATCCAAAACCTGCGAGACCCGGAAGTCGGGATGATGACGTTTTGCCTCGATTTCAGATCCGAGTCAGGCGGGAAAAGTCGAGCCTGACTTGGATCGGCCTCAGATTGGGGGGGCTCGGGGGGGTTCGGATTTCTGAAATCCGAACCCGCTCACCCCTAATATATATATATATATATATGTGTGCGTGTGTGTGTTCCCACTGTCCATTTTGTTAATCGTGAAATGCACCCTGCCCGTTTTATAATACATGATTTGCACACTGGCTTTCCACAGTAGACACACACACAATGCAAAAAGGGTAGGTGGAACAAAGGGCTGGGCGCAGCTGCTCAACCCAGCCCATGGGAGGCACACAGTAGAGGGTGGAACCCAGAGCTCCGACTACATGCCTCCAGCAGCCCAATCCACACAAGCTGGGGAGGGACATCCAGACATACAGCTTCCCCCTGTGACTGCGAGACACCAGAGTCGGGACAGTACATGATTTTACCTGAAGGATATGGAGCAGACTGAATGCTTTGGGCCAGTATTTGCATCAAAGTATTCAGATATATCGGCATCAGCTGTGCTGCAGGGCAGATGTGATATGTCTGTGAATGACGTAGTTAATAGACATATAATTTTTACACACTCACCAATTATGCTCTACAAATATATTGCCCATTCAATAGAACAAGCGATATACCTGTCAGTGTGCACCCAGCATTAGTCATATGGGGCTTGTGCATGATATATATTTGTTTATAGCTCTTTGTCATAACAATTTTTTATATTTCATTTACAATTTAAACCATATTCACATTACGCAAACCACACCCCCAACTTTATTCATTATACGCCCATTTTTACAATTCCATTCGCTAGTAGAAAAACTGGGCCACTTGCTCTTGTTTGCCCCCTTGGCTGAAATTTGCCAGCCAGCCCTGGCGATCGCCATGTCATCGCAGCACTTCACAAGGACGCCCACTTTACCTTACACACATCCGTAATCCTTAGCAAGACTGCAAAACCATCAGTAACATCAAGTACAATCGGAGCCTTATGCACACTTGCACAAGGTCAGACCTTATTCAGAAATTGCTAACTTCATTGCACGCTATGAGTACTCAAGCTGCATAGAGCATCGCAGTGGATAATTCATGCTCGCCCATGCAACGGCGTTCAAATGCACTGCCATGCCTATGTTTCACCGATCACCCCTTCATCACCACCCACAAATGGCACTTCCTGTCAATCACTCTGTGATGGGTCTGCGTAGTCACTGGGATCGCAGTCACTGGCTCGCGCACTCGCAATGTGGTACATACGCATGCGCAGAATGCAACAATCTGCCGATTGCGTGCGTAATCACAGTTGCGAGCGGTAGTGAATCAGGCCCTTTATTACCAGACATCACATCACGACGCGCATGTGACCAGTCACAAGCCGAATGCCCGGCTAACCCGGACCACTCCCCCTACTTTCACCTGGCGCCGGCAGAGTCTGACCGCAACCCCCCTCCCCCTCCACCTGCGGCGGGGGTGATAGCAGCCAGGGAGCGGGCTATAGATGCAGGCAGGGGCGGCAGCACGTGCGTGGGGTGCGGCCAGGAATGTGGCAACGCGGCGGGGGGGGATGCGGGGCGGGCATGACTGTGCAGATTTTGGTGTCACCCCCTTGGAGGGTGACACCCGGTGCGGCCCGCACCCACCGCACCCCCCTTGTGACGCCACTGCATGGCACTACAGTAATTGAGGGAAGTGGGGTCAAAATTAAATTCCCAAGGGAAGGTCATGGAGACAAAAGTAATCATTAGGTCGACATTTAAAATGTCAAAATTCATAATGTTGACAGTTCTGATGTTGACATTTTTTTAATTTTGACAGAAAATATGTCAACATTGTCAGAATGTCAACATTAGGGTTAGGCTGAGGGCAGGAGGGTAAAGGTTATTCACTAGAGGAGGTTAGGATTAGGGATTTTGGTTAGGGATAGGGAAAGAATAGTTACCGTAATGCAGGAGGCTCACAGGTCTGATCCGGAAGTGACCCTGGAGCGACACTAGTCATCAGGAGCAGGTAAATGAATGCTGGACCATGTTGTCTGTTGCCCTGCTCGACCCCCCTAGTTACGCTCACTGGAGCCCACTTGGGGCCAGCTGCCTGTGTGCACCGAACACTCTGTACCCATTGTAAATACATCTATGCAACATGGTCAAAGTCAACATTATAACCATGTCGACATAATGAATGTTAGCATTATCACTGTCAACATATCACAGCACACCCCATGGAGAGATATGTTCATCACTAGGTAACAAATTAAAGGGTGGGTGGCATATATTTCATACCAGTCCATTTAGCCCATCATGAAGTATAAGAAGAGTAAAAGAACATTGGAGGTATGACTTACAGCTAGACAGCCTTGTGCGCTCAATGGTGTAGAGTGTGATAAGCAGCAATTAGCCTTAACTGTGTTGCTAGGTGACAGACATAAGCAGGAACCACCTTAGCTCCAAATGCAATGAGCACCACCTACACCCAGGTCCAACTTAAAGGGAATCCAGGTACACAGGGCCAGATAGGTTTTGGCAAACAGTGGGAGGTGTGATGCATCAGGACTGCAGGGAAGGCTCACCAGGACCCCCACCTGAGACTGTGACAGGCAGAGAAGCCATTCAGCAGCACCTGGAGTGAGAGGAGATTGCAAATAGTGTCTGGCTCCATTCATGAGGCCATGGACTCTGGCTGGGCACATCTGTGCCAGTGCCATCCAGCTGTGGTGTCACTGAGAGACAGAGAGGAAGTGAGAAAAGGAGAAAGAGGCCATGGCCAATTAAATACCCCCCAGAGACAGAGAAATCATGAGTGACAAAGTAAGAGAGAAAGAGAGAGAGGAAAGGACAGAGTGCACACACACACTGTACCTGCTGTGGGATCAGATCAGGCTGGGCTTCTGAATGATATGAGTCAGGTAATTAGGCTCTGCCCCCTACCCATACACCCACGAATCGCGGCAACGAGGGGGCGGTGCTTCCATCCTCAGCTACGATCAGTGACAGAGTGTGCTCAGCTGTCACTGTTGCTGTCTGCTGCCGAGTGGAACCAGACAGAGAGTGTCCAGACTCCAGAATGCTTGCGGCAGTGTGGGGGCCCCCAACATGTGGGGGCCCCTGGACGACCGCCCCGTCCACCCTGCCTATAATCCGGCCCTGCAGGTAAGAGATGAGTAGGCCCTGGTAATAGCCCGTAACAGTGTGGTGACTGCAGGAGTTACACCAGCGTGTGTCCTTACAGCATGGCTGCCAGGCTACTCTCCCAATCCTAACTGTATTCAAATAGTGAATAATGAGAATTTCTTTAATTAATCTTATAGCATTCCATGGAACTAGAGAGCACCACCTGGAACTAGAGAAAATTAAGATCTGTGTCAGGAATAAATAGTTAACAATATAAAGGACAGGATGTACTAAAATGAAAAATGCGGTCAAACGTCCACAAATGCCGTCTATGGAGGTTTGACCACAATTACCATATGCATCAAGCTCTGAAAAGCGAAACTTTGCAGAGCTTGTTCCCGATAGGCAACACCATTTATAGATGGCATTGCCTACTAGAAGCCTATGTGCTTCTTATCAGAGTCTTCCCTAGAGAGGAATCCAAATGGATCCCTACCAGAAACAAAAAAACATAGAATTTGACAGCAGATAAGAACCACTTGGCCCATCTAGTCTGCCTCATTTTTAAACATATTGTTACCTCAACCCTTATTGATCCTTACTTCTTCTGAAGGATATCCTTATGTCTATCCCATGCATGTTTAAATTGCTCTGCTGTCTTAGCCTCTACCACCTCTGATGGGAGGCTATTCCACTTGTCCACTACCCTTTCTGTGAAGTAATTTTTCCTCAATTTTTCCCTGAACCTACCACCCTCCAGTTTTAGAACATGTCCTCTTGTTCTAATACTTCTCCAGCTGCTTGTGCATGCGCAGAGGGTTATATATTATTTATATATATTAATTATGGGAAGTTTGACCTTTTCCTGGCCACTTATGTTATTTACTGTATATGAGATAAATACAGTATGTTTAATACAGAAAGTTTGTTTTGTAGATTAGAATCTATACCCTACAGTTTATACTATAGACCAGTGTTTCCTAAACTTGGTCTTCAGGGTCCCCTAAAACTGGATGTTTTACAGACCTCTTCAGTATCACAATTAAAATAATTAGCACCACTTGTGCTAATGTGTCAACGAGAAATGAATACACCTGTGCACCACCTAGGAGATCTGGAAAACATGCACTGATAGGGGTAACTGAGGAGTTTGGGAAAAACTATTATAGAACATCTATAGTGTTAAATATTAATACTGAATTACATACAGATGTGTCCATAATAGGGATGTGCAGGCTCGGATAGGTTCGAGTTTGCACGTGGAGTTCGGATTTTTCCCTCCAAAAAAAGGGAACTCAGAAAGAGGCAAAACGTCATCTTGCATGGACGAACATCATCATTCCTGGACAAAAGTCCAGGAATGATGATGTTCGTCCGTGCAAGATGACGTTTTGCCTCTTTCTGAGTTCCGTTTTTTTGGAGGGAAAAATCCGAACTCCACGTGCAAACTCGAACCTATCCGAGCCTGCACATCCCTAGTCCATAAACACCTACAGTATCCTCAAATTGCTCCATATAGCCCCATTCGGCACAATGCAAACTAAGATTTTCACCTATTTTTGGATAAATTAAGTGCCAGGGTTATTAATCATTCATGTAACACAAGAGATATCATTGATATCTCCTGGTTACAATTGTCCCCCAATAATTTCCACTTTCTCCATACTATAGTATGGGGAATTGCAAATTATGTAATTCATCAAGTTCTGAAAAAGCATTTTTTTCCGTAATTTGACAGTGATGTACTGAGGTGGCATACAGCAACTGTTGCAGCAGAGGCATCTGAAAAGATCCCTCCCTGCTGTGTCCTCTTACCTTAATGCAGCTACCTCCCAGCTCCCCGAGCTCTCCTTCTGTGAGCTGGGAACAAGGGAGATGGCACAGCAGCTGTGACCAGGGACTGACAAGGCGAGGCTGCAGGTCTGAGTTGGGGGCAAAGACTCCAGCAGCTGCTGCAGGTCTGCGGCGGTTGGGGGCAGACAGTGTGGTTGGCCAGGGGGGATGGGGCTGGGTACTCCATCATCTCTTTTCTCCTACTGCCTCACTTTATGGTCTCTTCGCATCATGTCTTCAAGACAGGCTACAAAGAGTCCAAGCAGCAGGAGAAAAGTACCCTATTTCCGAAAAGCTGTCTCCACAAAAAGAGCAGCTTTTCGGAAGTGTTAATTATAGTAAGTATAGGAGGCATGATGAATGCCTCCGATACTTGGATTGAACTTGCAGCAAGTTCAATCCTTAATTATCACAGGGGATATTTGTCATAAAGAATAGACCCCTTACTAAGTTAAGTCTTACAATAGCACCATGGACACTAAGGTAGGTATTCAATTTGGATGCGAAAAGTCGGAATCGGTGATAAATTATCATTTTCGCATGTTTCAATTATCCCCGTATTCAATTTCAAAGACTTTTCGCAGGTTCGAAAATTGGAAAAAAACGGGGATACTGTAACTTTGTTAGAATTGGGGTTTAGGGGTGCAAGCTTAAAAAAAATAGCCTGCAACCCTGGGAATGTCATTTAAAAATAAACTGTGTCAACAAAAGTTTTTTTTTAAAAATAGGGACTCCCCGAAAAAAAGTATGAAAAATTTGGGGTGAAAAAAAAAGTGGAAACAGTGTTTAAAAATAGGGAAATGGGTTCAGGGGTGTTCTGCAAGTATGCGGCAGGTGTTTTCTAGAATAGGCTATTAGCGGCAGGTGCATTTTTGCTGAATTTTTATAAAATGACTTTAGGGACTTAAAAATATGCTAGAACCCATTTTCATGTACCCCAAATTTGATGGGACCACTTAAAAAAATGAAAAAATAAACCTAGGTGCTCTTCTGCATCACTTGTTCTAATGTCGGGAAAAAACACCTGCCGCGGCTATTTAAAAATGCAGAACACATTCTGCAGGGCTAAACGGGGGTACCCAGAGTGAGCCCCCATGTCTGGACATCTTTAGGGGGTCCTAGGAATAAAACCCAACACTTACCTTTCCACAGGCTCCCGTTTTCGCTGCTTCCTAATTGAATACGGGGATAAAGCGGGCGCGCGCCCGATACTTTATCCCAGGAAAAGCTCCAATGTGGAGCGAAAAGTGCAGCACGGACTTTTAGCTCCCTAATTGAATACGGGCCTATGGGCTGAATTGGATGGTCATCTCAGTACTCGATACTCTTGAACTTGGAGAAATGTATGGAGACTGGCAGCTAGCAGGTTTCTAGAATTTAAATATTTAATAGAGGTAAAGTATGGGCTCTGCAATCTAGGTACATGAATTAATAAAATAACTATGAACACATGGCTGTGCTAAACTGTTTTAAGAGGAAGGAAATACCAGAGGCAGCATGGAGATGGGAAAATAAAAACATAATTTCATGTAATTTTTAGTAATGGTGCTTCAAATTATGGAAAGACACCTTATCTAAAAATCGAGATATATCTGAGTCAGAAATGCTCTAAGTTACATATGTAGGTCGTGACACATTTACAGTCTGCTCAAACACACAAGATCCATTCGCATTTGTTATTGTCTGTAACTCAGATTCAGACCTTATATCCACACTTGAGATCTGGTTTGGCTAAAGTGCAGAATACACCTGCAATAAACCTGACACAAATACTTATATTGAAGGCGCCATTTTTGGTTATGCTTTTTTAATCTTAGATTATGCTGTTTGCATGAAGCTCACAGTATATAACTGACACATAGGCACCTTCAACTCACCCTGAGAGAGTCACCTTATATCTATTTGTCTCAGCTACCAAGATATCAAGTTGCAAACTCCCTCAGGCCGAATATGATTATGCCTGTATATTTATATCTCCGGGAAGCACCATGTCAGAAGCCAAATGCTCTCTGCTAGCATACACCAACAGTGATCTAAATTTAATACAGACATCAGACTGCATAATAAGTCAGTTGTTTCATAATAAATAATAACCATAGCACTTAAATATTAGCTTGGCAGGTACAGTGTATTTATATGTGCCCTAAAGGACAGTCTTTATTTGATTTATAACAGTATCATTGCATCTCTCCTTCTTGTCACATTTGGTTCCGATAAATGAGGTGTTTGTGTTAGGAAACACAATCTCTGTATTACAAAGAACAGAATAGTGAAAGGAGAAATTAGTAAATTGTTAAGCATAAAATATTTAAACTGGAAATAAATTTAATTGGGCATTTCAAAGGTTTTATAAACATTAAAAGCATTCAAAGATTACCTAGGGATAATTTTGGACACAAAATGTAATTGAAACTAAATAAGATGTAAATAAACACATGAATTACTAGTTTCATTAAGGACATATATGCTTGAGTAGATTGTCCTCATGTATACTCACCACTTAAATAAGGAGGTCAGAGGCAGAGCTACCAAGAGGTGTGGATGAGGAGGTCAATGCTAGGTCATTCTACTGAGGCCATTATAAGAGCTAATGCGGGGACGGTTGGCTGTATTTCCCCTCTTGCTAGGGATCTGGAAGTGACGTGAGTGAGGGCGGAAGTGCAGTTCATGCCCATGAAGGCCAGCTAAACAAGTAAGTTGTCCCCACTTAAAAATAAAAACTCACTAGACTCGCTATACTCGCCACATGGTTATATTCCCCCTCTATGCCCACTTGGATGGTAGGGAATGACGCTGGACACTGGCTGAGGACGTCAGGGTCCTCTCCGTTAAGGGGATTTAGACACTACCATGCGGGGACCTCTTCTGAGCATGTGCCGATTCAGTGCTTGGCAACCAAAGCTCAAGTCACAGCTTTACTACCCGACATGTGATTGCTCAGGAGTCAGAAGGTCCCAGTTCTGATATTCTCAAAGCTGATGTTTAAGAGGCTGGAACAGCATAGACTGAAACCTATACAACTATTTAAGGAAGGGCTCAGCTATGCTATATTCCACCTGTAAAGGGGATCCAGTATTAGTTCTGGCCTCTGCTCTCTGCACATACTGTATACATTTGAATAAAGTTATATATAAAGCTAGGTACACACTTGTACATCACACTGTCAATTTCACTTATGTGTGTACACATCTATACAATCTAAATTGTGATCTTCGACCTCCATTTGTCTGAAATTTTAGATGAAAAGACACAAAGGCAGCAGCAGCATAGGCAGAAGGGTCAGCACAGCAGAATGGTCGGCAGTGCGTACACACTTCACTTATTGCGCCATCAAATCAGATGAAAATGAAACTGCACATAAAGCCTTATCTTTTAATGTGACCAGTTTTCTTCTGACAAAACATGATCAAAGGTGAGTACACACTGTTAAGATATTGCATGAATGGGTCAGGAATCAAAAGAACGGCCCGACCATTGTATAAGTGTGTACCCAGGTTAAGTACAACAGATCTACAGTATGCTCTATTTGTCTACACTCTCCCTATTAATTGGAACTTATCTATGCATGAATGTTACATTCAGCGGCGGCTCCTTACCTGTCTGGCCGGGGGGTCTGCACATCATCATAGGCTGCAGTCATTGCAGCCCTCTTCTCCCTGCCATTCCAGTGATTGACAGCTGATGTCACAGGAGGCGGGGCTTAAGTATGATGGCCGCATGTTTAACCTGAGGGTAATATGACATATATGCGCCTATATAACTAGAGATGAGCGGTTCTGATTCCTTGGAATCTGAACCCGCCCAAACATTGGGAATTCAAGTCAATCTAAATGGTGGCTCATGTCTTCACGCCTGACTCGGATTCCACTTTGAGGCAAAACATCATCTTTGCGGCTTCGGATTCTTGTAGGTTTTGGATGCTATCTAAGGCGCCTCGGTTGGGATTCAGCACCATTTCCTTGTAAGGCACGCTGATGTATGCTGTGCTTAACTCTGCTGTTTAGGCTGTGCTGTGTCCAAACTCACAAGTGGCTGTGCTATTTACTTAGAGAATGTGTATAGGGGGTGCACGCTTCTGTATGCTGTGCTGTACTCTGCTGCATAGGCTGTGTCCAGACTCACAACAAGTCACAAGTGGCTGTGCTGCTTAGTCAATGTATATAGGGGGTGCACGCTGCTGTATGCTGTGCTGTACTCTGCTGTATTGGCTGTGCTGTGTCAATCAGTAAGACATTCATGAGTTCTGTGACTCCACACAGTTTGAATAGAGCTGCGCCTGTGACCTAAAAAATAAAAAAATAAGTTAAATAAAAAAAATTTCAATTGAATAACTGTATTGTTTGTACTGTTTGGTACGCTTTGGTGCAGCCATTGCTTTGCCACTGCAACTGTGAACGCTGACCTCTGAAGTGATCAGAGGCTAAGGAAGCCTCCAAATGCTTCAGAGGCCAGCGTTCCCAGTGATGCAGTGTGTGGGCGATGCCATGACATCACCCGCGACGTGAGGAGCCTGCACTTCTGCGCCTCCTGGATCAAGTTATATCCAGTCAGCACGGCAGCGGGAGCAACATCCCGAACAATGGCCACGTGGCCAATTAAGTACTGGGATCAGGTAAGCACTGGGGTGTCAAAGTCAAATAATTGGTTATGATCGTATGTAATTATTATCTGACGATCTAGTCTATGGCCTGATGGGGGTAGATCGGATGCTGTCCTGCGTCGGCGCGATCTAATGCGCACAGGTATATATATATATATTTAAAAATGCAACTTTTAGCCAGTGTATAGGAAATAGGTTCTGTGTATGTCTGTGGCAGATAATTGAAAAACACACTCATACCGTGAGGTGCGGATAAGTGTTTTAAATGCAAAATTAGAAACCATTGTCATAAGTCTGACTATCATTGTGTGCCTAAAGGAACTAACATTTACATTCCAAATAGGCAGAAGAGGCCTTTGATTAGCCATCAGACATTGTGACTCCATCAAGTATCTATCTGATGGTCATCTCTGATCAGAACAACTTCATTGTCTGTCATTTGTTGAACTTAGATCAGACAGATATCATTTCAAAAATACCAGTTACTGGATAACTGGACTAAGCTATATATATATATATTAATCCATGACACATATTCAGACGCACAACGCATACTTATGTATTTCTGTAAATATATCACTATTACTTATGCAAACACATATAGAAAAGGTTTTATTAGACAATCATTATGGTATAAAGTGTGCATATGATATTTAAGGTATACAACATGGTAGACATGGCGTGTTTGGTACTATACTGACACCCTACTTATTTCCAAATATTCAAATCTATCAGCGAGGGAGTCGCATCTTGCGTTCGATGGTTATGGATTATAGGAAATTATTGGTTAGAATGTATACTCTGTATGTAGTGTCTTAAACCAGTTAAAGAAAGACAATGTAATCTCAAGACATTGTTGGATAATTGGGACATACCCCTAGTGACAACATATGAACTGTCCTATGAACTACAGCATACTACAAAGACCAAGAGCAAGAACCAATGGAATTATGTTTGTCTGTCTACATTGTTGTTATCATGATCTGTAGGGTATATAACCTGCTCGCCGGTCCCAGTCAGTAGCCATTCTCTTGGATGACCACAGACCTCAGGATTGACAACTGTATACTGGGAACGGTGCGCATGCGTATGTATCAAGCTGTACCTTTTGTATTTACTTCCTTATTTGCGCTAATTGTTTAGATCAAAGTGCTTGTTTTCCTTTATGTGAATAATATAACATTTTTGCTTTGGAACCACAGTTGGGCTGGAAAGCAATTATTTCTTATGCGACTTGCAGCGCTAAAAGCCACTAGCGATTAAGGGGTATTCATAGTTGGGGGCTCATAGTTTGGAGGCCAAGCTACCGAGAAGTCGCACGATAGCAACCGGATCTCGATTTCGTAACAAATGGTGGATGGGCGCCATATGCAGGAAAGAACGCACTGTGTTCAAAACCTGCATCATTCAGTGTTGTGAAACCGATATCCGCTATTGTGTGTGTTTTCAAGGAGCACTGACTAGAACCTGGGGTAGGGGAGAAAAGCTTGTTTCTTTCATTGTCTGTCTCGAAGCTAAAGTGCGATTCGCATATTAACTTATACGTGTTTCCTGTATTGCTGCCACGTGTTTCAAACAATCGTATGATAGTATTGTCATATTGATAGCGATTACATTGTTTAAAACCTCTGTATCATACCGCCATACTAGTGAAAAGTTTATTTTCTGTGCAGAACACTAAAAGTGTGTGTGAACAAATGTGTGCTTGTAAATTGAAAGATAGGGACTGTGTGTCGGGACCTATAGACGAGGTACCGTGTGTCAGGCCTAAAAGACTCAGTAGGTGTCTGACGAGGCAGAAAGCTACTGAGTATGTACACATAGCAGGTGTATTGCAGCAAGGACAGGGATTTTGTACCTTAAAGAAAACAAGGGGTTTTCGAAAAGCAGCTCCCAATAGGAGTCGCAGGGCCCAGTGATCAGTTAGGTTCTCTGGACACTGCGGCTAGACCGCATAGTTGGGCAAACCGTGATTGTAGCTTGATGGTAGTGGATGAAATCACTGGAAAAGGTAAGTGTTATTGGAACACTTAAATTCTAACAGGGGAGAGTAGTCAAAGAGGGTAAGCTACCGGACAAGGGCTGAAAGGTGTCCGGAAAGACAGTCTAATCATATAAGACGTTATTCTGTACCCTGATTGTGCAAGCCATCCATAACGGTTAGCAGGCCGGCTGTGCACAACGAGATAGGAGTGCGTGAATGTAGCTCTATTGAATCGTTCACCGGTCCATATACTAGCGAAAAGTACTTAGTGTTTTCATAGATGGGTGCCAGGCTGCCGCTGGGTATGGTGGACAATGTGCTGCTTTTGGAAGGGCCGACAGGATTGGCAAGGTATATAATGTATACAAGATATGGTGCGTATGCAACTGCATACTGTGATGTATGGGTTAAGATGACCAAGGGAACCTGCACGCACCACAAGGTAGAGGTGCACAAGGTATGGGCATTAGCGCATGCACGCTCCCACCACCCTATGCAGTGGAAGGCAATGGTACAGCTGATACCAAAAATTATAGAAATTTAAAAAGTCATTTGTACCCTATCCTGAGTAATCATAAGGAAAATGTGTATATAGATGATGAACCTGTTGAAATTTCAGCCATTGCATATGCAGTAAATCTGTTAGAGACAGCACTAAACCTAGAAAGGGAACCAACTGTATCAGCAGTAGTGACCCCACCAAATGTAGCAACAGAAATGATTCCACCAGCTGTATCAGCCGTGTAAACTGATGAAGGTAATATAGTGTGCCAAAGTAGTAGATTGAACCCCCCAAGTACCAAGGTAACAGTTCCCGTAAGTAACCTGTCAGGGTTCAGCCTAGGATCGGCCTCTCTCACCTCCTTGCCGGCTTCCCCTGACTTCCTTGCGGTCAGACGTCTGGTGCAGTGATGGATGTGGTGCTGAGTATTCTGCCTTAGGTGCTTTTTGCGAGCTTCCATGGTCGGCTGTGTGTGCTGGGGATCGGAGTTCCCATCATGGGTGCCGCCATGACAGTTCCTCTCATGTGACAGTACTCCTAACCTATGGTAGCATGATTTCAGTCAGCTGATGCTGTGCTCCAGTAATCTGCTACCCCTGGGTATAAATCCGCCTCCAGAACTCCAGGAAGTTGCTGTTTAACTTCTTCTCTGTTCCAGTGATACCAGCATTGCTCTGTGCTAATCTTTCAGAGAGTTACTTCAGCCTGTTCACAGTTCTCCAGTTTCCAGTATTAGCTTCCAAGCTATTCTTAGTCTGAGAGTAGTTCTCTCCCAGTATCCAGACTGTTTTGTTTTCTATGTCTGTGTGTCTTTGTATATGTGCTGCTAGTATTGCAGCTTCCTTGTGTCACTGAGGTGTCAGATTACCTGCTGGTATTAATTAGCTCACAGCTGGACCTCCCAGCACATATCTGTGTCAATCTGCCCTGTGCCTTGTCAGTTCAAATCTGCACTTGCATTTAGCACTCTCCTAGTGTATGCCTGACTTCTCTTTGTGTCTTGTCTCTGCCAATCATTTCCAGCATTCCCATATATTCCCTGAGTCCACTCTGCTCTTGTCTGTGCAATCTCCAGTATATGTCTGTGTTCTTTGCTCAGTGTCTTGTCTCTGGTAATCAGCTCCAATCCTTTCTAGCATTCCCATATATTCCCTGAGTCCACTCTGCTCTTGCCTTAGCAATCCCCAGTATATGTCTGTGTTTTTCTGCATACTTAACTGTTTCCAGTCCATGCCTGTGTTATAGCATTCAGTTCCATTTCCAGAGTTCGTTCATTCCGTTCACCTTCAGTGCTGTTGCATTCATTGTAGTTTCCGGTCTTCTGCCATTCCCAGGTACCTGTCCAGAGGGCCGCGACCTGCTCACTTGGTGCAGCTGAAAACCAAATCCCAATTGGAGGGGTCACTGGAGAAAACCACCAAGTTTGTTAGACTCCGCTCCTCTGGGCAGGTCTAGCCAAACCTGGGTTTGGCCGCAACTCGGAGACCTAGTCTAGTCACTCCCCTAGTCACCCGAACCCCTCGGCTCACCATCCTCCACAGAGGAATTCTTGCACTGGATCATGACATAACCTTAAAAATAGCAAAGCGGAAGGTATGCATCCTGTCTGGACAATAACAGTTCCCAATGGGTATCCGGACGGACATGGTGTAGTACCCACAAGGGATGTAGCAATGCATTGTCATGGACAAGAGCAGAGCTACATTCAATAATGACAGATTTTCCCGATCCTAGAAAAGAATTAGCTAAGTGCCAAAAAATTTGTAAAAGATTTAGGTAATGCTCATGAGCCAACCCACAAAGATTGGCGAGTGGTATTACGTGCATGTCTTCCAGCCAATACCGACGTAAAAAAGTTTATCACAGATTGTGTATTGGATGGAGATGGCCCTTTAACTGATAAAAATAATCTAAGTATTATCACCCGTATAGTTAACCAAATGGCCGTATATTTCCCAGTTGTAGTGAACTGGAGTAAAATCTTTACCATTAGACAGAAAGAGAGTGTGTCTGCAGCAGATTCTGTGAGTCTGCAGCACCTAAGTAGACACTGTCAAGAGTGGAATTGGGGGACAAATAATAAGAAAATGCATAAATTCACACCAAAAGGATACCCACAGAATATATGAGATTTTAAGCAATCACCTGCTCACATAGTGGCCGTGAATGCTTTACTGGAGAATGATAGTCAGCTCTAGAGGTCAGGTCATACCTGTAGTCTACAGCCAGTCAGGTTAACAGAGAGTACTAGGGAAAAGCCTACAGTGACAATAGCTGTAGCTGGCACTAAACACACTTTTCTTGTAGACACAGGGGCGACCCGATCTGTTCTAAATTCTCCATCAAATTTACAGGTGACCAACAAAACAGTACTAGCAATGGGAGTAATGGGTAAAGTGCAGCATTATCCTTTAACCAAATCCGCAGAGGTTACTATCGGACTACTGCATACCAGGCATTCTTTTCTCCTGGCAGCAGCACCTCCTACTAACCTGCTAGGAAGGGATTTCTTATGTAAAATGGGATGTGTCATTTACTGTACCCCTGATGGTATATTCCTAGATATCCCAGAGAAGGTTGCACATGAGGTAAGGGATATATTAGACACTCCACCAAGGTTAATGCTTCACTCTAAGTAAAAGAAATGTTATCCAAAATACCTTGTTCACTTTGGACCAAGGATGGACAGGACACTGGAATGATGGCAAATGTATCTCCTGTAATTGTAAATTTAAAAAGTGGTAGGCAAGCTCCTAAAATCCCTCAGTACCCATTAAAACCAGAGTTAGAATTAAGGGTTTATCCCATAATTGAAAGGTTGTTACAACAGAGGATTTTAATTTGTACAGCTAGCCCAGCCAATAGTCCAATTTTTCCAGTAAAGAAGGCTGGGGGGAGGGGATATAGGTTAGTACAGGACCTTAGAGGTGTAAACAAGGTTGTTGAGAGCCAATTTCCTGTAGTGCCAAATCCAGCTGTCATCCTTATGCAAATCCCACCATCTGCAACCCACTTCACTGTCATTGACCTGTGTTCTGCATTCTTCTCTGTCCCTCTTCACCCTGACTGTCAGTTCCTATTTGCATTTACATACAGAGACGTACAATACAATTGGACACAATTACCCCAGAGCTTCATAAACAGCCCCAGTATTTTCTCCCAGGCCTTACACGACTGTTTACAATCTTCTCAACCCACCAAAGAATCTGTTCTAATTCAATATGCAGACGATTTATTGTTGTGCTCTGATTTGTTTATGTCATGTTTGAATGATACTAAACTATTATTGCTTCATCTTTCACAAACAGGGCACAAGGTTGCAAAGGGCAAATTACAGCCATGCCAGACTAAGGTTAAATACTTGGGACACTGTCTAACCCAGGGGCTACAACATTTGAGAACTGACAGAATACAGGCCATACAGACTGTGACACTGCCACAAAACCAGCAGCAAATCTGTACCTTCTTGGGCATGTGTGGATACTGCAGAATGTGGATCCCAAGTTTTTCTATTTTGGCATTACCATTGCAGGAATTGGTGTCATCCTCAAAGCCCGACCGTGTTATACATACTGAGGAAACAGAGCAGACTTTCCTTAACCTTAAGGATAGCCTGACAAAAGCACCTGCCCTGGGAATACTAGATTATGAAAAACCTTTTGAGTTATACTGTACGGAAGCTGAAGGCTGAGCAGCAGGTGTCCTCACACAAAAACATGGTGATGCTAGCAAACCTGTAGCATACAAAAGTGCCCAATTAGACACTGTGGCAAGATCACTCCCAACGTGTTTAAGAAGTGTAGCAGTGACCGCTCTTCTGGTCGATAAGAGTGAGGATGTAATATTAGGTCATGATATGTTTGTTTATACACCACATGCTGTGACTGCACTGCTGAATTCTGCTCAAACTCGACATGTTTCCTCAGCTAGGTTAGCTCTAATGGCACCTGCAAATATTACCATTAAACGATGTAATACGTTAAATCCAGCAACGTACTTGCCATATGTGCCTAGAGATGCACAAAGGGTGGAGAGAGGTGAGTTGCTGACTGAAGGTGAGTTTTGCAGGTATAGTGACACACATGATTGTATGGAGCATTTAAATCAGACCTTTACTGCTAAACCAGATATACGTGATACACCACTAGTATATACAGATTTGACGTTTTACACAGATGGGAGTTGTCATAGACAAACTGACACAGGAGAATTATGCACAGGTTATGCCGTTGTAAATTATTATGATGTTGTAGAAGCCGAACCACTTGGTCCACCTCACTCAGCACAAGTGGCTGAACTAGTGGCACTAAAGAGAGCGTATGAACTGGTGGAAGGTAAGTCAGCTAACATCTACCACTGACTCCAGGTACGCCTTCGGGGTAGTACATGATTTTGGGGCTCTATGGTGTCTTAGAAATTTTATGACAGCAGCAAGTACACAAGTCGCACACTCGCACCACATAAAAGGACTGTTGACAGCAATTCAGCTACCAAAAGAAGTAGCTGTCATCAAATGTAAAGCCCATACATGTGAAGAAGACCCGGTGTCACTGGGCAATAGCAGGGAAGATGAAGCTGCCAAATGGACGGCAGGGTTAAGAATTAACATGCTAGCTAGTCAAATGATGGTTTTTCAGGCAATTGACTCGCAGAAGTTAATTGAGATGCAAAATTTGTGTTCCATTCAGGAAAAGGCAGTCTGGAGATCAAAGGGATGTGGACAGGAGTCCTCTAGACTCTGGAGAGATGGACAAGGTAAGCCGGTGGCACCCAAGGCATACTACCCAAGCTTGGCTGAGGCAGCGCACGGTCTGACTCACCTGGGAAAGCAAGGTATGTGCAAGTTGGTCAGGTTGTATTGGTGTGCCCCAGGTTTCTCTTCCCAAGCTGAAAAGAGGGCAATGTCCTGCTTGACATGCTTGAGGATGAACGTTGGAAAAACAATACCAACCAAGCCATTCCACATCCCTCCGACAGATGGACCTTTTCAGGTAATACATATTGACTTCATTCAATTACCACCCTGCAGGAACCTCAAATATATATTAGTTTGTACAGATGTGTTTTCTAATTGGGTTGAGGCACATCCAGCTGCCACTAATATTGCTGCGTTTACTGCTAAAAAGATTGTTCAGTAATTTGTATGCAGGTACGCTATCCCTAGAATCATAGAGAGTGATAAGGGTACTCATTTCACAGGTGATGTCTTCCAGAACATGTGTAAGTTGATGGGTATTAATAGTAAACTTTACACCCCCTATTGACCACAGGCCAGTGCGAAGGTGGAGAGAGTGAACGGTACTATTAAAAATAAACTGAGTAAGATCATGGCAGAAACTGGATTAGGATGGCCAGAAGCCTTACCGCTAGTCCTTCATAGCATCAGGTATATATATATATATTTAAAAATGCAACTTTTAGCCAGTGTATAGGAAATAGGTTCTGTGTATGTCTGTGGCAGATAATTGAAAAACACACTCATACCGTGAGGTGCAGATGAGTGTTTTAAATGCAAAATTAGAAACCATTGTCATAATTCTGACTACCATTGCATGCCTAAAGGAACTAATGTTTACATTCCAATAGGCCTTTGATTAGCCATTAGACATTGTGACTCCATCAAGTATATATCTGCTGGTCATCTCTGATCAGAACAACTTCATTGTCTGTCATTTGTTGAACTTAGTTCAGACAGATATAATATCAAAAATACCAGTTACTGGATAAAGCTATATATATATATCACAGGGGCTCTGCACTCACCATAATAACTAACAATAATAATAATAAACAGTGAGGTTTTGGTTCATGAATTGATCAATGCATTTAAGCTTGCAGCCCCAAGCAGTTACCAAGCACACCTGTTGCAAAGCACCTAGGAAAACAGCTGACACAAGTTAGATAGCTAATTAACAGGGGTGCATGAGAAAATGTGATCACAAAAATGATTAATTATAAAAATGAATCAAAATAAACAAAAAGCACTAATCCACGGCACTCACCATTCCTAGATTAGGGGTGCACATGGTCTGTGACCACATTGTTTAAATAGAAATCACAGGGGCTCTGCACTCACCATAATAACTAACAATAATAATAATAATAATAAACATAATAAACAGTGAGGTTTTGGTTCATGAATTGATCAATGCATTTAAGCTTGCAGCCCCCGTCACGGGACCCCACTTTACTGCAAGTCCCTACTCTATTGCTCAGAATTATAACATGGACATAGCCATCACATTAGTGTTAAACTCAGGGTATGCAATCAAGGTTTAAAGCTCACAGTAACTTTGCTTTTAAATGTGAGACAGTTACCAATCACACCTGTTGCAAAGCACCTAGGAAAACAGCTTACACAAGTTAGATAACTAGTTAAAAGGGGTGCATGAGAAAATGTGATCACAAAAATGCACAATGTGGTCACAGACTATGTGCACCCCTAATCTAGGAATGGTGAGTGCCGTGGATTAGTGCGTTTTGTATGTGTATATATATATATATATATGTATATATAATATATATATATATATATATATACATATATATATATATATATTAATGACATGGCATGTTTGGTACTATACTGACACCCTGCTTATTTCCAGATATTCAAATCTATCAGAGACCAAGAGCAAGAACCAATGGAATTATGTTTGTCTGTCTACATTGTTGTTATCTGTAGGGTATATAACCTGCTCACCAGTCAGTAGCCATTCTCTTGGATGACCACAGACCTCAGGATTGACAACTGTATACTGGGACTGGTGCGCATGCGTATGTATCAAGCTGTACCATTTGTATTTACTTGCTTCTTTGCGCTAATTGTTTAGATCAAAGTGCATATTATCCTTGATGTGAATAATATAACTTTTGTGCTTTGGAACCACAGTTGGGCTGGAAAGCAATTATTTCTTATGCGACTTTCTGTGAAATCTCCTGCATTGTGCTATTAGTACATAAAATCAATATTTAAAATTGTTCAGAAACTGTAGTTGCTGCATAATTTTATGTAAAAAACAGCTTGATACATATGCCCCTAATTCTGTAAACTGATGTAGTACATTACCTATGGAACTCGGGATGCGGATACCAAGATATGTAAGCTCTCACGAGCAGGGACCTCTTCCCTCAAGTGCTTCTTTTTACATTTTCTTCTACTCTTTACTCCCCATAAGGGCACCTAACTCGTGACTGCCAACTCCCGGCTGCTTATTGTGAGTGCTTAAATCACTATTGCAGCAATGTATATACATTGTGTCCTTGTCCTGCACTGTAATGTACTGTAAGTTACTTATTTCTTGTTCACCTATTAGTTCTATGTACTATGTAAGGCGCTGCCGAACACTTGTGGTGCCATATACATAAAGGATAATAATAATAATAATAAGTTGACTGTACGGTCTGTCATTTTTAACATAATGTAACTGTCTTTAAATGTATCACTTTGATTTGTGATGCTTATGCCATGAGCAGAGCAACAAGTCTGTGATTCACTAGCCAGCTACTTCGTCTGATTTCCAACACAGGTGATTACCATTTCTGGCAGGTTTTTTTTTGTGCAAGACATCTACTCAGGATTTGCATGTCTGACACTGCTGGTATGGTAAGCAAGCTACGTTCTTTTTGCCCTCCTTATGTTCTGGGCTTTCTTTCTTTGCTTATTGTTGGATAGGTGTGTATGATATGTTGATAATCATAATGTCGACATGGTCATAATGCCGACCTGCAGCTTGCTGACATACTTAGCATGTTGACATTTACCATGTCAACATTCATTAGGTCGACATTTAAATTGTCAAAATGAAAGAATGTTGACATATACTGTAGTCCCTGGTGGCCTAGCGGTCACTTACCTGCTCTTGATGACCGCAGCAGCGTCTTCTGTGTCTCGGCAGTCATGTGACTGTCACTTCCGTTGGAATCATCTGACCGAATGGTGGTTCCAGTAAGTACACTGGCTCTGTCTCTAACCCTAATCACTACCACTACCACTAACCTCCCCCTAGTGATTAACCCTAACCATCCTTTGCCGCAGCCTAACCCTAATGTCGGCATGTGAATGTCGGGATTACACATGCTGACATTTCAGATGACGACATGGTAAACATGTCAAACTTATGAGAATGCCGACATTTTTATGGTGTCGACATCATAAATGTAAACATTGTATATTGTTGACCTAATGACTGCATCCCTGTTTGATCAATGTGATGTTTTTAAAAGCTGCGTGAGTTTGTTACATTTATTACATGCCATGTTATATTCTTTTATATTTTTGTTTTGAATTACTGTATTTGTTTGAGAATAGTACAATATATTTTTTTGTTGCACATACCACACACAATATTTTCCCGTCCAAACTTGTGTACAATGTTTTGTGGTCTTTGCTTTCTGTTTGGGTTGATTTTACAGTCATTGACCTAATTGGTCTAACTGTACAACAGAATGTAATGTATGAGGTCATGTAATTGATTCAATTGTTTTTGCCACCCATTTTACCTTTATTATCTGAGCATGACCGGACATGCAGAGGTTGAAACGGAATTAGGCAGACGTTGTTAACAGCTATTATGGAATAAACCACTTTCTACTAATGTACTAACAGTGAGTGCTGATTTGTCATTTTTTTCCTATCTTAGGAAATGCCTGAATTATAATCAAAATGAATTGCAATTAAATATTAACTTAAAACAGTAGATGGCAGTAGCTTTACATACAATTGTATTATATAAAGGTACTGTATAATGTTTAATAATTAAGTGCCAGACAAAAAAACAACAGGTACCTTATCTTGTGTTCTTGAGACATCATTATCCAAGACCATAGTTATATCCCCACAAACTGTAACCTTCTGGGCAACGATCTAGAAAATCCTTATTTTATACAGTACATATACAATAACATACCATAAATAAGGATCAGAATATGTATCTAAATTAGGGGTGTGCACCGGCCAATTTTCGTGTTTTGGTTTTGGATCTGGATCTTTCTTCGTGTTTTGGATCTGGATTGGTTTTGCCAAAACCACCCTTCCGTGTTTAGGGTTCTGGGTTTTGTGTTTTGGATCTGTATTTATTTGAAAAAATCACAGTATTTGTGGGTTTTTCTGCTCCTATGCTATTATTAACCTCAATAACCTTAATTTCCACTCATTTCCAGTCTATTCTGAACACCTCACACCTCACAATAGTGTTTTTATGTCCAAAAGGTTGCACCGAGGTAGCTGGATGACTATGCTAAGTGACACGAGTGGGCGGCACAAACACGTGGCCCATCTAGGAGTGACACTGCAGTGGCAGACAGGATGGCAGTTTGAAAAACTAGGCCGCAAACAGTACATAATACAAAGAAAAAAAGAGGTGCAAGATGGAATTGTCCTTGGGCCCTCCCACCCACCCTTATGTTGTATAAACAGGACATGCACACTTTAACAAACCAATCATTTCAGCGCCAGGGTCTGCCACATGACTGTGGCTGAAATGATTGATTCGTTTGGGACCCCACAAAACAAGCTGGCAATTAATCTGTCCCTGCACAAACTGGCTCTACAGAGGCAAGATACCGTCCTCATCCTCCTCATTCACCGATTCCTCACCCTCTTCAGTGTTGTGTACATCCTTATCCTCACAGAGTATTAATTCGTCCCCGCTGGAATCCACCACCACAGGTCCCTCTGTACGTTATGGAGGCTGGTCTCCCTGGAAGAGTTGATAATTCATTTTTATGAACATCATCTTCTCCATATTTTGTGGAAGCAACCTCCTACGCCTTTCGCTGACAAGGTTCCCTGCTGCACTAAACACTCTTTTGGAGTACACACTGGAGGGGGGGCCAACCAGTTTGTACAAGGGCCTCCAAATTGCCTCTTTTTCCTGCCAGTACATGTACGGACTGTCTGACATGCCTACTTGGATGCTGTCACCGATGTAATCCTTTAACAGACAGACGCACGCTTGTCGCTGCTGCTTTGATGATGTAGGTACGGCTACAGCCCACACAATTCACAAAGACAGAAAAAAATAAAAATTTTATTTTTCGTGGAGCGCACTTTGAGGGTTACACCACCCTTTAACAGACAGACACACGCTTGTCGCTGCTGCTTTGAGGATTCAGGTGCGGCTACTGCGCATACATTTCACACACAAACACAGAAAAAAAGATTATTTTATTTTGGTTGGAGCGCACTTTGGGGGTTACACCACCCTTTAACAGACAGATGCACGCTTGTCGCTGCTGCTTTGAGGATGCAGGTGCGGCTACAGCCCACACAATTCACAAAGACAGAAATTTTTTTTTTTTTTATTGTTTGTGGAGCGCACTTTGAGGGTTACACCACCCTTTAACAGACAGACGCACGCTTGTCGCTGCTGCTTTGAGGATGCAGGTGCGGCTACTGCGCATACATTTCACACACAAACACAGAAAAAGATTATTTTATTTTGGTTGGAGCGCACTTTGGGGGTTACACCACCCTTTAAGAAATGAGCCAGCTGGCCCTTTACTTATGGGACACAGGCGCACGCTTGGCGCCTTTGTTGATGCACCTGCAGCCACAGTGCACACAATTCACAAACACAGAAAATATTTTTTTATTTTGTTTGAAGTGCACTTTGGGGGTTACAGCACCCTTTAATGGTCAAGCCAGCCGGCCCTTTACTTATGACACAGGCGCACGCTTGGCAGTACTTTGTTGATGCACGTGCAGCTACTGCGCACAGAATTCACAAACACAAAAAATATATTTTTTTATTTTGTTTGGAGTGCACTTTGGGGGTTACAGCACCCTTTAATGGTCAAGTCAGCTGGCCCTTTACTTAAGACACAGGCGCACACTTGGCACTACTTTGTTGATGCACGTGCGGCTATTGCGCACACAAATCACAAACACGAAAAAATATATATTTTTATTTTGTTTGGAGTGCACTTTGGGGGTTACAGCACCCTTTAATGGTCAAGCCAGCCAGCCCTTTACTTATGACACAGGCGCACGCTTGGTGCTACTTTGTTGATGCACGTGCAGCTACTGTGCACACAATTCACAAACACAAAAAAAAAATATTTTTTCATTTTGGTTGGAGTGCCTTTTGGGGGTTACAGCACTCTTTAATGGACAAGCCAGCCGGCCCTTTACTTATGGGACACAGGCGCATGCTTGGCGCTGCTCCTTTGTTGATGCACGTGCAGCCACAGTGCACACAATTCACAAACACAGAAAATGTTTTTTTTAGTTTGTTTGGAGTGCACTTTGGGGGTTACAGCACCCTTTAACGGTCAAGGCAGCCGGCCCTTTACTTATGACACAGGCGCACGCTTGACAGTAATTTGTTGATGCACGTGCGGCTACTGCGCACACAATTCACAAACACAAAAAAATATATTTTTTTCTTTTTTTTGGAGTGCACTTTTGGGGTTACAGTACCCTTTAATGGTCAAGCCAGCTGGCCCTTTACCTATGACACAGGCGCACGCTTGGCGCTACTTTGTTGATGCACGTGCGGCTACTGCGCACAAAATTCACAAACACATAAAAATATATTTTTTTCTTTTTTTTGGAGTGCACTTTGGGGGTTACAGCACCCTTTAATGGTCAAGCCAGCTAGCCCTTTACCTATGACACAGCCGCACGCTTGGTGCTACTTTGTTGATGTACGCGCGCACACAATTCACAAACACACACAAATTTTTTTTTTATTTTGTTTGGAGTGCCCTTTGGGAGTTACAGCACCCTTTAATGGACAAGCCAGTCGGCCTTTTACTTATGGGACACAGGCGCACGCTTGGCACTACTTTGTTGATGCACGTGCGGCTACTGCACACACAATTCAGAAAAAATATATATATTTTTTGCACTTTGGGAGCACCCCTGATGGACAGAGCACCCCCTGGACAACACTACAGCACCCCTTTAGGACTGGGACACTGCACAGGACTTTGGAGTGGACACAGCCCCTATGTACAACTGACTGCACAACACAGTCCAGCCAGCCCCTATGGACTTTTGAGGAGTGGACACAGCCCCTATGGTCAACAGCAGCACAGCACAACACAGCCAGCCCCTATGGACTTTGGAGGAGTGGACACAGCCCCTATGGACAACAGCAGCACAGCACAACACTACACTACACTACACAGCCCAGAAAGCCCTAACTCCCACCCTCCCTCTTCACTGTCCACAGCCGAGTGAGAAAATGGCGCCGACGCAGATACCTTATATAGAGTCCAAAACCCGCGAGACCCGGAAGGCGGGATGATGATGTTTTGCCTCGATTTCAGATCCGAGTCAGGCGGGAAAAGTCGAGCCTGACTTGGATCGGCCTCAGATCGGGGGGGTTCGGATTTCAGAAATCCAAACCCGCTCACCCCTAATCTAAATACATGTATGAGAATAATGCTTAGCACAAGAATATTGTGTGCAATTAAGCTCCCATCCAAAATACAATTGTAGACACAGTACAGCATTGACATTAAAACTACTGATAGGTGAAGTGAATAATATTTATTACATAGGTTATCTTGTTACAATGGCACATATAAAGGGATGTGATATATTAGGTAGCAAGTGAAGAGTCAGTTCTTGAAGTTGATGTGTTGGAAGCAGGAAAAATGGACAAGTGTAAGGATCTGAGTGACTTAGACAAGGGCCAAATTGTGTTGGTTAGATGACTGGGTTAGAGCATCTCCAAAAGAGCAGGCCATTTGGGGTGCTCTTGGTATGCTATGGTTATTACCTATCAAAAGTGGTCCAAGGAAGGATAACCAATGATCGACAGGGCCATGGTCACCCAAGGCCCATTGGGGCATGTGGGGAGCGAAGACTAGCTCATCTGGTCCAATACAACAGAAGATCTACTGTAGCACAAATTGCTGAAAAAGTTAATGCTGGCTTTAATAGAAAGGTGTCAGAACACTCAGTGCATTGCAGCTTGCTACATATGGGGCTGTATAGTCACAGCCTGGTCAGAGTGCCAATGCTGTCCCCTGTCCATGTCCGAAAGCAGCTACAATGGCCGCATGAACGTTAGAACTGAACCATGGAGCAATGGAAGAAAATGTCCTGGTCTAGTGAATCATGCTTTCTTTTACATCACGTGGATGACTAGGTGCAAGTGCATCATTTACTTGGAGAAGAGATAGTAAAAGGATGCACTATGGGAATAAGGACCTGATTCAGACCCGCTCACGGCACGATCGCTCACTCGGAGCGATTTTCGCCCATCTGAGCATGCGTATAATTCACAGTGCGCTTGTGCAAGCCATTCGTTGCAATCTGATTTTGGTAGCTCGTAAGCCACTATCAGGTCACTGTTTTGAGTGACAGATAGTGCCGTTTGTGGGTGGTAACAGGGAAAGGTGCTTGTGAACGGGGCAGTGGATGTGCGAACGCAGGTGTGACAGGCCACCAAAACGCAGTTTATAGGGCGTGCATAATTACCAAAGTAGCGTAATTGTACACGTCACCTGCATGTATTTCAGTCAGCACTGATCGCTGTGCTTGCGGAAGGCTAAGGCAACCCCAAGGGCTGCGAGCAACTCCGATGGCTCACTATGGTCCCGGTTAATCCTACATTTCCCGGAGATGACATGTGTTGTGAGTGGCAAGGGGGCGTCTTCAGACATTTGCGAGCGTACTTTGCCGTAGCTTGCTACAACAGTGCATTGCAGCGCGAGCGCTTAATTAAAATAGCCGACCCCTTTTTGCCAGCGAGCGATCGCATCTTGCGAGCGGGTCTGAATGAGCTCCAAAGTGCTGACTTTCCAATTTCTCCAGATCTTAATACAATCGAGCTTCTGTGGGATGTGCTGGAAAAACAAGTCCGAGCTATGGAGGCCTCACCTCACAACATACAGGACTTAAAGGATCTGCTGCTAACATCTTGCCAGATGCCACAGGACACCTTCAAGGGAGTCCATGCCTTAATGGGACAGAGTTATTTTGGCAGCACGAGGGGGACCTACACAATATTAGGTAAGTGGTTTTAATGTTGGCTGATGGGTGTATATTTATGTGTATATATTGATTATATACAGTATATATATATATATATATATATATATATATATATACTGTATATAATACTTTATTCACATATCTAGCTCCATTATAAGATGACTGTTGTAGTAACTATCAGAGTGATGGAGGTCTTATCATCATTAAAATTGAACATGATCAGGTTGAATTAAACTTATTGGAGGAGATTGCTATCATGCTCTACTTCTTTCTCTAGCTACAGATTAAGCACTGACCATGAATATATTACATTATGTAAATCAATAACTCAGAGTTATGGGTGGCCATTGGCAATTGATGGTAAGAAGGTGAGTGTTTTTACCATTGATGGGATGCCACAGATGGTAAAACATTGGTGGCTGATCATCGATGGTGAGCGCCGGCCCTGCTATACGCATGAGTGGGTGCTGTCTGCGCATGTGCATTGCCAATGGCTCCCCATCGATGGATTATTACAGATGGTGAAAACAAATCACCATTGGTGGCAAAGCCATTGTTGGTAATATTGATTCCTACCTATCTATACACTCTAAAATTGTTGCTTTTTAGCGTTATGAGTCGCACAAGGAATAATTACTTTCATACTTTGATTGTGGTTCCAAAGCACAAAAAGTTATTATTCAATATAAAAGCAGATGGTTACATGCTGTGATCTAAATACAATTAGCGCAAATAAATCATACAGTCACAAGGTAAAGTCGTTACATATGCACGCACTCTGTATCCAGATCCTGGCATCAAAGATGAAACCTCCGTCAACAGCAAAGCAAGAAGACTAGCATCTAGTTTCAGAGAGCCTGCATATATACTCTTACTGGGATAGGCAATACAATAGAACAGGTTGGCATGATTCCATTGGTTCTTCTTTCTGGTTCTTCTGTTACAGTACAGTTCATAGGTCAATTTGTATGGTCACATTCCAGCCTCCAACAGCTCTTTGTTTCCACTTTCCCGCTGCATAACAAATTAGACTGGCTGCGTTACAGGAAACATTTCAATCCCTAACTCTCTATGATCCATAACTTGCAGACACATGTTGCAATTTCTTCCCCGATGGAAACGGAAATCTGCAAAGACACAGTGGTTTAGAATGACACCAAACACGGTCTGCTTATCATGCACTAAACCTTAGATATCAAATAACATGTATTTCACAGCATTACTGATAATGAATAAAACCTTAAATATTAACCTTAATGCTAGGGAACATTTTTATGTAAGTATGTAGAGTGTAAGTATTGGGGTATTGGGAAAAGACGCTAGTTAGTGTTGTGCGACTATGTGTTTTGTGGAGTACACCGTGGTATGTGTTTTGCAGAGTTGATCATATTATGTTTTAGCATCCCAGACCAGTTGCCACCCCTCTGTGAAGTTTTCGTACATATCCATCCAGTGGTAGGCTCAGAACAGGCTCCCCTGGTCAAAGTCTGCCCAGCATACACACACAGGAGGTCCGACTAGGACCCTAATTCCCCTAAAACCTGGCCAGGATTCAACTTGACCACCTCACATTGGTTTCATCCCAATCGGTGCAGGGGTGTCTGAATGCATAACCACACAGACAGACAGACAGACAAACAAACAAATAAACCGTCCAGTGAATTTTATACATATGATATAAAGTGATTGGCCACCCCTGCTCAAGCTAAACGCATACCATGCATACCATTGCACCATTGATGGGTGCATTCTAGGCCGACTCAAACTTCTTCAATGTCACAGTTGGTCACTGTACTTAAGGCAGAATGGTAAAACATACCATCTGCTGTGGTCCAGGAACTTGTGGACAGTTTGCCAAGAAGGGTGTCTGCACTAATCACTGCACGTGGTGGACCTACAAAGTACTAACGTCAATAAAATCTTGTTTATCTATTTGCTGTCAGTGTCCAATCACTTTTGTCTACATAGTATATATAAAATAGAGAGAGAGAGAGAGAGAGAGAGACTGGTGTGAGGGAGCTATGGGAGGGGGATGGGAGGACTGCAAGGAATCCTTTATTCAGGACACATGGCAGCAGCCATATTTGTTTCACAGAATAACCAAACCACACACACTGATTCCATCTTGGAATGTATTCTATTACAAACTGTTATCATTCAACTTCCATGATAACATACCTATTTGATCTGTACAGTCACATCTACTGTATCTCTATAACTCTCTATAACTCTGATACCAGCCTATGATTTAATCTATGATACTATACAAGCTTATTCAGACATCTTTGCAATACTATTATTACCATCTGATATTAACCTGAAACATACACACTAACTATGTGATATATTTCAGGCAAAGATTCCATTATATAGTATGCCATAATGTATAAACTATATAACACTGTATAATACATAAGCTGATTCCGCTATCCTCTTTTACATTAAACTATTCTTCATCAAATATATCTAGATAAACAACAATATTTAAGTCACCATCCTCATTACCAACAATTCTTGTTACAGCTAACTAAAACTACAGCAAACAGCATACAATGTGGCCTATATCACATCACACCACAGAACTACCACAGAAATCAATATTAACACTACAATATACAGCATCCACTGCATGCTGTTTATATTACATAAATTACTACAGAATTACTACATACAATCTACAACATAATTACACAACCATCATCCATTATCATTAAAGCCACCAATTTCACACTTTAAACCAATCCAAGTTCCATTAACTGGTCATGTGTTGGTTAACAAACAGGAGAGAGATCTATGATACTTAGCCATTGGGAAGGAGAGAACAAGCCATCTTCTCAATCCAGGTGTCCCTGAGTCCATTGTGTGACCCCAAGTGTCTGCTTTGTGAGGTGATATATTCCTCTGTGTTTGTCCAGCCCAGGAAGTGGACATGACCTTTGTCTAATGTCCTGTTTGTGTGAGCCATGTCTGTTCAAATGCTAATAGACCAACCAAACTTGTTTCTGTGAAGTGTGATCAGTCTATATACTATGAATACAGTATACATATATGATTAATAAGTAGAAATACTGGAACACCAGCCCTCAGTTTTACCATAGACATGGGAGGCATTCAGTGACTGAATAGGATTTGTGAATATTAAAGGGCAGTTTAGCAGTAGTCTAGTATGGCAAGGAATAATAAATTGCAGTATGCCTAAAGAGTAGTTAGATGTATATATTTCACTGTTCAACTGCCTGAGAAAGCAGGTAGATGCTGTGAAACGTGTCACAACTTAAGTGAGTTTTTTTTCCTTTTTTATGCTTTATATATATATATATATATATATTAGCTGGAGTACCCGGGATTTTATGAATGTTTGATAACACATCATCCTCCAACCATCCTCACCTTACGCAGGCCTCACAAAAAGTGTGACAAAGTTCCTCATCAACAGCCCTAAGGTCTTGGAAGGAAGTAGGACCTGTAACAGTGTAAAGCATACTTCGGAGACAGAAGCATTCCAAATTTGTCAGATGTACAGTGTAAACACGGCCAAGAGCTTCTGTGGCTCTGATACCTGGATGATCATCTACAGCGGCTCCCTGTTTTGTGCACATAAAACTTTTTGAAAAACATTCCATGTGTGATATTTTGGCAGCTCACAGTACAGCAGGGTCCTTGCAAAGTCATCCTTTTGACACAGTTCGAAGAAAGAAGTCAATGTTGTTGCATAATTTGGTATAGTCAGAGAGCTGAGAATGCTGGCAAAGCCTGCTAAAGCTCTCTTCGATAATAAACATTAAGATCATGACAAAATATGACAACACAAAATGCTTGCTCTGAGGCCCTACCCATACGCCATGAGGGCTCTC
This sequence comes from Taudactylus pleione, assembly GCA_031769625.1. Classification (NCBI taxonomy): domain Eukaryota; kingdom Metazoa; phylum Chordata; class Amphibia; order Anura; family Myobatrachidae; genus Taudactylus; species Taudactylus pleione. Next base: position 8,515,776 of record JAUIMM010000025.1, on the reverse strand, counting down.
AATGAGTGTACAGCAAAAATTGTGTTTTTTAATTAATTAAAAATTAACAGTAATTAATTTCCATTTCAAATTTTTTTAGTTGCCTCCGCCATGTTGTAATACGCTTGTATGTAAAATTTCACGATCTTCACTTGTAAACTGTAGATTTGTATAGAAAGACAGAAGCACAGAAGGACAAATTTTTGCTTTCATACAGTAGAGAAGATAGAAAAGAAAAAATAGTAGATAAGCTAAATCCTTTTGTAATTCCGTCCCTGACCTGTAGAGGGCGAATACTATGTAAAAATTCTGTTTTTTCATTAATTAAAACTTAACAGTAATTAATTTCGATTTAAATTTTTTTTAGTTGCCTCCGCCGTGTTTTAATACACTCATATGTAAAAATGTCATGATCTTGGCTTGTAAACTGTGGATTTGTATAGAAAGACAGAAGGACAAATATGTATATGAATATATATATATATATATATATATATGTATATATGTATATATATACACATATATCAGTTATTAAATTTATTTGGTTATAAATTTATTTTAAATAATTTTTGCAATTTTTTAACCAACTATTGCACTGGAGTATGCACTGGAGAAAAAAACATTATCCAGTTAATTTATCCATAACAGTAGTTGTATGTTTTTTGATGCCATAATAAATAAAAAATATTATTTATTTTTGTTTATGCTTGGTCACTCTCTTTGGTCATTCCTACATTTTAATATAGCTCACTACGTGAGTAAAAGATTGATTATTATATTGGTTGAAGCTGAGACAAATATCAGGACAGTCCGAGAACACTGTATAGCTCTCCTCAGGGGTGTTTTAATAGAGGAGGGGGCCAGTGTGCAGACTCCGATGCGGGCCCCCTCCTCTCTCGGTGCAGTAGTTTGTGGCTTAGTGCCAGAATCTACTGCACATGCGTGGGTCTCCAGGAAAATGGCGTCCATGCCATTTTCCCGAGGACAGCAGTACTGGGCATGCACAAGTCACTCTGTAAATGGACAGGTAAGTCTAATACTCTGGGTGTGTGATGTGGGCCTCCCTGGACCCAGGGGCCCGTGAGCACTGCACACCCTGCACCCATTATAGATACACCCCTGGCTCTCCTTTCAGGAGAGTAAGGGACAGTCTAGTCACAGCACTGTGTTACAGACAAATTTTTATCAGGTTATAACCAAAATTGTTGCTATACCATCCTCCAGAGCCAGAGATATTCCTCTTTTTCCTGCTAGTGGGGTTGGATGAAAATGCATTTCTCTCCTTAGGCTGCAGAAAAGTATCCTATTAAGCAAAGCCCAGACATCCCATATTCCCAGATGTACAGTATATAAAGCATGTTTAATTTTACCATTAAAACCACTAATTCTGTAGGTTTTCATATTAAATGTGTTCGTCGGTGCATGTGCAGATCTCAGTGATCAATATTATAGGTTCCTATAAGAGCCTCTGTCCTGGCAACTCACCAATGGTACATCTGGATGAATAAAGATTCCTTATTACCGCCAACTGTGGCGATAATGTATATAATAAATAGATCTATAAAACTTTTATTTTAACAATTAGTGCACCTCCTTAAAACAACTACTGAGGATGTTTAGTACTCATGTATCAGTGTCTTGCACAGGACTGGTGTCAGTGTCAAGGACTCCTCACTGCAGCTCATCTCAGTGGATGCAAAAGGCAGCAAGCCCTGCCAGGGGACCACCAAATTGCTGAGCAATTACAGCAGTAACTGCATCAAATCACTTATGAAATGTGTGAAGTGAGAACTCTCTGCACATATCATGTGATTTGCTGCATTCACTGCTGTCATTACTCAGCAGCCCCTTGGTGGTCCACAACTGCTCCTTCTTCCCTCCTTGCAGAGTTATGCCACTGACTGTAAGGCAAATAACATATTATTTAATAAAAAAATGGCCAAGGAAAAAGAGTAGATTCCTTAACAATCTGAGACACGTACTTACTGTGCTAGGGTATGAAGAGTCCACCAGAATAATAATAATGCATCACCAGAGGGGTTATGGCCAGCTTGCTGAGGAGGTGAGACTAGCCTACAGATTGTGTGATAATCAGGGCCATCTTAACATCTGAGCACAATGGGCAGCTGTCCATGGCCCCTCGATTCTAGGGATCTTTGAGCAGCGACAGGGGGCATGATCTGCTTTTAGTCTGTGACCACTTACTCAGTGCATAGGGCAGATGGCTTAGAAGCAGGCAGTGTAAGATGATCCCTGGATGCTTTTATTGTGAATTACACATGAATGTGGCCAGGCAGTATTCTCTACCTGCCTCCCAGCCTGCTGCTACAGAGCCGGAAAAAGGGGAGAGACACAGGGGGGCATGTATGTGTGCATGTGTATGACTGTATGTATGTGTATAGGTGTGTGACTGTACATACTGTATGTATGTGTGTGACTATGTTTGTGTCTATTTGATTGTATGTATGTGTATACGTGTGGACTTCAGTTAACATTTACATGTTGAAATGTTTAATTTTTTTAAGGCTTATAATGAGCAAAGTCTCTGTTAATTAAGCTTTGCTTTACATCATGTTTTTTTATGTTTTAACATTGATTTTTTTTTTAAAGTACCAATAAATCTAAAGGAATAATTTATTGACCATTTACATTTTGATTCCCGTGAATAGGTGGCAGTAATGCACGCAGGGGGGCTTCTGAGTACCCAGACCCCCCCCCCCCACCTCCGATAGAAGACTATCTGTCCAATCTGTCTGGTGGGATGAAAATCTGGAAATGTATGGGAGAAAATGACAATTGATAATTTGTTCACAAACACTGGAAAAAAGCAATAATGGTCATTCAGACAAATTGGTTAAATCCGTTTGTTTTAACCAATTTGTCTTAACGACCGTTTTTGTCCATTTTCCGGTGTTTGGGAGCAAATGGTCGATTGACATTTGCTCCCATTCATTACAGATTTTTGCTACAACCAGACAGATTCGACAAATAATCTTATAATGTGTACCTAGCATAACAATGCCAATTGTGCTCTAAATTCTTGTCTATTCATACTCTTAACTTATTTACAAGTTGCTCAAAGCCTGTAGAAGAAATTTCCCCTGGGAGAGACTGCACTGGTTGGACGATTAGTTTGCTAATCAAGCTGTTTAGCATGTTAAACAGACGATCTACCTTTTTATTTAAGAGGCTACTAATGTTTTATCACTGGTTCCTGTTTAGGCTCCTTCAATTTTGCATTTAATCTACAGTGAAAATAGTTTTGATTCCTTAAAAAAATACAAGATGTTAACTTAAAACAACTTCAGCTTACTACAGTATTTCTGTTCAGCTAGACAAACACATAGCTATCTTCCATCTATCTAATGTTGATCTTTATTGCATTGACAAATTAAAAAAAAAATACAGTTCTAACTTACCAGTTACTGTGTAATTTAGGTATGTGACCAATTTAGTTAAAACTTCAGATAGCTCTCCTCTACACTACAATTCTCTTCTGGCAGAATTTAGAGCAGCAATTATGCTAAAAAACATATTATCATATTTGAAACTACTGACACATCGAAAAGAATTACCACTGAAGTACAATTGGTTTATCAGTGCACAAATGTCTTCTCTGGCAGCTAATCATCTAGGGAAAAGACAAGTATTACTAGGGTCAGATGAGAAAAATATGAAACACATTTAATTACATCTCAAGAATTCATGATGTCTCTTTTGTTTTCTAAAATAAATGTAGGCAGCTTCCTTTATATACTCTGTGACTCATTAAAAGTTGTATTCAAATCTATTTATTGCCTATAGAAATAGAGTTTTCTTTGGTAAATATGCCCCTAGATCTCATTAGTCATGGGTGCCATGAAGAATTCATGGGCTATATTTACTACAGGTCGATTTTAATTGATTTCAAACCAATTAAAATCAATGTTGTGTTTCTGGGGCTAAAGCAAACATTTACTAAGAGAATATTTTTTTTTTTTTAAGTATTAGTAAATGTGTGATTTAGCCCAGAAACACAACATCAATGTTGATCGATTTAGATCCATATTATTTATATTTAAGGTAATTAATATTGTTACTTGCAGTTTGTGTTATGCCTGAATATTGCCTGTTAATAGCTTAAAGCAGAGGTTCCCAATCACGGTCCTCAAGGCTCCCCAACAGATCAGGTTTTAGAGATATCCATGGTTGAGCACAGGTGATTTAGTTAGTACTGGGGCACATCCACTACTCCCGATCTACTACGATCTACTCCCTGTCCAATCTCTAAATGATTTTCCCTTGATTTTTTCCCTTGAAATTTTATCTTTCAGTCTGAACGATTTGCAAACGATTTGCAAACAATTTGTAAACGATTTGCAAACTATCTTTAATAGATCAAGTGAAATTGATCTGCATGTTCAGTCGACTGACGAGACGATCAAACGACCAGCGGAAGCACGCATTGTTGATCTTTAACGACCAAACACTGCACGATTTATAAACGATTTTTAAACGATTGAACGATAACAACGTCGTTATCGTTCAATCGCCTGCTAAAATCGTGTAGTGGATGCCCCCCTTACCTCAGTCAATTTGATTTAACCACCTGTGCTTAATCATAGCTATCTCTAAAACCTGAACTGTTGGGGAGCCTTGAGGACCGCGTTTGGGAACCTCTGGTTTGGAGGTTTACAATGATAAGTCAGAAATTTGGAGACATGTTTTTTCAAATTATTATATGAGAACATACGTAGTGAAAACTTAATCAGTATGTGATTTTTTTTCCCTTTGGTCTTTAGCTGGAACATTTAGAATGCTATAGAATGCCATACATGTACCAATTTACCATTTTCCTTTTAATTTGAAAGGGAATGACAAACAATATAAGTTACTCTTTACTTCACAATTCTGAAAAGAAAATCATTATTTAGCTATTTTGCACAGTGGAAAGACCAGAACATATATCTAAGTTCAATAACATGTTATAGCAAAATATCAAAATCAATTTTATTCCTAGGTGAATGATAGCTATACTAAAAATCTACACTATGTACTCTATTTATATTTACTCTTTAACGTGTAGTAGACATAATTTCTAATACTGCAGGGCTAACTATTTCAGGGACATGGTAGGGTCATCAAATTGAGGCTTATACTACTGGTAATTGTATATAGTTTACAGTTGCTGTTTTTACATGTCTAGAATGTATGCTATGTAAAATAAAGGTATCATTGTCAGGAGCGTCGGAATTATTTTATGTTGGGGGGGCATAAAACCATTCCGGCGCCGCAAAGCCCCTGCACCGCACAGAGGAGGAAGTGTAATGTGTGGTGTTTTAACTTAAAGACCGGCACATTACACCTCCTCCTCTATGTGGTGCAGGGGCAGTGCAGCCTATTGCTATAAAGCACAGCCCTTGACTGTCCATGGCCACCACTCCTTTGTAATATTTTTGAGGGGAGCAAGCCACCCCCTTGCTCCAATAATCCGATGCCCATGATCATTGTAACTTTTGCTATTGTGTCACTCCCGTGCAGGGCCGAAACTAGGATATCTGTAACCCGGTGCAAGGCAGCAATTTTGTGCCCCCTCCCTTCCCGTACCTGGATTTTGTCCTTGCTCCTCCATAGTGCACTAGTCAAACGTCCCTGGTATAGTGACTTACATTATTCCACACACCATAATGCCCATTACACCTTATGCCACACACTGTAATGCCTATTACCAAAGTGCCACTTACATATTTGCCCAACACCATTTTATGCCCCACAGTAAGGCTTCTAATTACTTTAAAATTACCTGCTTATTGTCAGGGGTTTTATGCTCAATACCAGGGGTTCCATGCTCGTTGCCAGGGGGATTCATACTCGTTGCCAGGGGGTTTCATGCTCATTGCCAGGGAGTTTCATGCTCGTTGCCACGGGGTTTCATGCTTGTTGCCACGGGGTTTCATGCTCATTTCCACGGGGTTTCATGCTCTTTGCTATGGGGTTACATGCTCGTTGCCAGAGGTTACATGCTCGTTGCCATGGGGTTTATGCTCGTTGCATGGGGGGGTTTCATGGGTGAAGATGCTCCTTTCAGCATCTTCTCCCGGCACTTGCGCTGGCCTAACAGACACTAGAGGTCCAGTATGACCTCTAGTGTCTGTCTCCTCCTTGGCGGCAGCCATTTTTGGATGGCCGTTTTCAGCAGAGTCCATGCGGATGGCTAGTCCGCATGGAATCTGCTGAAAATGGCCATCCAAAAATGGTCCAATAAGGATCTCTAGCATCTGTCTCCTCCTTGGCGGTGGCCATTTTTGGATGGCCGTTTTCTGAATCTGCAGCCCCCAAGCCATCGTGAGTCAGCCCTTTTTCACCCCCTGCATTCTGGCACCCGGTGTACATGCACCTCTAGCCCCCCCCTAGTTGCGGCCCTGCTCCTGTGCAATCTGAGGGACTCATCAAGGAAACGGGCACCATGCGAGAGCTATAACTGTTGCTTTTCTCAAGGCAGTGATGGGCGGTAGGCGAAAATAATGCACACATAAATCCAGTATCCTTACAGGTGCAGACTTAGAAGTAAAATAGGTTTTTGTTACTGTAAAGAAACCTGCAAAGAAAGCGTATTTCCTCAAATAATATACACATGGGATGCATACGCTTCTGCACAGGCAAATATGCGCTATTGATTTCCAACAATTAAATATCATCATTGTTTAATTGCCCCTCCCTATAGCAGTTGTAAAAGTTATGAAAACTAAATATATTCTGAAATCATGTGTATAATTTGGAAGAATTTAATTATGCCACAGTTAATTCACATTTAGTATTCAAAAAACAGAATGGAAAGGTTTCCAGTTTGCTGAAACTTTTGGATTTTTTTTTAGAGATGGGTGTAAAATGTATGTAAGTATTGCATTAATTATTAATTTAATAAAAACATGTCAATAATATTTATCACTTATCACAATTTATTATGTATATGTTTTTTGTTATTTTGCCTGTATGTTGTTGTTGCTTATATGTTATTACAGCACAATTATTTGCTACAGGAAAGGTAATTCTGACCCTTAGGCTTTCCACAGGATGCTCATAAATCATGTTTCCCAGATTACTGTACCTTTGGAGCTCATTAAAAAGCTAACTTTTGCACAGTAACATGTACCTGCTTTCCAGTATTTTCTGTTGGAAAAACTTGCAGAGCGCTTCAGGAAGATAAAAACAGTAAACAATACGTTTCCTGGCTTAAGGGCACTCATATTAATTTTTAGGCCATACTTAATTATTTATTTTTTAAAGTAAAAATAGCAACTAAGATACAGGCTGTATTAGCCATTGATACATACTGGTAAAACAATTGCAGTTTTATTTATTTATTAATAGTTATTTATACTGCACACACACATTGCACAGCACCTTACAGAGTATATTCAGTCATTTACATCAGTGCCTGCCCCAGTGGAGCTTACAGTCTATATTCCCTATCATACAGACAAACTAGGGTTGATATAGTTTTGTCAGAATCTAATTAACCTACAGTACCAATATGTTTTTGAAGTGTAGAAGAAAACTGAGCATAAGAGGAAACCCACAATTACGTGGAGCACATACAAACTACACACAAATAGTGCATTGGTCCGGAACTGAACTCATAACCTCAGGGATATTAGGCAATACTGCTGACCACTATCCCAACTGTTGTGCCCAGGTTGAATGATACTTTAATAGACAATACAATAGACTGCTTCAGGTAAACTTTTTGGTTTTGCAGCATCATATGTTATCTTTGGGTCCAATTATCATTAAATATTTGCAGTATGTTCCTCGAAAAGACACCATAGTCATATTCATGGACAGGTCATTTCTTCCCACAGGATTAGCACATTTACTAAAATAAACTTTGTTACTTGAACATTTTCATGATCTGGTTAGCTCCAAAAGGATATTATGATATGATTGGCTTAAACAAACAAGTGAGATCATGGATGACCAGAAGATGCTCTGACCCTATGCTCTTCACAATTGTATGAAGTTCTCTTAATTAGAACTTTGGCAGGGAACACACCTCAAAGTAAAAACATAAAAAACGAGTATACGTATAAACACCTTCTAGACTACACAATTTTAAAATAAACTCACAAAGTGATCTCCAATTTGCTGTATCCTTTCAAAGTGACACAATAACCAGTATTAGCACCAGGTTTCAGCATAGTCCATCTGGTATTTTATTATAAGATACATGTTGTTTTCAGAAATGTTCCTGCAGCCAATGTACACGATTTTGCTTGTTTCTAGTCAGAAGCATCTCTTGGCAACAGAAAGCCCCTTCTGGTGGGCTTATGCCTTGTTTCAGGCTCACTGTGTTGCACAGTATGTACAACATTGCCATTTTACTTGCAGAAAATCTTTAAATAAAATAAACTATATGCTGCATATAAAAAAAATAACTGAGTTTAAATTAATGGAGTCTGAAATAAAATATTCTTGAAAAAAATGTTTTCTTGTTACTTGAAGTGAAAACAAAAATCTAATGTATTTCATATAATTGCTGATTATTAATACCTCATGTTTAATTACTGTATGACTAAAAATTTACTTGCATGCCCATTAAATAAGCAATACCCTAGTAGTTTATAGTGCAATATCATGTAAATAGCAAATTTATATGTGCTCTGTATAAGGGTCCATTTACGAACCACTTTCTACTAAACTGTATATGCACAATTTCCCTTACATTTCATGGTGCATGTTGCTTCCTGGCATATGCTATTTCTTTTCAAATAATTCTGTGCAGTACCTTACCTACAGTAATCCTAAAACTCTCTGCAGGTCAGGTTATAAAATAACATTGCAGGAGCTCCAATTGCAATAAATATACATGTCTACTTTACTCTTTATTTATTTGACACATTTTTTCTTTTTTCTTCCCATTGTTACATCTGATTAGAGATGTGCGGGTCTGATTCTCAGAGAACCGACAACGACCAAAGTTAGGGGTTCCGAGTGAAACCGAGTCCGAATTCCGAATCACTTTGGGGTACTGAGGTAAACCGAGTCCTGGTTCGGATCTTCCGAACCAGGTTCGGATTTAAAAACCGAACTCGAGATTTGGATTACATGCTTACAGGTCAAAATTACGTCATTTTAGCTTTTATTCTTTTCCTTTTTTTAAATACAGATCCAAAACCAAAACACGAAGATGAATCCGGATCCAAAACCAGAACACAGGGGTCGGCGCACATCTCTAACCTGTTTCAGAGTCTCACTATTATTGAATGATTTTGTTTTGTTGTTAATACTAGGGAATCCCTGAGACTATTCTCCTTAATTTTCTCCTTTTCTATACCTTTATCAAGTGTAGCAGAAGCATTAATATTAGAATATATAGCATATTAACCCCTTGCAGAACCGTGAGTTATTCAGACCAAATAATTTTTCATAGACACAAAGCTATCTCACTCAGTGGGGCACGCAAGGTATATTCTCAGTACCCTGAAATCCCCCTGATGGACTGATTTATATTTTTCTTAGACTGAGACAAGTTTGTCTCCTTCTCTGCACTGACCGTGGGCCCTTAGTCCGCAATCAGAGGCCCATACCCATGGAACATGATGCTGCAAAGAGGGGGTCTGTGGGGAGGGGGTGGGTCCAATATGATGTGATTATATGAGAATTTTATAATCTTGGCCCCACTCCCTCACCATCGATCCCATAAACTTTTTTCCAATCTAGTCCAGGATTGGAAAATGCTTTTTTAAATGATGTGTATAGATATATGCATACCAAATAAATTCTCTTTTAGAGGACTGTATTTACGGGTTTCTTTATTTTCTCTTCCAAAATGGGTCGTTATTGATCTTCCTATACGATTATCAAGGATCTTCTTTGAAGGTGGTAATCTGGAATATACCAACATGCAAAGAGAAACATCCTACTAGACCAATAGAGATGATAGTTTAGTATTTTGTTAAAAATATTTATTAAAGTATCCAAAGATAAATATAGTACAAATTGCTTATCTGATACTGTTTGTAGACCTGAGCAAGTATAGTTCACCAAACTAGCTGTGAGCTCCCAGTCAAAGTTCAATGTTCCAGGGTTCCAGTCAAAAATACAGACTGAGAGGACCATCCAACATGTTTCACAGTTTCTAACTTATATAATATAGTAGCTGAACAAAGCCTGACATTTTTAAAACTAGAAAACCTGCTGTATTAAGGGAGCAGGCACTTTTTTTAATTATTTGACAGAAAATAGGAGGGATATGATATTAGATCCCAGGTTGGATAGGATATTCTCCCATCTCTGATTTTTCTGTCATATTGTGCATTTGCCTTATAATCACACTGACCATCAGGTCATAACTTCTATGGGGGATACCTTGCCTTCAAACGAGGATGTTCCCTCATCTGTAGGTGCTAGGCTTGTGGAGATAGAGGGAGCTTTAACAAAACTGACAACAGTAACCAGATCCTGGCTCCCAGGCCCACAATTGTCTAGAACAGTGGGGAAGCTAATATATATTTTTTTATGCTCTAGGTCCCCCTTTGAAGCAGGTGGCGAGTAGGACTTGCTCACAACCTAGATGTATCTGCAAAAAAAGGAAAGGAAGTTCGCTTCTGCTAACCTAATGTATTTAAAATAATCAATAATGTGAGAAAAGTAACATACAGATGTCCACATACATCTATCCTCTGTGCGCTACAAGTCACGTTACACCTAATACGTGAGCACCGTTTGGCGCTGTACTGTAGCACTGAGCGTCTATTCCTGCGACTTTTTCCCCTAAAATGCGTCATGGTATGGATCGACAAATGGTCTGTTTAACGCGCAACGAGGCTAGATGTATGTGTACACATCTCTATAAAGCTTTGTGCAGTAGGAACATAAAAGCCAATTTGAGATACAGATAAGGAAAAAAAATTTTGTCCTACCTGTGTAATACAATTCAAATTCAGAGTTTTGCAACCCATCATCCATAAAGAAGAGGTTAACATTAGATATATTACAAGTATTTTATAAGTAAACTAGAGTTTGCATTTGCACAGAAATATATGTATTACTGAAGCCATCACATATGGAGGACCAAATTGCCAAATATTTTTCTGTATATACCTTTTCCTCAGCTAGCGATTGCGCTGATCCATAAAATTTATGCCACCTGAATGGCAAACTGTTGCTTGTATCTTATTAGGAATGGAGTCTAGAATATAAGCAGCCATGCATATCTTTTTTTGTGTCACATTGAATTCTAATTTTCATTGACATTGAAAAGAGAATATGAAACGTCTCTGATGTGGACCCTAAGCTCAGAAAGACATAAGCGTGTAAAGGTGACAGTTTAAAAATGCTTACGTTTAATACACTTACCTTTGATCCTGTTTTATTTTTTCTTGTATCTTGAAAAGTAGCTCAGAGAAATATTTGCAAAACACATTCCTTGGTGAAATAGTTTTCCATCTACTGTATGGTTTGTTCATAGCGCTTTCTGATTGCAAATTTATGTTCATCTGGTTTAGTTTTACTGGTTCCTTAAATGTATACTTTGTGCCATCTAAAAATAAAAAACATGTAATTGTGTACTAGCAGAGGTTAAAAAAAAGTAGCAATTGCAACTCTGTTCCCCTGGCAACATGCAATACATAGTTATTTTTAACTTAGAATTATTAGCCTTCGTAAGACTTAGGGCATTTTTTTTAATCATAATTAGTTTTTTTAGGGGGGGGGAGTTATTTACATAGTTAAAAATGTAATAGGCCCTGATTTGCTGGATCCAATGCAATTGCGACTAGATAGCTGCTGGATATAAAGTGCACATGAGTTTTAAGGCAAAATCAGGTTGTATTTTATCTTAAAACTAATTGCTGCTAAAAATCTAGCGGCTGTCTTTCCAGAATTACCCCAGGACCAGCAAACCAGAGCCTATAAAAATATGTTGGCAAAACCGTTTTCTCCCTATACCTAAAAAAATAAAATGTATATTAGCTCCACACTATAGGATATATTTGCTAAGGTGTGTGTTTATAGAAGGAAGTGAGGATGTTGCCCATATGAACTAATCAGATTCTATCTATTATCTTATTGAAGGTGCTAAATAAATGATAAGTAGAATCTGATTGGTTTCTATGGGCAACATCTCTACTTTTATAAACCTGCACTTCAGCAAATAAAAATATACCACTTAGGGGTCTATGTATTAATCATCGTGGTACTGCTGTGCTAATTAACATCCCGTATTGTGACAGTCTATTTAATTTTTAAACAAAATTTTATTTCTATGTACTTAATGTAACTTGCAGGGTCATGCAGTAGCACTAACCGTTATCCCTGGGAGTTACTTCCTGGGAACATTGGAATAGTATTTCACATTTCCAAAAGACTCCTCCAGATAATCCGACACTGCGCATGCTCACCGTGTCAGTTACCGTAGCCAGTCTGAGGCTGTGAGAGAGGGATCTCAAGATCTATTTCCTGCGAGTATGCCTTCTTAGACATAAAGCGGCTTACGTCATCTAAGGGTGGTGTAAACCAACGGGGCCAGATTCCGAGAAGCATAGTTTTTCGGAGTCTGGTACATATGGGTCACTTTTGTAGTTATCTTGGAACATGGAATGAAGCCACCCCGAAGGAACAAAATGGAGTCTGTGCAGTAACACACTCCCTTATCAACAAAAATCAAAACATTATTTTGAATACTGGAAATAGCACAATCACTGTGGTCAATCAGATTGCTTGCAAATTACTCATGACCATGAGTAATTGTGGCTATATGCTTCACTGACGGTACCACCGGATTCTCGAAGGACTTAAATAAAATTTGTAAGTTTGTTGCGAACCTGGCCACAAGGGGCGTGAGTAGTGGTGCCATCAAGGGTGTGGACAACTCACACCCTACATGGGTAATTCAATCAAGCCCACTGACTCACTCAAGTCTAGTTTCTTCACACCTTCACTGATAATTCCTGCAGCTTCTCTCCCAGTGCACAGCCGAAGAGGGTAGGCAGGAGCCTTATGGAGCTGGAAGTATGAGCTGCTATGCTGTGCGATGTGAAGGGGACAGGACACTCAGGCAGTCCATCACTGTCTGTACCTGCCATTCTCTTGAACTCCCTGCCTGCTCCCCATGGACTGCTTGACCTCCATGACATCATGCAGCCTTGATTATGGGTTTGAGCCGGTTGATGAGCCCAGCGCTGCCAGGGCCAAAAGGTTTAATGTAGGTTCTGTGCTGATGGTCAGCGCCAGATGTTGGTCCTGGCAACAGCCACACTATGCCCCCATGGGGTGGCTCCTCAGTGCAGCCATTCCACTGGAGCAGCTGTTGAGTCAGCCCTACTTGGGATCTCACGGAACATTGTTCTCTGGGGATGACTTGCAGTCACAGTAGACTCAACTGTCTACAGACTTGTTTATTACACTTAACAAATAATGCAGCATAATTTATTTACATATTAATTAACAGTTATTATAGCACACACATTCCACAGCACTATCCAAACAATATTTAGTCATTCACATGAGTCCCTTCCTCAGTGGAGTTTACAATATATATTCCCTACCATATCTACACACAAGATTATTTTATTAGACAAAGGTTAATTAATCTGTCACTATGTTTTTGGATTGTGGGAGGTAGCCAGAGTACCCGAAGGAAACCCATATAAACTAGAGATGAGCGTTTGGGTTTTGCTGAGCTCCGAGCCATACCCCGGCTCAAATAAGTTTTGGGTTCTGAGTAAAACCAAATCCCGACTTGGGTTTTCTAGCCAAGTTTGAACTCGGATCTAAAATACAGAACTTGTGTATTTTGGATTGCATTGTCCCTGCCTTGTGATTTCAGGTGCTGTGTGGTGGTCAGAATTGACTGAAAATAACTGGAAATTAATGTTATTGATATTAATAATACTATAGGAACAAATACATTATATTAGCTGCTTTTTTTTAAAAATTAAAAAAAAAAATCCAGAACCAAAAGATGAAAATGATCTTGAACCAGAACCAAAACATGGGGGTCTGTGCACATCTTTACTACAAAAATGGGGGAGAACATATAAACTCATCACATAAAGTAACATAATAATAAAACAATATCCTAGCTTTTTTAGAGCACTAATACATTGTATATATTCCTGCCAGAGGTGGGCTGGCCTGGGGGGCAGGGGGGCTTCTGCCCCCCCGGGGCGTTACACTTTAAGCCACTTGGGGCCGTGTATGTTTGCCTGAGTCAGCCTTGTCCTGCAGTAAGTCTATGGGCTGGGTGGCAGTACCATAGTTCCTCCCTCCTCTCCAAGTAGCTATGGGTCAGGTAACTCATCCTCCCTATACACACCTGCAGCAGAGTGACTGGGCTCCGCAGCCCCTCTCTGATAGGCACTGAGCACGGGTAAAAGTTCAGCAGCGGTGACAGCTGTTGGGAGGGGTAGCCTGAACTGTTGCTGATAAAGATCCCCTTTGCCTGACCATGACTTCAGGTGCTGAGCGGGCCAGGTGCGGGTCCACATACAGGGGCAGGGTCACAATCAGCTGCATAGAAGACCTCATGGAAAGCAAGTTAGTGCTAGAGGTGGGGTCTCAGTGTGATCTGTCAGGGCAGCTGTGTAGTGGGGACAGTGTGATCTGTGAGGGGGTGGGCTGTGTGATCTGTGAGGGAGGCTGTGTAATTTGTGAGGGGGGCTCTGTGAGGGGGCAGTGTAATCTCCAATGGGGGGCTGTGTGAGGGGCAGTGGGGGGCTGTATTAGGGTAAGATAATGCTGAACTTATTGATTAACACATGTGCTGATTTTAAATGAATGTATGCCTTTAAGACAAAACTGTATTTTTTGCCTTAAACGAAAGAAATTCAGATATGTTCTCTACAAGACTGTTTGACAGGAAGAGCTGGCTTACAAGATAAGGGAACCAGAGTTATTCTTACAATCGAAACCGTTACTTTGGGAGAGAAACAAGGAACAAAGGCCCTGATTCAGAGCCGCTCATTAGCGGCAGTACGCTCGTTCCGAGCGATGTTCGCACATCTGCGCATGCGTACGGTTTTTAGTACGCATGCGCGAACCAGTCAGTTCGGCCGAAAATCGTTTGTACGCTATATAGCGAGTGCCTGCTATTTTGAGTGACAGGAGGAGGCGTATGTGGGTGGTAACAGGGGAAGGTGTTTGAAAACGGGGGTGTGGAATTCAAACGCAGGCGTGCTTAAAGGTCAAAACGGGCATTTTAAGGGAGTGCATAATTAATACAGCAGCGTCATTGACCACGTCACTTGTTTTTTTTTAACTCAGAACTGCTCGCAAAATAGCGGTTGAAAAAACCAACCACAAGAATAGCGAGCAGTTCATACGCTGTTCGATGTACTCGATTAATCTAATAAATAGCGGACATGACGTATGATGCGAGCGGCCAGGGGGCGTTTTTAAGAAAAAAATGAGCGTATGTTTTGCTCGCTCGTTCAGACTTAGAGGTGTGAACAGACTGCAATGTGCGAACGGATCATTTGAATAGCCACCCCTTGTTTTTGAACGAACGACCGCAAATAGCGAACGGCTCTGAATGAGGGCCAAAGTCAAGGAACCATAAATCTACCTCGCTACAAGCTTAAACTGTTTTTTGAGATATGACGAGTTAATTAATTTGCTGATATGATCTTAGGGCAAGAATTGATTGGATATTAGTATGCTTCAGGAAATATGTTTTATTGATTGTTTGCTTAAATGTACACCTTCAATTTGAGGTATTAATAAAGGTGACCAGGAAGTCACAGCTCACTTCTTGAGCTAAATTGTACTTTTCTCAGTGTTAAGTCCAATTTCTCTCACGGCCGCTTGATAGAAGTCTTCAAGGCAGAATTTCCTTTGCTTGGCAGCTGAACAATACCCTGACAATCTTCTGGGGGCTTATCGTCCGGGATCCGGTCTCCTCCACGTGCACTGATCAAGATACCACTCCGACTCTTGGGAACAGCAGAATCATACCCGGGTGAGTGCCATATTTGTTGCCTCTATCTTTCTGCTCTTCCTAAGTAAGGCGTGGGATCAGTGGGTGTGAGGTAACAGATTTCTTGAATCCTAGCAAATTCTGCCTTTCCATAGAGTATAAGTTGTTGTCAGCAGAGTGTGTATGATGAGAGGTGTGTGCTTGTACATGTACAGAACTGAGATGTATATAAATGAACGTCTTTAAAGGTACAGCCAGAGACTGCAGCTCTCACCTGCTATTAGAGGCTTATCCTTGGGAGCTGCGACCCCTGGGCTGACTATTTATTGACTTCATAGCTCTCAGTTCTTGCTTGAAGTGACACGGAGTGCCTTACTCACGAGGGAAGTGGGTAAGCACCAGAGAACCATGCCCCTTGCGTGTTTAGATGCACCTGCAGTTCTCAGTGTTTGGCCTCTAGGGGGAGCCTGAGTCAGGTGTATGTCTATCTAATTATTTGTATATGCTGCTAGAACATTTCCAATGTCGTACAGTCAGTGTATAGATATAGCGCTGCTGGTCTTAGCCAGCCTAGCGGGAAAGGTCATCTTAATAGCACTACTCTGCTTATTGTAAAAAGTAGCAGACACTCAGCAATACATCATCATCTAATTAAGACCCAACCACACCCATATAACACTCTAAGCATCAGGAGATAATCTAGCCATGATAGAAGGTCCTGACATTTTTGCAATAGTGTGTATGGTATCATTGGTAGTAGTAATGCTGTTGTATTGTATATGGGAAATGAAGATAGCAGTTGAGGATACAAGAAGAGTTCTC
Organism: Taudactylus pleione; assembly: GCA_031769625.1. Taxonomy (NCBI): domain Eukaryota; kingdom Metazoa; phylum Chordata; class Amphibia; order Anura; family Myobatrachidae; genus Taudactylus; species Taudactylus pleione. The sequence goes on along the minus strand of JAUIMM010000025.1, from coordinate 8,499,080 downwards.
ACAAGAGTTCCCACAAGAGTTCTATATGAACCAAACAGCCACGCTCAAGTTGAAGTGTAAGGATTGTACAGGGGTCCTGTTGTTACAGAACAATAGGATGTCCTTGTACCCAAAACTGACTGGAGTATTAGCCAAAGAAACCCCGGTAGGGCTATACTGTGAGGACAGTCTCACGAGGCCAAAAGTAGGTGTCTGTATCATAATTGGTACACACGTGACTGACAAAGAATATTTACAGGGGATGGTGGGTGAAGACTGGAAGCAGGTAGTATCCACACTGCCCAGAAATATAGCAAGCAAACAAGCGCCAGTGATCTGCCCTAATATATCCATAAAAGACCCTCAAAGGCCATATGCTACCCAGCTTTGGAAGCTGTTTTGCCAAATACCGAGAGCACCAAGGGTGCTGTACAACACAGATACCCTTTAGATTACATTGTGTAAACTGCACAGGAACGCTGGTGTTACAGACCACTAGGTGGTGCCCGCTTCCAGAATTATAAGCAGTACTTCCTAAAAGTACCCCCAAAGGAATCTTCATTGAAAAAACAGATTGTATGCTTGAGAAAGCCTTTATCATAATAGTGGGAACACATACTAGGAATCTGTCATATTTACAGACACTTCAGGGCCAAGATTGGCAGTTAATCTGCAGGAAGATTCCTAGAAATGTTTGTTCAGAATCTGCACCCATAGTCTGTCCCAGGGTAAGAATACCAGATCCAAGTAGAGAGTTTGATGCAAAGATTTTCCAAATTTTAAAGAGGGACCCCAGTGGAGTAAATTAATTAAGGATCCTTCAAGACATCTATAGTATTGACTAGGAGCCGGCAACCCAAGCTGTAATGCAGTTATGGGGGCTCAAGGCAGTAAAGGTATGGCAGAATTAGAACCACGAAGTCCTGTGGAGCTAGTCAGAGATAAAGAAGGAAAAAGTGCACTTAAAGATATACAGAGAATACTCCAGAAAGCTGGGATGCCCAAGCATGGATCTTTGGATCCAATAAGGTGGAAACTTTTGCAAGAGAGCAGAAAACTTGGATCCAGCATAAGGGATATGAACATCAGGTGAACTCATGGACAAGGGTAGCTAAGCAGATTCAGAAAGGTGAGGAGGCATTAAATGAAGAAGCGGGAGAATTCTTAGAGGATTGTGGACCTAATCCACCCTCTGCACCAGCACCCTCAGCAGGAATACACACACCTTCTACACCCACAGTACCTTCTATCAGGCTTAATAGGAGAGAGGGACAATGGAGGGTAGGGCCAGCCCCACATAAGCCTTTGTACCCCACAATGTCAGAAGTAATGGGAACAACTCCCAGGGCAGGTAGGAAATGTGCATACTGTGAATCTTGTGTACCACCTGCCTACAATATTTGCCCTTATTGTCACAATCAAGTTCCAGAGAGAGGGGAACCATGTAATTCAGATTCCCCTCAAACAACATCTGGAGTCTCATACAGTACCCCGACCACACCCCAAGGTCAGTCTCTTTTTCAAAGAGCATTGGAATCAATTCCTTGGAACAGTTTAACAAGTAATTTATGGCATTATGTGGGAAACAGGGTCTCCCATAGACATACAGTCTGTAAGAAAGCAATGAGCGGGCGGGGTATTGAGCCATGTGACTGCTCATATTGTAGAGAACCAGAATCTTATTTTGTGCAGGACACTGAACCACCACCATACCTAAGAGACCCAGCAGGGGTTTTTCCAGTGATGGTTCAGAGAGTCCTTGAACCAGCCTCTGCCCCACCACACCAAAATGTTGTAGTAAGAACACAGGTCCAATATAAGCCCTGGACTTCCAGAGAACTGGATGATATTGTTGCTAAAGCCCCAGACCCTAGAAAGAACCCCATGGCTTACCACAGGTTCATGGAAAGATTAGTATCTGTGTGGGGGGCTGTATGGGTGGATCTGGAGGAAATTTGCAGAATGACTATAGGGAGAGGTAGCCAATCCCCCCGTAGAAGGTGCCCCTGAAGTAGGGGACAGACAGAACCCAGAATCAGGACCACTCTTTGTAACTAGAGTGGAAGTGTGGTGTGAATTGCAGCAGAAACATATGCCTGCAATGCCAGAAGCAAGGCAAAGAGTAGGACAATCAGTTAAGGAATATTATGACCAAACCCATCAATCACACCTAGACAGAGGGTTTGAAGATGACAATGAAATGCACCAGTGGATGCTCAGAACCTCCTTTTTAGGGGGATTGTTAGAGAACCTCAGAGTAGAGTTATATCAGAAAAGACCAGAGGCAGGTACCATGACATTGCCAGCAGTACTTGAGGTTTTAAGAGCAATTGAGGATCAACATGAAGAAAAAAAGACAAAAGCTAAGAATCAACCACAGAAGGTTACAGTCCACATGGTACAGGAAGGGGGTTAGAGACCCAAAAATCAGCCTAGGGCAAACCAAAAAGTTAACCCAGAAGAGATAAAAAAGAAAGGATTATGTTTCTTTTGTCAGAAAGCAGGACACATAAAAAGGAATTGTCAGAAGTATAAACAGTGGTTAGAGAATAGGCCAACAGGATCAGACAATGCCCACGTGTACACTGCATAGGAAATAGACACTCCAGTATCACGCCCTCAATTGGACACTATAAATGCCCCTGGCCCAAAAGCAGTGGTAACCCTAACACTGCCAGAAGGGGAGCAAATACAATGTATTGTAGATACTGGAGCCAGTCGTACAGTCTTGAAGGCGGCTGATGTCCCTAAGGGGTATTTAACAAACCAAACTATCCCAGGTACAGGACTTACAGGACATAGCATACCTTTGCGCATTAGCAAACCAGTAAAGGTATCTGTAGAATCAGAGGAAATTAAGGTACCAGTGGAGTTCCTGACCTCCACAACCTGTCCTGTTAATCTGCTTGGGGCAGATATTTTAATTGTTTTACAGGCCACAATTGAATACAGGGATGGAAATGTTGTTCTTAAGGGTAAATCAGGCCAAACTCTGGAAAACCAGATTGAAGCAGCAATTTATCTACTAGAGCATGCAACCCCCAAACCCCAGCCCATCCCACCTTGGTTGTCAGTAATCCCAGACAAATTATGGTCAAAGGGAAAAACAGATGTGGGATTACTAAAAGTACAGCCTGCCAGGTTGCATTTAAAGGCAGGTACAATCCCTGTTAAGATAAAGCAGTATCCCCTCACCAGAAAACAAGAACATGCTATCCAGCAAAAGATAGCGGCTTATCTAGCCAAGGGGCTAATAAGGGAATGTAGGTCCCCATGGAACACTCCATTGTTTCCGGTGAAGAAGAAAATAGCGCCACCTGGTGGAATCCAAGAGTATCGCATTGTTCATGACCTTAGGGAGGTAAATAAGAGATTGGTAGTGGATGTTCCTATTGTCCCGACTCCACATACCTTACTAAATCAGATACCGCCCACAGCCAAATACTTTACAGTCATAGACTTAGCCAATGCTTTCTTCTCTGTACCAATAACACCAGAATGTCAGTTATATCTGGCATTCACCAGCATGGGTAAACAGTATTGCTGGACCAGACTCCCACAAGGAGGGGCCACATCTCCTTCAGAATTTTCAGAGGCAATGTCTCTAGTGCTGCAAGGGTGGAGACCTCAGCAACCATCTACTCAATTATTGCGGTATGTAGATGACTTGCTTCTGTGTACAGATACAGAAGAAATTTGTCAAGCTGAGACAGTCTCCTTATTGAAGTTCCTATGTGAACAGAATTGTAGAGTGTCTAAGGACAAGCTACAGGTTGCTAAGATACGAGTTACCTTTTTGGGACACTGTATCTCACAAGGCACTAGACACCTTACACAAGACAGGGTATCTGCAATACAGAAAGTACCCGAACCCACCACTAACGGGAGCTCAGAGACTTCTTAGGCCTCATTTCGTATTGCCGTGATTGGGTCGCCAATGCATCATGGCTGATGCAGCCATTATATGATGCCCTGACAGATTCAACAGATAAAAAGGTTAGTCTCACTGCACAGCAGAAGCAGGCTTTCCAAAATATCAAGACAGTGGTATCTCAGGCACCGGCCTTGGGCCTCCCAAGGTATGACAGGCCTTTTATGCTTTCTGTCATGAGAGGAAGGGACATGCACAGGGAGTACTAGTGCTGGAACATGGAGGTAAACACAGACCTCTTGCATATTATTCTCTGCAGCTTGATAGCATAATAAAAGGTGCCCCCTCCTGCATCAGAGCTGTAGCAGCAGCTGCACTTCTTAAAGACAAGGCTGCAGATTTAGTCCTGGACCACCACTTAATAGTACAGGTCCCACATTCTGTTACAGAAATTCTAAATCAAGCCAGAACCAAACACTTATCTGCAGCAAGACTTACCAAATATGAGGTGGCACTCTTGAGTCCTACAAACATCACAATCAAGAGATGCACAGTGTTGAATCCCGCTACTCTGCTCACAATGCAGGATTCAAGAGAGAGGAAGGAAGGGAGTACAAACACATCAGATAATACTCTTGAGATAGATCCAGATGAGTGTAGCACAGGTATAGATCAAGATACACTCACACAACAAAATTTTTCCCAACATAATTGTTTGGAATTAATGAAATCTGAAATGCAGGAACTTCCTAATGTTAGCGATATACCACTTAAGAACCCAGACTGGGAGCTATTTGTTGATGGCTCGAGGTATTACCACAATGGGTCCCCAAGAACAGGATATGCTGTCACTACTCTGGAAGAGGTACTGATTCAGAAACCACTCCCACCTTCCTGTTCTGCACAGGAAGCGGAGTTGAGGGCACTCACTGAGGCATGTATAATGGCTGAAAATCAGACAGCAAACATATACACTGACTCCAGGTACACCTGGGGTGTGGCCCACGATTTCGGCCCCATTTGGAAAAGTAGGGATTTTATGGGAGCGGCTGGTAAAACCATTAAGCATGCTGCTCTCATTAGGTCATTATTTGCAGCCTTGCAGCTTCCCACCAGAGTGGCGATAATCAAGGTGCAGGCTCATACAAAGGAGAAAAGAGCTGAATCCAGGGGTAAATGCCAAAGCTGATGCTGCGGCCAAGCAAGCGGCCCTGATAGAAGTACCAGCCCTATATGGTATAGAAACTGACACAGCAGATAGTGCAAATAGAGAACAAACAGATAAACAGACCCTGATGCAGTTTCAGGAACAAGCACTGACAGGTGAGAAAAAGGGCTGGGAAAAAGAGTGTCGAAGCTGAATAAGTGGCTAAGACAAGTTCAGGTTAAAATTTAATCGTGGCGATGCCATCTTGCGACTGGCCACAAGAAGCCATCTTGACAATGAGATCGCAAGATGCCATTTTGCGAATGGCCGCCTAAGCGCCATTTTAGATAAACTCACATTTTAGTACATGTGGCGATAATACTAATAGCACCATGGGTTTGCATCTTTCACCATTTCTCAAACACACATTAATACACACATTGCGCTGTTAACTAGTCGCATATTAGCGAATGCATAGGACTTTGTATGAAACCGCTGTTTTATTAGCTTTATGCGCACGCATCTGCCCCAAGTTAACTAGCGTCCTTATTTCAAACCCTGAATACCCACAAATTACATATTCACGCATAAGGTTCAATAAGCTCTAAAGTATATGATTTAAGTTGGTTCAGTTAGTTTAAATGCTGAGAAATAAAGATATTTGATAACTAAGGTATTATACATGCTAAACAAGTCATGTTTGGAGTTGTACTGATTCTTATCCTTTTTACAGTATTCCGGTGTTATCGGTGGGGAGATCGCATCATGCATTCCCGAGTTATGGATCACAGAGCCTACAAGCAACAAAATGTATATTTTAGAAACAACTGTTAGGATAATACAGGAGGCGTGAAGAGGAAGACCCCCAGCTGTTAGAGGCAGGGAGAGTCTGTTTGAACCAGCCTGTTAAATGTGCTGTAACAGATGCTTCACCCCTGAGAACCAATGATATCAGCAACAGACTTCCCTATTGTCCTGTTTACTCTGGGGTGGTATAAATATGAGTGCACGAACGCTGGTTCTGAGTCTTCATGCTGAATGCTGAATGACGAGGGGTCTCTTGCTGATGCCTATCTCTGGGTCCGGAAGCTCCTGCATATGTATGCTGTACTTGCGGTTTGTATAATTTCCTTTTGCGCCTAAATTGTGTCTTGATCAATTGCGTGTAACTGTCTGAACTTTTACCTGAATATCACTTGTGCTTTGGAACCACAGATTCCACGTCTAAGTCTTTATTTATGGTATGACTGCGTATGCAAATTAGCATCATCCTTAGAAAGTATAGGCAGGACATTAGAAGGTATAGGCAGGACATTAGAAGGTATAGGAAGGTGTGTATAGAGGTTCTGATCTAGTATCGTTAGTTGGGGGCTCGTAGTGAAGTCACTTACCTGCTCACACGGTACATACGGTCATCGATATTTCAGCAAAGGGTGGAGTGGCCACATGCAGGGTTTGCCTGCAACCGCTTTGTGCTGAAAGATCGCTATTCGTCTCCTTGTGAATCAAGGGAGCTGACTAGAATCCAGGGACAAGAGAGGAAAAAGTTTGTTTTCCTCTGTTGATAGAACCTTTCGTTTAAAGGGGTGTCGCAGTACTGAGTACGCGGCTAAGTTGCAGGTTTGCGCATAGTAAAGACGCACTTTTGCATACGCAGTTAAAAAGCCATTTTACGGTTGTGTGGTAGTCGCATTATTGTGTATGCGACTGGTCGCACAATAGCGTATACGTACTTCCGGTTGTGCTGCCACGTGTTTTAACAAAGCCATTGAGGTTTTAATATTTTTCTATTACCAATATCTGAGTTAACGTGTATTTTTCTGCGCAGGAAAAAAAAGTGTGTAACAGTGAATACTTGTTGGGTATCGTATGATCCTTAAATCTTTATTGAAAAGCGTAGGAGTTGTCTCAGAATGGGAGCCATGCAAACAGTAGAGATGGTAGGCAATGATGTGCTGCTAATGGAGGCGCCGATCGGATCGGTACTTATGCAATAAGGTATTGTGATTTATGGTTTAATATGACGAGGAAGAGTGTTAGACCGTTTCCCAGAATTGGTAGTTTTGATAAAAATGTGTTAGACAATGTCCGAGATCACATCAGTTTGATACGCTCCCGAGAGAAAAAGGTTAAATATTTTGAATGTTTAAAACTGTGGCAGCATGAAGGGGATGTGTGGCTTAACAATCTGCATACGACGCAAACTAGCATCACGAGCACATTGTCAGAAAATACATCCGCGACGCTAAATTGCAATACGGGCAAACCGCAAATAGGCGCCCGTGCGACAAGGTAGCGTCGTGGAGAGTATTGCCAGCAGTTCATGCTCACCTCCCCCACCTTATGTGGATGGAGTTGCAAACACAGTAACCAAAAATACCCATAAAAATGTAACAAGCAACTTGTACCCTCTCTTAAGCAACTATAAAGAAAATGTTCATGATGCGGAAGATGAGCCTATTGTAATGTCTGCCATTTCCCATGCTGTGCAGATGATAGATGCTGCATCACCACAATCACGAGTGGTGCCGCCATCTCCATCGGTAACAGCAAGGGAAGTGTTAATGCACTCTGCACCAGTAGAGGAAGTGGTTCATACCATACGTAGCAGCAGCAGACTAAACCCCCAGCCAGGTAATCAAGTCAAAGGTAGCAGCGCTACCGGTCTGCATCCCATTCGGACAATAACTGTTCCAAATTGAAATGCAGATGCAAACGGTATAGTGCCCACGAGGGAAGTAGTAATGCATTGTCCTTGGATAAGAGCAGAACTAAATTCCATCATAAATGATTTCCCCGATCCCAAAAAGGAATTAGCCAAATGTCAAATATTTTTGAGAAATTTGGGTAGTTCACATGAGCCCACTAATAAAGATTGGCGTGTGGTGTTAAGGGCCTGTCTGCCACGCAATACCGATGTCACAAAATTTATCACAGATTGTGTATTGGATGGTGACGTTCCCCTAACAGACCAAGTAAACTAAGGTAACATTTCCCGCAATGTAACTCAATTGGGTATATATTTTCCAGTAGTAGTTAACTGGAACAAAATTTTCACCATTAAACAAAAAGAGAGTGAGACTGCAGAAGATTACTGCGATCGGGCTCTGCAAGCTATCACCCAGTACACTGGGATAGAAGATATTAAAGATAGCACTCATCACAGGGGAATGATAGTCACGGTACTTGTGGACGGTCTGAAAGAGAGTTTAAAGACTCGGGTTCACACCTCACAGCCTGGATGGTGGGGACTTACAATAGATACCCTCATAGAAATTGCTATTGAACATGATAAAAACATCTCCAAAAAGAGAGAAGCCCAGAGCGAAAAACTAATGGCTGTCAGTATACAAGCTCTGGAAGGAATGACGGTAACACCACAGCCAACAGACACACTTGCACTTGCACACACACTCACTTCTGGACAAGTATGTGCTCTCACTAACCCCACTCAACAACAAACACAACTCTATCCCACTAGCCCGATGCAACCACAGGTCCCAGGCTATCCACCAACCTCTTATCCCCCACAATACACTTACCCTCCCTATCCTTACCCATATCTACCACCTTTACCCTCTGCACAAACCTCACAACAACACATGTCTTCACCCGAAACACAAACAAGTTTTAACTGTAAACAAACAGGACACTTAAGTAGAAACTGTACAGTAAAAGGAGTAGGGATCTCACATCAGGGAAGACTTAGATATCCCCATAAGGGATATGCACAGAGGCCAGCAAATGTTCACCAGGCACCAGCTCCAATTGTAGCCGTAAATGCTTTATTGGAGAATGGTAGCCAACGCTAGTGGTCAGGTCATACCTGTAGTCTACAGATGGTCAGGTTAACGGGAAGTACTAGGGAAGAACTGGTCATGATGGTTGATGTAGCTGGTACTGAATATCCTTTTCTTGTAGACACAGGGGCGACCAGGTCGGTGATAAAATCTCCTATTAATTTGCAGGTGACCAACGAGACAGTACCAACAATGGGTGTAACAGGTAAAGTGGAACATTATCCTTTAACAAAGTCCACAGAGGTTACTATTGGGCCGTTGCATACCAGGCATTCTTTTCTCCTGGCTGCTGCGGCTCCTACTAACCTACTGGGTAGAGACTTGTTATGTAAGATGGGATGTGTTATATATTTTTAGATATCCCAGAGAGAATGGTATACGAGGTGCGGGATATGCTAGACACTCCACAAAGGATAATGTATCACTCTACCGTTTTAAATGAAACCCCATCACAGGTAGATGAAATGTTGTCCCTAATTCCAGATTCCCTTTGGACTAAAGATGGACAGGACACTGGATTAATGGCAAACGTAAGCCCTGTAATGGTAAATTTAAAAAGCGGAAGGCAAGCTCCAAAAATTCCCCAGTACCCACTAAAACAGGAGGTAGAATTAGGGGTTTTTCCAATAATTGAGCGATTATTGCAACAGGGAATTTTAGTTCGTACAGCTAGTGTAGCCAACAGTCCCATCTTTCCAGTAAAGAAGAGTGTTGGGAGGGGTTATAGGCTGGTACAAAACCTTAGAGGTGTCAATAAGGTAGTAGAGAGCCAATTCCCCGTAGTGCCGAATCCAGCTGTAATTTTGATGCAAATCCCACCAAATGCAACCCATTTCACTGTCATTGACCTCTGTTCAGCTTTCTTCTCTGTGCCTCTCCATCCTGACTGTCAGTATCTATTCGCATTTACATACAGAGGTTTACAATACACATGGACACGATTACCCCAAGGTTTCATAGACAGCCCCAGTATCTTCTCCCAGGGATTGCACGACTGTTTACAATCTTTTCAACCTGCCAATGGATCTGTTCTAATTCAATATGTGGATGATTTATTGCTATGTTCTGACTCGTTTATGTCATGTTTGAATGATACTAAACTTTTGTTACTTCATCTCTCACAAACAGGACACAAGGTGGCTAAGGACAAACTACAGCCGTGCCAATCCAGAGTAAAATATTTGGGACACTGCCTAACCCAGGGGTTACGACACCTTACAACAGATAGAATCCAGGCCATACAAAACATGACACTGTCGCAGAATCAACAGCAAATTCGTACCTTCTTGGGAATGTGTGGATACTGTAGAATGTGGATACCAGGTTTTTCTATTTTAGCCTTACCTTTACAGGAATTAGTCTCTTCCTCAAAGCCCGATCATGTCATACACACAGGAATCAGAACAGGCTTTCCTTAATCTTAAGGATAGTCTGACAAGAGCTCCTGCATTGAGAATACCTGATTATGAAAAACCTTTGATTTGTATTGTACGGAAGCCGATGGTTGTGCTGCAGGTGTCCTTACGCAAAAACATGGTGATGCTAGTAGGCCCGTAGCATACTACAGTACCCAATTGGACACGGTAGCAAGATCACTCCCCACCTGTTTGAGAAGTGTAGCAGCTACCGCTCTATTGGTGAGTAAAAGTGAGGATGTAGTATTGGGTCATGATATGATTGTCTACACTCCCCATGCTGTATCTGCTCTGTTGAACTCAGCTCATACCAGACACGTCTCTTTGGCTAGGTTTACCAAATGGGAACTAGCTCTAATCGCTCCTGCAAATATTACTGTTAAACGTTGCAGTACGCTGAATCCAGCAACATACCTACCATATGTACAACATGATGTACAAAGGGTGGAAGGAGAGGAGTTGATGGTGGGAGGTGAGTTTGGCAGACATAATGATACGCATGATTGTATGACATATCTGAATCAGACCTTTACTGCTAGACCTGACATACATGACACACCTTTAGAGAATGTGGATGTAACTTTTTATATGGATGGGAGTTGTCATAGACAAACAGACACAGGTGAATTATGTACAGGTTATGCTGTTGTAAATGACACAGACATCATAGAAGCTAAACCTCTCGGTCCTCCTCACTCAGCCCAGGTGGCAGAGTTAGTAGCACTGACTAGAGCATGTGAACTGGCAGCAGGCAAATCTGCTAACATTTACACTGACTCGAGGTACGCGTTCGGGGTGGTGCACGATTTTGGGGCTCTATGGCGTCTGAGAAATTTTATGACAGCAGCAGGCACACCAGTTGCACATTCCCGACACATAAAACACCTAGAAGCAATCCAACTGCCCAAAGCAGTGGCAGTAATTAAATGCAAAGCCCACACATGTGACAATGACCCGGTTTCACTGGGCAACAACAGAGCTGATGAAGCTGCAAAATGGGCAGCAGGGTTAAAAATATTTCCTCCAACTGAAACAATTATGTAATTTCAAACTATTGATATGCTGAAATTAATTGAGATGCAAAATTTGTGTTCAATTCAAGAAAAATCCATTTGGAAGTCCAAAGGGTGTGGGCAAGAGTCCTCTGGGCTCTGGAGGGACGGACATGGTAAGCCAGTAGCCCCCAAGGCATATTGCCCCAGCCTGGCTGAGGCAGCACATGGTCTGACTCATCTGGGTAAACAGGGTATGTGCAAGTTGGTGAGGGCACACTGGTGCGCACCAGGTTTTTCTTCACAAGCAGAGAAGATAGCAATGTCCTGTCTGACCTGTTTGAGAAAGAATGTAGGGAAAGCGATCCCTACTGCACCGTCCCACATTCCACCGACCGATGGACCTTTCCAGGTGATACAAATTGATTTCATCCAATTATCACCCTGCAGGAACCTTAAGTATGTATTAGTGTGCACAGACGTATTTTCTAACTGGGTTGAGGCCTACCCAGCCGCCACTAATACTGCTGCGTTTACTGCCAAGAAAATAGTTCAGGAATTTGTATGCAGGTACGGTATCCCAAGAATCATCGAGAGTGATAGGGGAACCCATTTCACAGGTGATGTTTTTCAAAATATGTGTAAGCTGATGGGTATTAATAGCCGACTTCACACCCCCTACCGACCGCAAGCCAGTGCCAATGTAGAGAGGATGAACGGGACTATTAAAAATAAGCTAAGTAAAATCATGGCAGAGACTGGACTAGGATGGCCAGAAGCTTTTCCTTTGGTCCTTCATAGCATAAGGACCACTCCTAGACCTCCTCTGAATCTGTCCCCATTTGAAATATTGTTCAGTAGACAACCTCATTTGGTTATAAGTCCACAGGAAGATCTAAAGGGTAACAATGAGGTAACTGTGAAGTATCTTATATCAATGAGTAAGCAGTTAAAGCAACAGCAGCAGAAACTGAAATTGTTGTCTAATGATATGCCTGAGACGAACTGTCATGATGTTGAACCAGGAGAATATGTAATGATCAGAAATTTCTTGCGTTCAGGTTGTTTGACTGATCGGTGGGAAGGTCCGTACCAGGTGCTGCTGACAAGTACTACATCTTTGAAGGTGGCCGAGAGAGATACCTGGGTCCATTCCACTCTCTGCAAACAATTCAATCAACCAGTGGAGAAACAAGCTGGAGACAAAGCTGATAGCGTGGACCTGTCACTCGCGAGCTTGTTCCGGGAGGATTGAAAAGGTCGTAGTAAGATACCTGAACTGAGATAAATTTGCAGGTCTTGTTGTGACAATGGACGGGCCTGCTGTGTTCATTTTCATATTCTCTTTTAGAGTGTTCACCATACTGGTCAGTCCGGGGATATCCAGTGTCTGTGATGGGGGACCGATTGAGGAAACAGGAGCTGATGGCAGTGCTGATGGAGTGGAATCAGGAGGAGTGCAATGCCAATCAGGGGAGTGTCTTTCCAATCTTAGTACTGTTATTGTTAAAAGAGCTGTCATTCCGGATACTCGGGGAAGGTGTGGAGGCTTATCGTCTGAAGATTCCTGTATTTGTGAGCTTTGTGGGTCCCTAGTTGATGAGAACTGTATCCAACGGTGCCAACCTAAATATAATCCGTACTGGGGTGGGTATCCTCTAGAGGATTATCATAGCATGGTAGGCAAAGTGTTAAATCAAACTTATTGCTGAGTGTGTTCACATGTGCCCCAGGGACAGCATAATGTAGGGTTGGTGCCATTTCCGCTGAATATCACAGAAATTTTAGAATTGCAAAAAGAAAAAACATTGGATGGAAAATTTCTATCATCCAAACCACCTCATTTCAAACTCTATCAATTCCAAGTAGATAGATCACTTTTGTGTTTAAACATAAACAACCCCAATAAACTCGGGAGTTGGAAAGTGACGGGGAATAATCAGATGATGACCTTCTCACAAAGAGCTGATAATGAGTCCATAAACCATGATTTATTGCGCTCCATTAAGTCTGGTGGGAAACATTTTAGGTATCGGTATACATTGAGTTCCACCAAAAAAATTATTGGTAAGGTGCCAAATGGTTATTGTGCTAAAATGATACAGCCAGAAACTTGCATGTACCAGACGGAAGAACCAGAAATAGGATTGTTTGCAAGGGAACTGTGCTTAATGATAATGATGCATACCATTCCTTATGTTCTCCCTGATAATGTATATTTCATCTGTGGAAGAAAAGCGTATAAATGGCTCTCCCCGAGTTCCGAAGGTTTGTGTTACCTGGGAAGAATAGTCCCAGAAGTTATGACCCTCACACATGTTGAAATGCTGGGTATACATAAAAACACACCGTCACCATATCTTCACACACAATATGAACACAGAGGCAAAAGAAATATGGTACGTGGTGATATACATAAAGCCACTCAGTTAATCAGTGAGACAACTGGCTTTAAAGTTCTGGTCACATTGGACCTCACCAGGATCACTCGGGGTACATTAAATTTTAGATATATCCAGGAACTTGCTAAATTAATAGATAATATCACCGAGATGTACGATGACACATTCAAGTATACAGGGAGAGAATTGCAAGCGTACAAGAAAGAACTGGTGCAACACAGGCTAGTGTTGAATTATTTAAGTGCTGTTACTGGAGGGTATTGCGTAACATTGGCCACCCAATTTGGAGTAAAATGTTGCACCTATGTCACCAATGATACCAGCGACCCTAAGGAGGTGATAGACCGGAAGATGGATGAAATTCTGCAGCTAAAGTGGGAATTTCGCAAAAACCATAACGCTTCAGTGGCTGAAGTAGGGGAAAAGATAGAAGGATGGGTGTCATGGCTGAACCCAGTAACATGGTTCTCAGGTCTAGAGGAATGGGTCCAGGAAGTGATCACCAGCATAGGCAAATTCTTAATCCTTATACTGATTGTCATCATAATAATTGGCATATGCGTCCGGTGTGTTCCAATTGTGTTGAAGTGTGGAAAATGTAGAAACAGAGTGAAACGAAAGAATGAAACTATGATGGTGGTCAGTAATGACAATATGTATACTGAGGTAAATATAGAACTGCATTACAACCCTGAACTAGGAAATACAATCATTTGATGTATTATATTTAGACATGCATAGAATGTATTACTGAAATGTTATTCATAGAACACCTCAGATAATGTAAAGTCTCAAATTCCCCTTCAAGACTGCTATTATAAGACTGGTGCATTCCCACACCTTTCACATGATCTCCCAAGATCCGCAATGTGCGTATAATAGTAGTTTTATGTCCCCACCCAGAGACACATTATTGATGGATAAAGAACCACCTTGTGCCATCCCATAATAACACCAAATAATATGTAAATGTAGGCCTAAATTAAATTCTGATAACAGATTGTGAAAGCATGTTGTTTGCTATCAAAGGGTGGACTGTCAAAGCAGAATAATTGGCTAAGACAAGTTCAGGTTCAAATTTAATCGCGGCGACACCATCTTGCGACTGGTCGCAAGACGCCATCTTGAAAATGAGATTGCAAGACGCCATTTTGCGAATGGCCGCCTAAGCGCCATTTTAGATAAACTCACATTTTAGTACATGTGGCGATAATACTAATAGCACCATGCGTTTGCATCTTTCACCATTTCTCATACACACATTAATACACACAATTGTGCTGTTAACTAGTCGCATATTAGCGAATGCATAGGACTTTGTATGAAACCGCTGTTTTATTAGCTTTATGTGCACGCATCTGCCCCAAGTTAACTAGCGTCCTTATTTCAAACCCTGAATACCCACACATTACATATTCACACATAAGGTTCAATAAGCTCTAAAGTATATGATTTAGTTGGTTCAGTTAGTTTAAATGCTGAGAAATAAAGATATTTGATAACTAAGGTATTATACATGCTAAACAAGTCATGTTTGGAGTTGTACTGATGCTTATCCTTTTTACAGTATTCCGGTGTTATCGGTGGGGAGATCGCATCATGCATTCCCGAGTTATGGATCGCAGAGCCTACAAGCAACAAAATGTATATTTTAGAAACAACTGTTAGGATGATACAGGAGGCGTGAAGAGGAAGACCCCCAGCTGTTAGAAGCAGGGAGAGTCTGTTTGAACCAGCCTGTTAAATGTGCTGTAACAGATGCTTCACCCCTGAGAACCAATGATATCAGCAACAGACTTCCCTATTGTCCTGTTTATTTAGTGGGGGTATAAATATGAGTGCACGAACGCTGGTTCTGAGTCTTCATGCTGAATGCTGAATGACGAGGGGTCTCTTGCTGATGCCTATCTCTGGGTCCGGAAGCGCCTGCGTATGTATACTGTACTTGCGGTCTGTATAATTTCCTTTTGCACCTAAATTGTGTCTTGATCAATTGCATGTAACTGTCTGAACTTTTACCTGAATATCACTTGTGCTTTGGAACCACAGATTTCACGTCTAAGTCTTTATTTATGGTATGACTGCATACGCAAATTAGCATCATCCTTAGAAGGTATAGGCAGGACATTAGAAGGTATAGGCAGGACATTAGAAGGTATAGGAAGGTGTGTATAAAGGTTCTGATCTAGTATTGTTAAGAGGGAGCCACCTGTGAGGAGAAGTTATGGAGGAAAGGAGACAGGTGGTGCCTCCCAAGGGCCTTATATCCCCTTATGGCTCAGCTGGCCCATAGCCCAGTGCATAACTCAAAGGAGTCTATGTCAAATACAGTCTCCCAGCACTGGATAGCACCAGGCTTTAATGCAGCAGCTACCGCTTATGTGGCTGCCTGCTTGGTGTGTGGAAAACACAATCCAGGACAGACTGCAGATTGACTACATCCAGTTACCCAGGGTGGGGACATATGAGTATGCCCTCGGTGGTACGGATTTATTCAGTAATTGGCCGGAAGCTTTCCCAGTCGCCAAGGCTACCGCCAAAACGACAGCGAAGAAACTGATTAGTGAAGTGATCTGTAGATATGGGATACCAGAGACCATTGAATCAGATAGAGGAACACACTTCACTGGAGAGGTAATGCAACACATAATGAAAGATATGGGTATAGAGCAGGCTTTCCATACCCCCTACCGACCGCAGGTCAGTGGGCATGTTGAGAGGCTAAACGGGACTTTAAAACTAAAGATCCAGAAGATGATAGCTGAGACAGGCAAAACATGGGTTGATTGTCTACCAGTGGCATTGTATACAGTTAGAACAACACCCAGTAAGAAGCACAAGCTGTCACCATATGAAATATTGTTTCTAAGTGCACCAAGGACAGGGTGTTATTTTCCACAGCAGCTCCAGCATAATCATGCAGACCTAACTGAATATGTAGCTGCTTTATGTAAGCAGGTAGCTAACACCCATTCTCTAGTTTTCTCCTCCCTTCCAGATCCAGATACAGTTCCAGGTTCACACTCCCTTGAACCAGGTGATTGGGTCTATACAAAGAAACACATCAGAAGACCGCTGGAACCAAGGTTTGAAGGTCCATTCCAGATCCTATTAACCACACCTACCTCAGTAAAGCTTGGAGGACAACCTACGTGGATTCACGCGTCACATTGCAAGAATCTCACAGTCAAGTTGGAACCACCACAATGAGGACCTCATTCAGAGGCAGTCGGAGGATGCAAGCGGTCGCTCAGAAACTGGGCAGCCACTTGCATCCTGACCGTCTGCCTCTGTTTCGGTCATTAGGCTGTGGGTTTACACACACAGCTCTAATGACCGCTCGAGTGATGGTCGCGATGGTCAGAGACTATCACGACCATCGGGGCTTACGACGAGACCCTAGGGTAGGGTCTCACTTGTTGTAAACCCCGGAGAGCTTCTGGCTCTGTCAGAGCTGGAAGCCCTCCACTGACATCACTAGTGGTGTCAGTGGGGCCTCCCCCAAATGTTAGGTGTTCCCATGGGAACGCCTCCATTTGGGCTGCCACCCCCCCGGCCCGCCTTCCAAACGGGGCGAGCTGTCAATCAAAATCGACAGCTCGCCCCCTTTGGAAAGAGACCTGCTACAACCACTGCTGTCGGTCATAGCGGGTCTCACGCATGTGCACGAGGGAGCCGGCTCCCTCGTGCGCATGCGCACTGGCCAAACATCGAGGCGGCCATGCGGTCGTAGACCGTACGGCCGCCTCTGAATAAGGTCCTGAATCCTTTTATCTGGTTGTCAGTATTTGTAAATCTGATTATGATGAGTACATGGTCCCAAAGTAAGGGTAATCTCATAGGAGAATACCATAAAACACTACATGAGCCTTGGTCCAATTCACTTGTCCAAATGCATTACACAGCAGCACAGCAGCTCAATATAACAGATTGTTGGATATGCACACATTCACCTTTTTCCTCAAAGACCATGAACTGGGTGGCTGTGCCCTTGACACTAGATGAAGTTATAAATGTCAACTTCTTTTCCTTGCTGCCAGTCACAAAGGCAAAATATGTCACTAGGCCTGTACCCTTACTGACTGGTTTGCTAGGAAGAAATGTAAGTTTTTGTTTTTCAGTGCCCCCTACCACCTATATGCAAGAAATGCATGGATGGAACCATCAGATAAAATTGGTGGATGGATCTATAGTGAAGCCAAAGAAAAGGCCCCTTGGTCAGGTTAAATGTAAGGAGGCCATGTTCAGGTTTAAGGACCTGGCTGAAAGATTTAGGCACCCCACTCATCATGACTTGCCTTATGCAGATAACCCTCCCTTGGCTGTGATGAAAAAGGTATACCAACTATAGGGGCATGGGTGCAGGGCGAGATACCTGAGTATTGGAATAAATCTACCTGTAGGGGGAATCCCACTAGGTTGACTCCAAATATGACGATGGTGAGACCTTTTCTCTATTTCCTCACTCAAACAATGGTGGGACATGTCCCTACTACTCTCCCTGACAATATATATTATTTGTGTGGAAGATATGCATACAAATGGTTACCATATGGGCAGTTTGGAAATTGTACACTGTGTTATATATTACCTCCTACTTATTATGTTGAACAGATACACCCCACACACTTGAAACAATTTGATTTTAAGGAACACTTAGTTATAAGGAGGGAAGTACAGCCAGCTAAAAAGGCCAGTCAAGAATTAATCACGTTACCATGGATAAATAGGTGCTGTATTAAAAAGGCATTCTATTATATCATGGATTTAGCTAACCTCATTGATAAAATAACCAATTTATATGATTATAATTTCAGATTAATGTTACGTGAATTTCAAATGATAACTAAAGAGTTATTAGCACATAGACTGGTATTAGACTACCTGACAGCCCGAGAAGGAGGAATGTGCATGATAGTGAAGGAGGCTTGCTGCAATTACATAAATCAGACCTATGAAATTGAAGAGGCTATTGAGCAACATTTAGACAAGGTCCAAGAGCTAAAGAGACAGTTTGCCAAAGATCACACAGAGGAGCCATGGTTTGGTACATCCTGTTTCTCATGGCTAAACCCAGCCAATTGGTTCAAAGGAGTAGGTGGCTGGTTCATGGGAATAGTTGAGCTTATAGAAAAGTTACTACTGGCAGGAATTGTTCTGTATGCTACGTATAAAATGACTAATTGCCTATTTGAGAAATGTAAGAAGAAATCTGTCACAGTAGCTTTAATGTCCTTGGAAAAGATGCCCTTGCATGCCATGGTGACTTGGTGTCCTAAATGTAGGAAAAAGAACCCAGTCACAGCAAAGAACAGTTGTGTTTATTGTAGTTATTGTCTGTATGGCTAAATAAGTGTTAACGCAGTTATAGTAGTAGAACCCCTCTCTAGCTAGACTTGTTATAGGGGGCAATAACGTGGTATTGAATGATTATTATCTATCTGCATGCAGTCCTTAAGATTGTCATGTACGATAAAGTAAGTACCATCAAATGGTATATTGCGATCATATCACAAGTATAGGGACAAGTGTTAATAACAAGAGGGGAATATTAGGGTAAGACAATGCTGAACTTATTGATTAACACATGTGCTGATTTTAAATGAATGTATGCCTTTAAGACAAAACTGTATTTTTTGCCTTAAACGAACGAAATTCAAATATGTTCTCTACAAGACTGTTTGACAGGAAGAGCTGGATTACAAGATAAGGGAACCAGAGTTATTCTTACAATGGAAACCGTTACTTTGGGAGAGAAACAAGGAACAAAGTCAAGGAACCATAAATCTACCTCGCTACAAGCTTAAATTGTTTTTTCAGATATGACGAGCTAATTAATTTGCTGATATGTACGCCCTTAGGGCAAGAATTGATTGGATATTAGTATGCTTCAGGAAATATGTTTTATTGGTTGTTTGCTTAAATGTACACCTTCAATTTGAGGTATTAATAAAGGTGACCAGGAAGTCACAGCTCACTTCTTGAGCTAAATTGTACTTTTCTCAGTGTTAAGTCCAATTTCTCTCGTGGCCGCTTGATAGAAGTCTTCAAGGCAGAATGTCCTGAGCTTGGCAGCTGAACAATACCCTGACAGCTGTGTGAGGGGTAGTGTGATCTGTGAGGGGGGCTGTGTGTTGTATAAGAGGGACATATGTGATCTGTGGGGGTAAAGCTGTGTGAGGGGACAGTGTGATCTGTGAGGGGGGGCTGTGTGACCTGGGAAGGGGGGTGTTGAGGGGGCTGTGTTATCTGTGAGGGGGGCTGTGTGTTGTATAAGGGGAACATGTGTGATCTGTGGGGGTAAAATTGTGTGAGGGGACAGTGTGATCTGTGAGGGGGGGGTTGTGTGACCTGGGAAGAGGGTGTGTTGAGGGGACTGTGATCTGTGAGAGAGGGTTGTGTGATCTGTGAGAGATGGGCTGTGTGATCTGTGAGGAGGGCTGTGTGAAGAGGCAGTGTGATCTGTGAGAAGGGGTCAGTATGATATTTGAGGGGGCAGTGTGATTTGTGAGATGGGGCAGTGCGATCTGTGAGGGGCTGCTGTTTGATCTGTTAGGGTATGCTGTGAGGGAGCAGTCTGATCTGTGAGGGGTGCAGCGTGTGCTTGAGGCAATGATCTGTGAGGGGTGCAGCGTGTGCGTGAGGCTTACACAGGCCATGAGGTTATGGGGTGCAGTGTGTGTGAGGCTATGGTTGGCAGTGTGTGCATGAGACTATGGGGGCAGTGTGTGTGTAAGGCCATGGGGCAGTGTGTGCGTGAAGCTATGGGGGCAGCGTGTGTGTGAGGCTATGGGGGCAGTGTGTGTGTGAGGCTATGGGGGGCAGTGCGTGTGTGTGAGGCTATGGGGGCAGTGTGTGTGAGGCTATGGGGGCAGCGCGTGTGTGTGAGGCTATGGGGGCAGCGTGTGTGAGGCCTATGGGGGGCAGTGCGTGTGTGTGAGGCTATGGGGGCAGCGTGTTTGTGTGAGGCTATGGGGGGCAGCGCATGTAAGTGAGGCTATGGCAGCAGTGTTTGTCTGAGTCTATAGGGGCAGGGAGGAGGTGAGGAACGCTAAATGAAATTCTCACCCTGGGCTCCACTTGGTCTAGAACCAGCCCTGAGCCTGACCTGTCATTCGGCAAGCAGCAAAAATACTGTGCAAGGAGCCAGGGAACAGGACCGCCACCCCACTTCTGAGTACAAATGACCGGATCCAGGATCAAAACCTGAGTGGCACAATGCACAACCTCAGCAAAGTGACAAGTGAGTTAATACTTATATTACATATGTCTGTTTTCCTTTATTATCAGTGCTGTAACAGGGTGCATATCATGTCATGTCGTCAAACAACAAGCACCAGGGGAGCATTGGTAGCAGGAAGATGGGTGCTGGGTGTGTCCTCAGGACAAGCCCTGTGACTTTCAATGTAGCAGGGTGTCTTTCCATGCCCTGCTTCCTGGGTGGTGGCACCAGTCACATACTCTGTTATTATGCCCCTGATTTTTACCATTTCACAGACCTGGGTATTCCAACTGGCTCACTTTCACTCATGAAGTGGAAGGCCCTCAGTACACTTGTGTTGTGGTTATGACACAATCATGGGTTAGAATATACAATATGATTTGGTGTTAATAGGTTAATTCAGAGTTTGGGGCAAATAAACAATAAACTCCTGGAACAAATGAATTTGCAATTCAAGGGGTGCACATTAATTAATTTATTTTTTTCATGCAGGGAAATTACAGGTTAGTTTTTCAATGTAATGGGTAGATTGTTTTACACTGAAATTTAGAATTAAACTAGAACATGCCCTTCCCAACTTTAAATCTCTCTACACATTTGAAATCTGTTCCAACAGGAAGTGCAACATGGTTTTGCCAAAGTGTAAACTTCTCATTTTTATTTCATATGCCCCTAACTCTGTATCAGACCCACTGTGTGGAAGGGGCTAAACTATTATCTGTGATTTGCTCAATACAGGCACTTTTATTGGTCTGTGGCCCTGATTTAGAGATGGAGTGAATTGCAGAGCCACCACAAGCAAATGCAGCCGGAGGTGTTTGTAGGAACCAGACACCTCTTTGATGCATCTGCGATCCCAATGCTGCAAACGAAGTCACAGCCTGGGACTTCGTTTGCAGCATTGGGTCCATCACAACCATTGTGACAAATGCCACAGTAGGATCGACATGCTGCGGCAATTGTCACAATGGTTGGGATGGTCATGAGGAGGGTCTGCAGACAGGATCGCAGGACCCATTCTGCACATGCGCAGAATGGGTCCTGCGGTACGCAGCCCATTCACCATCAGAGATGTACGCTAACCGTCGGGTTAGCATACATCTCTGAATCAGGCCCTGTGTCCTCTCATAAGACATTTGTTATTATTGAATAAAGTGAAGGATTCCCACAATTGGGTTTTCTGCTTATTTTCAGTGCCTGTTACCTAATAATTTAGTGCATGGACCAAATATCTACCACTCTTAAGATCTCTTTTAAGTCACACAAATATATTACTATGATGTACAGTGTATTTAATATATGTTCCTATATGATTTGTATACATCAGAAAAGTATTGTTCAGAATATGTTTTAGCATAGATCTCTATGTGTCACGGCCAGGGTTTCTCAGCATGGTAGTCACCGGGTATTACCTGTGAGGTCGTTATGGTGGGGGGTCTCTGGCAGCGGTGCTGGTGTTTGGCGAGGGGCATTGGCTGCATGTGGTTCTGTGTGGGCACATTGTCACTGGGCCTGGTGAGGTCTGGCGGTGTTTCAGTTCCTTTGACATGGGCGCCGCCATCTTGCCTGCGGCCATGTAATTCCAGCTGTCCAATCCTTGTAGGTCATGTGCTCATTCTAGCCAGTCACTGAGTATTTAGGAAGGTCCAGAGCCTTCCTTCCTTTTCCAGTGCAACGTGTTTCTCAGCTGCCGATGAGAGAGAGTACCTGTGCCTTGTCTGCCTGCCTGTCTGTTACGCTCCTAGCCTGAACCTTGCCTGCTCCAACCTGCTGGATTTACCTGCACCCTCCACATACCTTTCACCTGCATGAGTACCTGAACCTGCTGTTCCCTGCACCTTGCCTCCCTTCACTCCCAGCTGGACTTCATTACCACAGCCTGCATTTGTTACAGCTCACCATACCTGCACTCGTTACAGCTCATCATTCCTGCATTCAGTTACAGCTCATCATATCTGCATTCTATTACAGCTCACCATATTTGTTTACTGGACTGTTCCTGCCTGTCACTATCTGGACATTTCCCATTAACCCCCACTACAGTTATCAAGTGCACTTTAGTGCTATACCTGGACTTTTTATTTGCCATTCCCATGTCTTCTGTCACTTATTAAAAACTCCACTTTTTCATTTAAGTCTGCTTCTGTGTCTGCTCCTATCACCACCCCGGGTCCACAACAAATTCAGAACCTCACAGTTTGCACTGGCCCCATAGATCCAGCCACGGAACAGGAGTCTGGAGTGGATTTATTTTGCTGTATTGCTGGTCGTTTAGAAAACCTGGAAGCTATGCAACATCAAATGGCCCAGTTCCTACAGGAGATGTCTAAACGCCAAGATAATCTACAAACCTCGTTAATCACCCCTGCGGTATCAGCAACTTCACCTCCTCCTGTGCCTGGTAATACAGGGACCAGGGTATCCCCTCTTCTACACCTACCCATGCCAAGCAAATTTAACGGTAATCCTAAGCTCTGTCGTGGTTTTTTAAATCAGTGTGATATACACTTTACGTTACAACCTGATAACGTCCCCACCGCTACAACCAAAGTGGCATACATTGTGTCCTTGCTGACCGGCTCGGCTCTGGATTGGGCCTCCCCACTCTGGGAGCATTCAGACTCGCTGCTGGATAACTATACAGACTTTGTATCTTCATTCAGGAGGATTTTTGATGAACCTGGATGCACAGTGTCAACATTGTCCAGCATCATGACCCTGAGACAAGGAACCCGCCCTGTCAGCCAATATGCCGTACAGTTTCAAATCTTGGCATCAGAGCTTAAGTGGAATGAGGAGGCACACACCTCAGCCTTTCGGCATGGTCTGTCCGACCGATTAAAAGATGATCTGATTACCCGTGAGCTTCCTACCAATTTGAATGATATGATCTCACTCTGCAACAAAATTGACCTACGCTTCAGAGAACGTCAGGCTGAAAAGCACAGAACTGACCAGCAAAGGTCATTTACGTCTCCCTTGCCTACTCGTCCACCCCATCCTCCTATAGATGAGGAGCCCATGCAGGTGAACCAAACTCATCTCTCCAAAGAGGAACATCAGAGAAGGATGCTAAATAACCTCTGTCTGTACTGCAGAGATTCAGGTCACCTGGTGGCCTCCTGCTCCCGCAAGTCGGGAAACGCCCGTTCCTAACTGACCTCGGCGACATCAAGTTAGGAGTTATGAGCCCGTCCCCAAATACTAAAGATTTCAAGATTTCCTTAGCTTTGGATCTCAAGCCCAACCCTGTCTTCTTCTCTGCTCTATTAGACTCTGGAGCAGCCGGAAACTTCATGACTTCTAGCCTAGTTGATAAACTACAGATTCCTTGTTCATCTCTCAAGCACGTAATCTCCCTGACTTCCATAGATGGATGTCCTCTAGCTAAAGGAGTGGTCACCAAGGAGACTCAACCACTATTAGTTCGTGTTGGGGCATTCCACTCCGAGTCTTTAAAGTTCTTAGTAATACCAGAGGCTTCTCAAGAAATCATTTTAGGACTACCCTGGTTACGTCAACATAATCCCAGGATAGACTGGTGTTCAATGCAGATTCTTTCATGGGGAACTGACTGTCAGAAATCCTGTCTTCCCAAAATACGACCTGTAAGAAAGACAGCTTCATTACCATCTCCAGCTGTACCCGTGGAGTACCAGATGTTCTCTGATGTTTTTTACGAGCAACAGGCGAATATCTTACAACCCCACAGAGAATGGGACTGTCCTATCGAGCTGCTGCCTAACAAGATGCCACCCCATGGTCGCACCTATCCTCTATCCGTGCCTGAGACTCAAGCCATCTCAGAGTACATCCAGGACAACCTAGCAAAGGGGTTTATTCAACCTTCCACCTCTCCCGCTGGAGCTGGCTTCTTTTTCGTTAGCAAGAAAGACAGAGGCCTAAGACCTTGTATAGATTACCAGGGCCTCAATGATATAACGATTAAGAATTGGTATCCTCTTCCCCTGATCACAGAATTGTTTGACAGAGTTAAAGGGTCCATCATATTCTCAAAGCTGGATCTGAGAAGGGCTTATAATCTCATCCGCATTCGTGCTGGCGATGAATGGAAGACCACCTTTAATTCTAGAGATGGACACTTTGAATACTTTGTGATGCCCTCTGGGTTGTGCAATGCCCCTGCCGTGTTTCTGGGCTTTGTTAATGAGATTTTCCAGGACCTGTTGTACGTCTCGGTTGTAGTTTACCTGGACGATATATTGATTTTTTCGTCATCTGTAACAAAACATCATAAACATGTGAAGGAAGTATTGTCCCGTCTGAGAAAGAACCACCTTTACTGCAAACTGGAGAAATGTGTCTTTGGGGTTCCCAGTGTGCCATTCCTTGGTTATGTCATCTCTGGCTCCAGTCTAGAAATGGACCCCAAGAAGGTGCAGGCGATTTTGGATTGGCCCCTTCCTCAAACTTTGAAAGCCATCCAGAGATTGCTTGGGTTTGCCAACTACTATAGATGTTTTATTAAAGGATTTTCATCATTATTGGCTCCCATTACCGCGTTGCCCTATGGTCACCTGAGGCAGAGACTGTCTTCCAACTTTTAAAACATGCATTTATTTCAGCTCCAGTCTTACGACAACCAGACTTGGATAGGCCATTTCTAGTGGAAGTGGATGCGTCATCAGAGGCCGTGGGTGCAGTTCTTTCCCAGCGTTATGACGATAATTGGGTTCACTCCAGTGGTTTCTTCTTCAAGAAATTTTCTCCTGCTGAGAAAAATTATGCAATTGGTGAACAATCCGCTCGGCTCACTCTTCGCAACCTGGACCTCCTTCCCATAGGAAGGAGCAGGGCACCAGTGCCATCTGAAAATGGCGTTTGTTCTTGCAAGCAAACTCTGAAAACATTACGTCTTTGGTGCAGACTTATTGGACCCCTAGTAATGATTGTCACGTTACATAACATATTCAGAAACTATCCTTATTTGTAATGGGCCATTTAAGTGATGATGAATAGGCTTCCAATGAGCCCTTATAGCAGCTGTATTGAAAGACTTGTAAGCTTGCATTACATTTATTATTGTGCATGTAATATTTAGTTATCTGCATACTGTATATGACTAAACTGGTTCTTTTCCCTACCTTCTATATCATGTTATATTTTCCGCAAATATATTTCATAATATAAACTAAATTACCACATTTTAAAGGTTAAGTTTCTGTTTTTGATCTATTTTTGTAAACTATAATGGAAATAACAGTTTGACCTAGGTGAGTTGATGAGTTATTACACATTGTCACTATGGGCTCTATTTACTACAATCCACATTGGGAATGCAGATTGTAGTGTGATATTACCGACTGAATTCATATTGCGAATTCAGGCAATATCACAGGGATTTAATACAAATCCCTTGCAGGGACAGTGCAGCCTTATCACGGTATTTTCGCAAAAAATACCGTGACAAGTGCCCGCACATGTGCTGACCGGCCGCCGCTGCAACCCCCCTGGCGCTATGCCCCACCCCCAGTGCTAAGCCCTGCCCCCGACGATCACGGACCCCCCGCGACCCCCCTCCCTTAATTCCACTTACCTGCATGATCCGGGCTTCGGTGATGTCCTCCATGACTCCGGTCAGCTGACATCCCATACTGCACTGGGACCCGATCACCTGATGACCGGGCCGCAGTGCAGTATGGGAGACCAGCTGACCGGAGGGTGGACATCACCGGAGCTCCGAACTTCAGTCCCTGGGCTCAGGTATGTTAATTTTTTTTTTTTTGCAGTGTATCAGCATGTGGTCTGTTTAGACCACACAGCTGATCACTGGGACCGACTCCAGGCTCTGCTCTGTCTTTTAGAGCAGAGTAAGAGTCCGGTAACAGGGGGAGACCCTGGATAACGCCACCTCCAGGTATTTTTTTCACAATTTATTTTTAGTAACTTGCACACAGATCGCATTTCCCATTACAATTATGGGAAATGCGATCTGATTACTAAAAATAAGTGATACTTAGGGGTTG
This sequence comes from Taudactylus pleione, assembly GCA_031769625.1. Classification (NCBI taxonomy): domain Eukaryota; kingdom Metazoa; phylum Chordata; class Amphibia; order Anura; family Myobatrachidae; genus Taudactylus; species Taudactylus pleione. The sequence continues at coordinate 8,472,265 of JAUIMM010000025.1, read as the reverse complement.
GAGTAGAATTTTACAAATTCTACTCCAATTGCCCTGTAGTAACTTTAGGTGAAACTAAAATAATGTGAAAAGGGTGTGAAAACACCCTTTTTCACTTTATTTTAGTAAAAATAATGATAATAAATAGAACCTATAAGAGTTACATAACATTCCTATTGAACATAATATTCCTGTATTTTGGATTCAGTTAGGCTCTGTTCTGCTGTACACCAGCATTCTTATACTACAGTATAAGAAAGAGAAGCTCTTATACTGTAAGAAAGGAAAAATTATACTGTAAGAAAGGAAAGCTCAGCAAACAGCAGAATCTCTGAAGATAAAGTACAACTTGTGCTGCTCGGCTATTATGAAAACCAAGCACAGCCTGTAAGTGAGTGTTTTCTCTAAATGAGCAGGATTGGCAAAAACACATTTGGCTGTGGTTAGCAGTCTTTCTTCTCTAGTCCTTAATTCAACAGTTATTTCCAGATTTTATTTAAGAGCTAACTTGTGAACTAAATTTTAATCGCTGTATGTATTGTTACTTTTCTTGTGTTTTGTGACATGTTATTCCGAAATCAATAAATGGAAATGGCCAGGCTGCCCATCTGGCTCTTCTGGCAAATGTCAGAAGGGCCGTTGGCCAGATGGGCCGGTCCGTGACAGGCCCCTGTGACTAGCGGCACCCCCTTTAAATGTAACCATGCCCATTTTATGACAAGGCCACACCCCTTTTGCGGGCGCATGCCTATGGTGCGTGCAGAGTGCCAGTGCTGCTTAGCATCCTCAGTCTATCCCTGAATAGAAACTTATGAAATACATAAAATAATTACTAGAGGGGCCTTTCTTAGTTCTTAGTTTGAATTTCCGTGAAATGGTAATTAGATTCAACATGGATAAATAGATTCAAGAAGGATGTCAATGTATCTTTATAAAACACAGTAAAGCTGGGTACACACTATCAGATAGTGTGCGCTGATCTGATAAGCATTCGATTGATTATTAGACTGATGGAAGCCTGTACACACTGAGCAATTTCTTGCTCAGTGTGTACTTTTCTTTTGATCTCTACGGGATCGGGAAATCAGCAACAATATAGCATGTGCTACACATGCTATATTGTCCTCCCAATCTGACCATTGCAGGAGCTTTGAAGCTGCTTATTGACGTCAAATGCTGTAACGCTCCTGCATACACACTATCCAATTATCAGGCCGTTTAGCCAGTTATCGGTAGAGATATGCACGGACCCCTGTGTTTTGGTTTTGGTTCTAAATCTTCATCATATTTTGGTTAAACCACCCTCAAAAGTTTTGGTTTGCTTTAAAAATTTATAAAAACAGATAAGATAATGTGATTTGTACCAGTTATTGTTCCTACAGTATTATTAACATTAATGCCATTCATTTGTAGTGACATAGAAGAACTAGATCAGAGGCCTGAGACCAGCACAAGTAAATAGAGGTTGAGAATTTAGTGGATGCCAGGTAAAGCATGTATTGATTGATTTATTCATTACTAACAATAAATAACTATAAAGAAAAGTAAACAGGAAACATTGAACAAACTATTAAAAAAACAAGCTTCCAAAATCCCAATGAGACTTTTAAAATGGAAACTGAATCCAAAAAGCAATTCCACAAACCTCAGTACAATACAAGAGATTCAAGGCAGAGTAACAGCCTAGCCCAAGTCGATAATTACTAATTATATGATTTGATGATACTACTCTATATCTGTGGAGAAGCTACAGTAAACCGGGCCTGTACACCTGGATGAGAAACTGGTGATTGATGGCCTTGCAAGTTACAAAAGAACATGAACTCCAGAGTAAAGTACAGTAATATTCGCTGCCTGTTAAACACACACAATCTTGGTAAAGACCATAATAAAAAGTGGTGCATGATGTAATTCATTTGGGCTCTTTCACCCACCCTTATGTTAAATATTAAAATAGGACATGCACAACTTAAACCAAGCACTTCAGCAACAGGACTTTGCGCTCTGTTGGGGGTTAAATAAAGTGTATGTGGTCAGGAACAGCAGTGGTCAAGACAAGGGAATGTGCAAAAATTCCCCAAAGAAACCAGTATTTACAAAGGAATAGGTATGTAATGCCGGCGGATCAAATACCAACAGCAGCAGCCCAACGGACATAAATCCCGACTGCAGCAGGTAAGTACCCTAACCCTCTCCTCTCCCTACCCTAACCATCCCTTAGTGGTGCCTAACCCTAACCTCCCCCCTAGTGCCTAACCCTAACCTCCCCCCAGGCCCGCTGAGAGCTGCGACGGGCACGGGTAATAGGGGGCGTGGCCTAATCACGGGAGATGTGGCCACGCCCACTTCCCAGAAAAAGAAAAAGATATGCAGCGGCATGCAGCGGCATGCAGCGGCATGCAGCGGCGATGCGCGCTGGGGAGAGGGGGCGCTCTGAGCCCCCTCATCCCGGCGCAAAGCCAGGGGGGGCGCGATCAGTGTGATTGCTCCCCCCACAGGCTTAGGAGACTGCTGTGGCTGCTGCTCAGCAGCCACGAGCAGTCTCCACTGCAGCTCAGCACATGCTGTGTGCTGGGCTGCTGTGAGGGAGGGGTAGCGGCGCCGGCCCCGGGCCCCTGCCGGGCCCCTCAGGAAGCCCGGGCCCGGGTAATCTGTACCTGCTCCCCCCCTCTCGGCGCCCCTGCTCCCCCCATTAGTGCCTAAACCTAACATCCCTCCCCGCATCCTAAACCTAACCCTCCCAGGGGGAGTGCCTGACCCTAAACAACCTAGTGATGCCTCAGCCTTCCCTACCCTAACCCTCCCAGGGGGGGTGCCTAACCCTAAGTCCCCCCAGGGGGGTCCCTAAACCTAACCCTCCCCCCCGTGGCTAAACACTAAGACACCCGGCTTATCTTCGTTCGGTATGCCGGGTGTCGCATCGGGTGAGCGCATGCATCTAGCGAGCGGACCTGAATCAGGTCCTTAGTCCATACATTGTAACTATGCTTCTCCATATTATCCCACCAGACCAGTGATCAGAATAACGCGGACATTACAATTATCAGCTACACTAAGGAGCCAGCACTACAATGGACTCACCTGTTTCTAATTATTGACATGGTACCTTTTATATATATATATATATATGTTCGTCTTTACATTTATTTTTTACATATATATATATATATATATATATATATACTTTTATCCTTTTTCCTCTCATTCATACACACACCGGTCACTGGCCCTCATTTAGAGTCGGTCGTAAGCGGCCGCTCGGTCATACGCCTAATGACTGAGAAACTCAAAAAGGAAGCAATCGCATGGCTGGTCGGTTGCAACCAAAGTGACACCCATACGAGAACAATGCACCTCCTCTAGCTAGCGAGTGATAGCTTCTAGCGATCGAGTCAATCGTTGTCAGTCGCTGTATGTTAATTTTCTTCTGATGGTTGCGGCCGCTTGTGTTGTGTTGATGCCCACATGTCATGTTTCCATGCTCTATCGATCAGCTTGTTAATAGCTTGTTGACAATTATTATTATTCGCTAATGCAAACGCAACTGAATCAATTACATGCCAATTAGCAGTGTTATTAGCTATAACAAACGATTATTAGCTGCTTGCATTGTGTGGCTCAAAATAGAAACATCAATCCTAACATCAGTAACATTCGATAGTATTGATTGTACTCTGGGGCTTGCGAGAGCAAGTACCCAACCTCAAGCTGTACGATCAGCCAGGCCTCGAACCTGCCCGCAGAGTGACGTTTTACTACTTCCGGCCTTCTATGTCGGTCGTAGCAGGTAATTTATGTACGCCCCTAAAACACCCTGAAAATGGTGAGGAACACCTGCGTTTTTAGACCACCACCATCGTCAACACCCATAAACGGCCTTTCATGTCAATCAACTCTCGGAAGCCACTTCCTGCTCGTAAGCCATACGATCGACAGCATTTCAGATCACAAGGTCTCATACGCACATGCGCACAACTAACCGTACGCATGCGTGGTTTGGAAACATTGGATGCGTATGACCGAGTGGCCGCTTACGACCGACTCTGAATGAGGTCCACTGTGTGTTAGGTGCATAGAGACGATAACTACTCTAGTCTCAGATAAGACTTGCCTACACACTGGGAGACTAACAGAAATTTATTGCTAAAATAACAAAAGTTCCTATGTGATATTTTTTACTACCGATCTAATCACAGTGGATGGAGGAGTTAACACATGAAATGTATGCAGTCTAATACATTCATCCATGAAATCTATTTTAAATTAATAACACAGTATTTTTTTTTTTTTACTTTATTTTACCTATTTTCTGATATCTTATTTGTCATTGATTATATGTATTCCACATTTTAGTGTCGTATTTTAGTAATGAAAAGTTTTTCTTTATATAGAACTTGAACAATTGAGATCTTTGTTCTGGTTAAGTACATGCACAGTCTATTTGTAAATAATGGTTTCTTTGGGGAATTTGTGCACATTCCCTTGTCTTGACTGCTGCTGTTCCTGACCACATACGTTTATTTACCCCCCAACTGAGCGCCAAGTCCTGACCATTTTTGTTTTCTTCACCTTAGTACTCTCTGTGCATAGTGTCAGAACAGGCTGATCTGAGGGGGGGGGGGTGTTTCTCTTATTTAAGAATTTTTACCCCTCTTTGTAATTGCACATCTGCACTGCCAAAATGGATTTAACCTATTTTAGTCATAGAAAGTTTTCAAACTAAACATCCATCTAGAGAACAAGAAATGTTCAAACAATTTAAATAACTATAAAACACTAAAAAATTAAACTAAACACTAGTGGTATCAGACCTCCCTTAGCCATTATTTAGAACAAAAGTATATCCCCAGAGGTCTTAAAATTCATAAGATCCCTTCTTTTATGAATGATAAGATCCTCATAAAAAGGTGGAACGAGACACTTGACAACTGTTCCTTTGAACTAATGCAGATTCTGGTTGAATACAGACTAAAATTGGTATCAGATTTAGAAGAAGAGATTGAGACCTTACAAAATACACTAGAGCAGTTCACCAATCTCCACACCTTTAAAGAAAGAGGGAGTTTGGTGAATAGGAGAGTCCTGAGATATGAACAGGAAATTATCAATATAAATAAATCAAAAATTCCTTAGGGACTAAACAGACTATGCTAATAACACGGTACACTCATACCATAATAATAAGACCAAACAATTGGGACGTAATAATTACACATCACATACAGTAAATATGATTACTCTAGCATCTCCCACGATTATCTCAAAACCCAAATAGATAATTATAGAGGACCAAGAGCTTCAGCTCATCATTTCAATCTAGGAAAATCTAATCATCACTCTAGATATTATTCTAAGGATAACCACCGCCAGAGTAATTTTACTCTACAGGGTGCAAAACCAAAGAGCATGCGCCATAAGACAGATTTCAGAACACACCAAGAAACTCCTTCCCATTCAGACACACCCACACATACACAATTCATTTTCAATGGCCCTTTTCAAATAAGACATCAATTTGAAGCATTAAGGCCACTCAAACCTAAAAGACAAAGAGAAAGAGACAAAGAGGAACTAGAGGAGAAAGACGAATATCCAAAAAGAAAACAAAAACACAAAACGTATGTAAACCCCAAAGGATTATTTAACTTATCATCAAAAACCCTAACTGAATCACAGATTATATTATTAATGTAAGGACTGAAATTCGCTCCAATGAGTAAGCCCAATCTTTATTAATTATTTGTGGAACGTAATAGATTCAGATGTGACCTGTGTTGAAAATGCTATTTTGCATAAAAAAAAACCTGAAAGTAGATGTAGATCCAATTCCCATTATTCTTGACTCTAATGATGATGAAGGCCTACATAACCTACTGTATATAGTCCAATAATTTCTCCAACTGATACTGCGAGTTTAAATTTTTTTTTATATCAGCAATACACACATAACAGATACAGACAACCCACTTATCACCACAAACAAATTCAAAAGGAAGTCTTCATTTTTTCTAATTGATACTAAAATTTTACAAATTGAGAGCTTTTACAAAACCACGTTGGAAGATTTCAAGGTGTTGTGTGATCAATTTTCATCTACTAAACACCAACAAAGCAACCTCATGACTAAAGAGAAACAAGCTCTCAAACAATTACAATCAGATTAATCTATCATAATAAAACAAACCGACAAAGGTGGCGGACTCATTATTCAGGATAAAAATAACTATCTTTCAGAAGCATATAGGCAACTAAATGATAAGACTTTTTACTCTACCGTAGATACAGATCCTACAGTTACTTTTCAGAAGGAGCTAAAAATTCTCCTAGATTTGGCCTTAATCAAGGGGGTGATATCCAAAGACATTTATTTATTTTTATTTCCACCATACCCTATTATTCCAACCTATTATCATTTGCCAAAAACACATAAATCCCTTACAAATCCTCCTGGCTATCCCATTATTTCTGGCATTGGTTCTTTAACCTCTAATCTTTCATTTTTTGTAGATTCTTATTTACAACCAATAACAACCACACTCAAATCACACATTCAAGATACCACACAATTTCTTAGGCTCATTAATTCCATCAAATGGCAATCAGATTTTATATTTATGACCTGTGATGCACAGGCGCTTTATACAAATATTCCCCATTATTTTGGTATAGAAGCAACAGAATATTACCTTGATTCCACTAATAACATTCCACCAGGTCTTAAACAATTCATACTATCTAGTATTGATTTCATTTTATCTCATAATTATTTCTTATTCAATAACCATTTTTATTTTCAAACCATAGGTACTGCCATGGGGATCAGGTTCGCACCGAGCTTCGTGAACCTCTATATAGGTCTTCAAAAAGAGAGACTCATTTGGGGTGGTAAGTTTGTGGCAAACCTGGTCCTCTATGGCAGATACATAGTTGATTTATTTTTTATCTGGAGAGGAAGAGTAGATTCAGTTAATTGCTTTGTTCATTATCTCAACACCAATCCCTACCACCTAACCTTTACCAGCAGTTGTAGTCATGATACCAATTAATTTCTTGGATGTCACCCTCTCGATTATTGATGGAGAAATTACAACATGCACAACCAGAAAGAGGTGGGTGCGAACAACTATATAAACTTTACTAGTAACCACCATAAACCATGGCTCAAAAAAATACGAGCAGGCCAACTTCATAAATTACACAGAAATTGTAGTAGAAAACAAGACTTTGATAAACACTCAAAAATTCTTATGCAAGCATTTGAAGAGAAACATTATCCTAAATCTCTTCTGAATGACTCATTCACGAAAGTCAGTTCATTAGATAGAAAATAATTCCTTAAACACAATATAAAGGAAAACATTAATCCTGACTTAACAATGGGCTTTGGTAAATCCCTCAAATTCATAACTAGATATAACACAGTGGCTAAAAACATCATGATTTAGGAGGGGGCATTAAACCTATATTTAAAAAAGTGAAAAACCTGGGTAACCTCCTAGCACCAACCTTTTTCAAAGAAGTGAATACAAATACCAGCAATATAACATCAAACTGGCTGGGTCCTATTTTAGGCTGCTTCAAATGTGGATCCTATAGGTGTCTTACTTGTAACTTCATCCAGCACCAATAAAAATCCTTTAGTTCCAATATCACACAGGAAAAATTCAATATCCACTCACACATCAACTGCAAATCTATATTTGTAATATACAGTATATGCTGCTTTGCCAATGCGGTATACAATACATAGGCCACACAATTATTACCCCTGCGCCCATATGGGTCAATCACCTTGCCCCATTATAGGTACACTCGAGGTTCCTCTAGGTCCCTAAACACGGCGGTCTATACGAGTCCCCCTAATATCCTCTTGGTTTCCCCATACTCATGTGAAAATGGGATATTTTTAATTTTACAATGGATATCTTTAATATTTGAACTGTCGCTAATTCCATAAATATGTCACCACAAAATGGCTGCCAGTAGCTGGGCATCCTCTATATAAGACTGTAGCGTGTATTGTGATATCATAATGAATTCAGGCAGCAGCTAGGAAAATATTATATTGGGTGTTGAATCTGTGTCCAGGTCTCCAGTAGGATTGTGTCATCAGTCTTGTCTGGAATTGGATCCCTGAAAGATTGGACAAGTGTGTACCCTTCTTGAATCATGCAGCACCATATTACATGAATAATTTGCTTCATCCACTGTTTCTAAATTACAAACTGCAGATAAAATTGAGGGAGGTAACTGAAGGGGTAAGGGTGGCAGGCCAAAATGTGTTATATAGTCCTCACCTGAAGATTTTAATCAGATTATTTTTCTAAAGATGTTGCTGTTTTGCACATTATTTAAAGGTGTAATTCAAAATCCATATCAGCAGCCTTTATCCAAATTTGCTTAAATAAAGCAGGAACTACTGAGAGAGTATCAATGTAGGACAAAATGTCACCATCAAATGTGGCAACCAGTAGCTGGGCATCTTCTATGTAGGGCTGTAGCATGTTTTGTGACAGCATAATGCATGCCGGCAGCAGCTAGAAACAGAATATATTGTGTGTTGAATCTATGTCCAGGTCTCTAGTAGGATTGTGTCAACAGTCTTATCTGGAATTAGTTCCCTGAAAGATTGGACAAGTGTGTAGCTTTCATGAATCATCCAGCACCATATTAGATAAATAATTAGCTTCATCCACTGTTTCTATATTAAAAACTGCAGATATAATAGAGGGAGGACTGAAGGGGGAAGGATGGCAGGCCAAAATTTGTTATATATTCCTCACCTGAAGATGTTATTCAGATTATTTTTCTACAGATGTTGCTGTTCAGGACCTTATTGGAAGGTGTAATCCAAAATCCATATTAGATGAATAATTAGCTTTTTTCATTGTTTCTAAATAAAAAAATGCAGATAAAATTGAAAGAGCTATCTGAAGAGGTATGTGTGGCAGGCCAGAATTTGTTATATAGTCCTTACCTACAGATGTTATTCAGATTATTTTTCTAAAGATGTTGCTGTTCAGGACCTTATTCGAAGGTGTAATCCAAAATCCATATCAGTAGTAGTTATGCAATGTCACTTAAATAAAGCAGGAAGTACTCAGAGAGTATTTGTGTAGGATAAAATGTCAACAAAAAATGGCTACCAGTAGCTGGGCATCCTCTATATAGGGCTGTGATCTGTATTGTGGCATCATAATACATGCATGCAGCAGCTAGAGATGCCTGTAGATTAGATCAGCTCCAGTCCCAAATGAACTACAGCAGCACTCTGGTGAGAATGGAAAAGCCGGGCATAGGAGATGGCAGTATAACTCGATGGAGGGAGGTGGCCTGGGCCCTGTAGCAGCCCCATTATCTCCACCTGCTATAGCTACGCCTTTACCTATGAGTGGCAGCTGGTGTGCAAAGATTGGAAGAGTGTGCAGGGTGGCACAATACTTTCAGTCGAATATGTAAGCAGATGTAGATGTGAGATCTGCTGAAAATTGGGCAGGCATGGAGTCATGTATTGGGTGTTTAATCTGCTTCCAGGTCTCCAGTAGGATAGTGCCAACAGTCTGGTGTGTAGCTGGATCCTTAAAAGATTGGACAAGTGTGTACCCTTCTTAAATTATGCAGCACCAGATTAGATTATTTATTTGCTTTATCCACTGTTTATAAATTAAAACTGCAGATAAAATGATGGGAGGTGTCTGAAGAGATAAGGGTGGGAGGCCAAAATTTGTTATATAGTCAACTCCTTACCTCAAAATTTTACTCAGATTATTTTTCTAAAGATGTTGCTGTTCAGCACTTTATTGGAAGGTGTATTCCAAAGTCCATATCAGCAGTCTTTATCCAAATTTGCTTAAATAAAGCAGGGACTACTCAGAGAGTATCAGTGTAGGATAAAATGTCACCACAAAATGGCTGCCAGTAGCTGGGCATCCTCTATATAGCACTATGACCTGTATTGTGGCATCATAATACATGCATGCAGCAACTAGAGATGCCTGTAGATTAGATCAGCTCCATGCCCAGATAAACTACAGCAGCACTCTGGTGAGAATGGAAAAGCTGGGCTAAGGAGATGGCAGTTTAACTCGGTGCAGGGAGAAGGCCAGGACCCAGAGGTGGCCTGGGCCCTGTAGCAGCCCCATTATCTGCACCTGCTATAGCTATGCCCTTGCCTGTGAGTGGTAGCTGGTCTGCCAAAGATTGGAAGAGTTTGTAGGGTCATGCAATACTTTCTGTAGATTATATGAGCAGATGTAGATCTGAGATCTGCTGCTAAAATGGGCAGGCATGGAGGCATATATTGGGTGTTGAATCTGTGTCCAGGTCTCCAGTAGGATTGTGTCAACAGTCTGGTGTGGAGTTGAATCCCCGTAGGATTGGAAAAGTGTGTACTCATCTTAAATCATGCAGCGTCATATCAGATTAATTATTTGTTTCATCTATTGTTTCTAAATAAACAAATGCAGATAAAATGGAAAGAGCTATCTGAAGAGGTATGTGTGGCAGGCCAGAATTTGTTATATAGTCCTTACATAAAGATGCTATTCAGAGAGTATTAATGTAGGACATAATGCATTCAGACAGCAGCTAGAAAAAGTATATATTGGGTGTTGAATCTGTGTCCATGTCTCCAGTAGGATTGTGTCATCAGTCTTGTCTGGAATTGGATCCCTGAAAGATTGGACAAGTGTGTACCCTTCTTGAATCATGCAGCGCCATATTAGATAATGATTTGCTTCATCCACTGTTTCTAAATTAAAAACTGCAGATAAAATTGAGGGAGGTAACTGAAGGGGTAAGGGTGGCAGGCCAAAATTTGTTATATAGTCCTTACCTTAAGATTTTATTAAGATTATTTTTCTAAAGATGTTTCTGTTCTACACATTATTTAAAGGTGTAATCCAAAATCCATATCAGCAGCCTTTATCCAAATTTGCTTAAATAAATCAGGAACTATTGAGAGAGTATCAATCTAGGAAAAAATGTCACCACAAAATGGCTGCCAGTAGCTGGGCATCCTCTGTGTAGGGCTGTAGCGTGTTTTATGACATCGTAATGCATGCAGGCAGCAGCTATTCACAGAATATATTGAGTGTTGAATCTGCGTCCAGGTCTCCAGTAAGATTATGTCAACAGTCTGGAATTGGATCCCTGAAAGATTTGTGTACCCTTCTTGAATCATGCAGCACCATATTAGATGAATTATTATCCTCAGGGGTAAGGGTGGCAGGCCAAAATGTCTTATATAGTCCTCACCTGAAGATGTTATTCAGATTCTTTTTCTACAGATGTTGCTGTTCAGGACCTTATTGGAAGGTATAATCCAAACTCCATATTAGATGAATAATTAGCTTTTTGCATTGTTTCTAATTAAAAAACTGCAGATAAAATGGAAGGAGGTATCTGAAGCAGACATAAGCGGGTTCGGATCTCAGAGATCCAAAACCACCCGATTTTCAGGGATCCGGGGTGATAAGAGCGAAGCTCGGATCTCCCTGCCTGCCCCATATCCCTCACCCGAGGAACAACCTTGCAACCCTGCTGTTGGGTTGCGAGGTTTTGTGGTGAGCAGGCTTAATGCTGATTGGCTGAGAGAGCTGTCTGTCACGGATCTCAGCCAATCAGCGTTAAGCCCATTGAAAATGCACTGCCGACACAGTCAGCAAACCTGCACTGAGGACACCGCTGGCACCCCCGCTCTGCTGACACCATCGGCACCCTGCATTGAGAACACCCCTGCATTGTCGACACAGTCAGCAAACCTGCACTGAGCACACCGCTGGCATTCCCGCTCGCCGACACCGCCAGTACCCTTCACTGAGAACACTGCCAGCACCGCAGCACTGCCATTCCATGTACTGAGGATACCGCCAGCAAACCCCACACTGCCGACACAGCTAGAAAACCTGCACTAAAGACACTGCTGGCACCCCCGCACTGCTGACATCACCGGTACCCCTCACTAAGGACACTGCCAGGTCCTCAGCACTGCCATTCCATGTACTGAGGACCTAGTCAGCAACCCCGCTCTGCCGACACTACTGTCACAGTAAGTGCACTATTGGTGTATCCAACCCACACAGTATCCATGTTGGAAATTAGAAGCTGAACTGCCACATGGTAGTGCCGCCCACTGTGTCACTAAGCTTAGTCAGACAGCTAGCTGGATGCAACCTTTCGGCCTTAACTAGATGAAGCAAATAATATTGTGAGGTGGTCAAAATTGATTTGGAAATTACTGGAAATAAATGTTATTGAGGTTAATTATACTGTAGGACAAAAACAGGCCCATTTTATGTGAGTTTAGCTGTTTTTATCATTTTTTACGAAAAAATCCAGATCCAAAACCAAAACACGAAAACAAAACACGGAAATGAGGTTTTGGCAAAACCAATCCAGATCCAAAACCAGGGGGGATCCAGATCCAAAACCAAAACCAAAACACGAGGGTAGGCGCACATCTCTAATCTGAAGAGGTACGTGTGGCAGGCCAGAATTTGTTATATAGTCCTTACCTGAAGATGTTATTCAGATTCTTTTTCTAAAGATGTTGCTGTTCAGGACCTTATTTCAAGGTGTAATCCAAAGTCCATATCAGTAGTAGTTATGCAAAGTCACTTAAATAAAGCAGGAAGTACTCAAAGAGTATCAATGTAAGACAAAATGTCACCACAAAATGGCTGCCAGTAGCTGGGCATCCTCTATATAGGGCTGTGACCAGTATTGTGGCATCACAATACATCAGAGATGTGCGCCGACCCCATGTTTTGGTTTTGGATCTGGTTCTCCCCTGGTTTTGGATCTGAATCTGGTTTTGGATTTTTTTCCTCTGTGTTTTGTTTTCGTGTTTTTTTTTTTCTTAAAAAATCATAAAAACAGCTAAAACCACATAATTTGGGCCTGTTTTTGTTCCTACAGTATTACTAACTTTAATAACAATGATTATCAGGCATTTCTAGGCATTTTTAACAACCTGACAGCTCACAATGTTGATTTCACTCTTTTTCACCAATATAGGCCAAAGGCTGCAGAGAGCTGGCTGGCTAAAGTAAGCAACAGAGCAGCGGCACAAACGCACGGCAGTTTAAAAAAATATCAGACATCTATGAAACATTGCCACACAGCAGCAGCAGACAGGATGGCAGTTTAATAAACTATAATAAGGTCAGTCGAGAATGCCCCAAATTGTGTAAAATGTAAACGAAAGAGGTGCAAGATGGAATTGTCCCTCCCACCCACTCTTATGTGGGATATTAAAAAGGACATGCACAGTTTAACAAACCAAGCACTTTAGCGACTAGGACTGACACTTTCGTAGCTGAACTCCTTGGTTTGTTTGGGCCCCACAAAACATTTTTTGGAAGGACTACCTTCAATCATTAAGGAGGAGGTTGATGATGAGGGTGTTGGTGGTGGAGATTGCATGTTATGGTCCAAACTGCTGGTAGATGATACTGGACTGTTTGTTATTAATTTACAAATTATAATTTTGTTAAACAAATTACATGAACTTGCTGCAAATGACGTAACAGGGAGGAGGTTCCTAGATGTTTAACGACCCTTCCTCTGCTAACTTTGGCTTTACAAATGGAACAGATGCCTTCACAACTGTTCTCAGAATTTATATTAAAATAATTCCACACACAAGACATTGCTTTTCTGGCTTTCTTTTTATCATTAGCAAGAACTGCTGCCACTGGTGGCTGATTTACGCAAACCACATCCTTATCATCAACATTCACATTAGCGTCAGATAGGACACAAATTTCCCCCTCATCCTCCTTTTGCACTTCCTCCACACTATCATCCTCATTTTTTATTATTTCACCATCTAAGACTAGCACAGCTGTCATGGCGTCAGTGATCCGTTGTGAAACTGGGTGACAGCTGTTATACTTACTTCCTCTATCAAAGGACAGTTTAATAGTCAATTGTTTTTTTAAATTACTTCTGATCACGAATGAGGATGTAGGTGATGATGCAGGTGTTGGTGTTGGAGATCGAAGGCACTTGGATCCCACAGAGAGGGAGCAGGTAGATGATACTGGGCTTGTTACGTTTTGAGTTTTGGAACTTGGCGACATACACTTTGATATTTGATGAATGCGCTCCAAGTGACGTAACAAGGAGGAGGTTCCTAGGTGGTTTAGGTCCCTCCCTTTACTCACTCTTGCATGGCAACAGGCACATATGGCTTGACAACTGTTGTCCGGATCAGGATGGAAATAATTCCACACGTGAGAAGTAGATTTTTTGTCTTTTGTCCCGGCATGACAACAATGGTCTTTGGCTTTTTCAAACCGTGGGCAACAGCTGTTGCCTTACTTACACAAAGGACATCCTCGGCATCAACATCCTCATCACCAACATCTTCATCATCAACATCCTCATCATCCTTAGTGCCTTCAACTACCAAAATATCCTACTCCATGTGCAATTCCACAGAAGCATCCTCACTGACTACATGTGCAACATGTTGCTGCCCTTCCCCACATCTACAGAGGGCACACAAATGTTGGAACTTGGAGGATCCTCCAGTACACTAGTATTTAGGTTGGGCTCACACATGGCAACCGTGTGATTATCCATGTCTGAACATGGATAATCACACTTCGTACCCTGGCACCCAGTGGTCTGAACATCGACAACGAGATCAAGTCTGTCATTAGTAAATAATACCCCCCTCCTCTTGCTATATCACACACCTCCTCTCGTTTCTGACCCACTTCCAGCTCCCCTCCCCCTTCACACACCGTTTCCACCCCTAAAACCACACTTAGCCCCCTTTCGACACCTATATCACACACACACGTCCCCACAACCAAACCACCCAGTCACCAGCCCCCCTTCACTACCGCACTGACCCGCAACATCCCCAACACCCCCCCCAGCCCATCCACTCGACAGTGACACCTGCACCATCCAGAACCACCTCCGCACTATAGCAACTTACCCACATGTCAATTTACCACCCCTTATCCGCATGACTGCCCACAACCTCATTTCCCACTGAATTCCCCCAGTCCAGTCATCCTCCTCCAACACCACACAACCACACCAAGTGCAACACACACACATATACAGTACCCGTTGAGCCCATACACTAACATAAATCACACCGGAACGCAGCACACCACACACACCCATCACCACCTACCACGACCTACCCGCACTCCCCTCCACCAACCACCCCCCGTATGACTGGCTGAACCCCCGGCGCCATCATCCCACACATCCACCACACTTCACTACCCCTACATCCCCACGTTACCCCTTAACCCTTACACACCCAGATAACACCCAGTGGATACATGACTTCGCCCTTATCATCACAGCAACTCCCCAGACCATGTCCGATCACCCCCTGCTATTAACCTTTACCACCACGTCATTTAACCCCATCGCCTTTAACCCTTACACACCCAGGCTACACCCAGTGGTCACATGACATCGCCCATATCGCCACACTAACTTTCCCTATCATGTCCGATCACCCTCTGTTATTAACCATTGCCACCACGCTACACTCCGCTCCCCAGAGTGTCACCTCCCACAGACCTGCACACTCATCATTAAGCCTGCCCACACACCTGTCATTACCCTTTTCCATCCGACAATATCCCATTGGCCTCCAACAACAGAACACCTCCAGATTGCCATCAACTCCTGACCACGCCCAGTGCACACACACCTCCCCCCCATTGGCCAATTCCGTACACACCCACCTCCACACCAACCTTCAAAACGCTGCTGCACCATGTAACAGTAACCTCCATGATTAAGGCACAGCCGAAACGCGTTGGAGACACACACCTACCATCACGTCCTGGAAACCTTCTTTCCCGCTGAAGAACCCCCCTGCCGTCCCAGCGACCGCTGATCACAAGGAGCCGCCAGCACCTCCGGCGAGCGGCACCCCCGCCTTGTGACCGTGACACGCCCGGCTCACAGCCTCCCTGCCCCCGCCCCACATTGGGCGCCAACAGCCGCAGGAACCATGAGGAGCCAGCGTTCACTGCACACACACGGCATCCCTCATCCGAACAGCCTCACCCGGCCGTCCCGCTGCACGACGTGGCACTCACGCAGGTACCGGCCCGTATCCCAAAACACGGAGACGCCGGCCTGCCACAGCCCGCGCATCCAGCCAGGCTCCATCCACCACGCTGACCCACCCTGCCAGCACAAACAAGACCAACGGTGCCACCATCACGGGGCACAGCCGCACCAGTAGCTGCAGCACAACAAGAACGGCCATCTAACCTGCCGCTATATACCATCAGAGACTGCCGACCACCACCCCCAAATCGCAACGCCTACACAGGCACCCACCGGTAGGTAAGTTGTACAAATTGCGGGACTCCGCCACATCATCCATCCTTACCAGACTTCCACCTACACTGTGCCGTGCGTTAAGACTGTCGACCAAAGGTCCAGCAGGGACAACGTGCTGGTCCAGAACTGCACGGAAAAGGAGCCCCCTAAAAGGGTCTACCCACCTTCCCCCCCGTGCACCCATCCTGCTCTTCCCCCCACTGCTCCTGGGTCAATTACCCTCAAGTAGCATTGTGCCTACTTAACTTAAACTAATAAAATACCTTGACCCAACACCACCATCTACGTCTCTCTGTCATACAGTTCACTCTTACCCAAGCACTTTACACACTGCCCCACCATATAGAGAGCGCGCCTTACCCATCTTTTACCACACTTGCACTCTCCTCAGGGATTTGTGATTTAGATTTTTCAGGGCACACAATTGGTTTTCCGTAGCTGTCTTAACAAATTTCACATTTTTAATTGGACCACCACCACTACTACTACAAGCATAAGGGCTATCAGTCTTCATAAAGAAAGGCCAAGGCCTTATCCTTTCCTTTCCACTTCGTGTAGTGAATGGCATATCACCAATTTTTTGTTTATCTAAAGGCAAATATCCTTTCAATTTTTTTTTCCTTAACTTCAGTAAAACTTGCTTTACCATATCGATGGAGTGACTTAAGCCCTGGGGCATGGGCCTTCATAGAGGACAAGGAAATTGACGGCCTTGCACTGCTGGCAGCAGCTACAACATGTGGTTCTTGGCCTTGCTCTCCTGTCATGTGACAGCCCTCCATATTTTCTGCAGTCTTGAAGCAGTGTCACAATCACCAATAGTGTAGCCAAGGTGCGGTTAAAAAATTCACACATGTGCAGTCGTGTGCACACACAAAATATTAGAAAAAAAGACAAATGATGATTTTTATTTTTTGTCAGCTCCAGAAGACCTTGGGCCCAGAGCACCGATTGATCACGACTGGAGTCGGGCAACACAAGGTTACAACTTGCGTTGCTGGCTGGCTCTTGTGTGCTACTGTGGTTAAGCCTAAACCCACGAGCACATACAGAAGAAAATAATATAAGACACTTTTATTGTATTTTTTTGGAGCACGACTGTAGTCGGGCAGCACAAGGTTGTTGCAACGTGCGTTGCTGGCTGGCTCTTGTGCGCTACTGCGGTTAAGCCTAACACCCATGAGCACACACAGAAGAAAAAAATATAAGACACTTTTATTGGGTTTTTTTTGGAGCATGACTGTAGTCGGGCAGCACAAGGTTGCAACTTGCATTGCTGGCTGGCTCTTGTGCATTACTGCGGTTAAGCCTAACACCCATGAGCACACACAGAAGAAAAAAATATAAGACACTTTTTGGGGTTTTTTTTTGGAGCACGACTGTAGTCGGGCAGGACAAGGTTGTTGCAACGTGCGTTGCTGGCTGGCTCTTGTGTGCTTCTGCGGTTAAGCCTAACACCCACGAGCACACACAGAAGAAAAAAATATAAGACATTTTTATTGGGTTTTTTTTGGAGCACGACTGTAGTCGAGCAGGACAAGGTTGTTGCAACGTGCGTTGCTGGCTGGCTCTTGTGCGCTACTGCAGTTAAGCCTAACACCCACGAACACACACAGAAGAAAAAAATATAAGACACTTTTATTGGGGTTTTTTTGGAGCACGACTGTAGTCGGGCAGCACAAGGTTGCAACTTGCATTGCTGGCTGGCTCTTGTGCATTACTGCGGTTAAGCCTAACACCCACGAGCACACACAGAAGAAAAAAATATAAGACACTTTTATTGTTTTTTTTTTTTAGCACGACTGTAGTCGGGGAGCACAAGATTTTTGCAATGTGCGTTGCTGGATGGCTCTTGTGCGCTACTGCGGTTAAGCTTAACACCCATGAGGACACACAGAAGAAAAAAAATATGACACTTTTATAGTTTTTTTGTTTGCAGCACAACTGTTATTATAGAGTCAGTGCTATGCTCCTCAATTATGGTTTGGTTTGGTTCGGCGACCAGAATGGATAAGTGTACACTCCAAAGGGTGGTGAAAATAGCGGAAAGGATTGTTGGGGTAGGTCTCCCTTCAGTTGAGGAGCTGTTCCTTTCTAGGGTAAGGAAGCGGGCCTCCAATATTGTAAGGGATCAGTCGCATCCTGGCTGTCCTTTGTTTAAATGACTCCCATAAGGCAGGCGTTATAGAACCCTGCCTGCGAAAACTTCAAGGCATTTTAATAGTTTTTAAGCACAGGCTATTCGTTTGTTGAACAACTAAGTGGGAAGATTTGCTTGTTCTGTGAGTATAACTTAGGTACTGTATGTTATGTGCTTTTTATGATTGGCTGTGATTTTTTTTTATGTATGTGTGTTTTTCTGATGTGCAGTAACCGGAGCTAAATTCCCGGTATGCGTTTTTGTATACTTGGCCAATAAAATACAATTCAATTCAATAGGTTAGATAGGTTCGATAGAATACAAAACAAAGTACAGTACCCATGCACCTCATAAAATATTTTAAGTATGAGCATCCACTTTAATGTATGTCCTTCATTGGCTTATGCTTTTTCACATAGCACCGAACTGACTGCAAAGGTTTCAAATATATTTAGATAATATTATAATATTCATCAGTTATTGCCTTAATATGCAATATGAATGATTGTAATTAAAGTAATGCCAAATTCTATGACATAGTGTATTGTGCAATGTGTGTGTGATAAATGCTGTATAAACTAAACTTTATTGTACAGTGGGCCTGATTCACTACGGTACGCAATATTGCATACGCATGCAGTTCAACTGCGATAGTATGCTAATCCATTGCGATCACAATGCAAACTCAGCATTACATAAGGAGGCCCACTTTACATTGCACAAATCTGTAATATTTATTAAGCAGAATAGTGAAACCATCGGTACAATCGAGTACCATCGCAGCCTCACGCACACTTGCACAAGCTCTGACCTTACTCAGAAATTGCTAACTATCACGCACACTCTGAGACCTCAGACTGCATATGGCATCACAGTGGATAATTTATGCATGCTCCTGCAACGATGTGCGAACGCACTGGCACGCCTGCCTTTTCCCAACCACCGCCCCTCCCGACACCATTCACGAACGGTGCTTCCTGCCAATCAATCTGCAAGGGGTCTGCGTAGGCTCTGCGATTGCAGTCCCCATCACAATAGCTAGTTCGCTCACTGCGATGCATGCGCAGAATGCAATAATCGCCCGATTGCACACGTAATCGCAGTTGTGAATTAAGCACAGTATGTTTTTACATTTTTCTTCAATTCTAAATTAGCTTTAGTACTACACTTTATTTAACTAACAGTCCTTTGTTTTGTGTTTAAGTATGGCAAAAATAGGTAAATTACTGACCAAAGAAACTGTTTGCAGTGTTTATATATTAATTATTTCTACCACCTAGTGGTGAAACCAGTACATGTTCATTATCATTCCATTTAATTGCCATGTTTTCAGCATGTTATGTTGATTAATCGTTTTAATCGCTTAATGCTTATGTTATGCTTAATCGTTTTGCAGCTAGTGTTTATCATATTGTTCTGCCTAGATTAATAATCAGTGGGCTAGCAGTAAAAATTGTACCTGTAAAATGAAGTATTATTTCAAGCTAAAAATAATTAATTGAATCACCGATTCTAAACCTACTCTTGGAAGCCAATTAAGATCCGACAGTTCTTTCCTAACTTCACATTTCAAATACTATTTTCTTCTACTAATAGCATCTTTGCTCCTGATAAATATATTCCATTTATTTCACAATTGAATCTATTTTGAATGCACATTAATACTTAATAAGATGATCTATGTGCTGAATGAAACAATCCACTTCAAACACTTTCAAGATTTCCATTGTGTTGAAAAAATATACATTAATTGGAAGAATGCAAATTATTTTGTCATTTTCTTCATATTTATATTAATTGAACATTTAAGCACACAACAATTTTGGTGCTGTGAAAGGATCACCTTACTCTGCTACCCTGTCATTTCTCTTAACAGTTGGTTTGGTGTTTTACCACTTGTTTTGGGGCTCTGTGTTACAGCATGCCTCCCAACTGTTCCTGATTTCAGCGGGACATTACTAGTGGCAGATTTTACCTAGGGGCTGCAGGGCAGCAGCCCCGCAGTAAAATCTGCCACCTCAGTGAGCCAGTTGCAGTCCGTGACTACACTGGCTACACTGTGACTGGCAGTAGCTTCCCATTGGAAGCGCTATCTTCCAGTCACATACACAACAGGCTGTCTCCGGGGGAGGTGTCTTCTCCCCTTGGGACTGCCAGTCCAGGCTGCTATTAGCAGAGAGCAGCTTCCAGTAGGAAGCCCCTTCTCTGCCTTTCAGGAAACCCTATCTGGCTACTAGGGGCTGCTGCCATTGCAGCCCCTGAAAGCCGGTGATAGGCACATGCGGTACGTCCCGCTGCTAGTGCGCATATGCTGGTCCTGGTTCCTGTCAGATCCATTGTGCAGGTGCTAGAACCCGGATGGGAGGTGTTTCTCCCCTCTTCCACTTGGCAAAGGCAGCCCCCCTTATCAAGATGGTAGGAGCCACTGCTGGACATTACTACTCTTTGGGCACTGTCCTGCTGTCCCACCTGCGGGGTGCAGTGCCCTGTGGGCAGGGTGGAGGTTGGGGGAATTCTCTGACACTGCTGCTCTGCAGCAGCGGCGAATGGATGGCATCATCCACATACACTGTGCAAGCTTTGGGAGAGGCTGGGGACAGCAGCTCCCAGTTTGAAAAGTAATAAGACTAATTTTTTTATTTAGAATCAGATGACTTCACAGGATCTGTTATCGGTGGAATGAGATAAGATTCTTTGGATACAAAGACGTTAATCAAGCCACACAACATATATCAGTTAAAAAGACATTTATTACAAAGTAAAAGAAATAGAGTAAAATATAATAAACACTTAACTTGCTTGTCAGATCATCTACTCAAAACATAAATGGTTTAATTTCCCAGGAGCCTCTCTAACACCTTACAGCTGGGATCTCGTACATCGAGCAATAGGCACAGGCATAGGCTTAGGCTATAGGCTGTAGGCTGAATTACAGCTTTATATAGGAGAAAAACTCATGCATAAGCTTTCAACAAGTACAAAGGTGGAATATACATACATACTAATAGACAGTAGGGGGCACTGTTGCCTCAATTATGGATGTTTGAACAACTAATTATGAGGGGTGTTTATCGTGATTGTACTCAGATAAATTGAAGGTAAGATACTGTTGACTCAGGATTAAATATGTCTGGCCACAGAGACCTTTATCTTTTACTTAGTTATTTCTGTCAAGAACACCTTATGCAGTGTTTGACCTCCTCCTAATGTCTGACCATTATCTATTGCCTGATACATTTATAAAATCATTGCACACAATATGGCTTTCAGCAACCATTTTCTGAACTCCTATTACAATCTACCATTGGTTTTATGATGTAGAAGGAATTCATTCATCACCTTTCTACCACTAAGGTAATACACATTATCACAAATCCCTGTGTGTAAAACCCCTTTGTGTTAACATTACATTATTTTACCATTCTTTGACTTTTCACCAAACACGTACAAACACAATCATGTGACACTTGGACATATTGTGTCCTTGATGGTAATTGTCCTGTGTGAGATCACACCAAATTCCAATTGTTGTAAAAAGTCAGTATCTCCCCACCCTTGCACTGTGGGTGATCCCATGCAATTTAATAGTCTTTCCCTGTTATCATCAAGCACTTGGTAATGCAGTCTCTGATATACAGTAGTATCACAAGCCCGGGATAAACATGAGGGACATCATCTTTCTTGATAATACATCCTGATAAAAAGGAGAAACAGTGTGAGTCTCAATATCTAATACAACCCAATACATCAGTCCTATAGATATAATTTTCTACTTAAATGTCTCAGCGTATTTGCTTAACAGCAAAATCTACACCTTAACCCTTGTTAAATCTTACTAAACTAACAGAATAATCATTTGCTTTATTCAGCTGCTGTACTGTACTAAACAGATATACATCTTACTGTAATATTTAATCTATATATAAAATAGAACTTTTCAGTTCGCTAAACAAAACATTCACACATTCACACTGGCAGTTTTGTGGATAGTAAGAAATGCAAATGACCATCCAGTGTACTGTGTGCTGTGTTTGTTTAAAGCTTCACATTTGTCTCAAAGATGTTTGTCTTTGTCAAACGTGACAGTTTTCTGCATTGTTTCTGTCCATGATTTTGAATAAGGCTTGCTGGAATGTAAACATCAGCTTCTTCATAGCAAGTTTTTGCACAATCAGAGCAGTGTCTGCAATGAATTTCACCATTCAGGCTATGGGCATGTGTATTAGCATGTACAGAGGGTGAGCGACAATCACCAAAGAGTAGGTGCCCACCACAGTGTAGCAGAATTTTGACTCCACCACGTCCAGTGAGCACACCTGTTCTGTTCATTTTTCTCTGTATATAAAGCCCATGTCTTCAATTTGCTTTTGCTTGTAGGTCACCAGCTGATCTGTTTTGCATTCTCCACGATGTTTCTTGCTATCAACTGTGTCATGGGTATTTATTTTTTTCTGGGCCCAGTCACACAAGCCTTCTGCTACTCTGTGGCCACACTGCATGTGAACTGCATGTGAGCCCATTCTCCCAGATTGTACAGTTCTCTTTGCTCTTCAGGGGTAAGCGCCACTGTTCTGCTTTGAACCAGTACATTTGTAATTACATCGGCATCTAGTCCAGTGTGGGCTTTGACATGGCCCACGGACACAGGCCTACAGTTGCAAAGGGCAGTGCCACCCCAGATCGCTTTGTCATGGACTTGCACCATCAGCACAGCTCACAGGTCTGCATATTGGTTTGATCCAACTTCACTGCTCTCATACAACAGCTCTTGTGTAACTGGCTGGAATGCTGCTGCTGTCCAGCAGTGTCCTTGCATTGTCAGTGTGGCTGATCCATCTGTGAACCACACAAGTTTCAGCTGGTTTTCTTTTAATTTGGCATATGGCTCTGCCACCTGAACTGGTCTTTCACCTATTTGTAGTAGGGGTAGCTCCTTTTCTTCACTTGTTCGTCTGACAGTCTGAAAAGATGGCTGCATCACTACAGAGAGAGTCCATAAAAGTTCGGTATTGGTGCAAGTAGTACTATACTCCAGTCCTGGTATCATTGGCATCAATGGTTTAAACTTGACAAGTCCAGCAGTCGGCTGTGATATAACTGGTACAACATAGGGGCCATGTTGTTTCATGCATATCTTTTCTTGTATGTACCATCATCCATGTATCAAAGTCTGATCTTGCATACCTCTGTTATGCACAATCCATTCCTCTGCTTTGAACTTCTCAGTAATCGGCATGTCAGCTCTGGTAACTGCTGTTGGTGACTGTGCATCTTTCAGCTGATTTAAAACAATTGACTGATAAGGTCTTATCAGGAAATACACTGGGGTCTGATATTTCTTACTACTCACAATCAGCTTTTCTGCAATACAAAAGACACAGTGTTTACATCCCAAATTTGTCTCTGTTATCAAACAGAATATCCTCAATCAGTTGGTATGTTGTGGGTGCAAGACAGTTATGTATTGCCATAAGTGATGGCTCACTGGTTATCAGTATCAGTGTGTTTCCCACCACTATTGTCTCATCAATAACTGATAACCCATAATCATCATTTGCAAAGCATGCATTTTCATCAATGTGAAACTTCACAGTAACTCTTTGGTAAGAAATACCATCATGGGGCAGTCTTCTGTCTCAGGGGTATGGAGTTTGACTGCAATCCTGCCCATCTCCCACCCCTGGCTCTTGGTAATTCCTATTCATCACTAGGCATCATAACCATTCCCCCATCTCTTCCTGAGTCTTGTTCAGTTCAGCACATATATCAAACTGGGCAGTACGTGGTAATTCAGGTGTACCATCATTCAACTCACAAACCAATGGTATGTTATCAGAAGCCTCAGTTTCTATTACATCTTGCACACATTTGTTTCCATTCAATTCAGAATCATACTGTTGTTCTGACAATGTGTGACTATCAAGATCTACTGCAATATCAATTCTTCTCTCAATTACAGATGTGCTTGTAAAGTGCTTTGTTTGTCTCTCACTAGCAGCTGCCAATAAATAATGAACCCCTTAACTGCCCCTCCCTTGTGAATTCATGGGACACTGTGGATTCAGGTTTCGTCTTTCTATCTGTGAGACAGGCTTGCTTATCACTGCTGGACTCTACATAGATTTTACACACCCTCTTCCCTTCACAACATATATGGGTCTACGTAAAAGTTCACTATTGTTACTCTTATCAACAGGCAGTGAAAAACCAACATTATGTTTTCTCTGTAAATCAGCCAGTTGAATTTCCAATTTCTGTTTTAGCAAATTTGCATATTTCTTGAAATTCTTAAAATGCATTATTACTTGTTTGTTCAGTAACACAAAGACAGTAAACAGACAACATGCACATATACTGTGACATACAGTATACACTCTGTGAGTGATCAGGTCACACCTCCCTCATTAAAATGAGACAGAGGAACAGTCCTTCAGAACAACACTGTACCATGAAGGCAATTTACAATGAGTTTGCACAACTCTGGGTTTGCACAACCCTAAACCATCCTCTACACATTCTAAGCAGATTTATGGCCATTAACCCTTTGTATCCCACTTCTGCCACCATTAATGTTCTTGGTGGAACGAGATAAGATTCTTTAGATACAAGCCACACAAACAAATATCAGTTTAAAACGATATTTATTACAAAGTAAAAGAAGAGAGTAAAGTATAATAAACACTTAACTTGCTTGTCAGGATCTGAACATTTTTCTTTTTCAAAGTAGCGTCCTTCACATTCAATAGATTTTTTTTGCAGCATTTCAACAACTATTAAAAGACATGCAGTAGACTGTTTTGTGACATCACTTTTAGTGTTGCAGCTGTGGCAATTTTCACTTCATCATCTGTTGAGAACTTCTTTCCGTGCAGTTGTTTTGTCAGTGTTGGAAATGCCCAGAAATCACAGGGCACTAAGTCCAGGCTATATGGAGGGTGTTCCAGTGCTGTCCCATTAATTTCAATCAGTGCTACCAATGCAACAGCAGCAACATGTGATTGGACATTGTCTTGGAGCACAAAACACTGTTTCTTCAGCACATGTGGTCTTTTCATCCTCATGGCTCGACGCAAATGGGTTTTTAGGACTTTTGCAAAGTAGTCACCATTAATTGTCTGTCCACAGGGGACCCAGTGGTGTAGGATCATACTGTGTGCATCAAAGAACAGCAGAAGCATTACTTTACATGCTTAAGGAATCACATAGAATTTTTTGGGCGGAGGTGAATTCTCATGTTTCCATACACTGGACTGTTGCTTGGATCCCAGATCATAATGACGAATCCACGATTCGTCACACATCACAATCGATGTCAGAAAATCGGGTATCCTCTCAACATTCAAAAGGTGTTCTTGCACGATTCAACTCATCGTTGCATCTGCTCTTCTGTGAGATTTCTGGATACCCACCTGGCACACATGCGATGCATTTTCAGTTCCTTTGTCACAATATGCTGAACCCAGAAACAGACAGATCACAGGTGCACAACTCCAAATTACTGATTATATATATATATATATATATAATACATTATGCAATAAAATTTTGCAATAAATAGAGGTTTTTAGCATAATCATGGACAAGGTTATGGGCCTACCCACCATATCCAGGTAACCTCTGTAGGGTAGGTCCCTAACTTACAAGGGTTCAAATCCAGGGTGCAGGACATCCCCAAACCATGGATTTGAACCTTACAGAGGTTACCTGGATATGGTGGGTAGGCCCATAACCTTGGCCATGATTATGCTAAAAACCTCTATTTATTGCTACATTTTTATTGAATAATGTATTTATATATATATAATCAGTAATTTGGAGTTGTGCACCAGTGATCTGTCTGTTTCTGTGCCTGCAATAAAAGTCTCAACAGGTAGCACCTCCCATTATATATATTCAGGGTGTGCAGTCCAGGACTCTTTCCTATACACTCCACTTAGTGTGCTTCATTGCACACCTGAAGGAATAAGACGCCTTCAGCCTGGACTAGCACACCTCCCCCATTTTTTTAAAGCATGGAGTCTAGTATTGTATATGCACACTAGTAATAGGCACAATTTTAGGTAAATCCTACAAGTTATGTACTGTAGTGCAACTTTGGGTTGATTTTTGGGGCGTGGGTCCTCTGGATTGCTTTGGTTGGTCTGCTTCAGGGTATCGCATTATAACACATTCTTCCTTTTTCTGCACATTTTTAACACTTTACTGTTTGTTTTTATTATATTTGTATTTTCACTTCACTTCACATTTTTTATGGGTTGTGAACCGGTTATATTGTATTAACTAGTATGTAAAATATTTATTTGACTGCAGTCATTAATGTTTGTGTTTTGTAATTAATAAATTCTATAAATTTTTTACATCTTATGGGAATTTGTGCAATTAATCCTTAGCACAGACTCAGTGTTGTATATATATCTGTTTGTTTTTGAGGGATTTAGGCAGTTATCCCTTGAGTCAGCTGCTTTGGATTAAGGTATTTTTAATCAGCTATATAGTGCACCTTCTCTTTTGGCTGACTGTCAATCACACTGAAGTAAATAGTCTCAGTGAGTGACTATGGCAATGGGCCATGACACATCCACATTGCAAGTTAGACACATGCGCAGTTTACTGATAATCTCTGAACTCCGTAAACATCAGAATAGCATACAACTCTGTATCAGGCCTATAAAACAAAGTAAAGAGAGTAAATATGTGACATTTTATTGTGAGACATTCTGCGAAATTGTGCTAAATTGTGCAAAAGTTATGCAGCAGAAGAGACCATTTGTCAGAGGTATGAATACAGTCTTCAAGTACTGCAATTCCTGTATTCGTAGCCTATGATTCGAGCTGGGATGACAATGGTCAGTGCATTCTGCTATGTGATGTGGTTAGGGGAGGACTAGGATAAATTATGGGCAAATTCCTTCAGCAAAGTGCGCAAAATATCAATTGCAGAACAAGGAGAATATTTTTGCTGAACAGTTTTGAATATTTTTCTCATCTCTAAATGTCATTTATATGTAAACTAGCTTAGTATAACACACACATGTTGTTAAATAGCTGCCTCAGCATATTTTCAACTTATTCCAGAACTTCAGTGTAGTCCTGTTTTCTGTCATGTCTGCAAGTCTTTAATGCAACCTATTAAAGGAAGTACCTTATAATTTGCCACGCATGTATTAAAACAATGGTTTGAAAAATTTTCATTTAGCTTCATGCATATTAAAAAGGTAATTATTTGGAAAATTGAAAGTGGAGCATGTACTGTATTTTAAGAACAAGAACATGCAAGAAGATAGTTTTTTTGGACACACACACACAGATATTATAGATATATTGATAGCTGTCCCACTGCTGACATATTGAGGCTACACCTGCGGATGCTGCCATAATACCGTAATGTTGTTAAAAATGGTATGATTTTTTGTTTACTAAATGTGTTTTTTTCATCATCTGGAGAATATACCTCACACTGAGCATTCCCTAGAATGCCAAGAAATGGGTCCGGGTAACTTAATTGTTTTCACGCCTACAATTGTTCTGTAGCCAAGTGCAGGCATCTACGTGTGAGTCATATGCAAATGGTGCATCTATACTTCCAGCTAAAGGGGCTTAATTGAGTGGTAATCATACTTGCCTACTATCCCGGAATGGCCATGAGGCTCCCGAAAATCGTGTGGCACTCCTGGCCACCCAGAAAAGTGGGTAAGTTTCCCACACCCCGTCAACCCGCTCTCACCCCCTTCTACCTACGCTACTGACTCACATCATCAGGATGGCTCCAGGAGGAGCCGTGCCCTGTGTAGAACGGGATTGTGGCGCCCGTTACCTGCACGCAGTGAAAATGGGGGCATGGCCTAATTACCATAGGTAACACCCCTAAATGACATTATTTGTGGGTATGTCCGTATGCCAGTGATTATGCCGGCTCCATCTGTATACTCCTTAAACAAACGTTGCACAAAAATACAAAGGTCCTCTTCTGTTAAATGTACCCAATCTAGCCAATAAACACTTTAATAATGACACTGAATCACAGGTGTTTACCACAATGCCCCCGTATGCCAACAAAAATGTAAACACTGCATAATAAAACTTTATTCTAGCTCAGTCCAAAGCACCAGCTATGAACACTATGCCAAAATAGTCTGGGCACTAAACAAGAGCAGAGGATTGAGGACAAAGTGATTGAGGACAAAATGGCTGAGCATCTAAAATGAGACAGAATTATGAAAAGATAGCAATCTTAAATTCCACATATGTTCAAATATCTAGGTCATTACCTCCTAGATGAATAACCAACACCTGGGGCACACCAAGACACCATGTTGCCACCGGCAGGCCCAGAGGGCATTAGCAGCTGCACCTGCTTCAGACAGGAAGCTGGCAAGAGGCGACACATTGCGTTGTAGACTAGGGGGTAAATTCACTAAGATGGGAGTTCTATTAAGAAGTGATGTTGCCCATAGCTACCAATCAGATTCCAGGTATAATGTTCTACAAGGTGCTAGATAAATGAGAAGTAGAATCTGATTTTTTGCTATGGGCAACATCACTTCTTAATAGAACTCCGATCTTAGTAAATTTACCCCTAGGCATCATGAAGTAAGAGAAATTGGAAAGAAAATAGAAAAGACACAGTAAGGCTGAAACAAGACAAAGAGAAAGTGGATAAAAGAAAAAAATAGAGAAAGGAGAAATAAAGTACAGAGAGAAGCAGATAAGAAAAGTGATAAAACAAAGACTAAAATTCCATTCAATTACATATAAAAAAGGCACAAGCCAAGGATACAAAGCAAAAAGGACACCTTCCTTGAAAATGTTCTTCAGGGTAAGATGCAAGAGCCCTGAAGCCAGACTCTTAAACAGTGGCGGGCTGGGCCGGGGGGCAGGGTGCCATGTGTCCCCCGGGCCGCAGCATCATACGGGCCGCGGACAGTCTGTGTCACTGTGACACAGACTGCACCGCGTGTGTAGCGCTGACCGGATGGAGTTCGGTCAGCGCTACACAGCACAAACACACAGCCGCCGGAGATGGCAGCTGTGTGTTTGCTGTAATCAGCAGCAGCTGAGAGTCTGTCAGACTCTCATCGGCTGCTGCTGCTCCCACTGCGGGAGCCATCTTCCGGCTCCCGCAGTGGGTAATGGGAGAGACGTCATGAGTAATGACGTCTCTCCCATGCAAAGCAGCCGGAGGAGCTGTTAGCGGCGGGACCAGGAGCGGGAGTTTCAGGTAAGTGATTTTTTTATTTTTATTAAGTCTCTCTCTACTGGGGGGGTGGCTACTGGGGGCACTACCAGGGGGGGATTACTATGGGGGCACTACCAGGGGGGGATTACTACTGGGGGTACTACCAGGGGTGCGGATTACTACTGGGGGCACTACAAGGGGGGGACTACTACTAATGGGGGTACTACAATGGGGGGACTACTACTACTGGGGGAACTACAAGGGGGGACTATTACTACTGGGGGCACTACAAGGGGGGGCTACTACTGGGGGCACTACAAAGGGAGGGACTACTACTACTGGGGGCACTACAAAGGGGGGGACTACTACTACTGGGAGCACTACAAGGGGGGGACTACTACTACTGGGGGCACTACAAGGGGGGGCTACTACTTGGGGCACTACAAGGGGGTACTACTGCTACTGGGGGCACTACAAGGGGGGGACTACTACTAGGGGCACTACAAGGGGAGGGGACTACTACTAGGGGCACTACATAGGGGGAGGGGACTACCACTGGGGGCACTGCATCGAGGGACCACTGCTGGGGGCTCTATATAAAGGGCGATACTGGGGTACTGCATAAGGGGGAGACTACAACTGGGGACACTATTTAAGGGGCATTGCATAAGGGTTACCACTATTAGGGGCACTGCATGGGGGGTGGACTGCTACTGGGGGCACTATATAAGGGGCACTGCATAGGGGGTACCACTATTGGGGGCACTATATAAGGGGCTTACTACTGGGGGCACAAGGGGCACTGCACAGGGGGGACCACTACTGGGGGCACTATATAAGGGGCTTACTACTGGGGGCACAAGGGGCACTGCATAGGTGGGAATCACTACTGGGGGCACTACTGGAGGCCTGCATAAGGGTGTTCTCTCCTGTGGCACACGGGGGCACTGCATGTGGGCACTACGACAGGGGGCTGCCCCTAATCTTTATTTTTACCTTACATTAATCCCATATGGACCCGCCTCCTCCCTGAAACATTTGAGGGGGGGGGCGCCATAGCACGCACGTTCTTCGGGCACCCAGGCTACACGCTACTCCTCTGCCAGGGCCGCCTGCATGCATTTGCCCCCCAGGCTAAAAGTTGCCAGCCAGCCCCTGCTCTTAAATAACAATAAGATATTACACCCTAACACTAGCTATTGGTAAAAGCATAACAGGTGACCATTAAGCCAGCCACCAGCATTGTGGTTTAAGCCACTTGAAGCTTACGACAGTCTTTTGTTATTCTTAATGTATCTCAATTTTTAAGTAAGAAGATTAATAATATTTTTACTTTGATACAGTTTAGAACAACAGTTTTAACACTTAGTAAAATGACTTTTCAACAAACAAATCAGTTTTAGTACTGTTGTTTTTAAATTATGATCTACAACATAACATTATGTTATGTCATAACTAATGAGTAAAATACATACAGTACATATTTTTATTTGTTCTTACAATTATATGGGTTATTAAGCTTCAGACTATAGTTCTAATGAAAAGTATTATGTACTGTATATGGAATATCAGTAATATGTCAGTTAAAGGTAAAGATGAGCAGGTTCGGATTTCCTCAGATTTACTTGATTCTCTTAATGGCATTTTATTGGCTATCGGCTATCGGCTATCGCGTGTTTTGGATAGCCAATAAAATAAATCCAAACTAATCCGAACTTGATGTAATGTGGCAATAAGAACCGAGTAAATCTGATCCCGCTCATCCCTAGTTAAAGGGGACAAGACTGCGAGGTGTCAGGGTATGGCAAGGTGTGATTTTCCGTAGAATTCTTCTAGTGGAGGTCAGATAAGAACTTCATATATATTTTTTTTTTCACTATCATTTTTAAAACTTTATTTTAACTATAAGGTACAGTACACTTGGGTTATGAATGTATGACATACAGTATAATAGTAAAGATATAGGCAGTGTAACAACCTTACATTTTTGAGAGAGCTGGCACGAAATGTAATTAAACTGAAAAAAAAAAAGCTGACATGGTATGTGACAGAACCTGAGTAGGCAGGCTACATTTATCACCTCCTGTTCTCTGGCTTTCCTTTTTCAAATTAGCAAGATTTATCTTAAACACCCACTCACCTGGCTTGGCACCAGCAAGCATGTACCAAAAATACAGGCCTTGAATAGAGAGAAACATTTCTATTACCCGGAGAGTGCTCTGGGCTTCTCTTTAATGGAGAGATAGAGGAAAAGACAGTTTTAACACTGACAAAGTACTTGTCACTGTTTTCTCTAATTTACAGGAATGTCGTTTGAAAATGAAATATTGAAAAAGTAATCTGCTGCAGATCAAGTTCCTGTTTGGTGGAGTGAAAAAATAAGCATTATAACATTTGGTTTCATAGCCTACTTTGATGGTTTCTTAGAAAATTAAGCATATGAAAATGATAAAGCAGGTTACTAAATGCTACATTTCCATATAATAAAACTTGCACAATTATCTATAAAATACATTTAGGATCAAACCATGACCTGAAATTTCTAAAAAAAACTATTGTAAGACCTAGGGGCGTAACTAGGGATTTTGGCGTCCAGGGCAAATTGAAAAAATGCGCCCCACTCCCATTTATATGACCTGGGACTATTGCTCAGGGTCACTTACAGGAGCACGGGCCTAATGCCCGCCTATCACTGCCACAGGCCTAAAGCCTCATTACTCCTATGGGCCTAGTGCATGATAACATGACTGGTCTAGGGAGGGATTAATGATGGGATGGCCTCTTAGAGGGTCTACCTGTCTGGAGGGAGAGACTGCAGTGGGGAGCTTCGTTAATTCTTTTACTTTCCCATCACTGCAGTACTCTCCAGTCCTCAGCCTAATTCTTCTGCCACTGGCCTGTTCTGACCAGCGGTGCCAACTATCTTCTTTCTTGATCGTGGCTTCTCCCAGCCCCTTCTATGGCTGCCGGAGCTCTTCACATGACGTTAACCTCATAGGACCGCCGCCGCTGAACTGGCTCTTCTGCTTAGCAGTATCTGACATCAGACGTCACGAACGGGACCAGCTAGCCAATCGTGGCTCAATGCGCCGCTTTCTATTGGCTGCTGGTCTGCGAGCCGTGATGGCCTTAATTCAAATATCCGCTGCTCTTCAATGGCTGCTGGTCCGTGCGCTGCACCCAGGTTGCGGCTGGCACCAAATGCCACCCACTGCTGCTCCTTGACCAGCTCTGGGAACAGACACACTGTTTCAGCCCTGGCCACTGATGTGTCCCACTGGGGACGCATCTCACCTGGCTGCAAGACTTTGGGCCCTGAGATCACACACTTGATCCCAGCACTGGCTACTACAGTGGAGCACATCTCCACATTGTACATTTCCCTGGATGATGGCGTCCCCCTGCTGGGCCTGTCACGTGCCCCGCTCCCTTCACCCTTGTTATGCCACTGGTAAGACCCCAATGCCACTATCTATCTGTGTGTATAGTATGTGAGAGATGAGCCACTACAAAGTGCACAAGACAATGCAGGTGCACACTCTAAGCGCTAAGAATACTGATCTTCAAAACGATTATGATCAAAACTATGAGGTTCTCAGCACATTTGGCCAGAAATGCGTGGCCATCCACCTCATCAAGGTGTACCCCATCAGACAGGTTCCTATTGTGTTAATATTAGGGATGTTAGGGACCCATCTAATGCTTTCTTGTGAAAATAACTAAAAAAAAATATTTTTGCAAACTACAATGCAGGTAATTGAACTTTTTTTTTTTTTACAATGGCGTGTATTTGGTCTTTACTAGACCTAATACATTCAATCATTGACTTTTTGACAGTGGCAGGTTAGTACAGGGGTCTGCTATCATATGTAGAGTGCATTAATATGGTATATCATGTGCTTTACAATTATACATATGTTACATTTTACTACATTCTCAGAATTGGTATATATATTTATAAATATACCCAAGACGATCCACTGTAGTATCCATGTTTTCTGCAGGTTATGACCTCTCTAATGGATGGCCAATACTCTATTGTGACTGGCCACACCCCCTGTGGTGGCTGCCCACACCCCTTAAGCATAGATCGCTAACACTACAATTACCATCGATGGCAAAATATCAAATAGCCATCGATGGCTACAAATTATTCAATGGATGACCATCGATGGTTTCACCAACCGATTGTCATCCTTGTTTTGTGACTGACTGGCCCATGGGCCAATCAGAACATGAGGGTTGGGCTTCGCTGGTGCCAGGGGTGGAGCTATGCTCCAAGTCCTGGCTTATTGTGAAAAAAAAAACATTCGGATATGCTTATACATTGATGGGGGAAAACTATCTGGTTTTCCCCATCGATGTCAAAAGCATTCGACATCACCAATAAACCATTGATGATTATGAATCATTGCTGGTCATCCCTACAGGTGGTCCTTTCATGCCCCAGTTCACAACTGTGTACATATGGAATATGGATGGTTTAGACATCTGACATCCTCCAAACCATATAAATGCTCCAGAACAGATTCAAACACACCTGTATTCTTAGCTGTGATACTGTAAATACCTATATACATATATTATATCCTAATACTGTATGTTTAATAATATTCACAGAGATTTCATTAATTTGTGACTGAGCCTATTTTGACACTTTTTGGGCTGGCCACATGCCAACATAAATATCATTAACTATATGCAGTGCCAAAACAAATTATATGTTATTTTTCAGAAGACTTTGAATTTCCAAAAAATAGCATCGGTTTCCTTATTTCTCCTTACTCGAGAGAGACCATTTTTTTTTTAATTGTCTGGATGGCTTAGCAAGGAGTGAACATAACACTAACACAAGTTACTCCCAACTGTGTACATGACCTCCTCCTGATCCTGCTCCACTGGATACATGCCACCTGCAGATGTATCAGACATCAGTGCATCTGGACTGCAGCCTCACCATCCAGGACCAGGTAGGAGTTGTACTTTTATTTCACAAAAGCAATGGTAAGAGGTCTTTGGGGAAGAGCAGGGAGTAGACAGAAGCTTTGCCATTATGAAAACTTTAATAAAATCTACACCCAGCAATGCAACAGGTCATCAAATAACCGTTTCCCTTCCAGTAGTGCTCACAGTTTTGAGACCAAGGCCACATCCCCTCACACAACTGGTCATACATATATAACTGGGCACAGCTATATTTAGTGGGAAAATAGCTTTGCTGCTCCATTTGGCAGAAAAACATTGTTTCATGTGAGAAATTGATTTAGGGTGTTGTCCAACTATGTGGTGGGTCTTCAGGCCACCTTACTTTCCTGGTGGCTTATGGATGGGGACACAATGAACAAAAAAAGAATCTCCTACATCTGGACAGGCCTAATGCCTGATCTGTACTTGCAGGCAGGAATAATACCTAACAATGATTGGCGGTGGCACAGTGGACTAATGCCTGAACTAAATTGCCACACAGCTTAAGGACCAACCTAGCAGGAGCTAGTCTAGGAGGTATTTGTGACAATGGATTCTAAAGTAATACTGACCTAATGGTGTAGTGGATGCCTGAAATAGAAGAAAACATTTCCTGCTAACAATGATTGGAGGTGGCACAGTAGACTAATTCCTGAACTAAATTGCCATGTAGCTTAAGGACCAACCTAGCAGGAGCTAGTCTAGGAGGTATTTGTGACAATGGATTCTAAAGTAATACTGACCTAATGGTGTAGTGGATGCCTGAAATAGAAGAAAACATTTCCTGCTAACAATGATTGGAGGTGGCACAGTAGACTAATTCCTGAACTAAATTGCCATGTAGCTTAATGCCCAACCACCTGTAGCAGGGGCTAGTCTAAGAGGCATTGGTAACACAATAGGTTTTAAAGGAATACTGACCTGGTGGTTTAGTGGATGCCTGAAATAGAAGAAAAGCTTTCTTACTCTGCACAGAATAGGAGACAGTAGGGGTATGGTTAGCTCTTTTACCTTCATTACTGCCTTCTTGGTCAACTGTATCCT
Source organism: Taudactylus pleione (assembly GCA_031769625.1). Lineage (NCBI taxonomy): Eukaryota > Metazoa > Chordata > Amphibia > Anura > Myobatrachidae > Taudactylus > Taudactylus pleione. Next base: position 8,436,626 of record JAUIMM010000025.1, on the reverse strand, counting down.
TCTTTTTGATCTGTCGTTTTCTGGACACTCCTGGCCAATGGTTTTTTTTTTCTGTCTATTTGCACTGTAAGACTTCTTTCTTCATGGTGCTTCTTTATCTCCTGAGTGCTGTGTATCTTTTGTCTTGAACAAAGCATCTCTTTTCTTCTTCTGGCAGATATCTTCTTTCTTCAACGCAGCAAACTCTTGTTCTCTTCTCTCATGAGCGGTGGGTTTCATTTCTTTTTCTGTTCCCTCTCCAACAACAAACTGGCATGCACCCTGTGAGTGTCCAAATATATGGCTACCACAAGTGGGTGGAGTAATGACAAAGCTACAATTGTCTCTGATTTGTCTAAACTGAATCCAGCATTTGGTTTGCCTTCCAATGAACAGGATGTCACAGCGCTACCTGATGACATGTCGCCATCATTGGTCATATACTGCCACAGAATAGTTAAGTATTTCTATCTGCTTGTCTTGGACAATTCCTGTGGCTGATTTCCATATTGGTGCCAGTATGGGGGAGTTGTGGGCATTAGTACCCCTCATCTCTGATCTTTTGGTAGTATATGGTGTTATTGTCTGTGATCCTTAGTGTGTGGTTGCCAGTACAGAGGAGATCGGTAACATTAACTTACCTCACAATTCAATGGCACTACTGATATTACTGCAGTGCAGGTTGATATTGCTGATCACCAGAAAATAGCCACTAATGGGCCACATAATTTCAAATAAGAGTCCTGAGATCAACTTCTCAGGGGTCAAATCATTAGATAGTGTTCTGGATTGTCAAATGAAGGTGCCAGTGAGTCTGTGCATGGCAGAATGACTGGTGAAAGTTTCTGTAGTGTAGTGTCTGGTAGAGGTGGGCTTAATGAAATCATGGTGACCCCAGGTGCATGATGTTATCAAAATGCAACCCCTTCTGTTCCCAACATCAGCATTTATTGCGGGAGCTTTTAGGTAAAGTATGTCTATGCCTCACATTTCACTCTTCATCACTAAAGAGGTTGATTATTATAGGGGGTGCAAGAGCCCATAGTTATTGCCACAAACAAAATGGTAGCAAAAAGAAAAAGAACTGCAGTATAATGTGGTTATGAACTCCTGAATATATTCAAGTGTACCCAACAACATTATAGTTCTTTCTTTTTTGCAAAGGTGACATCCTGCCTTCAAGCTTACTCTTCAGTAAAAGATAACAGCTGTCTGTATCATGAATGGAGTCAAGCAGCATGAAGGGAACTTACAGTAGATTCAAATGAGTAGACAGGGATGGCCCCCTTTTATGCATCTCCTGTAAGAGAACAATACCAGCAGAGTGGGAGTGAACATAAGAAAACATAAGAAAACAATATTGAGCACTTCTGTAGGGTATTGAGGCCCTTAACATTCAGCGACTGAATGAAAAGTGACAGTGTAGAAAGGGACCTGGAGTCACCCCACTAAAATACAGAGAGAGAGGGAGGAGGGAAAAAAAGGTGAGATGGAGAAAGCACTAAATAGGAGAAGCAGGGAGGGAACAAGTGAAAAAAAGGAAATTAAGGGAGGAGGGGGCATGTCTAGGGATCCAGCTGAGGAACCCTCTAAGAGTGGCAGGGATGCGGGTAGGGCAAAAGAGAGGCCATAAAGGTGCCAAAAGTAATCATCTATCAGTGAGGAAATATGAGAAGGTGTGGAATAAGGAAAGAACATGCATACTGAGGGGTACTACCAGAGACATAATGTTGAGCAAAAAATAAGATGAGTAAACACAGTTCGAATAGTCAGCAACATTATCATATGAAAGAGGTCCCCATAGGATGCGAGTGTGGGCAACCCAGGAGCTCACAAACATGAGAGGGAAAATACCACCAGTAAGATACATCATTGAGGAGGACATTAGTCACAGCACTACCACAGCACACAGGGGACAACCCAACACAAGACAGTGAGGCAAAGAAAAGGGGGGAGATATAAGGTAAATACAGGTAGAGAGGAGACCACCCAGCCATCTTGGGACAAGTCATTACAAGAAGACCATAGATTCAGGTGTAGATGGAGTACTTTGCCATCTGCCAGTGACGTTGATGTTCCCCCACTTCCACAAAGAGCTGAAAAGGGAACCCTTAGTGATATTTATAGCCGTGATCACAGAAGGCAAGGTTAACATCCCGGAGGTCTCTGTGTTTAGCTATGATTATGGAGGCAAAGTCTTGAAAAATATTAAGCTTTAATCCCTCAAATGTCACAAAGTCGGTCTTACCGCTCACTGAGATAATTTGCTAAATTACAGGAAAAGATCTTAGGACCACTTATGTGGGGAGGGTTAATTGTTATTGTGTTTAGGGTGTAGGGCTCTTTGAGCATGTTTAATAGTTTTATCCATGTAGGTCAACAAGGTCACCAGTGACTGAGATAAGAATTAAGGGCCTAATTAAGAGCCGGACGCTATTTGCGGACGGTCGTTCCAAAAATTGAGCGCTCGCTCATTGCGGTTTGTTGACGCCTCTATGTCTGAGCGAGCGAACGAAAAATGCGCTCGCTATTTTGTAAAGACGCCCCTTTGCCGTTCACATCACACGTCATCTCCGGTATTTATTTGATTAATCGGGTACAACGAAAGACATCTGAACTGCTCGCAGTGCTTGTGTTAGGTTTTTCCTACCGCAATCACTGCGAGCAGTTCAGGCTAAAAGACAACCAAGTGACGTGGTCGATGACGCTCCTTTACTAATTATGCACTCCCATTAAACGCCCTTTTTACCGTTTGGCACGCCTGTGTTCGGATGTCCACTCCCCCGTTTTCAAGCACCTTCCCCTGTTACCACCCACAAACGGTACATTCTGTCAATTAAATAGCAGTCCCTCGCTGTTTTGCGAGCACTCGATTTCCGACCGCAATGACTGCTTTGTGCATGCGCATTACGACCCATACGCATGCGCAGTTGTGCGAACATCGCTCATAGCGAACGAGCAGCCGCTTACGAGCGGCTCTGAATCAGGCCCTAAGTTCCTTAGGATCAACTGATTCCGAAATATTCTGGATATGGAAAATATTGTGTCTGTCCCAATTCTCAAGATCCTCAATTTTCTCTTTCAGAAATTCTAGTTCAAGACTAAGGTACTGCAGGTCTCTCCTCATTTTCGGACTGAACCCCCAGCTGTTGGGCTTGTGCTCAGGTGTGTTTGTCAAGATCAGAGATGTCATGTTTTAATATGCTCACAGCCCTATAAAGCTCAGCAGTAAGAGTGCTAATAAGGCTAATAAGATTTAGAATGAGGGTCCAGAGATCAGATACAGTATATCCTTCTTAGTAGGGCATCCTCATGGTACATTTCGGAGTCTGGGGATTGGTGGGGGTAGACTGGTTGAAAGCCAGTAACCCCCAATTAGTCTTGTTTAGTAAAATGGTGTATAATCACAGCTTGGGCTTTTTTCTTGCCTCTGGATGGTGCCTTATGCATAGTGAGAGAAGAAAAGAAAACTGTCAAAGAAAGTCAACAGATAAGGAATGGTCTTGCTAGCAGAAGGGAGCTATGAAAGGCAACACTCAGAGGCAAACAAAGCATCATAGGCAGAGGCAAACAAGGCATTAGAGCAATGGGAGGGGCTTGTGTGACAATGACACCACTCCTGTGGGACTCTTTCCCATCACACCACCATGGCAGGAGAGCAGATTTTTTTTTACAATAAATACAATCAGGCAACAAGGCCACAGGAGTGACACATAGGGTTTGATTCAGAGATGGATGGTATTTCAATTTTAGACACAAGTGCCCAATGTTTTCATTCTGCACATGCGTCCGAGTCACAGTGCCCGTGCATCCCAATGTTTACCTCTAGGGTATGTATATTGTAATTGCATGGAGATCCATGCAATTTCGATTAGCATTCCTTGGTGGCAACTGGAGTGGTGGCTATTGATGGCAGGATCACAGAGGTCATGTCGGTGTCAGGGACTACGTCGAAAGACGCACTGGTGGCCATATACCATCAGACATTCTGAGCAGCCATAGGGTTGTTCTAATGTCCGATGGTGTAAACGATGTCCGATTGATGGTTTGACTCTTTACACACATCGTCGGAATAGAGCCGCAGCCGGTGCGCATGTCAAGAGGAAGCCCATACTGTGGCATTAGCATAAATTTGCAGCCACTACTGGAAATCCGTCCAATGCTGAATTAGGCCCATAGGAAGCAAATTTTAAGCCCTGGGGAATATATTGGGCAAATACTGGTGAAAAACCAAATGTGCAGAGCGTAGCATCAGAAGTGTATGCAGGGCCGCCATCAGGGGGGGACTGCGGGGACTCCAGTCCCGGGCCCGGAGAGAGAGGGAGCCCGGGTAGCGGTGGTGTGAAATGCAGTGATGTGCGGTACCGCACATCACTGCTGGAATGCATCGGGATCAGCGAAAGACCTAAAGAGACTTGGTGGCATTTAATACATGGAGCCCGCCGCAAGCCAATCATAGCAGCTCGCGGAACGGCAGCCATCCAATCAGCAGCGGCCACTGCTGATTGGCTGCAGTTTAGCGAGCCAATCACAGCTCGTAGAACAGCATCCAGCCAATCAGCAGTGGCCGCTGCTGATTGGCTGGCTGCAGTTCAGCGAGCTGTGATTGGCTTGCGCCGGCTCCATGTATTAAATGCCACCGAGACACTTCTTCTCTTCTTTGGCAGCTGCCGATGCATTCCACTACTGACACGCGGTACCTCACATATCACTGCGCTGGCTGTCCTCTGAGCTCCCAGAGTCACGGAGATGGCCGAGTGTCCAGGTAAGTTTGGGCTCTGTTGTAGGGAGGGAGTGCCTAATTTATGTATTATATACAGTGTATATATATATATAGTGTGTGTATGTATGTATATATATATATATATATATATATATATATATACAAACACAGTGTGTCTGTGTATGTATATATTTTTATATATATATATATATATACAATCACAGATGGCCTGGCACTCCCAATATCACATAAAGAATATATCTGCTGCCGGTGCCCTCACGAATTCCTAGGATACAGATAGCCAAGGTGCGGCACTCGCGGCATACTCTCAATGAATAAACGATACGTGACACACAGTTAGTCAACGTTTCAGTTCTTTACTGAACTTTTTTCAAGATCTGAAAGATCAAAAGATTGAAAAAAGTTCAGTAAAGAACTGAAACGTTGACTAACTGTGTGTCACGTATCGTTTATTCATTGAGAGTATGCCGCGAGTGCCGCACCTTGGCTATCTATATATATATATATAAATATCACACATACATGTGGGTAAGTGCTGATATATTACTTGCTGCGCTGACACTTACATGCTTTTAATTTAATATATCTAAGCACCAGAGGCTTTTGTTTGTGTATGTATCATATATATATATATATATATATATACACACACACACAAAACATCTTGTGCTTAGATATATTTAATTAAAAACATACAAATAAAAATGTCAGCACAGCAAGTAATATAACAGAACTTACGAACAATTAATCTCTGCCCCCAATAGGTCCAGCCCTCCCTGTCTCTCACCCCCAAAGTAGCTCCGCCCACTTCTGCCCCATACCCCGGGGCGAGGGGGGCCCTGCCTAATTTGTCAGTACCGGGCCCCACCATTTCTGATGGCAGCCCTGAGTGTATGCCTTGTAAGAGCATCCCAGACAAGTAATAGCAGCAGGAGTCAGGTAGCATTGGTTGTCCAAATAAAATATTGCCGGATTATGGAGAGAAATAGCCCCAAATACTTTAGGTAGTGTGGACATGGATATACTGTATTAGAAAAGTCCCCACATTATAGTTCTGCAGTGTCAACAATATGTATCCTGCCGGTGATTTACTGGAACCCAGGATGTAGGAATATGGGGCTTGATGGATTCTAAGGTGATGGGGAAGACAGGCAGAATATGTGTGGGGGTCTTACAACAGCTCCATCAGGGCAGGGTCAGGAGATGATTACTCATTGCGGGTCAGAGACTGCAGGCTGAGATGGATCCCCCATCTGGAGAATGAGGATGGTTACAGCTGGGCCACAAGTATCCTCCTAGGTGAGTAGAAGCAGCCCGCCTAAATGAGGAGGCCACATAGCGACTTTAAAGCCAGCCGAAGCAGAGGGTAAGACACAACGGTTCCCCAGCAAACTCCGGCCCGAACAGCCTCCACTGCAGGTCGACACTCCAAGTCTGGGGTTATGAAAATTTTATAATTATTTATCTATGTAAAATGTACATGAATATATTGCTGCTGTTATTCATAAAGATGTATATCATATATATTTATACCAGCAATGTTTTCAACGTTTTAATTTTACACATCATAGTCAAATACATGAGCACAAATATAAATATAATTGCAATTATTGGAGGTTGAATCTTCATTTTTCTAGTACAATTATTTATGGAGAGGTAGTTTTTGTTGTTTTGAGTGGTGGTTATGTGTGTCAAACCAAGAGCTGTAGAGCATGGTACCGAACATGGGAACTGTAGGGGGCATGGCCTAATTTGCAGGCATGGCCATGCTCCCTTCCAAAAAGAATAAAAAGATATCATATGTGGTGCCCCACAGCCAGGGGGGGGGGGGGGGCTCAATCAGAGCGATCGCTCCCTTTCCTCACACATCAGCTGCAGGCAAAGGAGACTCAGCAGCTGACAGGTAGAAGGAGGCTGGGGTGGATCAACAGAGGAGAGGGCCAATGTGCAGTCTCCATGTGCATGCCCCAAGCAGACTGTGCTATTGCGCATGCAAAAATCTTAATTTCTCTACTGCACAAGTGCAGATCACTGTGAAAAATGCACCAGTGCCATTGCTGTGTAGCATATGCAAACCCTAACAGCAGCAGTTGTGCTGTCCCCAGACCCCCTGCACCGAGGGTCTTCCGTATTCGATGCAGTCTGAGGAATCTACTTTGGTGCAATACAAAACCATCTCCATGGCACCACAGACTATTCCTACAGACGGCTACCTGTTTCTAGTCCTGATTCAGAAATGGACGGAATTTCAGAGTCCGTGCTGGACTTTTCGCTCCACATCGGAGATTTTCCTGGGATAAAGCATCGGGCGCGTGCCCGCTTTATCCCCGTATTCAATTTAAAATCAGCAAAAAAGGGACCCGGCGAATTGGGAGCTACGAAAAAAAACGGGAATTTTCGGGAATTAATTGTAGGACCCCCCTAAAGATGTCCAGACATGGGGGACAACTATGGGTACCCTTGTTTTTGCCTGCAAAAGAATGTCGGGGTTTTAAATAGTCGCGGCAAGTGTTTTTTCTCGACATTGAAGAAGTGATGTAGAAGAGCACTTAGGTTTTTTTTTTTTTTTTTTTAAGTGGTCCCATCAAATTTGGGGTACATGAAAATGGGTACTAGCATATTTTTAAGTCCCTAAAGTATTTTTTTTTTAATTCTGCAAAAATACACCTGCCTCTAATAGCCTATTCTAGAAAACACCTGCCGCATATTTTCAGAACATCCCTTAAGCTATTTCCCGATTTTTAAACACTGTTTCTACTTTTTTTTTTTACCTCAAATTTTTAATTCATTTTTTTGGGGTATGCCTATTTTTTTAAAAACTTTTTTTGCCACAGTTTATTTTGAAATGAAATTCCTAGGGGTGCAGGCTATTTTTTTTTAAGCCTGCACCCCTAAACCCCAATCCTGCACTTTTTTTCGCATTGTAAAACATGTTGAAAACTTATCCCCATTTTTTTTCAAAGACTTTTTGAGCCTGCAAAAAGTCTTTGAAATTGAATACGGGGATAATTGAAACATGCAAAAATGACATCATCGGCGATAATTTATCGACGATTTCGACTTTTTGCAGCCTAATTGGATACTCCCCTTCACCACAAATTGAATACGGGCCTAAACCGGCTACCTGATGCTGGTAGTGTATTACCTGGCCAACACATATATTATACTTTACGGTACCTGTGACCGGACGCCTTTTGTCTAGGCCGACCCTGGTCATGGGGTAGCACTTTTGGAATCCCAATCACCGTCAGTGACCGCCTGTCACTGACTCCGCCCACTGCGGCGTGGGCGTGTAACGATGCTGCCACCACCAAACTCTACCATCGGCGTTTGGAACCGCTTTTTACGTTACTCTCAGGCTCCTACCGCCGCGCCTGGAACCGCTTCTGCTGCGTATGCGTCAACTAACTGCGGACACACCTCCTGTTTGGTGTCGGCTGTTCCCACCTGATCCCCCGCAATGGACCAGGTCTGCACGGTAGCTTGGCAGAGGGCTTGAACTTGGAGACGCTGAGTTCTTACCCAGAACAGCAGGAGAACGGAATAGTGTTTTGGTGCAATTCTGTTGGTCGCAGGGTACAGATATAGTCGGAGTAAAGGCAACGGTGTTTATTTGCTCACAGTCTTAAAGAAGACTCAACCTTCCGAATGAAGGGGAATAATCAGAATACTCAATTCTTATCAAGTCAGCAGTTCTTCTCCTCAAAGAAGTTACAGGGATGTACACTACAGGGATCACAGTCCCTCTTTTTATCTCATTCTTACACAATATCACAGGGGGGCAAATCCGCCCTGGGTTCCACTCAACCAATCATGCTGTCTCACATAATATAATTTAACAACATATTACATTTCAAAGGTGTCTCCCAAACCTAAACAAAACTGATTTATTATATAGTAATAACTGCCTCCTATATTGATATAACATTTCACAGGAAATAGTAAATGACATTCATCCTTCACAATGGAAGTATCAATCAGTTTGGCATTTCCAACCTTAACACATTCAGTGACCTCCAAAAGGGGTTTCTTAAATCAAACACTTTTCCCCAGAAGTGCACACACACAGGAGACAGGTCTCAGGCCATTTCAAAGGAAGATTTGGCAATTTGACTCTCTTCACACCTCCAGAGAAAGCTTCTATCCTGGTCTCACTTGGAATGCAATTCAAAGAAAGCTTTGTTACACAATGGATTGACCCCTACCATAGGTCAGGACAATTAACATATCACTGCCTATGTCAGGAGGGAAATCACCATTACACTAATATACTCTTAAACCATATAGTGCATAGCCTATTAAATATACGTTGCTTCATGCACTAATGCATTGCAGATCAGCTGCAGTGCATTACAGCAATACATATATACCTTAATACAGTTTATTATAAACCATGTGCAGTGTGCTTTTACACTGTCCTGTGTCCTGGGACTTTAACTGTTTCAGCGCTGGTCACAGTGGGAGCTGGCTCTCCCTGTCTCCCAGCGTGCAGCCACACTCCCCCAGTGCAGTGGGTGCTGGCGCGACATATAAAACATTAAAAACACACTTATTAATACTCAGCACATAGCGCAGAGTATACATTTACAATGGGCACCTGGCGCCTTTTGTCCTTTTAAAAATGGTGCCGCAGCATGGGGGTTAACCCCTTCGGTGCCGTGGCATACATTTTAATCACGTGTGGTCGGCCTCCGGCCACAGTACCCTATTAATACAGTGTTTAAAGTGGTGTATTTCAACTATTTAATCCTGTGATTCATTATTCGTTACCAGATGATTAGAATCCATCACCGTTTCATGTGGATTTGAAGCATTGTTTATAAACACTGGATTCTTGTATATAATTGTAACACAATAACAAGTATCAAATGTGCTCCTAGAAGAGATTTCTCCTGCTACATATTGATACATTTTTTATGGCCATAGGAATACATCTGGTATAGTGTTTATTTTAATAGGTATTAAAATTCATGAAATCTTCAGATATTACTATATTGACATTCATGATTCATATGGTCATATATTAGCAATATTCTAATTATTTCATTTTATTGCAATGAATTATATTTCATTCATTCACATCGGTTTGTGCGGATTCATATTGTGTTGAGCCAGCAGTTTCTTTTCTTTTCTTGTTAGTTACTAAGCTTGGCAATACCTTATTTTGCTTACTGCTGCAGACTCAACCAATTTGTCACCAGTATTTATCTGGCGCTTAGTGTTTTTTCCATAGTTGAGAGCCTATATTAAAAGGGCATATGTAGATATAACCCTCCTGGGGGGTATTTACTAAACTATGCCGAAAGCTAAATTCTTTAATGGTTTTATTTAACCCTTTCACTGACAATGGTACATGCTGAACGGCTACACCTGTTTATGTTTTTTAGTGCCATTTAGGCTTAGCTGGGAATCTTTTTTTTGCTAATTTTGTATTGTTTGTCTCCTGACAAAATTGAGTATTTATTTTTTTCTCTTATGCTCATTATGGTGCTCATAGATATACCTGTTGTTGTAACTAGAAGTGGCCTTATACTTGTTTGGCCCCTGGTGGCCATTTTATGCAGTCTGATAGTAAAGACATTTTCATTAGCTCCAATGTCCTCTTGTTCTTGCTTCGTTCCACATGAATGTACATGGTGTCAAAAGAGTGGAAGTGATGGTGCTGAATCTCTGCAAAATCGATCTGCTTGTCGCAGATGCCTGGCTAAAGTTCCGCAGAGAGTGGCATGTATACTGCTACACCGGTCTGGCTGATAAGTCGAAAAATGTACAGTCTTGCACACTGCTGAATTGAACTGGTGCTGAGGTTGTGGACAAATCAGAGACATTTTATTTATAGAGGAGGAAGACAATAAGGATCCTGCATCTCTCGTTAGGAAGTTTCATGAGATCTTCTGCCTGTGAAAGAAGTCATTATGGACAGACATATATTTAATACAGCAGTGCCAATCCCAGGTGTAATTATACAGTCATAGGTTACATGTTTCAAGCTGCTTGCAATAATATGCTATTTTGCAGTGCTTACAATTGAACTTATTAGAGATAGGATTGTCTGTGGTGTCCACAACACTGTGACACATACCCACCTTTTATGAGAAAAGGTACTGACATTACAAACTGAAAGTATACAAGAGGCAAATAGGGAAGCCAGTGTATGCGACATCCAGCATCAACCACAGCTATAGTACTACAATATGAATTATCTGTGATTGCCATTCATAGGTTCTGAATTTAACAAATGATGTAACCACTTTGCTGCAAATGCAGAATCAGTTACACCTACAATGGGTTCTCCCAGGAAGATACCACTGGCCATGAAAGATAAAGTGATTGCTGAATTCAATCATATGACTGCAATCAGAGTTCTTGCCCCTGTGGAGGAAACCACTTAGAGGTGTCTGCTATGGTGGCTGCTGTTATGCAAGTATAAAGTACCATAGTGCTTATAAGATGGCACCATCCCCTTAAGACTGTGGAACAAGTAATTGAAGACATGCCCAATGACAAGCTATTCTTGACTTTGGATGCCAAGACCCCTATTTAAAACAATCTGCATTTAAAATGCGAGTGTAGTGTGATATTTTTGACTAAATTTGCATTGCAAATTTAGGAAATATCCCATGGATGTACTAACATCCGTAAGCAGGGACAGAGCTATGCAGCAGCTGACAAGGGTCACAGTGCAGGAGCCTGGAGACCAGCTGACCAGAGCCCCAGAGGACCTCACCGGAGAACTGATCACCGGTTTCTGGAAGCAGGTAAGTGTTTGAGGGTTTTTTTTACTTTTTGTTTTTTTTGCAATGATTGCTTTGTGGTCTATTTAGATCACAAAGATGATCATAGGGGCCGGCTCTGCTCTGCCTGTCAGAGCAGAGCAGGGGTTGGGGAATTGGGGAAAAGCCCCAATAATGCCATCTCCAGGTGGTGTTATTATCACAGGGCTTCCCCATGTATTTTTTCACAATATATTTTTAGTAAATCTGGGCAGAGAATGCTGTTTCCAGGTCACAGAGGTTCCCTAAATGGGTAACTTACTGACATCACAGTGTGAAGACTGATCCTGCCAAAACCTTAGCCACACAACAAATACCTGTTCCCTCTGACAAGCTCTGTCTTCAACATTTCTTGGGCATGACAAACTACCCCTCTGTTTCTGCCACACTAAAGTGAGGTTACTGCTCATCTCCATAAGCTTATGCTTCAGGATACAGATTGGGTTTGGGAAGCAACTCATGACACTGCTATTTCTTAGTTGAAGTCCATGCTAATATGCAGTCCAGTCCTCATTTTATTTAATGTACATCTGTCAGTCCTAATTTCAATTAATGTTGTTGCAGTGGACTGCACCTCTTTGTGCAGTCTGCATGAAACAGAACAAACGTGTTGCTTTGTTTCTCATAGAGACTGAGTCAAGATATGCCCAGATCAAAAAATCTGGCCTGTCATGGTAGACACTGACCACCAACCTCTTATTACTATCTTTCACAAGGCTGTTGAACTCTCCCATGATTTCCTCCCTCATTCTGCAGCTACCGAGGGTGAAGATGATTTCAATGTCATGGAGATGGATATATTATCTCCTAGACACCATTCTGAATGATGATATCAGTCACACAAGACTGTCCTCAAAGGTTGGCCCTTTTCCTCTTGACAGTTGTCTCAGGATTTGCTTCCCTTTTTTGCCATGCATGATTAATTTACTTTGTCATATGTAGTCCTCATGAGTGGTCAATGCTTTGTCATTCGCTATTCATTCCAGAGTTTCTTTGCTGACCAGATTTATCATGATCACCCAGGGTGCGAGGCACCAAGTCTAGGGCTAAAGAGGTGCTCTTCTGGCCTTCAATGTCAGCTGGCATAGAATGTGTTCTAGCTTCCTGTTCTCCATGTCATGTCCTTCACATTCACAATATTCCCAACCTTCCCAGGTCCATTGTGTTAGTTAAAATTTTTGATTGGTGGGAGAAGGACCACTTATGTCCTACTGTATTCATCTTTGGATTGGTTCAAAGTGGACTACTTATCCAACATCTCAAGAACCTCTGTGATCAACATATTGAAGAGTCACTTCTCAGCTAATGAATACCTCAGCAACTCTTCCCTTATATTGCAATATTGTATATGAGTAGCAAGATCGAGAATTTCACATTACAGTGGGACACTACCCACAAAAACAGTAGCCCCAGATATCTACCAACTAAAGGATTTGCTGAAAGTGCAGGCCATTCTGGTAAGCCTCTACTTGAAAAAGGTTCTAGAGATGGTACAGATGTCTTCCTGGTGCTACTAAATCTTAGGAATACTCCAAGGGATGGACTTCCCTCTACTGCACAGCACCTCTTCTCCAAAGGTAGAGTACAACATACATGGTGCTTTGGCATGCTTCAAGCACCCAGTCAAGGCAAGCCATGGCAGATTGGCACATCACCTAAACACCTAAGCCATATGCATCAGGGTCAGACTGTGTTTACAGAAATTCCTGTGGCATTTGACCAATTGGGCATCATACAAACACTTGCTACCAGACCCAACAGCTATGTTGTGAAAGCTTAAAGAAATTGTATGAATGAAACAGGCATCAACTACTGGAAATTCCTGTACCTGCAGAATTGCCTACCACACCACCTGCTAATATTGTTCAAGAGCCTATTGTTATGGACTCAGGGTCTGATTCAGAGATTTATGCAATGTCAATGTGTACGCATTTGTTCCTTATTCATTCCACATGAATTTACAGTGCTGATAAAGTATTGTATGCAAGTCAGCAGTGGCGTAACAGGCTCCCGGAGCACCTGTTCTAACTCCGCCTGCTAAGCACATGACATCATATTGTCACAATAACACAGTGGGGACACAGCCTCTTACACCGTGAAGTGCAGCACTGCCCGGAGCATCCAGAACACTGTCCAAGCAGCTGCACAGACTGCAGGGGCCCTGCCTGGAGCATCCAGATGACGCTCTGGGCAGCACTGCCGCAGCGAAACAGGCTGCAGTTCTAGGCACCCTGCTAGCCAGAAGCAAGAACCGTGGGGCAGCGACAGTGCTGCTCACAGAGCCCTGCATTCTGTACGATGGTACCGCTCGCACACCTCTTGTAATGGTGCACACACCAAATCAGCTACAATTACATTTGCATTGCATGCACAAAAAAAAAATGTGGATATTGGCCATACACCATGTCCAATGGTGGTGTAGAATTCTTAGCTCAGGGTAGTAAAAAATGTCGGATTGTTGAACGTTCGGATAGCACTGTGACTTTAATCATTACATGGATATATTGCTATTATTCATACCGTCATGTCTCACTATTGTATAATTTCCATCAAATCACGCAAAAAAACAAATAGTGCTCCAACAACCACCCCTATACAGTACCATATTCTGTACGCATCTATATGATCGCACCCACTCTATCCATAGGCTTTGTTTTATTCCATCATCATTATCAGTGCTGTCTTGCACCAGCCCTACCCTTGATGCAAAAAAATCTGTCTGAAATCAGCACAATTTACCATATCTTATAATTTCCTACTACATTCCCTTTATAAACTTATCCTACATGACCCGTTTTCACTCGGTTATGCCTGATCACAAGACTCTGTACAGAAGACTTGTGTGCAATTCCGCATCCGCACCTATATGTTGTAAAATGAAACAAAAAACTAACTTTCATTAAATGAATTCAGCCTATGATACATACCCCTTTGTTTATTCTGGGAATTCTAACATACAAAGGGATGCTGCATACAGTATGTGTCCTTTATTTGTGTGTGTGTATATATATATATATATATATATATATATAAAGGATGGAGGGCCTATTTGTTACGCCAATCAATTCATCAGCACCTCTAAGAGAGTCCCCTGTTAGAAGGACACAACCATAAAGGTATCCAAACACAATACTTAGAGGGCACTAACAAATGGACTGTTCTGTACAATATAATACTGCTTATAATGTCCATGTTTATGTTCAGCCTTGGAATCCAAAAATCTCTATACCTTTCTATTGGTATTATCAACGGCACATCTTTTTATTCATTTGATGTAAGCAATAATAATAATAAATAAATATTTGGACTCCTACCAACCAGCAAGAATTCTGGCTTTCACAGACCTGTTACTTCTTCTTTAGGAAGCTCATCTATCCTCCACTCATTACCTGTATTAATGGCACCTGTTTGAACTGGTTGACTGTATAAAAGACACCTGTCCACACCCTCAAACAGTCAGACTGCAACCTCTCCACCGTGGCCAAGACCAGGGAGCTGTCTAAGGACACCAGGGACAAAATTGTAGACCTGCACAAGGCTGGGATGAGCTACTCGACAACAGGCAAGCAGCTTGTTGAGAAGAGATCAACTGTTGGCGCAATTATAAAAAAATGGAAGAAATACAAGACCACTGACTATCTCCCTCGACCAGGGGCTCCATGCAAGATGTCACCTTGTGGGGTATCAATGATCTTGAGAATGGTGAGGGATCAGCCCAGAACTACATGGGGGGACCTGGTCAATGACCTCAAGAGAGCTGGGACCACAGTCACAAAGGTTACCATTAGTAACACACTACGTCATCATGGATTCAAATCCTGCAGCGCCCGAAAGGTCCCCCTGCTTAAGCCAGCACCTGTCCAGGCCCGTCTAAAGTTTGCCGGTGACCATCTGGATGATCCAGAGCAGGATTGGGAGAAAGTCATGTGGTCAGTTGAGAACAAAATAGAACTTTTTGGTATAAACTCCACCCGCTGTGTTTGGAGGGAGAAGAATGATGAGTGGCATCCCAAAAACACCATACTCACTGTGAAGCATGGGGGTGGAAACATCATGCTTTGGGGATGCTTTTATGCAAAGGGGACAGGATGACTGATCCGTATTATGCAGAGGATGAATGGGGCCATGTATCATGACTTTTGGGGAAAAATCTCCTTCCCTCAGTAAGAGCATTGAAGATGCAACGTGGCTGGATCTTCCAGCATGACAATGACCCCAAACACACCGCCCGGGCAACTAAGGAGTGGCTCCGTAAGAAGCATTTCAAGGTCCTGGATTGGCCTAGCAAGTCTCCTGACCTCAACCCAAAAGAAAATCTGTGGAGGGAGTTGAAAGTCTGTGTTGCCCAGTGACAGCCCCAAAACATGACACATCTAGAGAAGATCTGCATTGAAGAGTGGGCCAAAATACTTGCTGCAGTGTGTGCAAACCTGGTCAAGAACTACAGGAAATGTTTGACCTCTGTAATTGCCAACCGAGTTTAATTTACAAAGTATTGAGTTAAACTTTTTGATTGTCCAAATATTTATTTTCCACAAGAATATGCAAATAAATTGTTTAAAAATCATACAATGTGATTTCCAGAATTTTTTGTTCTGATTCTGTCTCTCACAGTTAAAGTGTACCTATGATGGAAATTATAGACCTCTCTCATCTTTTAAATTGCAGCAACTTGCACAATCGGTAGCTGTCCAAATACTTTTTTGCCCCACTGTATCTATATACACAACTCATAGCTCCACACTCATGTCTTCAGGGTCCAACTATTGCTGGGGTGACAACCTAAGTGAGCACAGTGGCTCCAAGTGCATAGATGAAAATTGAGGTGCACTCACCAGACTTTAAGAAGAGTAAAAGAGTTTTCCTTTATTCACATCACAGGTACAAACAGCTGTTTGTACCTGTGATGTGAATAAAGGAAAACTCTTTTACTCTTCTTAAAGTCTGGTGAGTGCACCTCAATTTTCATCTATCTATCTATATATATATATATCTATCTACCTAGATAGAGATATAGATAGAGATAGATAGATAGACACAAAG
Source organism: Taudactylus pleione (assembly GCA_031769625.1). Lineage (NCBI taxonomy): Eukaryota > Metazoa > Chordata > Amphibia > Anura > Myobatrachidae > Taudactylus > Taudactylus pleione. The sequence continues at coordinate 8,420,087 of JAUIMM010000025.1, read as the reverse complement.
TGATGGCGGCACTCCACAAACAAAGTTCATAGAAGCAGGGTAAATAACCATAAAATCACTTCAACGTTTCGGTCATAGGACCTTTGTCAGGAAGCCTGATGAAGGTCCTATGACCGAAATGTTGAAGTCAAGTTGTGGTTAATAACCCTGCTTCTATGAACTTTGTTTGCAGAGTGCTGCTGCAACTTTGTATCTGTATTGTTGCCATTTGCGGAGGGCACCCAGCATTACTTTCAAGGACGAGTGCCAAGCCCATGCTCCCCATAATTGACGCCCCATAATTTCAGGGGTTCAGTTCCTGATGTGCAATCTTTCACACTATTTGGATTTGAAATTACAGCCTTTTGTAAGGAACCTGAGGTCTTACCTTAAGGATTCCACTTCTTTATTAAGACTCTTAAAAGATTTCAAATGGTCACCCTCCTATAAATGGTTGACGATAGATGTGCAGGCACTATATTCCTCCATCCACATTCCAAGGGGTTAGAGGCAGTCAATAAAACACTTTCTAGTTCCTTGAATATGATGGTTGCAGAAAGAGAATTCATTTTAGAAAGTATCAAGTTTGTTTTAGAACATAATTTTTTTGTCATTGAAAATTTGTTTTTTTTACAAAGACAAGGCACCACTATGGGTACAAAAGTGGCACCTTCCTATGCCAATCTACTAATGGGACAGTGGGAGGATCAATTTATCTTTAATTCTGAGTTTGAATAATATAATATCATACTGTTTCGACGCTATATTGATGATCTTATTTTTATCTGGGATGGAGATTTGGACAGCATTACCCAATTTATAACACATTAATGATAACGATTTCAATCTCGTCTTTACATTTAAACAAGATGACCATCGCATTGAGTTTCTAGATATAATATTAGAAAGTGAGCTAGATCTTACTATTAGTACAAAAACTCATTTTAAAGATGTTGATGCGAACAGTTTCATTCCAGCTTCTAGTTGTCATTTATCTGCTTGGATTAAGAATGTGCCATATGCACAATTCTTAAGATTAAGAAAAAACTGTAACAATATAATGGATAGGTTTATAGAAAGGGGCTATAGAAAAGATGAAGTTATCAAAGCAGCCACTAGAGCCTTGAATTTAAATAGAGATGATCTTTTGAAAGAGAGGATTAAGATCCCTGATGATAGGTTCCCTAAACATAGGCCATTTATAAAACAATTTAATCTGGAGAACAAGTTAATAAGGAATATTTTGGTTAAACATTAGAATATCCTATTGAATGACCCTATTTTGGGTCCAACCTTGACACAAAAACCCAGACTGGTGTTTAAAAAAGCCACAAATATGAAAAAAATATTAGAGCACCAAGTAAATGAAAATCTAAAAATAACTAACTGAGTACCCAAAGCAATCAAGGTTTTCTGTCCTTTAAAACAGGCTGCTTTCCCTGTAGGAAATGTATCTGTTGCAAATATATGGATAAATCACTTTTTCATTGGATAGATGATAAAGGTAAAAAATATGAGATAATGGAGAGAATAGCTTGCGAGACAGACCATGTGGTATACAAATTTACATGTGGTTGTAATAAAATGTATATTGGGAAAATGAAAATATGCCTTAAAATTCGTATTCAGAACATCTTAGAAATATCAAAAATAAAATTCATACCCATATCCTACCTAGACAGTTTACAGCTATAGAACATATCAAACTTGATCCCATGGGTGGTAATAGAGAGTTAACACTTTCTAGGAAAGAATCCTTTTGGATATATTCATTGGACACTTTTGTTCCCAAAGGTCTAAATGAGAATATGGATATTGTTTCTTTTTTAAATATCTGATGGAGGTCATTGATGTTTTTTTATTATTTATCTGTTAAAGATTCATGTTTATTATTATTTGTAGCCCAGGAAGATTATGTTCGATTAGAATTTTGGCTGTTATAGTTTTATGAATTATTGTACCATTTGGGCTTTGTAAAACTGTGATTCCAGATAGGGAGTCTCTGTCACCGTACATGCATGTATTTCACTTACTATTTTAAGCTAAATTATTATTTTTTTGATTTATTTACATTATTAACACGATTATATTATAATTTTGTTAATTGGGATATGCTTTATTAAAACTCACTTAAGTATAATTATTAATTTGCATTAATAATATGCATACACCACTATTCACTTTATTTAATTAAGATTTGTGCAAATTCACTTTTTTATTAAGATGTATATATTTGGATAGATCAATAATATATCCCAATATATGACTATTGGTTGTCAGAGGTTATTTTTAAGTAATATATATATGGTGTTTATTTTTATGTAAAATATATGTATAGGCTCTGTGTGCTTTTAAACTAGTGCTAGACGCAAAGTGATATACACAAAGTTCCGGGCTGTGCATCCTATCAAATGGAGCACAAGAAGTGGTTGCTAGGCAGCCACTAAACCAGCTTGCTTTTGATTTTCTAATAGCTGATTTTCAGAGTTGGTTACACTTCCGGTCCTGCATTCCACAAGCTGGAGTGCTGACCCCAGTTGCTAGGCAGCGATGAAGTCAGTTGACTTCCGGCTTGGGGGTCACTTGCCGGAGAGCATCCGCCGGGGAGATGATCACAGGTGGCGATCGTATGCTGTCTGAGCGGGCTGTGTGCGGCTGCACACTGGCCGGGTGAATCTCACCACTTTCGGGTGCGTTCCACAAGTTGGAACACGGAAGTAGTTGTGGTAACTAATAGAAATGAATTATTGTGTAATTAGTTACAGATGAGGATAGTTCCCTGGGTTATTCACCAATTACCTGAGTTTTGAAGCTTTTAATAAAGATCTCATTGAACTCAGACTTAGGGAAAATTCTATGTGATTATCTATGTAGACTCCCATAAACCGGAACCAAATATTCTAATTTTTTAGACCCATATGGAGCAATAATAATTCTTATAGGCTAGATGACATCACTTCCTGGAGAGGGAGTTTAAATACCCACAGTTTGAATAACTAGTCTCACTTGTAGCTTGCTGAGCTGACTCTAGCAGCATCTTTGAGGAGTGTTATGTAAGTAAAATCTTCACTATTGTATTATCCCTTGTGAGACTCCCTATTTAGGATTCTGCTAAGTTTAACTAGTCTATTTGTTTTAAATAGATTTTGTAGAATGATGTTTATATTATTTGTCATTTAATATATATATATTTATTTTCTACTAGGGTTGATTGTCTACATTCCTTTGGTTTAATTGCCTCTATCGTTGGGCATGTACCATTTGACATGTACTAAAAGGTTTTAAAAAAAATTGGCATTAACCAAGTGCTAATTAATTTAAATATAGATATGGACGTGCCACCTATGTCAAGGTTTTTTTTTTACTGATATCACAGATATTGGTTTTTGAGATAGGAATTCAGCCATATTTTGTTATATCTATAAGTGCCTGGCTTGTTTCAGTACTGATTTATGAAACAGTGCTGATTTATGATACTGCTTAAAGTGTCAATTGATTGATATTAAGCCATGATGTGTTTTTACCTCCCTCTTCTGATTTTTTATTCATTATATATGCGATCAATTTGGATTAATTGCTCTAATGAGTCTATTAGAATATCACCTGTATATTTTAGATAAATAGCAATTGGGTGTGTAATTATGCCAACAGAGGAGGATGATCACTGTGTCTAAATTAATTGCATCAGGTGATGGAGGGAATATATATTTATTTATATTATGTTTTTCTATAGGCCATATTGGTTTTAGACACACCCGACCAGTGGATCTAAAAGTTAAGTGTACTTATTCATCACATGCTCTACTAGCCGAGTATTGCATTGTGGTTCTCCTGGTTAACATTAGGACTGTAGACTCATGATGCTATGTATGCCAAATGCTTCTAAAGGCTCTATAAACATAGAAGCTAAATGCAATTGAGTTGTTCCAATGTTTGTTATGTATCCCTCACTTATGTACACCCATTTAGTTTTAAGATATACCGCTGATGAAGTCCCATTTTAGGTACAAAACGCGTTGGGTTTAATCTGTCTCTGTGATTTTACAATTGATGTAAGCTACTCAAAATGGAATTGACCACTTTATAAAATAAATATTTTAATTTTTTATATTGTTGTGGCAGTATTTTATCTACTACTGATAGTGGCATAATGGCCTTCTTTGTTTGGGTGTATTTTTGGTACGGGGGTATCTTTCAGCTACATCTGAAGGAAGGAACGTATATCCTGGATAATGGAGTTTTCATCATACTTAAAGAGCAACAGATTTTCTATACTCCAAAATATCTGAAAAAAGGAGAGGAAATCCATCATCTTTCTCTGTGTCTATGAACTGATCATTGGAGCATTACAATTGCTATTTTCTATTTATATTACATCTATTATTGATTGTTTTATAATACATACATATCTATATTGTTTAAGTGAGCGCCCCTTCTCTTCATGTTGTTGTGTTTTATCTTGTGTATATCTGTCTAACAGAGATATATAGAGAAAGGTGCAGCTACGTAACTTTGATTCAAAATTTATTCATATCTTTCTTATTGTTGTTGTAAAATTGGCGCAGTATAAGGGCATTCTGTTTGTATATATTGTTGAAGCTGGATAATTGGCTGAGACAAGATCAGTTTAAAATTGGATTGCAGCGACGCCATCTTGCGACTGGCCGCAAGACGCCATCTTGGAAATGAGATCGCAAGACGCCATTTTGAGAATGGCTGCCTAAGCACCATTTTAGATAAACTCACACTTTAGTACATGTGGCGATATTACTATTAGCATCATGCTATTGCATCTTACACCATTTCTCACACACACATTAATATGCACAATAGCGCTGTTAACTAGTCGCATATTAGCGAATGCATAAGATTCTGTATGAAAACGCCAAATATTAGCTTCATGCACACGCATCTGCCCCAAGTTAACTAGCGTCTTTACATCAAACCCCACATACTCACACATTACATATTCACATACAAGGTTCCATAAGCTTTAAGGTATAAGATTCAAGTATGTACATTTATTATAATTGTTAGGAAATAAAGGTTATTTTGTAACTAAGGTTTTATACGTGATAAGTAAGCCATGTTTGGTATTGTACTGATGCGTACTCTCTCAACAGTATTCTGGTAATATCGATGGAGAGAACGTTACATGCATTCTCAACTTATGGACCGCAGAGACTTCAAGCAACAAAATGTACATTATATGAACAACTGTTAGCATTTGCATGAGGCAGGAAAACAGAGACCACCAGTTGTTAGAGGCTGGACTGTGTCTATTTGAACCAACCTGTTAAATGCCTTGTAACATATGCCCTCTCCTTTAGGATTAATGGTATTAGCAACAAACTTCTTTATTGTGTTGTTTATTTCTAGGGGGGGTATAAATATGTGTGCTCTGACCCTGGGTTCCTAGTCTTTGTGCTGAATGCTGATTGACGAGGGGTTTCTTGCTGATGCCTACATCTGGACCAGAGAGTGCTGCGTATAACTGTATAACTGTATAACTGTACTTGGGTCTGTATAATTTCTTTGCGCTAAGTTATATGAGGATCATAGCGTGTAACTGCTGTACTTTTTACTTGAATAATACTTTGTGCCTTGGAACCACAGGTTCTAGGTCTGGAGTCTTTATTTACTGTATGACTGTGTACACAAAATAGCGTCATCCTTAGAGGTTTATAGGAAGGATATTAGAAGGTATAGGCAGGGGTATTCATAATGTTCAAAGGCAGTATCATTAATATATATATATATATATATTCAAAATATTGTGTGTCTGTGCACTTTTTGATTTTTCTCACCTTTTTCTCTATAATTATGTTAATTTTTTTGTGTCTTTTCATCTTTTCATGTGATAATATGCAATGAAAAAGGCAGAGCTGGCAAAAACATGATTTACCAACTGGGAGCACTGTGACACAGAAGATCTGAGTCTCACAAGAACTACAGTAGATCATCTTTTTCATATACAGTATATGAAACAAATAAAGTAGAGTTTACGGCAGTGGAACAGAAATCAATGTAGAAATGACACTAATGTCATTAAAAGGGTTAATGTCGCTATCCAACTTCAGCAGCTAACATAACATCACATCATAGGTTAGTAAGATGCTCAGTTTTGCTGGGTTTCCATAGCAACTGTTTTTTGTTTTTTTTCGTTTACAGCTCTTTGCTTCTCACAGCAGAACACTGGAACGCTCTAACTCACTGCTATTCACCACTTATCACATTGTCACTAGTTTAGTAAACTATCCATGTGATGTTCTACAATGAGCAGCTAAGAGCAGTAAAATAATTATTGAGTTTAAACTGTTTTTCAAGACGTCCCAATTTAGTAAGTTTTCTGCATGAATTCCATATCAGGCATGGTTGTGCACAGCTTTTTTATATATGAAAACAGTGTGGCCCACATGTGCAATTATAGAGAAGTTAAGATTAGAACTTTAGAACAACATTGCATGCATAGAATAGATCATACCAAGTAAGCACCTGAGCTAAGAGTTTCTGACAGAACCTCACGGCTAATTGGATCAGTCCCTACAATTTTTAAAATGGAAAAGTGTAAATGTTGCCTGTAGCAACCAACCAAATTGTAGCCTCAGTTGTAGAATGAACTAGGCAAATGAGAGCTAAAATCTAAAGGGGCACATCCACTAGCAGATAGTGGAATGACAGTACGATTAGAACACTGTAATTGTACAGTCTTTCCTCTTCCCCTGTAGTGCCTACACTGTACGATATGTCATTCAGTGTAGGCACTCTCCCTCATCCTTGAACATGGTCAATCTGTTGTTATTGGCAAACTGACCGGCATGTTCAAGCGATGATTGATGTCGGAAACGACCAGCATCGCTGGTTGTTTCTGACATTATAGTGCACGATTAATGAGCAATTGAACAATAACAATATTGTTATATCTCTCATTAATATCGCCTAGTGGACGTGTGCCCTAATTCTTGAAAAAGCTCCAAGGTGTGAGTGAAACGCATTGATTGGGATATCTTACTACCTCTACTACCTTGGAATTGATCTCTCCACCAATTATAATCAGCGACCTGCGGACTTTCCCTAGTGGCAGTCCTAAAGGAAATAGGCTGCGTACCATTGGCTCGAGGAGAAGGCAGAAGCGGTAGCTGCAGATTTGTCATAGCCGGGACTGAACATATGCTGGGTAGCTGACCGCGGCCTTCATATAACACAGTGAGCTGGGATAACGTGAGCTGGGACACAAAAAGCTGGGACACAACGCTGATATACTCACGGACAAGGTGCGCTGACCGCTTTATTGCTGTAGGGGTCCGGCCAGGAGATACAGACAACTGGGACTCATATAATATTAAATTGGTCTTTCACAGTGCTGCAATTGTTCTCTAGGGAATGGCTTTGCTATTTTCCATATATGTGGCTATAACTCACAATCCGAGGGATTTTATGGTAAAGGTGCTGAACTGGCGCTCTACAGATACCATCCTACTATTAACAATTAATACAACTAGTGAGTAGGACACACTTTGGAAATATTTTCTCTGGATTTAATTGAGAGATCATAGGTACTATTTAAATCATTTATTGCTGGACACTACACTAATTCTCTTTATTTAAGTGGAGATTGGGATAAGAATATTCCTGACAAAGTTATTAGGATTGTTGTGATTATCAATTTAATATTAACTGATGAGAATGGTATATTGGATAGAAACTATTGTTATTATATTCTGTATGTGAAAATATTCATAGGTAGCTACATATAAAGTTTTATTGTTACTAACAGTACTGGATACATTTTAGCTACATTTTTAGAATGAGCAACTGCGGGCGACTCATATGAATCTCAGCTCTATCTTTGCTTGCGGCAGAGATGTTTATGTAGGTGATATGAGTCAAACTAACATCCACATGAATGACTCAGCCCAGGGTTTCCCCGCAGAACATTGCCCTGAACATTAAACTCCCTAGATCTTCCCACAATGCACACATACCTGGCCATCCACAGGTTGCAATGAGAATGTGATTCATCAGATCAGGGGGTATATTTACTATGGTTCAATTTGAGATTCATTTTTATGAATCTCTGAAATCTCCACAGACTGAATTGAACTCAAACAGCAAAATCCCTTAGCAAATCTCAAATTTACTGATAATGGATTTTGCTTTCGATTTTCAGCTAGAATTCAACATTGTTTCAGTTTAAGAAGGAATTTGCTGTTTGATTTTGCATGTTCATTTTGAAATTGAACAGCAAATCCGCAAATGAATAGAACTGCTTCATGCTTTCATTTTCAGTATGAGCAGTTAGTTTTCACATGCATACATCAGTGAGATGCATGCATGTATCTTTACTGTAAAAAAAAAATAGACAACCAGCTTTTCATAGCCAGTCCTGGTTGTATAAGTACAGGGAAATAACTGCGTAGGGTTCCACCTGTACTTAGCACAACCAGCACCAGGCTCTGATCAAGTCTTGGTTCTGGAATTACAGGGGGAAAAAAAGTGTAGGGTTCCCCTGTAATTTCCACAACCAGCACCGGATCCTTTCTAGCTGGGGGTAATGTCACAGCCAGGGAAACCCTATCACTGGGTTCCCCAGCCGAAACATTACCCCTGACCGCTAGTCAGCCCAGGCTGGGGATCCCTGGGGAGTTGGGGACCCTCCAATAAAGTTGTTCCCTCTCTCCAAGGCACCCCAGGCCTACACTGATGGTCCTGGGTGGTGGGTGGCGGGTTGATAGTGTAAAACAAGATAAGTGTAAACATTGCCTTTACAGTAGGACTGCAGGTCCCAGCAAGCCTCCCCCGCATGCTGGTACTTGGAGAACTGCTGGTATCTGTAGTTCACCTGTAAAGAAATGTTTAAATAAACACAATACACACACACTGTGACTGTATAGCTTTAATACATACATACACACTCACACATACTCACCTATATTACCTGGACTGGTCCCCTTCTCCCTGTAGGCATCCATGGTCTTTGTAAAATAAAAAAACGAGAAACTTGACCCACGAACTAGGTAACAACCATGATGGTTGCTACCTCCCAAATGAAGAGCTCAGATGCGGCTTCTCCCTTTGTAGAGCCGTATCTGAGCATTCATTGGCACTCAATGAACCAATGCTCCCTTCATTGAAGTCAATGGAGAGCCGCAGAGTTACTAAAGTTTATTCTGCGGTTCCCACCATTGACTTCAATGGAGGGAGCCATTTATTGACTGAGACTCTGTCAGTGAATTGTGGTTTTTCCATCCTTGGACCACTATCGGTAAGTACTTACCACAGCTGACCTTAAGCGCCCCACAAGCCTTGTTGTTTTAATGTAATACAGGAAAAACACTTATTTTTAGAATAAAGATAGCAATAAACTTCATAGATAAAAAAGGAATGCTTCACAAATAATGGTAAACTCATAAATAAACAGGCTGCTGAGGAGGTTGGTCATTGTCCTTTTGAACAAAGATGATTAAATGAAGGAGGATTTGAGAGTATTAGATTATAATAACACATATCATTTAAAATAAAGATCTGACAGATATTTTATAATTCACTTATACAAATAGTAAACTTCTGCTGCACAAAATGGATTACTTGATAATATGCCAACCCTTTACTATCTAACAAAGGTCCCTAAGTTCTTGAACTAGCCCGTGCATTCAATCATAGCAGTCATAGGGGTATATTTATTAAAGTGCAGGGTTTTAGAAGTGGAGATGTTGCCCATAGCAACCAATCAAGTTTGAATTTGGTAAAGACCTTTGGTCCCATTGTTGGTGTTTTGTCCATACAGTAGTGGTGGATTACCTTCTATCAAAATAACACAGCAGTGTGTGGTGCATATAGAAATATTTATTCGTGTAAGCACAATTGGGAACTGAGGGCCTGATTCAGAGTCGGACGCTCTGACCAGAGCGCTCGCTCTGAATCAGGGCCCTCCTCCCTCAACTTGGAGCGGCCTCATGGACGCTCGCATAGCTGTGGTTACCACCCACAGCTATAGCGAGCGTCCATGATGATGGTCGCGATGGTCAAGACCATCGCGACCATCGGGCTTGCGACGAGACCCTGCGGTAGGGTCTCGGTGACCGCAAGCCCTGGAGTGATTTGGGCTCTATCAGAGCCAAAATCACTCCCACTGACGTCACTAGTGATGTCAGTGGGGCCGGACTCAGACAGTAGGCGTTCCCATTGGAACGCCTCTGTCTGGCAGCCACGCCCACGGCACACCCACCAAAGAGGGCGTGCTGTCGCTCACCATCGACAGCAAGCCCCCTTTGGTACGAGACCCATAACGACGGCTTGGCCATCGTTATTCGGGTCTCGCGCATGCGCACGACGGAGCTCCCTCCGTCGTGCGCATGCGCAATTCGGCACCATCGACCTGCTTGTGAGTGTCCTGCGCTCGCGAGCTGGTCTAAATAACCCCATGAGCACCATTTTATATACCATCACTACTTTTCCTATTGGTGCAGTCTTTTAATCCCTTTTTATCACTGAGGGTGTTCCAGGGACAGATTTACACTGTTAAGAAAAAAAGGATTTGAAACCTGCTCTTAAAACAACCTAAAATAGCTGCTTAATTCACACCTGTGAGGGCACACTCCACCCAAGAACATAAATGTAACACAGGGATGGTGTGATTCTAGCGCACAATATTCTAACACAACAAATTTGTGATGGAATCAGAATGAATCAAAATATATAAGCACGTCTCCACAAATCTAAAAATACCGTGGTTACTTCTGGATTTCAAATATCCTTTCTTTTGTATCCTTTGTCGGTGATATAATAATAGGTCTGACACTTAATGTTCAGACCTGCAAACACAAAGGTTTCTTTATCATCTGTGGTTCCAAAACCCTCTATACAGCCTGAGTCCCCTAAATTACATTCTGATTCGTGCAGCAGTTCATATAAAAGGTATCTTTAGAATCCTTATCCACATGCCAGAGAGGCTAATGTGCTTCATCTCAGTGTGTGTAGAAATCCATATGGCCACAAAAAATTGAAAAATGTTCTATTTGTTACCCAAAAAAAACTCAGGGGACACACACATAAAAAATCTAAAACAATGTGAATGGGATCAGCATAATCACATCAGCAGCGTGCCGCGATAGATGAAAGAAGCGGATGTCTGAGTCCTATACCAATGGCGCTGCAGCCTGGGATAACAGTGTCCAGTCTTTAAGACTGATTCAGACCCGCTCGCTCCCAGCGTATGCAAATTCAGCTAAGTGACGTCAAGGCAGGTGATCGCACGGCAAGGCATAAGCTCGCCCACTATGTCTTTCCGTGCTATAAATTTGTGTATGCAGACGCCCACCAGCCTGTCTTTAGCCACCCACTAGCAAATGTCATCTCCAGGAAGTATATACAACCATCGGTACATCGGGTTCCATCAGAACTGACCTCAGAGCAGAGCATGCAGTTGACTGTACCCTACCGCAAGCACTGCGAGCACTTCAGTGTATAATTCAACCAGGTGACGTATACTATGACGCTGCCTGTTAATTATGCAAGTCTCTGAAACGGCATTAAGATGCTCAGGCATGCCTGCATTCGCACCTCCACTCCCACGTTTCCTGGGGCCTGCCCTTGTTACTACCCACAAACGGTCTCTCCTGTGCTTCCTGATCGCTCGGACTAGTTTGTGCACGCGCACTGCGATGCATGCGCAATTGCATAACATCGACCAGGAACGAGTGAGCAGCTGCTTGTGAACAGGTCTAAATCAGGCCCCCAGTCCTGCTTGCCAGTGTTTATAGGCCGTCTCCCTTGGTGCTGGAGGTGCTTAGTTGTTTTAGAATATTTAGCGCTAGATTCACACCATTCCTGTGTTAGATTTACACTGTTACCTTTCTTTTTCATTTTATTCCATGTTTGCTGACATTATGGAAACACAAGACCTTCTAAGGATCTCAAGACACTTTTAAATATTGGGACTATGAACCTGATTCAGACCCACTCGCTAGGATGCGTTTCCTCGTAGCCGATCGATTTTCACATTCAGTGCATGTGTACGCATCGCAGCGCGCGAACCAGTGCGAGAGATCGGGAAGCATTTGCTCGCTGTGCATAGATAGCCCAGCAGAGTGAGTGACAGGAGAAGCAGTTTGTGGGTGGTGACAGGGGCAGGCCATTAAAAACGGGGGAGTGGAGGTGTGAACGCAGGCGTGCCTGAGCATCTTAACGCCATTTCAGAGGCGCGCATAATTAAGAGGCAGCATCATAGTACACATCACCTGGCTGGTTTTTACACTGAAGAGCTCGCAGTGCTTGCGGCAGGGTATGGTCAGCCACGAGCGTTGCAATCGCATCCAATGGTACTTGATGTACCGATGGTTGCATTCACTTTCTGGAGATGATGTGCGCAAGTGGGTGTCTTAAGACAGGCCGGTGGGCATCTGCATACACAGAGCAGTCGCACGCCAAGACATAGTGGGCGTGCTTATGCCTTGCGATCGCCTGCCTTGCTGTCACTTAGCCGAATTTGCAAACGCTTTTAGCGAGCATACGCATCTAGCGAGCAGGTCTGAATCAGGTACTATATGCAAAGATTAGCTAGACAGGCTTCAGCAGTAGTTGACCAATGGGAAATATCAAGCTTGACCAAATTCGTGGAAGAGCAAGGTAAAAAATCCAACAAAGGATTTTGTTTTTCCATATACAGTAAAGAGTAGCCCATTCAACAGCATCAGGATAAATCCCAGTTTTAGAGAGTCAGCAGGATATGTGCGCAAATGCTGACATTGCGCCAGGAATTGCTTGTACTGTGCAAAGCCACCATCAAATTGTAAATTTAACAACAGGTTCTAGGTCAGGAGCTGGAGCTGGTACAGCATTGTTTGGTTGCTGTCACAAACAGGCAGATGGGCTTGACTTTCATCCAGTTGTCCCTGCATTAATAGTAAATGACTCTGCAGTGCCCAGACTGTTTGGATCAAAGTTGCCTCATCATCTTGAACACTTGGTCAAATGGAATACATTTTAATGACTTGATTATTCCATCACAATGATTAAAATGTTCACTCTAGTAGCCTGGATTAGATACCTATGTGCTGTTGAAACAAGCACTATCTGTTAAAGTACCAGTCAACAGGGTCACGACGGTCAGCATCGGGATTGGTTCTCAGTAAGACAAGTATCTCCAAGTGAAGTACAGACAAAGATTGTAGTGAGCTAGTGGTCAGCAGCTGGGTTTGGTATACAGATAACGTTTAAGGCTTAAGTACAGACAAGAAATGTAGCGATCTCATGATCAAGCAGCAAACTTTGGTAGATGGTTATCAGATATCTCCATGAAAGCTTTAGTCAAGGATAGTAACAAACTCGTGGTCAGCAGCCGGGTATGGTACACAGGTATTGGGTATTCCCAAGCAGGATACAGACAAGAGTAGCAAAGGGTACATCGTCGGGAGCATGCAAAAAGTTCAAATTTACTGGTACACTTCAGATGTACACACCAAGGCCAGGTTGGCTTGTAATAATCAAGCCCAGATTGCTGGGTGGTTCTCCCTTGCAGACAAATGACATCAGTACACAGAGCTGATATAGGAAAGTAGAGATCTCAAATGTACCATGTGCTAATTTGACCTCACAGAGGGGTGGAGCAACATGACACTTGAGTGCCGCAGTGGCAGTGGACCAAGTTGATCACCTACCCATGGCAGTGAATATTATTAGCATTACTTGTGGCAGGAAGATATTGACCTAAAATTGGTTTTCAATTAGCCGTTATCTGTTAATAGTTAAAAAGGTCATTTTTTATGGATAAAAGATTCCTGAATTTAAATAACATTGATCATACTGATACCATTTGTCCCAATCACAAGAGCACCTTTGTGCATGCTTCACAGAACATCGGCATTAAGTGCAGATTGAATGCAACTCAGAATAAGGCCCTATGTGTGGGGAAAACCTAATGTTGCCCATTCCTCAGCAAACACCTCAGAATAAGGCCCTATGTGTGGGGAAAACCTAATGTTGCCCATTCCTCAGCAAGCACCTCAGAATAAGGCCCTATGTGTGGGGAAAACCTAATGTTGCCCATTCCTCAGCAAGCACCATCCCTACAGTAAAGTATTGCGGTGACAACATTATGTTGTGGGGATGCATTTCCTCAATGAGCTCTGGGCATCTTGTTAATATTAAAGTACTGATGAGTGATGCAAAATACAGGGATATACTACAAGATAACTTGCTTCAGTCTGCTAGAAAACTAAAGCTTGGGAGAAAGTTCACAGACCCCTAACAATCGGAGACGTACGTTTATCTTCGGACGAACATACATCTCTGAATCAGGATTGAATATGTATATAAGTGAGTTTCAGACAAGCTTTATTTTATGTATTCCTTGTGAGTGGATTTTTATTATTTCATTAATGCAAATATGATATGACCCTACTGGAGAAATAAATAATTACAGCATAGGAAGTCTAGGATATCATTAATCTACTTCAGTTTGGTTGATACAGAGAAAGAGTTAGAGGGTATCCTACAGATCAGTCTCAGAGAGTCTCCTTTGTAATTTCCCATATGTTGCGATTATAATGATTTAATGCTACAGTTCAGCACAGTGTATCCTATAAATGTATCCAGTACCACTCTTTCTCTTTATTCATCATATATCAGTGTTTACAGCTACAGTATATAATGTATGGGGATAAAAATCTATCCAATCCACTCATCATTTTCCCCTTTACTTTTAGGGAAACGGTAGTAGTGGGTTCCAAACCTTGTTTAGATACAAGCACATCCACTTTAAACATATCATTGCTCAAAATACATTACTGAGCCAAGAATGCCTCAGTATCAGAGCCAACAGAAATAGTCATTAATCTAAAGCAACTTGCAGAAAATGTACAAATACAAATGAGATGATGGACGAAGGATGCAACATTCAATAAAGAAAATAGATACAGTATATTCTCCGCAGATGTGTCTCTAACAAAGTCAGTTGTAGACAAACAATTTAGACAATATTTTGAATGTTGTTTCTAACTATTTGGATGTAGCGGTCCGTCCGTGACAAAGAAACTTTTCCCACACTGTTACTCTACCACCACAAACCATAAACTGTACACAGAAGACAGGATAGATTCGTGGATTCATGATTTTTACTCTAAATTCTAGCCCTACCATCTGTTAATACAGAATTTGGGAGTTCATCAGACTAAAAGATGATTTACCTGTTATTAGCTGACATGAGTGGAACCCGGTGTGGTCTTCTGCTGCAGGGTCTGAATGAGGTCTTTAGTCAGTCACTGGCGTATTACCCTCTTTGGCCACCATGATTGAGCCACAAGCATACAACATACATTATACATTAAACATATATAATACATTATACATGTATATATCTCTTATATATAAAATTAATTGGCCTGTTTATTTATTTGTTATGTTATTGCATTCGGACACCCCTGCACCGATTGGGATGACAGGGACAAATGCAGGATATCTAGAGGGGGGTTTCCAAATGCTTGAGTTTAGGGTGAGTGTGGTCAGCCCATGAAGACTGCATAATTAGCGCATAGTAAGTTATAGTATGTCTCATATAAAGTGCAGTGTATGCAATACATCAGACATAAACAGGGCCAGTGATCACAGTAAGACTTTAGATGTGGCGGTAGGGCCAGCGGAATGTTTTTTTTTTCATGTGGGATTCATTTCACAATCCAAGCCCACTGCTCTGTGGAGCATTGGAGCTAGTCCAAAAAGCAGAAGAACCTAACACCAGCCTTGGACATATTGTGCACATTGGTATCCTTATACACTGTATAATGTATGTCATACAGTATAAATAATACTATAGATGGTCTATATTATGGTGAATACTGGACATGCATACCAGCTCCATTGTAACCCTTATACTGCATGTTGTGGCTGCAGCTCTAGTAAAATCATCTTGTATACTACTGCTATTGTGGTCATGATTCGAGCCACTAGCTAGGCATGGGATGTTTCCAAGCAACTGAAAACTCCCATTGCTTTTGCCTATGGACGAAACCAAAGCGAGGTGATCCAGTTGGATCCTGGCCAGGTTTTAGGGGGGTTAGGGTCTCGCTCAGAGTTCCCGTTGGTGTACCCCAGGCAGAACTTTGACCCAGGAAGCCTGTTCTGAGTTTTCCCGTTGGATGGATTTGGATGACATCACACTATAAACTTAATACTTAAAACTTAACTTTCCTCCTGATGAAGTCCTTATGGTTGTAAATGGACGAATCGCGTTGAGGTGGCAGGTGACATCCTCTGGTGGCGACATATGTGCTGCTGCAGACTTACAGATAAGCTTTGAATATCTTGTTTTTATGTACGGGCATTTGCTTTTCTCTTACTGTGTCCATTAAACCTATTTGTGTAGTATTACACTATGGTATTCTCTCTTTTTATATATATTCTATGATGGAGAATGGATACCGGGGTGTCCACAGGATTTGGGTCCAAGGATCTATAAGGTCATTTATGCTGATACAAAAGTGGTGTATTCCACTTATTAAGGTACACCCCTATTCATATAGAGGTGATCACACTTGGTGGAGGCTACTACAAATTTAAAACACTGCACTAGGAGGCGCTCTCTCTCCACCTTTTTGTTATATATATATATATATATATATATATATATATATATATTTCAGCCAGCACATCCTTATGCAAAAGAGCATCAAATAATCCTTTATCCAATGAAAATGTCACAAATAGCAATCAGCAATAAAGGGGAAATCAAAATGTGACTTCGTAGAGCAATACATTTCAGCCCAAATGGCAATGGGCCATGTAATATACTCATCTCAATGGCAGAGTCACAGATTCCCAAACAGGATAATAGCGCCCGACAGCAGCTGTTTTGGTGTTAACCTAACAACTTCATCATGAGCATGAAAATGACAGTCTCCACCCCAAACTATATATCCACATGCTAAATCATAATGGAATTCACCTGTACGATGCTATGAAGTCCGCTAACCACAAGACGGAAGCAGCCAGCCACACATGATCTGGGACCGGATCCACTGTTGTGGTAACCTGGCAATGTCAAAACAAGAGCGTCATAATAAGCGACGCTTATCAGCAGCTAAACGATAATGACGTAGACAGCTCAATAGTCACCATGGCAACCTAACAATAGCACATATGTGAACCCAAATTTCACAATAGAGCTCACTTATAAAAAGTGTCAACCAATCGCACGGCGAAAACAAGCAACCACAAGTGCTCCTAGACCAAACTCACTGTGGTCACAACCTAACAATAGAAATTGATCAATGGTAACCATGGCAACCATCAGTAATACATATAGAGCTAGTATAATAATAGAAATTAGCACAATGCTTCAAAATACACATGGTAAACAAAAAGCATCATAACAGGATGTGTCCATATGTCTAGCATGCGGATATAAGTTTGTCACATAAGAAAAAACACAAAAAACATAAAAGGATATCGATCAGAACATATAATGAATACACAAAAAAAATAATCCAATTCAAAAGAAACTATACAGACCACCATCAGATAAACACTGCGAGAATCTATTTGTTAAGGAAAGCAACCAAGTGATAATGCCTCATTGAGGGCATTAGGTGTTACTGTGTTTAGACAATTGATCCAAAAGCATTCCCTTTGGAGTAACAGTTTGTTACGATCTCCACCCCTTCTAAGTGGAGGAATAGGGTCAAGAGGAAAAAAACAAAACTCTTTCAGAGTATGTTTACACAAAACAAAATGTCTAGCAACTGGAGGGGTATTTGTGTTCAACTTCTGCATAGCTTTCTTGATGGAGGAACGGTGAAGGGCAATCCTTTCTTTTAATAATCTTATCGTCTTGCCGACATATAACAGAAGACATGATCACATATATAACGTAACACTAGATCACATATATAACGTAACAGCTATCATATGTCAGGTGGTGCTTGATCTCATATTTAATATTGTTAGCTGGATTAACAAAGTGATTGCTCAAGAGAAATTGGCAGTTCACACATCCTTGACATCTAAAGACCCCATTTTTAGGGCATAACCAAATGCTGTTCTTGACTGGTCTTAAGTCGGATTTCGCTATTATGTCCTTCAAATTGTTACTTCTCTTGTAACAAAAGAGGGGTCTCTCTTTACAACACTCCTCAACCACTTCATCACTCTGGATAATGTGCCAGTGTTTCAGAACCATTTCTCTAATATGTTTAGATGCGAGAGAATATGTCAATGTGAAGACTAAACGATCTTGATTGCTGGTCTCATGTTTACCAGCTAATGCCTGTGACTGTGTCATAGATAAACACTGATTAATGGCTTCTTCAATTTCCGAATGCAGGATAGCCTCGTTCAATAAACGTATCGCCCATGTTTAGCAGTGCATCCGAGAGCTCAGTGGCATTCAAAGTAATACAAACTACTCTTAGCAGTTGTGACACTGGCAAACCGCGTTTCAGCGGTGTAGGATGAAAACTCTCTGCTAGTAACAATGTAACATAACACAAAATAGTCTAATTCGGTGAAGTGAAATGAGAAAATTATATATAAAAAAGAATCTTTATCAATAAAATTCAGAAAATTAGCATGTGCTTATGTAATCACCCCCTTTGCTATGAAGCCCCTCAAAAGTTCTGGTGCAACCAATTACCTTCAGAAGGCACACAATTAGTGAAATGAAGACCACCTTTGTGAAATCTAAGTGTCACATGATCTGTCAGTATAAACACACCTTTTCTGAAAGGCCCCAGATGCTGCAACACCACTAAGCAAGAGGCATCACACCATGAAGACCAAGGAGCTTTCCAAACAAGTCAGGGACAAAGATGTTGAGAAGTACAATTCTGGGTTATGTTATAAAAAAAATATCCAAATCTTTGATGATCCCTGGAGCACCATCAAATCCATCATCATCAAATGGAAAGAACATGGTACCACAACAAACCTGCCAAGAGAGGGCCACCCACCAAAACTCACAGACCGGGCAAGGAGGGCATTAATCAGAGAGGCAGCACAGAGACCAAAGGTAACCCTGAAGGAGCTGCAGAGTTCCACAGCAGAGACTGGTGTATCTGTGCATGTGACCACAATAAGCCGTACACTCCATAGAGCTGGGCTTTATGGAAGAGTGGCCAAAAAAAAGCCATTACTTAGTGATAAAAATAAGAAGACACAATTTGAGTTTGCCAAAAGGCATGTGGGCGACTCCCAAAATGTATGGAGGAAGGTGCTCTGGTCAAAATTGAACTTTTCGGCCACCAAGGAACGTGCTATGTCTGGCGCAAACCCAACACATCCCATCACCCCAAGAACACCATCCCCACAGTGAAACATGGTGGCAGCATAATGCTGTGGGGATATTTTTCAGCAGCAGGGACTGGGAAACTGATTTGAGTCAAGGGAAAGATGGATGGTGCTAAATACAGGGATATTCTTGAGCAAAACCTGTTTCAGTCTGTCTGTGATTTGAGACTGGGACGGAGGTTCACCTTCCAGCAGGACAATGACACAAAGCATACTGCTAAAGCAACACTCGAGTGGTTTAAGGGGAAACATTTACATTGGGAATCTGTGGTCAGACTTGAAGATTGCTGTTCACAAACAGAAGCCATCCAACATGAAGGAGCTGGAGAAGTTTTGCGTTGAGGAAAAGGGCAAAAATTCCACGGGCAAGATGTGGCAAGCTCATAGAGACTTATCCAAAGCGACTTGCAGCTGTAATTGCCACAAAAGGTGGCTCAACAAAGTACTGACTTTAGGGGGCTGAATAGTTATGCATGCTGAAGTTTTCTGTTATGTTGTCCTAAATGTTGTTTGATTCAAAATATAAAAAAAAAACACTTCACAGTTGTAGGCATGTTCTGTGAATGAAATGATGCACACCTTCCAACAATCCATTTTAATTCCAGGTTGAGAGGCAACAAAACATGAAAAATGCAGAGGGGTTGAATACTTTTGCAAGGCACTGTATATAAATACCATTTTAATTCTCCCTGTGCAGCATTTCTTCCCGATTGTAGTTTCACAGTTTTGGTCTGAACCATATAAGCAGTAAAAAGCGTGTACAAGTGGACCAGTGGAGAACTTACCCATAACAACCAATCAGCTTCTACCTATTATTTTATAGACTGTACTTGAGAAATGCTACTTTAAAGCTGATTGGTTGCTATGGGCAGGGGCGTCTTAAGAGTGGAGGGGGCCCGTGTGCACTCCCCATGCAGGGCCCCCTCCTCTCTCCCCGGTGGCCGGCATCCAACTGATGTGGCTAGCCATCCACTGGAGCTATAGTAGACTCCAGGCACTAGAGTGTGCCCGGAGTCTAATGCGCATGCGCAGAACATCAGAAAAATGGCCACGGCAGCCATTTTCCGGCGTTCTTTGCATGCGCAGTAGACTCCGGGCACACTCTAGTGCCCGGAATCTACTGCGCATGCACAGAACACCGGAGAAATGGCCACCATGGCCATTTTCCGGTGCTCTGAGCAGCGCTGACACCCAACGTGGGACAACTGACAGGTAAGTCTAAAATATTGTGGGTGCAGTGTGTGCGGTGCGGGCCCTCCCTGGACCCGGGGGCCCGTGTGCCCCGCACACACTGCACCCATTATAGATACGGCACTGACGATGGGCAACTTTGCCACTGGTCCACTTCTCCATGCTTTTCACTGCTTGATACATAGACCCGTAAGCTTTTAACCATGCCTGCATACTTTTATGCATTGTGTTGCTGTCACATGATTGGTTGATTAGATATTTGCATTAGCAGGCAAGTTTCCTGGTGTACTCAATAAGGTGCCCACTGACTGTATATTCCAACAATGTTTGTGCAATGTGATTCGTGGGTCAGTCGGGAGGAAGCAGAGCCAATATGATGCAATTCCATTAGAATCGTGACATTTGGCTCCGTCCCCTCCTGATTGACCAGTGAATCATGGCAGTTTCACGCTAGGTGGAGTGGCCTAATGACATGGTGCCAGACTGCCAGGTAGGGGTGTGTGTGTGTGTGTAATATATATATGTATGTGTGTTTTATGCATGTGTGACATATGTATGTGTATATCTATGTGTATATATATATATGTATGTATGTACTGTATGTATATACACAGTATATGTGTGCGTAAACCCCCCTATAAAAATCCTGCATTTGCCCCTGGGCATAGCTGTTAGGCATTGATAATTATTGTTGTCAATTCACAGATTTAGTAGGTTATTTAGTAACATATGTACAAAGCAGTTACCACGGTGACCAATTAGCAATTATTTTTGATCTTTCTCCTCTGAAATAGACTTATAAAAGCAAGTGTCTGGTTGTTAGGGATGTACACTGAGCAAGGTAGCACTTATCTTAGTATATAATCATCTTAATCTGAGACTAGGCACTCTCCACAGGTAGAGCAGCAACATACTAATGAGTAAGAGCATAAGAACACAAAGAAATAAAATAGAAACTTGGCAAGATAAACAGCATTGTTTAACCATCTTAAATTATACACAACATATACAAATATGTTGCTTGTAGAAGTTTAAAAGTTAGTTAACTTTAAAATATTCCAAGTCTTTGATAAATGCAAACCAAAAAATAAACTGTCAAAACACGTACTGCGCATCTTAATCAGGCAGTTGAAAAATACTCAGTGATGCTTCACCAATCAATCATCATTATAATATAAATAAATTTTCAGTTTAAATATTTGAAATGTTTGGTTATTACCTCAAGATGAAAACAAAAAAGAAAATATCAGCATTATATGTTAATGTACTAAAAATAATGATACATAAGGTGTATATAGATTTTATAACTTCTGCACATATTGACTGTTAAAATATATGTATGTATGTCCGCGCTAAATAAGTATGTGAAGCAGCTCAATATCAAACTAGGGAAATATCATAATAATAAATGAGCGCTAATTAATACAGTGGCACCTGTAAAGAAAACAATTTCTTATAAGAGACATAAAAAAGCTTTTTATGTCTAATGTGTTTATAGCTCTTTTGAGATGTGCTGAGACCCGTGCTCACTTTCAAAGTTGTTAACTTCTATCCCTAGCTAACCCTACCTTGTGGTTCTGGATACTGGTGAAAAATCCCTCCACTTCACGGATAGGTAGCCGGGTTAGTTCTGCTGAGAGATGGCTCTTGGCTGACCTCCTGTTAGCACTTCTGCTGTAGATCGTTCTGTTGTGACTAGCCTTGCGGACTGATGTTAACTACATCACCAGTGCAGACAGCAGGTGGTGAACGGTGAATAAACAGTACGACTGGGCTGTAGCAATGCCACGGACTTCCACAATTGCCTCCAATGCGTTTCGTGCTCCTATGCACTTTGTCAAGGAGGGCTAGTTAATGAAGGTGGTTCCATTATATAGCAATACAACTTTATTGTTTGCAAAGTAAAAGACCGGAAATACCAGCCAGGAAATTATTAAAAACAGCTGTTACCATGTGTGTGGTAGTCAACTTCATAGGAATAGTATAAAATGGGATAAAATCCTATAAAACCATATAAAATAATTAGAGTACTGCTGTATAATGAAGTGTGATGTATGATGGGTTTTGAAAATCATTAAAAAAGGAATAAAAAAATTTATATATTAATAAATGTATCTTTTTAAAAAGTTTTTCATCCAGCTTACAAAAATGGATTCAATTCAAAATCAATGTTTAGGCCATGACGTTGTAAAGTCTGTATCCCAAAGATCCATTTGCATTCAATTTTCTTTAAACTATTAACATATCCTCCTCTCCAGTTTAGATGAATTTTCTGGATGGCTAGAAATTATAAATCATAGGGATTCTTCTTATGGACTTCTAAAAAATGGTTTGACACACAATGGGTCGTAAGACCTCTTTTTATGTTATAAAGATGTTCCGCTAACCTTATTTTTCTCTTAGTTTGGCCTATATATTGGAGTCCGCAAAGACATTCCAATACATAGATAACACCTACGGTATTGCATATTAGATGTTCTTTGATTTTGTATGTTTTTCTGGTTTTGTTTGAGGCAAATTCTTGTATCGGCTTTGTAGTAGTTTAAAATTTCTGCAAGCTTTGCAAATCAAACAATGGAAGCCTTTGGTTCATTTACTTAGGGCCGCGGCATCTTCTGAGGTATATAGCTAGTAACAAGTTCTTTTTTGCACATCTGTAAACTAACCGCAGGTTATGAGAGGTTGCAAATCTTCATCCATTTACTGTGGTGGTGGCTAGAAATGAGTAGCATATTATTACCCATCTCTTCTTTGATATGTGTTCTAGTATGGACTTGATTGTTTATGATGTATATTTCCAGATCTAAATATATTACCATATTTTTACTTATTGTTGTAGTGAACTCGAGATTGATGGTGTTGTTATTAATATACCTGATAAAGTTCAGTAGGTCATAATTGATGACGGGTAATAAAATGCTGTTAATTTCCTGCAACCATCACAAAAAATAGAATAACAATATGCACATTAGCCAATTCAAGAGAAATGAGCGGATATGTACCGAAAATTATGTTTTTTATCACATTTTATACTATTCCTATGAAGTTGGCTACCACACATATGGTTATTGCTGTTTTTCATCATTCCTGGTTGGCATTCCATTCTTTTACTTTGAAAACAATAAAGTTTTATTGCTATATAATGGAGCCCCCTTCATTAACTAGCCATCCATGACAAAGTGCACCAGGTGCACGAAATGCGCTGGAGGCAATTGTGGAAGTCCGTGGCATTGCTACAGTCCAGACGCACTGTTTACCGCCGCCCGATGTCTGCTCCAGTGACGTCATTAACATCGGCCGCAAAGCTAGTCTCAACGGAGCGATCTACAGCAGAAGTGCTGACAGGAGGTCAGCCAAGAGCCGTCAATCAGCAGAATTAACCTGGCTATCTATCCATGAAGTAGGGATTGCCATCGGTATGGTAACCATTGATGGTTACCATTGATGGCAAAATAGCAATTTGCCATTGATGGTAACCATTTATGATATGAATGACCATCGATGGTTTCACAACCAAAGGTCATCCCTGTTCTATGACTGGCCCGTGGGCCAACCCGAACTGGGCGGTGTGGCTTTGCGGGTGTCGGGGGGTGGAGCTATGCTCCATGTCTCGGCACCATGCAATAAAAATATATTTGATTATGCTTTTCCATCGATGGAGGGAAACCATCTGGTTCTCCCCCATCGATGAGAAAAACATTTGACATAGGCCATAAACCATCGATGATTATGGCTATCCCTACTGTTAAGCGGAGGAATTTTTCACCAGCATCTGGAACCACAAGGTAGAGCTAGCTAGGAGTTACCATCTTTTAAAGCGAGCACGGGTCTCAGCACATCGGACTCCAGACATTAATCTCAAAAGAGCAATAAACACATTAGACATAAAAAGCTTTTTTATGTCTCTTATGACATTTATTTTTCTTTACAGGTGTCACTGTATTAATTAGCACTCATTTATTATTATGACATATTGACTGTTATTTGGATAGAACATTTTGGGACATACAGTAGGTTCGATATCATTAAGTTGACAGAAGGTAATGAAAGGAATATTTAAATACAAGATGCAACATCTCCATCAATATGACTCATTTCCATGGGATTGGTATGAATATAAGTCCGACGGTTCAAATCCCGACGCCGGAAGACCAGCAGCAGTGAAGATCCTGACAAGGTAAATAACTAACTATCTCTAACCTTTCCCGCTCCCTAACCCTAACCCACCTTTAGGGGTGCCTAGCCCTATCCTCCCCCCTAGTACCTAACCCCCCAGTAAGTGCCTAAACCTAACCTCCCCCCTCACCGCAGCCTAAACCTAACCCTCCCAAGGGGGGTGCCCAAGCCTAACCTCCCCCCAGGGGTGCCTAACCCTAAGCCCCCCTCCCCTAGCCTAACCCTAACCCACCCGGGGGGTGCCTAACACTAAATCCCCCCAGGAGCCCCTAACCCTTCCCCCCCACACGGCTGCCTGCGCCCGCCTCCAGGCTTCCCTTTGTCTGGTATGCTGGGCGCCAGGCTCCCGGCATATGGATAATGATAGGCGTCGGGATTTTGAAGCCTATCATTAGTCCCCTGTCAGGATTGCACAGTCGGGAAGCCGGCGGCCGGCATTTCGAACGTTGGCTTCGTGACTGCATTCCCATTTGGATAGTGAGATCGTTTTTGTAGTTGCATTAACTTTTGCTGAATGAATTAATTAATTCATGTTTAAAATGCCTTATGACAAATTGATTATTTGAATCACACTGCATTGGGGAAACACAGGAACATCACATTACCACACTATGTAATGGGGTCATGTTGGCAGGTCTGGCACAACTTTGTACAAATCAAGAGAATTACATGGTGGAATGCGATGCAGAATAAAGCATACTGTAAGTAGTCCATTGGAGTCCTATGGAACCTGTGGAATTGAGACTACCAGATCACAGCTAAAACCATTCTGTATTATAGTATAATTGATTTAATTTTGCTAAAATTATGTTTTGGTTGGGGTTATCCTATTAATGTTCCTGAGCTATTTGAGTAGCATAAAGTTAAGAAACAACCAACACAACTAAAGAGTACCCCAGAAGCAAGGCAAATAAATTGACTGTAAAGGTGCTGCTTAAAGGTACTGCCAACCCTGCTTTCTGTACACATGAAGCTAAGAAGCCTTGCTCACTAAAATGAAAGTAAAGTACAGAAAAATACAAGATGCTTCACTAGCCAATGGCTAACAGTTCTATTTAAAGCAGCAGTCTAGAATTTAAACTTCTTTGATGTCAGGAACTCAAGCTAGCAGTGTTACAAAATGACGTAATGGTAGTGCAGTAATGGCCAACAGGGGGAGTTTGACTGTATATACTGTAGCTGTGTAACGTACAATATGGGATACAGGGTGTAGTACAAAATGTTGTAATTCAGAATGTCGACATTCACAATGATGGCAATAATGTTATGTCGACACGTGAAAGTCACAATGTCGATATTGACATTATGTCAACATGGCCAGAATGTCAACATTGTGAATGTTGACAGTCATGTGAACATAACATTTTTTCATGCATTTAAGCCCTAATACTAACTGCAACCTATCTCTAACTCCAATCCTAAACCTAATATGAGCTGTGAACATTGCCCAGCAACATTCCCAATGTTGACATTATGACAATGTTGATGTTTTGACTGTTGATATAGCGTCCATATCGACATTCTGATTGTCAACATGCAAGCCCTGTTGACATTCTGTACATACCAGGCTACATCTTATACCCAAACCAATGCAGGGTCTGCAACATATGCCCATATCATCATTAGATGGGATCTAAGGGGAGTACTTGGAATGAAGTATATTTTAAAAAGCAGAATAAAGGTCCCTGCATGCACACTCTGCTCAAATCCATGTCCACATTCACACTCAAAGCAATACAGTTGCACTATCTGACTCAAGTCAGTGTGGGCATTCTCTCTCTGCACATCGTGCCCACTGCACACTCTCATTTGCCAATCACAGTCACATACAGTCCACCCACCCTGCATACTTTCTCTGCCACTCCCTGCTCACCATTTAAACTTTGACAGTGCTCTCAAGTTGATCAATCTCTTCACTCTCGCCCAGCACAGACATCATGGGCTTTGTTTAATGAAGTGGCACGTGATTCAGTTTGGGATATAGTGGGGAGAAGGGCCAATAGCTGCCCTGGAAGAAGGAGTAGGAGGGGTGTGCTCACATTGAGAGTAAGGGCCCATGTCGGCCCTGGAAGAAGGAGTAGGAGGAGTGTGCTCACATTGAGAGTAAGGGCCAATGGCGACCCTGGAAGAAGGAGTAGGAGGAGTGTGCTCACATTGATATTAAGGGCAAAAGAGTCATGGAGAAGACATCATACATTTTCTGTAGTATAGCTGGCACTGTGGCTGAAAAGAGACTGATGTTGGAGCAGTGGGTGGAGATGGCCAGGCAATGAGAAAGGGGCACTGGTGTAATGGGAAGGGTAAAGAGTCACTAGTACGATGGTAAGAGGAAAGGGCCACTGGATTGATGGGGTGGGGAAAGGGCCACTACTGTGAAGGAAAGGGGAGATGGTCAGTGGTGTGATCGAGAGGGGAAAGAACCACTGCTATATAGTAGAGAGAAAAGGTAACTTGTGGAATCAGGAGGGAAAAGGGTCACTGGTGTGAAGGGAAAGGGAAAGGGTCACTGGTGTAATTGGGAAGGGAAAGGGTCACTGGTGTGATGGGGAAGGGAAGGGGACACTGCTATGATTGGGAGAGAGAGGGTCACTACTGTGATGGGGAGGGGAAAGGATAGGGAGATAAAGGGTAACTGACAGGATCAGAAAGGGAAATGGTCACTGGTGTGATGGGGAGGGGAAAGGGTCACTGGTGTGATGGTATGAGGAAAAGGCCACTGCTAGGATAGGGAGAGAAAAAGTAATTGTTGGATTAGGAGGGGGAAGGGTCACTGTTGTGATGGGGAGGGGAAAAGGTCACTGCTGTGATTGGGAAGAAAAAGGGCCACTGATATGATGGGGAGATTGGGAAGAAAAAGGGCTACTGATATGATGGGGAGATAAAGGGTAACAGCTCTATGAGGGGGTGGGTATAGGGCTGCTGCTTTGATAAGGAGGAGAAAGGGTCACTGATATGATGTGGAGATAAAGGGTGATGGCTGTATGAGGGGATGGGGATAGGGCCGCTGCTTTGTTAGGGAGGAGAAAGGGTCACTGGTGTAATGGGGAGATAAAGGGTAACCGCTGTATGAGGGGGTGGGTATGGGGCCACTGCTTTGTTAGGGAGGAGAAAGGGTCACTGGTGTAATGGGGAGATAAAGGGTAACGGCTGTATGAGGGGATGGGTATAGGGCCACTGCTTTGTTAGGGAGGAGAAAGGGTCACTGGTGTAATGGGGAGATAAAGGGTAATGGCTGTATGAGGGGGTGGGTATAGGGCCACTGCTTTGTTAGGGAGGGGAAAGGGTCACTGGTGTGATGGGGTTAGGAAGGTGTCATAGTTAGAATGGGAAGGGAAAAGGGCCACTGCTGGGACAGGTAGTGGAAAAAACAACTCTTGGGATGTAATGTTATTTAAAAAAATACATTATACTCTCAATTGTGTTGTTTAATCAAAATTAAATTAAATTTTTAGTAAGAAAATGTAAAAAATTCCGCTTAAAATGTGCATGCTTGGTACAATATGTATTATGCTTTAACAAGCAAAGTAGAAATTAAGAGCTGAATGCCTAATTTATGTGGATCACAGGTTGGTGAATTTTTCCCTTAGGAATCTAACTGTAAGTGACACTGAGACGTCTCCACAGATGTTAGACTCGGGATGGACTAAAGAAAATCAGCATCTTTTATCTCTATTACTTCCATAAAAACATTTTATTTTTCAGTTTCAATCATTATGAAAAAGTAATTAGAGAAATTTCTTAATGTACAATAGTCACATATAAGACCTCATTCAGAGTCGGCCGTTGCGGCCGCATGGTCGTAAGGTTAAAGGGGCCGGATATGCAAATGAAGCGCTCGCAAGTTGCGTCGTTAAGATGGGATCGTTAGCTGGATGAGCGCGGGGAGGATGCGGCCGTAAAACTAAAAATACGCCCCCTTCTCGTTCCCATTACACGTAATCTCCGGGCATATAAGGACTAATCGAGACCATCGGGAACCATCGGAGCTGCTCGTAGAGCTTAAGGTTGACCATACCCTCTCTTAAATACTACGATCAAATCAGTGAAAAAACCTCCCATGTCACATGTGCCATGACACTACTTAGTTAATTATGCACTCCCATAAAACGCCGTTTGCATAGTCAGGCATGCCTGCGTTCGGATCTCCACTCCCCCGTTCACAAGCACCTTCCCCTGTTACCACCCACAAACGGCTCAATCTGTCACTCAAACTAACGACCTGGCCAAGTTGAAGGAGAGAGCAATTTCTGATCGAAATAGCTAGTTTGCGCACGCGCATTGCGAATTTTACACATTCGCAGTTTAGCGAACATCGGTGGCGTACGACCGTGCGGCCGCAACGACCGACTCTGAATGAGGTCCATAGTCCTTCTAATCACATTATCTTCTTTATTTGGTATAATTCCTAGTGATCCTAATGTCACAGAAGAAAACATTGCATTCACATGTATATAGCTAGTTAGTCTGGAATGGGTATGTAATGCCGGCTGTCGGGATGCTTACTGTCAGAATACCGACAGCGGCATCCTGGCATTTTGGACATCAATATTTTTTTTCTCTTTTTCTTTATTTTTTTTTAGAAATCCTCACTACAGGATTAACAATAAATCCTACCGTCCTGCATCATGCCGTCCTGATGCTTACTCATTCCTGCATTCCTGACAATATGGCGGCTTGCTAAAAGCCTTGTTGCAGGGGTGAGCTATAGGCCTTCCTGATAATATGGCGGCTCACTATAGGCCTTATTGCAGGGGTGAGCGATAAGCCTTATTGCAGCGGCGAGCTGTTGATCCTGGTACATTGGTGGGACAAGGTGCTCTCCCACAATAACGAGAAATGGATGCACGCCGTGACATACTATAGAAGTATGGCTGGCAACGGACGCTCCACTCGCTTCAAAGGAGGTGGAGCAATTTAGTCAGGAGAGCCCCCAGTGGCTGCATAGTCTCAGGGTCCAAGTTCAGCATAGTAAGTACTGTACAGTACTGTACATTATTGTCATTATAGAGCCAATCAGTATCTGGTATAGGGGCATACTGTTTGCCTTAATGTACTGTAAATGATAGCAAACTATGGTGACAAAGATACACGCACAGATCAGTGTTATCCGTGCTGCAAGCACCTGTGACAAGAGACACAGATGTAAGGATGGATCCATGCATCTGTTAAAAAAATGTATGAAATTTTTAAAATTAAAACAAAAACGGCATGCTTCCCCCACAAAAAAAAAGAACAACCGGCACCAAGCTTTGGAGACCCAGTTCTGGTTGTGCTAAATTCAGGGGACAAACGACCTAGGGGTCCGCTGTAAATAGCACAACCAGCACTGGGCTCTGAGCAGGTCCTGGTTCTGGAAATACAGGGGAAAAAAATTAGAACGGTTCCACTGTATTTACCAGAACCAGCACCAAACTTTTTCTAGCGGGGAGTAATGCAACAGCCAGAGGAGCCCTTTCACCGGGTTCCCAAACTGAGGCATTACCCCTGACCACTAGTCAGCCCAGGCCAGGGATCCCTGGGGAGCTGGGCACCCCACCCAATAAAGGGGTCTCCCTCCCCAGGGCACCCCATGCAGAGGCAGATAGCCCGGGGCAATCCCTGGCACCCCTGGAGTGGTGGGTGCCGAGTTGATTATGAATAGTGTGGTGCATTTTAGAGAGTTAAAAATATTGTCTTTTGCTGTGGAACTACAGGTCCCAGCAAACCTCCCCCACATGATGATACTTGGAGGACCACAAGTACTAGCATGCGGGGCATTACGGGCCCACTGGTACCTGTAGTTTAACAGCAAAGTAAATATTAAAATAAACACAAGACACACACACTGTAAAAGTTTTTTAAACATACATACATACACACACACACACACATGTACACACAATATCTTACATGCTGTACTCACCTATGTATCCCTGAAGCCATCATATCCTCTTCTCCATGTAGAATACATAGGGTACCTGTAAAAAAAACAAAAACATACTACCTTCTTCTATGCATAGATCGCGTCCTCTTGGTTCCAAGTTGGCATCCCCGGTCTTGGCAAAACAAAAAACAGAAATACCCAGACCATGGAACTTATAGTAGTACTGTCGTCAGTACTACCCGAATGATCGCACAGCCACGGGATTTCACTATAGAAATCCCGGTGCTGAGCGCTCATTGGCTGAGAGCGCTCAGCACCGGGAGCGGTTCCATTGAAGTCAATGGTTGGAACCGCAAAGTGTGTTTTCATCAACAAATACTGTAGATCTAATTAACTGCCATGCTGATACTGTGCTGTAGGTGTTGCTTTCACAATCTCTCTGAAATGCTTTTACACACCTTAAGGTACAGTAGTGTTCATTCTGACACCCTTTGTTCTAATTGGAATCGGTATGCCATACCGTCGGACGTAAGCCTGGCGGATGTAATACCGACGCCGGAAGGCAGATGCTGAAAATCCCACCTAAGGTAAGTTCTAACACTAACCCTAGCCTCTCCCCCTAGTGCCTAACCCTAACCTCCCTCCAGGGGTGCCTAAACCTAACTCCCTCCCTGCACCCTAAAAATAACCCTCCCGGGAGTCCCTACACCTAACCCCCCCTCCCACGGCTAAGAGGTCCCGACACCCGGCTTACCTTCGTTCAGGATTTTGGCGTCTGGATAATGATAGGCGTCTGTATTTTGATGCCTATCATTAGTCCCATGCCGGGATTTCACAGTCGGGAAGCCGGCAGTCAGCATTTTGACCGCTGGCTTCCCGACTACATACCGTTCTAATCAGTTACTGTATGTGGACATACCTGTATTGTCTTTTTTGAAAGGCAAAATTGTAGACATGATGTGTCACTACTATACTGTATTTTTAATATAATTACATTTTTTATTACAGTACACTATACCTCAATGATTAGGTGCAGGGTCTTTCAGTAGTATGAACACTATAGTATAAGAGCTCTACTCTTGTATCTAAGGACATTATAGTCATGTGTAGCATACGGTACTGTAATGTGTATAAATGCACTGCTAATGTGAGGCATATTGTCTATAAGGGCACTAGTAAAGTGAGGCATAATGTCTGTAAGGGTACTAGTAATGTGTGCCATAATGTCTATAAGGCTACTGTACATTACTGTACTGTACATTACAGTGGTTTTGTTTTTGTTAACAGGAATTCAGGAGTGGCAAAGGGAGGACCAACAGATCCAGGTCTCTTTGCAGAGATGCCTAGCGGGTAAGTTCAGTACAGTCTTTCAGTATACCGTCTTTGTTTCTAGTGTTATGTGGTGTTCTGGTAAAGATTTGTACTGTACAGTAGGGGTTTATGTGTTTTCAAACCATTTAGAGGGAAACTGACGGTACAGTTATTTTTCCACAGTGCAGACACCACCACCACCATCGCAGGCCCAAGCTGGCACAAGTGGATCTCCCCCAGCCATTAAGTACTCTCCGATTACTCCTTTGCTTCCCAGCGTTATCGTGTACTGAGTGTTTTTTGGAAGTTATCTGTTATTTTTTTCCATACCCTTGTAATAATTGTGCAGTCATGGTTTATTTATTCATTTTATCTAAATTATTTTGAGGCAATCTTATAATATTTATTATTTGTTTTCACATGACCAGAAACATGCCACCTTATACAGGAGGAGGCACTCACCCAAACCTCTAGCCCACACACACCAGCCATATAGAGACCCGCACCTGTCGTGTATTTGATGTGACGTGTGCGAATTACAGCAGGGAATGTGTACAATGTCAATAGTGGGCTCAGCATGCGGCAGTATTGAATAGAAGCGGATGATGGTGGGGGATGGTGGTGAGCCATACAATGAGCTCAGTGGGGTTGAATAGTACTGTGTGATGGTGGGGGAGGTGGTGAAGGGACCTGGGTGGCCATAGACAGACAGGAAGAGAGTAGGGAAGTGCAAAGTATTGTGTTTTAAAACTATTGAACCTGACATGATCTCTCTTTATGAAAAACTTCCTGAGCATCATACGGATGGCCCTGTAATGTGTACAATACAATGTCTACTGTATAGTGGTTTAGTGTAAAATGCAGCTGGGTGCCATACAGTAACATAGAAATGCCAGGTGGTGGGAAATTGAGAGCAATGTATTGAGCTCAGTAGACTTGCATAAGAATACTGAACTTCAATTGCTCAGTCTTTATGTAATGCTGGGTGTGTGTCTTCTGGTCAGCACAGATACCTGTATGTATTTGTATAAATGACAGAACTCACACACCAAGTGAACCTGACATGATCTCTCATCTATAGCAGTTTACTGTAGTCTTGATACAAAGTGATAATTTCGGGCACAAGGAGTAACTGTTTACACTGCCTGAATGTGATTGGCCAGCCTCTCACTGAGTACCGTGTGCTGCTACCATAGCAAAACGCAGGGGGGGTTTCCGTCTGCCTGGAAACCCCCCTCCCCAGCCCACACCATGACCACAATAGAAATAGTAATATAATAAATTGTTATTAGTGCTGCATGTTCTTCTCAGTATCACAAATGAAATATTTAGCACCACCTGTGGATCTTTTAACCTGTATCAGCCAGTAATAAATAACCTGTGCACCAACTAGAAGATCTGGAAAACATGCACTGTTAGAGATGCACTGCTATAGAGCGCAATATGTACATATATGTCCAGGGCAGTGCTAGGTTCTTCTGCTGCTCCTCCAGGCTCCCATACTTGCTACAGTAGTCTCTAATGGTGCCCACATCTAAAATAACTACAATCAGCTCAGGCAGGATGGCCTACTGACACATCTCATGGCTTTCTGTGATCAATGGTCTTGTATATGCTGGAATTATTACACACAATGCACTTTGTATGACGCTTATTAAAGCTGGTTAAGTACTAATTCTGCCCTCTTCATTGACAGGCCACACTCGCTTTAAAATGAAGCATTTGGAAACCCCCCTCTGGAAATCCTGCGTTCGCCACTGGCTACAGTATTGTATTCAGTACTGTAGGTTTCATCCGTGGAGCATTTGCCACCCAGTGGTTAAACTCTGTACTGCATGGTGTGTTGTCTTCCGTAGCATTCAGTATGCCACGCCACGACATAATCAGGGGCGCAGACAACCAGGCCCAGGGGAAGAAGGGGATGTGGCCTAATCGTGGGAAATGTGGCCATGCCACCTTAGAAAAAAATAATTTTTTGCAACACCGCTGCACGCTGGGGAGGGGGGCGCTGTGAGCCCCTCAGCCCGGCGCATAGCTTATGGGGGGCTCAATCAGTGTGATCGCTCTCCCACAGGCATAGGAGACTGCTGTGGATGCTATTTAGCAGCCGCAAGCAGTCTCCCAGTGCAGCCCAGCACACAGCAGCGTGTGCTGGGCTGCTTTGATGTAAGAGAGAGGGGGAGCGGGGCAGGACCCGGGCCCCCGCCGGGCACCTTTAGCAAGCACAGGCCCGGGTAATTAGTACCCGCTCCCCTGGACATAATGCGCAGTATCTGCTATAACGCATACTGACATGTCGCGCCGGGAAGGCCAGAATACCGCACTATGAGCAAAGATGTAGCAGGATACAACTATAGTAAAGAAAAAAAATGAGGTTGTTACAGGTAAGATTGGTTCAACAAAATACAGTTTGATCAACCTTGTTTGTCAAAAAAATAGTTTTTGCTATAAAGTTTGTGAACCTCTTGTTCCTGCATAAATGTTAAATTAAATGTGTTCAGCTCTTTATGGGGTCTATTCATCATCGGGGAGTGGGATGGCCCCAGGGGATACTTATCACCAGAGCAAGTCAGCTTTGCTGTGCCAGCGATTAGCAGCACTGCTACTTCAGTAGCTGCGTTACTTAACTCCACCGTGGCCGGCTTCTGTGCAAGTGTGACTGAGGTCACGCATGCACAAAGCTGCTGGGTACGCAATGAGAAGGTGGTGGAGGGAACCACTCGGATCCGTCATCCCAACCCTGGACCTCATTCCCATAGGGAGGAGCGGGGCTTTAACAACTAGCTCCATCTGAAGATTGCATCTGTTCTTGCAAGCAAACTGAATATTAGGCAGCCCTATCAGACCCCTAATAATGAATGGCCCTTCACATAAAATATGCGGAAACTAGCGTTTCCACATGTGTAATGGGCATTTAAGTAATGATGAATAGGCCCTTAAATGAGTCATAAAATATAGAGAGCCTGATAAATCAACTAACACACAAGATATGGTTCATTCATTTTCTTATCAAAATCATCCAAAATGAAATGTCTTTGTTGAAAAAGTGTGAAACAGGTGTGAATCCCTTTAGCAGCAATGACTATAAAAAGCAATAAAACATTTCTGAAAATTGTTGCTCAGTCACCACATTGGCTTAGAGGAATTGTAGCCCTTTCTTCCTTACAGAACTGCTTTAACTCATAAATACTGGTGGGCATTCTTACATGAATACTCTGCTTTATGTCCTGTTACAATATTTCTATTGTTTTACGGTCTGGATTTTAAATCGTTCTTTCCAAACCGCAAACTTTCTTCTGCTTCATCCATTTTACTGTAGACACATATATTGTGTTTTGGTTTGATGTCTTGCTGATAGATCACATTATGTTGAGTTTCAGCCTAAAGACAGATAACCTGAAATTAGAATTAGCTGCTAAAATCAATAATTCATATTTCAATGAATGATACACACTATCCTAGACATATGGCAATAAAGTAAACATACAGTAAACCTTGAACATACAGTAAACCATACACATTGTTTGGTTTTCCCAATATTTATGTTTTAAGTGGAAAAGCTATTATATTTTAGACTCATCTGTTCACAGAATATTCTTCCAGTAGTCTTCTGCTTCATCCAGATAGTATTTAGCAATCAGTAAATGGGCAGCAGTGTTATTCTTGAATAATAGTGGCTATCTTTTTGTCCAATGGTAGAATCATGAACCTTAACCAATTAGTACATGGAAGAGAGGTTGTAGATCCTTCAACATTTCCCTGGTGTTTTTTGCGCGGTCTCTCTCTCTCTCTCTCTCTCTCTCTCTCTCTCTCTCTCTATATATATATATATATTGCTCTTGGAGTGATTTTTGTTGGATGACTACTTTTGGGGAGATTTACAATGTTGATGAATTTTCTCAATTTGCCTACTACCTGACAATGGATTGGTGAACTCCAGTCTTTAGAGATCATTTTGTAATCTTCCCAACCCTGATGAGCATTGATATCTATTTTTCTGAGATCCTCCTGTAATTAAGCCATGGCATGTGTTCAGAAATCTTGGTGATGAAGCTCAGACTTTGGTAGTGAAGACTCTGGTTTATATTTTGTAAATTCGAGTAGGGCCAGCCAAGCTCACACCTGATTGATTGTCATTGCATTGATTGACATTCCTGACTAATGATCCCAATAACTGATCTGACAATCATAGAGGTTCACATAGTTTTCCAAGGAAGAAATTTAACATTGGATCATTTTGGATGAAACAGAATATCCATGTTTTGAATTATTATAATTTTTCTATTTTTATAACTTAGATGAAGAGTTGAATACATTTAATGTCACATTTATGCAGACATTCTGAAAATTGTAAAGGGTTCACAAACTTCCCAGTATTAATGTAGATAATTAAACAAAGTTAGAAACAAAAAAAATCACTCCCTTACATCACCAAAGAGTCCAGCCTACTAAAGAAAAGGGGAATTTGGCAAAGCATTTTTCTTTTTACCTTATTTACATGTAATAACACTGTGAGTCTTGTAGGGTTGCACCCTCCCGGCCTGGAGATAAGTACACTCCACCTGGGCCAGTGTTTCCCAAACCTGGTCCTCATGGCCCCCTCACAGTCAAACATTAGGGATGTCCCTGCTTCAGCATACAATAGGTGGGTAAATCAAACTGACCGAGGTAATAATTAAACCACCCTCATGGATATCCTTAGTACCTGGACTGTGAGTGGGCCGTAAAGACCAGGTTTAGAAAACACTGTCCTAGGCAAATTGCAAATTGCAAAGTAAAACTGGGTATTTCACATATCTTTTTCCATATAGTGTGTGCTATGCACTTTAGGGTTTTGCAAACGACCACACATCTGATGTGGTTTGAAGCTTTTTTACCCAACAAACTACAAGTTGATAAATTCTGTGTTTTGTATCTGAAAGAACGCATCTATTTAGTGGTTTGCAAAATGCACAATAAACCGCCATTCAGTAAATCTCTCCCAAGTTCTTATCAGGACCTATTTAAATCATGAGCAAACTATTAGACATCTTCTAAGCTGCAATACAAAATGACTGTAACAATTGCAATCTAACTGCTATAAGATACTGCATAATGTAAGTGCACATTGCAACATTTTATTATTTAAGTCACATATGGGTTAAAGTTCAAACATCTTCCTTCAAGTTAGGAATCATTACACACAAATAAACCTTCGGCTTTTATACTCAGTTGTTTGATTTAGCCTTAAAAATGCATGCCAGCGAGGAATCTTTGATTTGTTTGCTATGAGAGGACTTCTTATTTTTTCTATTTAAAAGAATGAGTTTCCCAGAGAACTGAAGTGCTGAGTATTTCTATTGCACAGCTGATAAAGTTGCATTGTATACCCTCATGCTGTGTCACTCATATTGTGTTTGCACCTGCTTCTGTATCCATGAGGAAAGGTGTGACGTTTGCGTTGGTGTAATGAGGTGGGGTTTTTTGTGCTGAGTTTTTATTTTTTTTTACTTATGAAATAAAATACAAAGCCTTTGTTTCTATAACTTACATTTTACAATGCGACATTGTGCTGTCCTTGCTAACCAATGAAACACTGTTATAAGTGCCCACACTGTAACAACTTACCATTGCCTAAATAATATTTAGAGTTTAATATTCTTTTATTAATAAACTCCTATATTCAAAAAGTTGTGTTGGTGTCAGCTATATTTGCTGGGTAACAACTAAAACTGATGATTGGGATACCCCTGTTCCTCTACTACCATGGAATCAATTTATCCCTCCACTGTAATCAGTGACTTATACTATACTCCCAGTGGCAGCCCTTTAACACCAACAGGCTGGGCACCCGTGACTCCAGGAGAAGGCAGAAGCAGCAACTGCAAAGTTATTCACCCGGGACTCAACTTACGCCGGACAGCTGTCCGTGATCCCCACACGGTGTCACAAACCGAGACATAGAGAGTCGGGACACAGCACGCTGGGACCTGTAGTCATCATTCTCACGAGCAAGGAGAGCTAACCATTCTATTTGCTCCGGGGGCCCGGTGTACAACGGGTATTTTATTTATGAACTAAACCTATGGCCAACTGGGACTGACATATTATTATATTGGTAATTTACAAATGTTACAATTGTTTCCAAGAGAAACTGGCCATAGAGTCTGTTGATATTTGTAAATGTGGTCATGACTCACGTTTGAAGAGATCTTATGTAGTTTGCTGAACCGGCGCACTACAAGCACAATCCTGGCATTCAGGAATGAATACAACTAATGAGCCGGACACATGCTGGAAAGGGGATGTAACCCTAACCTCCCCCTAACACCCCGATGCTCTCCCACTGGGATGCCGACGGTCTGAATACCTGTGCGGAAATCCCGACAGGTCGGGATCCCGGCACCAGTTTCCCGACCGCTGGCATCCCGAAGGTAAATATTGGGTTGTTAGGGGAAGGTAAGGGTTAGGTAGCGGAGTTAGGGTTAGGCATTAGGGGGAGAGTTAGGGTTAAGCACTGGGTAGGGAGTGTTAGGACTAGGGTGCGGAGAGGGGGAGGTTAGGTTTAGGCACTAGGGGGGAGGTAGGTGTTCTGACCAGCGGCATCCTGACAGCCGGGATTTCATACACAACCCGCTGGAAAGGCATCCCATGGAGTAATTGAATAATTCCAAATACTATTTATTGTGGAACATTGCATTATATATCTAATTAATAGAGGATTGGGACAAATAGTTTGGACAAGCTATTAAGAGTGTGGTGATCTAAAACTATAGATCTGCTGATGAGAAGGGTAAATTGGATAGAAATTACTGTGATTATATGTTGCTATTAACACTATCTATAGGTAGCTAAATTCTATTGTTATTAACAATACTGGATACATTTTATTTACACATTTACATTTTTAGAATTTCTGTCTAATAAATTGTTATATGATAGAGAGAAGCCTGCCTGTGATCATTCAAGTGTAATTTATAATTGGTGAAATGTCAGCAATAGCGCGGTCTATATCTGTTAAATGGCATCTTTTTCATACCGTATGTGTCCAAATTTCAACTGACACTTAGGGCCTGATTCAGACCCGCTCGCTAAGATGCATACTCTCGCTGCTTTCGATGGAATGCAGTGTGTATGCATTGTGCGCATGCATCGCAATACACATGCGCATACCTTAGCGAAAGTTCACAATGTGTTCGCTCGCTGCACATAGACAGCCCAGCAGAGTGAGTGACAGGGGAAGCCGTGTGTAGGTGGTAACAGGGGCTGGCCATTAAAAACAGGGGAGTGGAGGTGCAAATGCTGGCGTGCCTGAGCATCTCAACAGCGTTTTAGAGGTGTGCATAATAAAAAGACAGCATCATAGTACACGTCACCTGGCTTGTTTTTACACTGAAGTGCGCGCAGTGCTTGTGGCAGGGTATGTTCAACCTCAAACGCTGCGATAGCTTCCGATGTTGCCAGATGTACCGATGGTTGCATACACTTCCTGGACATGACGTGCACAAGTGGGCATCTTAAAACAGGCTGGTGTGTGTCTGCATACACTATATGATCGCTCTCTAAGAAATATTGGGTGTGCTAATGCATTGCTGTGCGGCAGCACTGCCTACGCAATTTGCATACACATTGTGCGAACGATCACATCTAGCGAGCAGCTCTGAATCAGGTCCTTAGTCCAGCTGCATTGCTGAAATAAATACATTTATACAGTAGTGCACGCAGGGGGGGTTTCTGAGTACCCAGAAACCCCCCCTGACTGACCAAATTATTGTTTTTAGAGACAGAGACAGCACTGTCTCCGTCTCTGCACTGACTGCGGGCTTGACGGAGCTGCCGCGGATCCACAGACAGAGAGCTCTGGTTGGCAGAGCTCTCTGCAAAGGAGATACAGGTGCAGCGGGGGCCAGGCAGGAAGTGCTGTTGTGTGAGACACTGTCCGTCCCTGCTGTGCTGTGAGGGGGCGTGTTGGTGCAGCGGCAGTAGGGGGTGGAGCAACCGCTTGCCTCCCGGTATTTCCCGTCATTCTGTGTGGGTGATCAGGTGCCCTGAAGGCCGCAGCTCTCTTCACTATGGTCGTCGTCATCCTGGTGCAGCTGCTCTGGGTCTGGCTCAGCTCCAAGTCTTCAGGAGGAGATCGCCGGGAAGGAGCTGCTACGCATGCCGAGCAGCAGCAACTACGCTCACATGGGCTCCAATGGTGACCCACCTCCTCCTCCTCAGCCCTCGGTAAGTATACTGATATTTGTGTATGTATGTATGTTGTGCATCCGTATGCGTGTGTGTGTATGTACGAATGTATGTATGCTGTGTGTAACTATGTATACTGTATATGCAGGTATCTTGTGTGTATGTATGCATGTATGCTGCGTGTTTGTATGCTTGTGTGTGTGTGTGTGTGTGTGTGTGTGTGTAAGCTGTGCGTGAGTATGCTTATAAGTTGTGTGTGTGTGAATGCTGTGTGTGTATATATATATATATATTATATGGAAACCCCCCTTAAAAATCCTGCATTTGAAACTGTTATATATTATATTTATATAGATTACAATATTTTAATATATAATTTTTCTTTACATTTATGCATTGATATACCTCTCTACAAGGTCTGAGACAACTATAGCATTCAGGCAACTGGTTCGCTAGAGTATCTTTTGTCAAAACTGATGATAGTATACAAGAGACAGCAACTATTTATGTAAAAGATAATGGAAGTTACTGGAGGCTATTTACAAAGCGCAAAAGTTCAAATGTGCAGTATGCAATCAGATTGGAACCTATTGTTTCCCTTGATTTGCCCAGGTGTACAGTACCTTGGTTTTGCCAGAGTGCATACTGTAGGTTTGTAGCACAAGATGCATAGACTGAGAGTGTTGTGCAGAATGAGGGTGCTATTTATCAAGTGCGGAGAAGTCTAACGGCTGCGCCTACTTTAGCAAAGCAGTGAAAACAGAAGATTATTAAGGGGCATTACTTGGGGTGCACTGTTACTGCCTTTTCACAAAAGCATTTTAATGTCACACTAAATTACAGCTGGTGGTCTTTTCCTCTCATATTACACAATTTTGCACCACTAAGTTGTACTTTGGCAGATAAACACATTTCTTAGGGGTCTGAGCAACACAGTTAAAATCGTCAACCATAACAATGCCCCACTTGTAATAATATCAGTTCTGATATCCCCTCACTGTAATGATTAATTCCATAAGGGAGGCTAAACAAAGCTTTTTTCTATGGGAAAAAAAGCAAACTTATTTTTTATAATGAAATGGGTGGTGCTTAGGGACATAATATTTATAAGGCTGACTAGGCTAAAGACTATGGGCCTCACAGGTCTAGGGGCCCTTTAGGGAGAAGTTGCAATACACACTTGTAGCCAGCTGAGGTTTGTATCGAGACAATGGGGGGGAAGAGACTGTGACCAATAGTGCACTAGCATCAGGGTTGTTACACCTCCATGAGAGGACACATGACCGCCGCCATCACAGCTGCTATCACCGCCATTACCTGGAGGAAGTACTCTCTTCTCCAGACATCAGCACACACAGGGACAGGAAATTCTGCAGGACTTGCAGGGATTCTGGATGCCCATTAGAGAACCACCACCGAGTGCAGGGCAAGGATAACCCAGCACAGTGGTGGAGCCAACTGGAATGAAGATCTGGAGTGCACACACCAGGATGGATGCTGCAGCTAACTGGTAAGGGCAATGTCAGGTTGCGGCCTAGGATCGGCCGTTACTCACCGCAGTGCTGGCTTCCCCTGATCCCTTGGGTGGTCAGATGTCAGGTGCAGCGGCGGGTGACGCACTGAGCATTATTCTTAGTACCATGTGGACATCCGTGTGCCACGCCGTGCCTTGATTACTGCGGTCGCCGTCATGGACGTGGCCATGACAGTACACATCACCTGACTACCCTTTACCCAATGGCAGCATGGTAGTGGTCAGCTGACGCTGTCGACCTATGGTCTGCTACCTTAGGGTATAAAGCCTGTCTCCAGACAGAAGGAAGTTGCCTGTGCGATGTTGCCGCTATCCAGTGTTTACTGCCGCTACCTCGTTCCAGGTCCTCTCTTCGTGTTATCCTTGTGTCTACAAGTGCCAACTCTTTTGCAACAGAGCATTCTAACATCTTGCCTGTATGCTGACCAACACTATTTCTTTGTGCAACAGTGCGTCCAGTAACATCTCCCCTGTGTACGGAACAACTGCCACTTCTTTGTGCAAAAGTGTATCCTGTAACATCACACCTGTGTGCTTAGCAAGTGCCTGTCCATTGTGCAACAGAGCGTATTGACAGCATTTCCTGCTTGACCAGCCAGTGCCTTTGGTGCGCAATTGGGTGTCAGAACACCACTCCGGAGTACATCAATAGTGCCACCCCTTGATGCTACTCTGCGTCAAACCACCTTCATTTGTGTATTAATACAAGTGCCACCTTCCGGCGCAATCATGAGTCATAGACCTCTCCAGTGTACAAATTGCATCTACTCATTGGTGCAGTATACTTCTTACAGAAGAAGTTCTCGAGGGCCACTGTAGTGATTTCTCTATTCTACCCATGGGTACCAGACACCTGACCAAAGGACCGTGACCTGCCAGCTGGGTGCAGCATAAATACCCATATCCCGCTTGGAGGGGTCACTGGTGAACACCTCCCGGCTGGTAAGATTCAGCACCATTTGTCAGGTCTCGCCAAAGTCTGGTATTCGTGGATAGGAGGTCTTATATACAGGCCCCATGCCTCCAATTCATTCCTCAGCCTGGGACTCCAGCTTCCATCCCCTAAGCAGGAGGTTCTACACAGCTGGTCATGACAGGCATACTGCTGGATGCCACCACAACACACGCACAAGGACATCCAAAACCCTGCTGACCACCTTCAGGGTGAGGGAGACGTTCAGTGTGCACACCATACAACAAGAGGCTCCACCAGCAAGGGTCATCTAACACATCCCACTCCCAGTGTGTGATTACACTATCAGTAGACTTTACACTACAGACACGCCACAGTGATATATCACCACTATTTGGAATACAGACAGTGGAACACCCTAGAAGCCAGCTTACAGTATCTTGCCACCAACAACTGACAACAGTCTTCCTGCACTACTGTAGACATTATTGCTAATTTAATGTACATTTTATTGGGATTTACTGGAGCACTGTGTCTCCATTTTTAGCAGTCTAATAAACAGAAACTCACTCTATAGTAAATC
This sequence comes from Taudactylus pleione, assembly GCA_031769625.1. Lineage (NCBI taxonomy): Eukaryota > Metazoa > Chordata > Amphibia > Anura > Myobatrachidae > Taudactylus > Taudactylus pleione. The sequence goes on along the minus strand of JAUIMM010000025.1, from coordinate 8,377,090 downwards.
AAGTCACTCCATTATTTCCTTAGATACCATACACTTCATTTTCATCTTTTGGCCACAGTGTATTAGACCATATAATGTTGCTTATTTTCCACTGAAGCATACCAGACCCACTCAACATGAAGAAGCTGTAGTGGGGTGAAAGTTTGAAGTGCCGGAGGGGGCCTGAAATACCAGAGAGCCTAGGGGACCGGCTATGGGTTAATATGACCCTGGTGGTACTAAAGGTAAAGGAGGTTGGCCTTTAATGTGACATTTATATTTTTCACAGTGGACCTGCATTGGAAGGTGTAAAATGTGTTCAAATAAATAGGATGAGACGAAGAGGCAAATTTACTAATGTAAGTAAGCCACAGTACTTGCAACTCCTTGCGCTCCTCTGAGGTAGGTATCAAATCTTAAACAGTATATGGATGAGAAAGTTCCCCCAAAATGGAGTCCTATGGCGTTCCTTTCGCAGTGTTTCATACAATCAGATGATTTGAATGGTGGGTATATCTCCTTTACAGACCAATTCAATATTCCAGATATAGTGGGGTGTAGGACCGCACACACCCAAAATGACATATACAGGGGTATAATCAATCACCTCCCGAGATAGGTTTGTGTAGTCCTCCTGAATTTACACTCCGGTGGTTAGTCTTCTGACCCCTTCACTTGGCACCCTTACTGCTGCTCCTTTCTCACCAACGTGTTTCTGCTCCCATAGAGCCTTTCTCAAGGTGTGAGTTCACTACTATATACTACTTCCTTATATACCATCTAGTGCATTCCTGTTGGTCCTTCCTTTAATGGCTCTAATTTAACTGTATAGAGACCTACTAGACCAATGCATTCCAATTATACCTTTATTATGTCCATACCTTTCGTTCCACAAGTTTTTACCTTTCCAATTAACATGGATAGGTATCAAACTATAAAATAGCGGTGTGCGTTCCATCTGCTGGAATGCAAATCACTTCCGGTATAGCTTCCCATCCTGCTGACCGGAGATGACGTTATCTGGCGTCATCTCCGGACTTACTGCTCTTTCTGTAGGGCCTTCACCCTTCCTAACGTGGGACTTTGCGTGTGTTCCATACAGTGGAATGCATGATACTTCCGGCTCATCACTTCGGGTATAGCTTCCCGTCCTGCTGACCGGAGATGACGTTATCTTGCGTCATCTCCGGACTTACTGCTCTTTCTGTAGGGCCTTCACCCTTCCTAACGTGGGACTTCGCGTGCGTTCCATACAGTGGAACACATGATACTTCCGGCTCATCATACTCCGATACCCGGAAGTGACGTTACATGCTCTCTGCTGTTTTCACCAGGACCATTTAGCCACTGTTTGCATTCCAGTTTGTGGCATACATATCACTTACGGATTTCTCCCTAATCCACCAGCTATATGCTCCAGCCTATAGGGTGTATCCCACTTCTAAGATCTATCCCACAAAACAAACATAGGGTACATACCATATAAACAATATGACAGGATAAAACATACACAATGGCCCTGATTCAGAGCCGGACGCTCTGACAGAGTGCTCGCTCTGAATCAGGGCCGTCCCTCCTTCTTTATGGAGCAGCCTCCTGGCCGCTCGCATAGCTGTGGGTGACCAGTCACAGCGAGCGGCCAAAATGATGGTAAGGGTCTTGTCGCAAGCCTGATGGTCGCGATGGTTTTGACCATCGCAACCATCAGGCTTGCGACAAGACCCTTGCGGTAGGGTCTCACTGCCGCAAGCCCTGGAGTGCTTTTGGCTCTATTAGAGCCAAAAGCACTCCCACTGACATCACTGGTGATGTCAGTGGGGCCGGCCCCAGATGGTACGAATTCCCATGGGAATGCCTCCGTCTTGGCAGCCACACCCCCAGCACGCCCACCAAAGGGGGCGTGCTGTCAATCACCATCAACAGCACGACCCCTTTGGTGCGAGACCCATAACGACGGCTTGGCCATCGTTATTCAGGTCTCGCGCATGTGCACGACGGAGCCGCCTCCGTCGTGTGCATGCACTCTTGGGCAACATCGACCCGCTTGCGAGCGCTCAGCACTCGCGAGCGGGTCTGAATCAGGCCCAATGTACCATGTAAAACTTCTAAAATTCAATAAAAATATATAAATATATAGGCTTAAAAATGTACTAAAAAATGATATAAGCATCATAAAAATCACATTTGGACAATATATATTAAAAGGTGTTATCATACCATGTTATATAAAAAAATATATATTATAAAAAACATTTTAATTCAAACTCAAGATTTAGCCCATTAGGTGCCAACGATCCCATTTTATGAATCCACTTCATTTCTGTCTGGGCTAAATTTTGATCTATTTTGTTTTTTCACCAATGTTTATGAACTGATTGGATGCCCATAACATATTTCAGGGATCTACAACATTTATTATGACTATCCAAGAAATTTTTTAGATAATGAGTGATTAGTAATATCATTTTTTATATTGCGCAAATGTTCAGCCAACCTATCCTTCAATGGTCTGGAAGTGCGACCTATATATTGTAGGCTGCTCTCACACTCTATTAAATAAATACAGTTTTTGTGTGGCATGTTATGAAGTCTTTTATACAGTATGTTTCATTCGTGCTAGTAGATTTGAACTTTTCTCTCTTACTTGCTTGTATACTGTGACTCCTACACATTAAACACATACCACATCTATGAAAACCTACTGTTTTTATTCTTCCTGATTTTTTTGGTGGGAGTGCACTTTTTACAAATTTATTTCTCAAATTGTTAGCCTTCCTATATATAAAATGTGGTTTTGTTGGGATAATGGTTTTCAATAGGGGATCTCTAGGCAATAAATGCCAATGTTCTCTCACCACTCTTTCCACTTCTTTAGCTTGTTTACTATATGTGGTTATAAATGGTAGATTAATTTCCTCTTTATTTTCTACCTTTTTAGATTCCAGAAGAAGCATTCTATTGACCCCCATTAAATCCGTAATGTAGGTGTTTAAACACTTTTCCTTATATCCTTTGGACAAAAACTTATTTTTGAGGTTTCCAGCTTGTTCTTCAAATACTGTGATATGAGAACAATTTCGATGAAAACTCCTCATTTGTCCTTTGGGTACATTTCTTATCCATACTGGATGATGGTTGCTTTTAGTAGATAGATACGAATTACTATCAGTGGGTTTAAAATAAGATTTAATTTTAAGACTGCCATTTTCAATATAAAAGGTAAAATCAAGAAAATTTATATTATCCTTACTAATATGATGTTAAATAAATATTAAAATCATTCATATTCAACTTGTTACAGAAATGTTCTAGTTCCACTTGACCTCCTTCTCAGATAAAAAAGATGTCGTCAATAAAACGGTACCAAATTTTAATATTTAAAAAAAAAATCATTATTTGACCACACATTAAGATCCTCCCATAATCCCATAAAAAGATTGGCATATGATGGGGCAAATCGTGTGCCCATTGCAGTACCTTTCTGTTGTTGGTAAAATTTCCCATTATACCAAAATAAATTGTTGTTCAAAATAAAATTGATACCATCTATAATAAATGAGATTTTCTTATTATCCAAGCAGCTCCTACTTAGATAGTCTCTAACAGCTTCTATACCTTTTGAATGTTCTATTATGGTGTAGAGACTGCTGACATCGGCTGTGGCCAAAATATAACTTTCTTTCCATTCAAACTTATCAATTTTCGGAAGAATATCCATCGTGTCTTTGATGTATGATTTCACTTTAATTACTTCAGGTTGAAGATGGTAGTCAATGTAATGTGATAAGTTGGCTGTTATACATCCTGTCCCAGCCACAATAGGTCTTCCCGGGGGTTTTGTTGATCCTTGTGGTTTTTTGGTAAAATGTAGAAGACCAGTAAACTAGGGTCTTCTACACTCATGTATTCCAGACCATTGAAGGACAGGTGGGCTGAAAATTTGCGCAATATAAAAAATGATATTACTAATCACTCATTATCTAAAAAATTTCTTGGATAGTCATAATAAATGTTGCAGATCCCTGAAATATGTTATGGGCATCCAATCAGTTCATAAACATTGGTGAAAAAACAACATAGATCAAAATTTAGACCAGACAGAAATGAAGTGGAGTCATAAAATGGGATCGTTGGCACCTAATGGGCTAAATCTTGAGTTTGAATTAAAATGTTTTTTATAATATATATTTTTTTTATATAACATGGTATGATAACACCTTTTAATATATATTGTCCAAATTTGATTTTTATGATGCATATATAATTTTTTAGGACATTTTTAAGCCTATATATTTATATATTTTTATTGAGTTTTAGAAGTTTTACATGGTACATTGTGTATGTTTTATCCTGTCATATTGTTTATATGGTATGTACCCTACCGCAAGGGTCTTGTCGCAAGCCTGATGGTCGCGATGGTCTTGACCATCACGACCATCATTTTGGCCGCTCACTGTGACTGGTCACCCACAGCTATGCGAGCGGCCAGGAGGCTGCTCCAAAAAGAAGGAGGGACGGCCCTGATTCAGAGCGAGCACTCTGTCAGAGCGTCCGGCTCTGAATCAGGGCCATTGTGTACGTTTTATCCTGTCATATTGTTTATATGGTATGTACCCTATGTTTGTTTTATGGGATAGATCTTGGAAGTGGGATGGACCCTATAGGCTGGAGCATATAACTGGTGGATTAGGGAGAAATCCGGAAGTGATATGTATGCCACAAGCTGGAACACAAACAGTGGGTAAATGGTCCTGGTGAAAACAGCAGAGAGCATGTAACATCACTTCCGGGTATCGGAGTATTATGAGCCGGAAGTATCATGTGTTCCACTGTATGGAACGCATGTGAAGTCCCATGTTAGGAAGGGTGAAGGCCCTACAGAAAGAGCAGTAAGTCCGGAGATGACGTGAGATAACGTCATCTCCGGTCAGCAGGACGGGAAGCTATACCGGAAGTGATGGAACGCACACCGCTATTTTATAGTTTGATACCTATCCATGTTAATTGGAAAGGTAAAAACTTGTGGAACGAAAGGTATGGACATAATAAAGGTATAATTGGAATGCATTGGTCTAGTAGGTCTCTATACAGTTAATTTAGAACCATTAAAGGAAGGACCAATAGGAATGCACTAGATGGTGTATAAGGAAGTAATATATAGTAGTGAACTCACACCTTGAGAAAGGCTCTATGGGAGCAGAAATGCGTTGGTGAGAAAGGAGCAGCAGTTAGGGTGCCAAGTGAAGGGGTCAGAAGACTAACTACCGGAGTGTAAATTCAGGAGGACTACACGAACCTATCCCGGGAGGTGATTGTTTATACCCCTGTATATGTCATTTTGGGTGTGTGCGGTCCTACACCCCACTATATCTGGAATATTGAATTGGTCTGTAAAGGAGATATACCCACCATTCAAATCATCTGATTGTATGAAACACTGCGAAAGGAACGCCATAGGACTCCATTTTGGGGGAACTTTCTCATCCATATACTGTTTAAGATTTGATACCTACCTCAGAGGAGCGCAGGGATTGGAAGTACTGTGTCTTATCTATGTAAATAGGGTGTAAGTGACCACCCAAGCATTTCCTGTGGCACCACTGAATTGATGCGCTTATTTCATTACGTATTTTTTTGATTACTAATGTAAGTGTCCGTTTTGCAGTGATTTATAACTCAATGAACATAGCCAGTGGTTTAGTGTCTAAAAATACAGTATTTACTACACAGTGTTTTTGTCAATGCACATCAGTTTGGAAATCTAAATGCCCCACAAGTTTCTATTTTCCAGATGGAAACTGTCATCAAATGCACCTGTAAAACCAATGGAAACCAACAGATATCAAGCATTGATTTCCATAAAACCTGTACAGTTAGTGTGGACCGAGTTTGAGAAGCACTGGTCCAGAAAAGTAAGTGTGCAAAAGTTAGGCAAACAACCACTTTAATGTTGTTGCACTGTTTTGCTCACAGCACCACCTGGAAGATCTCACATCTAGAGTAGGGGTGGGCAGTAAGCAGTCACCCAGCTGTTGCAGAACTACACATCCCAGCATGCCCTGCCACAGTTTTGCTATTTGGTCATGCTAAAACTGTTGCAAGGCATGCTGGGATTTGTAGTTCAACAAAAGCTGGAGGGCCGCTTAATGCCCACCACTGATCGAGAGGAAGTCAAACAACAGAGTAGATAGTAGCAGTAAAATGCTGAAACTAAAACTATTTTTTGTGTATTGTCAGAGGTCTTTTCAAATGGTTTTACAATAATCAGCCTTCTTTAATGTTACCAGTTTTAAATGTAATGGTAATCTACAATTGCATTAGAGTTGTTTGCAAGTCTGAACAATGTACATGTTTTTAACTATAAAAGGGATTTTTTTTAACTATTTATGAGTTTGCCTTTTTTAACATTAATCTTTTTTTTAAGGCTGTTAACACATTTTTGCAAAAATAAAATGCAAAAATATTGGTAGTATTCTCATCAGCATTCGGTATGATTTACCAGCAGCGGCAGCCCGACAGAGGATGAAAACCTGATTGTCCTAAAGGTAAGTATAAACTAACCTAATTCTACCCCCTAACCCTAACCCTCCTTTAGGGTGCCTTACCCTAACCTCCCCCCCATGTGCCTAACCCTAATCCCTCCTCTAAGTGTCTAAACCTAACGCCCACTTCCCCTAGCCTGACTTTCCCCTCCCTGGGGGGGTGCCTAACCCTAAGTCCCCCCCAGGAGCCCTAAACCTAATCCTCCCCCCTGCGGCTGTCTGCACTCGGCGCCCGACATTCCTTCGATCGGGATCCCGGGTGCCGGTCTGCCGGCATCGATAAAATGACAGGCGTCTAGATTTAGATGCCTGTCATTTAACCCTCGCTGGGATTAAGCAGTCAGGAAGCCGGCGGTCGGCATTGCGTCCACCGGCTTTCTGAATGTATACCTCTCATCAGTTTAGCGTAATGTAACACTTAAGGGCCCCATACACGATGCGATATGCACCTTGCGATTGACGGCCAACATATCAGGTGGTCCCCACACACAGATCTATCATGCCAGCACTCCCTCCGCCACAGTGCTACATGGGATTGTTTATCGATCCCCCAGATCAATTTAACATGCAGAAAGATCTGGAAGAGTGACGGACGACTCCACAGGAGCATGCAGCGAGGGATATCATGCTCACACATGGAACGATATAGTGGTGATTTTGTTCAAAACCATCAGATCGGCCACTATATTGCTCCGTGTGTCTGGGCCTTTAGTTACCTTTTTATTTCTTTATTTACAACACACTTACTATTTCTTATCTACAATAAGGGGCCTGATTCAGATGTGAACACAAACTGAATGCAATGCCGATGTTGGCGGAATTAAGAAATTATTTGCTACTGCGCATGCGCAAAAAATACTGAAATCCCCTCTGAAAAATGCGTTACACAGAGTGCAGGCTGTTGCATCCAGGATCACTGGCATTAGGAATGGCTGGGCAAAACCATAGGTGTCCCTTTGTGATGACTGGGTGGTGGCCTGAAGTGTGCACAAAAAAAGTTAGTCTCAGAGGAGTGTTATGGGAGTGCTGTGTGCATTCTCAGTCAAAGAGCCAGAGACACAGAGGCTATGTTTATGGGGGTTAGAAGGATACACTGCGACTGCAATAGGCTGGTGCAGGGGTCGATGATGCTCACAATGGTGTGCCAGTTGTGGTTCATTCAGAACTAACGGTGTAGTTGCATCTTCCATGGACATCTCAGGGCTTGCTCTCTCTGGCGCATGCTAGTACACAAGTGGAAAGCTGAAACTAGCATTTGCATATTAACGCTGCTGCAACTCTGCAAAAAGTCACAGTTGCGTCTGCAATAATGTGCATTTCTGAATCAAGCCCAGAATGTTTATATATCCAGCCAAGACAACAGAAGGAAAGTCCTTTAGCAAGCCCTGGAGATAAACTAGATAGAATGCAACCGTAGATAGAATGCAACCGTTATAAGAACAGAAATTCAATATCCAGAGTCACTCCCCTTCCTTTATTAAACATTGCTGATTTGGCAGAATAATATTATACTGGGGTGGATTGCTTAATAGAGGAGCTCAATCATTATCATATAATGGTGGTGTTAATCAGACGGCCCATGGAGATTGATAAATTTATAATGCAGTCTGAACATATATGAGAGATATTTAGCCACTAAACAATGTTACTATTTATAAAATGAGACTCTGTTTTGGATGCTAAGTAATGGTTGCTATAATAGGATTTCCAGTATTTCTTTTGACTACTAGTAGGTACAAGAATACCTTTCTTCAGAGCTGGATATGAATTAGTCAATTTATCCTATGCAACCAAACAGCGGTTCAATTCCTGTGATTAATCTATAAATATTTACACACACTAAGGATCACAGTAGCCTAGGTGACTTTTCTATTATATAGTTATCTCGATTTATTGGTCACTTATAGATGAATTATCACATTGATATTTGTGAATGAACACATGATTAATAAGTTTAGTGATCACAGTTATGACTGCCGCTTGATAATAATCCTGATAAGAGGACCCTCTACAGGATAATACTATACGAAGAGGTGCAGAACTGAAGTGAGAATTAAATTGGAACTATTAGGAGATATAATTTATCCCCAGTCTTGATAAGCATCATACTTATTTTTAATCATTTTTCGTTTATTGTGTTGTGTATTTAATTTTCTTTATATTTCGCTGAACTTTTTTAAATTGATCAATAAAAGTTACATTTTATTTTATTTCAAGATCCCAAGTTGATGGTACAATATTTATGACAATATTACTTTTAGGTCTGTGTGTGCCCCAAATAGGAACACTTTCTCTCTTTTTGTTGCTTTAAAATCACAACATTATCAGATAAATTGAGAGAAGACAACATTCCAACACAAATTACAGTATTAACTGGATGACTGGAGCTATAGAGGCTGAAACCTCTGTAATGTATAATAATGTAAGATTTGCACACAAATGCAGTTAGAGAGCTAAACAATAATTTTGTGGCCAAATATTGTCTTGCCTACATGTAGTCTTCTCCACAACATCTGCAAGCAGTACACCGTCAAGTTCTGTCCCACCAACTCTGTCTACGCGTGGCCTAGGCACCGGAGGTGGCCATTCACTAAGTCACCCTGAAGACCCCTCCTCCCTTCCTAAATTAACTTATGGTTCTATTGTTTAGGACAAATAAAATACTTTTTTGGTCTTTTATTTTTATATTATAATGCATAGTTATACCTCTTATAGTTACACCAATGTTAATGTGCTTCACATGTAAACAATACAAAAAACCTAACCTTATAAAGTGTCAGGGAACAAGTAAAACATGAAGGTCAAGAATACTTACATGTGAAATAGTTGCTGATCAGAGACTGCTTAAGTCTGTGTCCTGAGAGTCTCTCTTTGGTAAGAAGACCCCTACATGATCACTGTATATTGCACAATCTAAGGGGAAGGTTGGTATAATGCCAGATTATACAATAGGCAGCATAGTACAATACCTGAGACCTTAGATGGACTATATGATAATATGCCACCAGACTTATCAAAATACCTGAACTTAGTTTTTATTCATCTAAAAGTGTGCTCTATCACAGTTCTAGTGCTTTTGTGGGCCTCATTATATTTATTTTTAGCAGAAGCCTTAGGTAGTGACAATGCAGTCAGTAGCCAGGATTAACAGCCATAGCCAGAATTACCTGTAGGATGAGCACATTTTTTAGTAAAACCAGTATGTATTATGTTTATTAGGGTGCATACTTTCAGAGATCTCACAGGCATTAAGTCCTGCTCAAATGATTGTCTGAGGAAAAGACTTCATGATATGAGCCAGGATAGTCTGCAACAACACTTAAAATTTTCATTTTTGCATCACAAATCACCTGAATATTAATAAAATAGGAATTTTGCACTCTGCCTAGGGTATTCAATCTTAATGTTTACTATGTCATCTTTCATATCCAATTAAATCTAATTTTTAGGACTTTTACTATCCTTTGTTTTAGTGCCTGCTTTTATTTTGTGTACTTACTGTAGTTTGTCCCTATTTTATGTATATCATATTTTCTCCAGTGTTGGTGTGGTGCAGCAATGAGACAACTTCAAATCAACTATAATAATAATATATACCCTCATCAATCATAACATTAAAAGTACCTGCCTAATATTGTGTAGGTCCCCCTTGTGCCACTGAAAAACAGCTCTGATCCATTGAGCCATGAACTCTATAAGACTTCTGAAGGTGTTCTGTGGTATCTGGCACCAAGACATTAGCAGCAGATCCTTCAAGTTCGGTAAGTTACAAACTGGGGCCTCCACGGTTCAGACTTTTTCCAGCATATCCCACAGATACTCAATTTGCTTAAGATCTGGGGAATTTTGTGGCCAAGTCAACACCTTGAACTCTTTGTCATGCTTTTCTACCTTTCCTTGAACAATTAGTGTGGCAGGGTGCATAGTCCTGCTGAAAGAGACCACTGCAATCAAGTAATGCCACGAAAGAGATTACTTTGTCTGCAACAATGTTTAAGTAGGTGGGATGTGTCAAAGTAACATCCATAGCTCCTGTATGTTTAGACTGGGTGGGCTAGCCTTGGCTCCCTATGTACATCAATAACCCTTGGGCACCCATGACCCTGTCGCCAGTTCACCAGTTGTCCTTTCTTGGACAAATTTTGCTAGGTTATTACCACTGCATACTGGGAACACCCAACAAGCCTGTCATTTTACATAAGCTCTGACCCAACCATCTAGCCATCACAATTTGGCCCTTGTCAAAGTCGCTCATATCCTTACACTTGCCCATTTTACCTGCTTCCAACACACCTACTTCAAGAACTGACTGATCACTTGTTGCCTAATATATGCCACCCTTTGATAGGTGCCTTTGTCTGAGATAATTAATGTCACTTCATCTATCAGTGGTATTAATGTTCTGGCTGATAAGTATACACAGGGTCGGACTGGCCCACAGGGGTACAGTGGAAACCCCCGGAGGGCACCACTGCCTGAGGGCCCACCCCTCCTCTAGAAAACAGGTTACAGACTGTGCTTTTGAATTATACATAATGCATATATTACATTATACTGCACAGGACTATGGTGTATTTTCTGTTGTTAATCTGGTACATTATCATGCATGATCTAGCAGTATTTTATATATATTTTTTTTTATTAAAGGGTCCCAGATCATACTCTCTCTAACGGTTAGCCACGCTTCTGTGGATGCTGGCCACACCCCCTCTGAAGGCTGGCCACACCCCTAAGTATGGGCCCCTATCGCTGCATTCCCCCGGTGGGTCCTTCATGCCCCAGTCCGATACTGAGTATACACACACGTACATACAAACACATGTACTGTATGTTAATGATCATATATACTATATGCAATTGTCATCATTATATATTTCTGACAGAAACAGCAGCCTAATAAAATGGCTCAGGGCTTTTTCAGATGGTATTTCTTTAACATTTGCTAATCAGATATGCTATTCAATTTGTGTCACTAAGTGTTGAATCCTACAGCATTTGTACTGTAATGTGCTGTAATACTGTCAAGGGAAATGTTCACAGCAAGTGAGTCATGATGTACAAAATGTACTAATCGTTTTGCAAGAAAAACCATGTGATATTAAAATATTGGTTTTACATTAAACATGAAGAATACCTGTTATTTTTCTTGATGATACAAACACTTGCTGGGCCATTTACAGGATTCCTGAGGGGGTATTTAAAATCAGAAAGCTATAATAGAACATGTTAATGGTAACTTGATATTCAATAATAATAAAACATAAGAAAAGGTATGAAACTATTTGTAACAGTGTACACGGATCTGATTTGTTTCAACTTCTCAAAAATTAAATGCTCTCCTCTGTGTCCACTGGTGGAATTGGTATATGATTTTTTTACTATGAATTTGGGACTGTTCATTCAGTTAGTAGCTGAGCTGAGGAGGGGAACAATTTATTAGGTGTGAATGCTATTAATTTAATTTAATGTTATGGCTAGTTTGGCATTAATATATTGTCCGTTCTGGCTGGGGGGAGACCTATTTTTCACATGTAATTTCTATTTAATTTATTTTGATTCTAGTAGGGGGACAGTGTTAGTGTGGTTGAAGGAGGCCTAATTACTATAATGAAGGTGCTATTATTATCAGTTTGGTTATACGAGAGAGGCCTATAGTGTTCACTCATTGGGCCTGTTTCAGTACGGATTGCAACTGCGATCACAATAGCGATTACGCACGCAGTCTCACTGCGAAGATATCCTGATGTCTGCGATCACTGGGCCTGAGTGCTTGCAACCAGGTTGATGGTGGCCCAGAGCGCATGTGCACAACAGAGCCGGCTCCATCATGCGCATGCGCGAGATCCAGATAGCTACGGGCAATCCGTCGCTCCGGGTCTCGTACCAAAGGGGGCGTGCTGTCGATGTTGAGTGACAGCACGCCCCCTTTGGTGGGCGGACCGGGGGGGTGGCTGCCCAGACGGAGGCGTTCCCATGAGAATACTACCGACTAGGGGCGGCCCCACTAGTCCCTATCACAAGGGTCTCGTCGCAAGCCCGATGGTCGCGATGGTCTTGATCATAAGGTGGTCTTCACCATAAGGGAAAAGGAGGAAAGAAATCCCAGCACTGGATCAATTTGATTATTTTCTTTGAAAAAAGCAGTGTTCCATAGAAGTAACTAGTTTATAATTCCTAAACAATTATAGCACACTAGTGGTGATCCCCAGAAGTAGGCTGAGTAAGTCGAATAAAGGTTATGTTTAAGTTTAAAACTTAAACTTTATTATTGTATACTAAAAATGATTTGTATTAGGAAATAATGACAGACTCACAATAATAAAAAATACAGAATAGTATTAGTGGTTAAAGTTGTGTGGGGCTTTAAAAAAAAAAAAAAAAAGCCCTCTGTGCATAGAAAAAGTATAAGTAGAAGATTAATCAACATGAGATGTAACATACAAATTTAAAATTGAGCTGCTCCACAGTATTGTTATAAAAAATGATTACTGATCTTTAATATGGATATATATAATGAAATAAATTTTACATAAATAAATAAATCCATTCTACATTGGTGAAAATATTACAATAAATACTGGACTTGCACACCAACTGTGGTAGTATTTACAAATCAAAACAAAACAATTAACTTATTTACAAAACACTTGGGTGACCTCCTCTTGGTTTCATGTAGGCATCTAGTCATCTTGATAAAATAAAAAAATGCAAACGAGTCCAACCAGACATGCACTGTGTACAGTGCATAACCCGAATGACAAGTCACATGTGGTCACTCCCATTGAACTAAATAGGGAAGCGCTGATTGGCTGAGAGCATGGAAATGGTTGTTATGGCAGTGCCTTCTCTCAGGCCAATCAGCGCTTCCCCATTTAGTCCTATGTCAATGAACGCAATGACTTGTCATTCGGGTTAGGCACTGTACAAGGTATAGTGAATTTCAGCTGGGCTCGTTTGCATTTTTTTGTTTTACGAAAATGGTTGGATGCCATCCAAGAGTTTGGTAAGTATGAGTCCTGTGTTTATTTTAATATTTTCTTTACAGGCAGACTACAGGTGCCAGCAGGCCCTTAATGTCCGGGTATGCTGGCACTTATTGTTCCACAAGTGCCAGCATGTCGGACAGGCTTGCTGTGATCTGTAGTCCTCCTGTAAAAAACATTATTAACTATTTTAATACCATTAACCCCACACCCACCACCACCAGGCTTGCCGGGAATAGCCTTAGGTTTTTAACCCGGAGCTAGTAGTTGCTCAAAAATTAGGCTCACCTCTTTCAGCCAATGAACGCTTAGCGGCTGACCTGTTATTCGGGAAGTACTGTCCTTAGAGGACGGTACTAAGTTTGTGGGTCGGGCTCCTTATTTTTTTGCTTTAAGAAGACGCTGGATATTTACTTGGAAAAGAGGACCTGTTCAGGTGTTGTAGATGAGTATGCGTGAATGTGTATGTGTGTAATAAACTTATACTTTCACTGTGTGTGTATTGTCTTTATTTTAACATTTCTTTACAGGATAACTACAGGTACCAGCGTGCCCTTAATGCCCCGCAAGCTGGTACTTATGGTTCTCCAAGTACCAGCATGCAGGAGGAGGCTTGCTGGGACCTGTAGCTCTACTGGTAAGACAATATTATCACTTCTATTTTTACATCACACTTTACATAATCAACCCGGCACCCACCACCCAAGGGTGCCGGGGATAGCCCCAGACTCTCAGCCCAGGCCTGGAGTGCCCTGGAGTCCCCACCTCTCCAGGGATCCCCGGCCCGGGGTTACTAGCAGTCAGGTGTAACGCTTTGGCCGGGGGACCCAGTAAAAGGGTTCCCCTGGCCGTGGCATTACATTCCCACTATAGACAGTACGGTGCTACGTCTTTTGTTCCCTGTATCTCCACAACTAGAACTGGCTCTGAAAAGAGCTGGTTGTGCTTTTAGGAGGGGGCCCCACGTCTTTTTGTTTTTTAAATTTAACACATTACAAGCATTTTCCACACAGATGCATGCATGGATCTCCAAGATCTATGCATGCATCTGTGTAAATCAGCCCTGCTTATGCTAAAATTGTAAGCATGAAGCAGCAAAATCGATCAAATCACTGTTCAAAATCGAACCAAATCGAATTCGATTTAGAAAAGGCTGCTAAAATCGAATTTCAGTAAATGTGGGATTTGATGAGGGATTTGTACATTCCATTTGATTTGAGGTGAGCTAAACTGAACATCAAATCGAATGTAAAATCGAACTTTGATAAAAATACCCCTAGGATTCAGAGTGGGGGGCAGAGCGGCGAGCAGACTGAGGTGACCCAGCATATGCCGAATCCCTTTACCCTTTACTAGTTATTATTTTTGGATTAGTGTCATTCTGCTTCAAGGTGGCAAGTATTGTTTGCGTTTGGTACTCAGGATGACTGTGCAATTTGTGAGTGTGCCTTCCCAGAGCTAGATATACAAACCGTATCTCCTTAAGAGCTGTATAGCCCCAATCGAATAAAGCAGGCGGCACTTCTCCATGGTGTTTAAAAGTTGGTATATTACGCCGATTACATAGTGCACAGAAGTGGTCGCCGTTTCAAGGTACTGATGATAAGGTCCTGATAAAAAGGTCCTGCGTCACTTTCAAACGTCGACCACTTCTGTGTAAATTGTAATTGTATACATCTCCTTAGGAGATACAGTTTGTGTATAGTGTATATATATAATATATACACACCTACAGTATATGCCAACATAGTTTCCTTACCAAATACTGTCCCATACTATATAATGCAATCTAGTGTTAATGTGCCTGAAATTTGAAACTAATCGCATTTTGCTTCAATAAATTCCTTGGACCTTGTCACTTGAATTTCTACAACAAAGAGAACAATCCATATTAGCTTGATGATGTCTACTATACGAACCAAATATAGTTGTTTGCATTTATCCAGGATTTTTATTTATATAGATATTCAGGGGTACTGTACATGAAAATTTCTGCAATGGCTGGTACATTACGGTGATAATTGGACACACAGGGAAAGCTATACCCCCATGCATTACTGTAGGACTCTAATACTCTACTAACAGGGAAGATTATGATCTTGACGTAGTAAAATCTAGTCCATTTTTGACACAGTGCACCTAATATCAGAATTTGTGACTATGACATCAGCCTATGATATTGCATGTTACTATACGTTTTATCAGGTTTGAATTGATTCAAAATAATACTCCAGCTGTGATTGTCTGCCACCTGTTTTGCACACTGCAAGTGAACGCAAGAGGGAGCGTCCTCTGGTTATCGACACATCTCACACATGATTGTGTTTGAAATGAGATGTTTCTGACATGTTCTTAACACCAGTGGGTAAGCAGCCTAAGACAGGCAAATATAAAATGCTATTCTTTTAGCAAAGAAACAAAATTAACATAACTTTTGCTCTTCAATGGCAGGATAATTTATATTAATTCTGGCATATGAATCATACAAGTAGAATATTATATCTGAGATTTATATACAGGATTGAAATGAATGTTACAGTAAATAAATGCTGGTTTTTTTTTTTTAGTTTTATGGAAACGTCGGAAATAACTTCAAAGAACCAGATGTTTAGTCCATTAAATGTGCTTAATTGAAAAGGAACAGATTTTCTCTAAGGTACCCTGTAAAATATGTCATTGCTAATCAATAGTGCCACACATCTCATATTGTCCCATTAAATTATGTCAGCACCTATCACATCCTACAATTACAGCCCATAACTAGATAACTGTGCTGCATGATATTAGCTGAAGCTTTTTAAGTGCAATGTGATCTTAGGAACTCTCTGGGAGTTTGGAGGGTATTAATAATTCATGTGTAAAGCAGTAGGCTATTGATTTCACAACACTGCAAAATACAAACTATACAAGGTCATGATAGCAATTTTATAAACAGTCCAGGTTAGGATCTGAACTAACCATAGGCCTGTCATTATCATCAAGTTAAAAATGATTAGTACTCGAATAAAAACAATAAATAAATTAATAAAATGTGTGCCTCCTAACTGTGTCACGACACCACTGTGCATAGTCTGGTTTGCTTAACACTAATCCAATGAGAAAAAAACCATGCACAGCAAAAAAAAGAAGAATTTTACACCTGAGAGTTGGACATATCTAACCGAGGCCCAGAATATGTGTTTTGCAACCTAATGCAGTTTAATGAGTTTTAGTTTATACTTTAAATTTGAAGTTCAAGTTAGCCATTCTCATTGAAACCTACAGTATTAAAATATTATACAATGTAGCCATTTAAGATTGAACAAGCTTGAACATTTGTGAACAGACTCAAACATGGTCCAACCTCCAAAAGATTAGAGGTCCTGCTTTGTATATTATTCATTATTTTATACTCTGTTTTGTACACTAGCCGCCGGTGAGGAATGTATTGTAAACATTGGAATGAGTGGTGGGACAGACATGGCCATGCGTAACTGGTTGTAGGGTCTCAAATATTTCTTAGGGAAGTCCTGAATTTAGAATGTATAACAAGAATGCAATGAGCAATAGCCTAAACAGAAATTGCCTATAATGTTAAATGCCAGTAATCACAATCAATAATAGTTTCTGCACAGAGAAGAAGAATAAAACAGTGGTTAAAATCCTTCAATTATACATTTCTATGAAGAAAAAGGGCTTCAAACAACTTTATACTACAGCCATATGCCTCCATGCAGTGGGTCTATCTGGGAATCAGAAATCTTAGGGTGTTAGTGTGGGCACAGATACAATAGATATAGATGGCACCTTACGGTAGAGATGACAGCTCCAGTGGATATTCCCTTCTTCTGGCAATGACTCCACTGGCTTGTCCTTCTCAGACTGTAGGAGAGAGACTAGACCCATACATAGTAAAATTACTTAATGTGACAACCCAAATAAGCAGAATAATCTGGCAAAAAAATAAGAGGACATGGGTCCAGGGAAAAGAAATGCACGAAAATATATGATCAGCATACAAATAACATTCAATACAGCACAAATGAGATAATAATAATAATAATAATAATATACATTCATTCAACACCAATAAAATTAATAACCACTCAATTTTATTCTAGCAAGGGCTAGAAAGAAAATAAATTCCTTTCTGGGGAGCACTCATTTGTAAAATATATAATATATATATATATATATATATATATATATATATATTTGAAAATTGAATAGTGATATATATATATTTTAAAATGCACCTCACAGATGAACAAGCCTAAATTGGTGAAACGTGCATCCAGCAGCTTCTCCCCTAGCTCTCCATGCAGGGGAAGCGATACTCAGAGTAATAGGTGGCTTCACAATGCACCCACCTCTCAGGTATTCTTTTCTGTGCGGGAAGTCCTGTCATGGTGAATGTGGCCTCTGCAATGTCACTTTGATACCAGAAGCCACCTAACTCCTGACATGAGTGACTGCTCCCATTGTACTGTTGTTTCCCTCTGCACAGCTACTGGCTCCTCTCTCATCTGGCGTCCTCTCCCTGGATGACGCTGGAAAGCAGTACGAATAAGGTCATCTGTGTGTTGTGTTTATCTACCTATGCTCTGACACAAACAATAAAGATACAAACTGATTATGTTTACTTACCAATGCATTTGAATCTGTGATATTGCAGAAAGTTCACAGGATCTGTGTTAGAAATTCTTTTGTTATAAACTAAGAGCCATATTACTTTCTATATGTTTGGTGCCCTTATGCTGTGATGAGTGGGCGTTTATGTTAAATGTTTGAATACTAACATCTATGTGTATGAACCCAAGGAGACTTTCTGCGCCAAGGTTTACTGATATAGAGACGTGCAGTGATGTTAGAGGACATGTATAAGATTTTTCCACTGTATTTTTATGATTTATATTTGCTTCATTTACTATTAACTGTGTATATATGCTTTGTTGATACACAGTGAGATACAGAACTTCACTGATCATTGATTATGATTTATATTTGCTCCATTTACTATTAACTGCATATATATATATATATATATATATATATATATATTTCTTTTTAGCCCTTATTAGAATAAAATTGAGTAGCATATACTTTATTCCTGAACTACCATCCTATGCATGTAATTTAGACTTGTTGTCAATTTAGTACAAGCAGTTATTTAGTTATCTATCTATATATCTCTATATGAAGTATATGTCTTTTTGATGGTCTCTAATCCTGTGGGGGATCATGTAATATGAATAACCAATAAACTATGTTGGCAAATAATTACACTTTTTAACTGTAGCTGCTGCAGTGCCCCGTTGGCTATTTTGAAATAAAGGACCATCTCAATCACTTCAATATGTTATACTTGAATACACACAGTAACTAATCACATTAGCACATACACTGATCAACAGTATATATTAATACACATTTACCTGTAGGTGAACACAGAGTTCTTTCATTGAAGTACTGTATTGCTAGGTGGTCATTGACCTATTACATGCAGGGCCGGTTCTAGACATTGTGGAGCTCAGGGCGAAAGTTCCCAGTTGTGCAGCTCCTGGCTAGCATTGCCAGGAGCGCTTGCATGGATGAAAGGGCTGGTTGGGACATGTCATTCCACGGTTGAAAGTAGCATGCGGGGATGCACTATTAGCGGGCAGCGTCTTAAGCTAGACGGATACACCCATGTCCAGGCGTCCACGATAGCGTGAAGCATAGGGGGGATTGATGAAGGGCTGCACTGCAGCGTATGGGGGTGCTCAGCAATTAGGGACAAGGCCTGCAAGGTGTACGTTGGGGCTAGCATTGCCAGGAGCGCTTGCATGGATGAAAGGGCTGGCTGGGACCTGTAGTTCCACGGTTGAAAGTAGTGTCGGGGTATGCGCTATTAGCGGGCAGCGTGTAGGATATGTATACCTTTTTGTATTGTCTAAAAGTAACGTGTCGATCTATTAACTGTCGACCAAGTTGGCATCGATCTTGGACTAGGCGATCTTTTATCTGTCGATATATTCACTGTCTACTTATTTGGCATCGATCTGTTATTCTGTCTATCATGTTTGTTATCGATCTGCATATTAATGTCCATATGCTTTGTTTTGATCTTATGTTGTGTCGACCTGCTTTATTTTTCGATCTTATGTTGTGTCGATCACATGTCCGTGTCGATCTTCAGGTGGTCGATCTAGGGGTCTCGTCGATCTATGGTTTGTCAAGCAATTGTTACTGCCGAACTAGTTGGAGTCGATGTACTGAGGTCGATGTATGTATTGTCGATCTCCGTTAGGTCAATCAAACAACCGGATACCCTGTAGTGGCACCCTTCACAAGTGACCAGGTGAGGCACTAATATCTCATCTAAAGCCACTAATCCCACTCTCATTATAAACTTGGCATATAATTGATCAGCAATATGCAACACCAGTTTCAATTAAACTACCTTTTCTGCCATAATAAACAAAATTAGCTTTCTCTGCAGGTACCTTCCCTGCTTCCCTTACTGTGCTCGTGCTAATGGTAGATCTTCTGGGTGGAACTAATGTCTCCCTATTAAGCTTTATGTGTCCTGCTGCATGGCCAGTTTCATCCACAAATGAAAGAACAATTGCTCATCTCAGAACATACTATCTATGAAAAATAAAATGAATAGAAAAATGTAGTTCATGGGTCTTGCTAATCCTTACTTTATATCTTTTACTTACTTTATATCTTGTACTTACTTTATAACTTGTACTTACTTTATATCTTGTACTTACTTTATGTCTTGTACTTACTTTATAACTTGTACTTACTTTATAACTTGTACTTACTTTATATCTTGTACTTACTTTATAACTTGTACTTACTTTATAACTTGTAAAATCATCCCTGTCTGTTTCTTTATTTATTATTGTCAGTGCGCAGGAGCCTCCATTGTTACACACCTCATTGTCAGTGCTTGTGTATTTCTGCCATAACTTTTACTGATCTTCAAAGCAGAACCCAGCGGACAGAGTATCAGTGCTGCTATGTTTACACTTCTACCCATTCATAGCAATGAGCATCTCTGTGTGTAGTTTATCTCAGACAAAAGGTGGTGTTCTATCAGTGTACAAATGTGTTATGTAGAGCTGGAACCATACGCAATATGATGCTGTCCTAAAAATTGTAGAGGATACAAGTGGGCTGAGGGTTTAAGATTATGCAAATGGTTGCTTGTCATTAAAATCAGTATAATTATAATAATATTATTTTTGTTCGAACTTTGATATATGTGTTTACAACAGGCGGTGGAATGGCAGAGTACACACCAGCGGATGCCCTGAGTCAGTGAACAGCTTGGTACTTAACCAGTGGGGTTGTTTATTCTACAGCAATGTTAATTATACAGTCATGCTCACAGTTATGCATACACAGACTCAGTTGCATGGAGCGGAGCATACAGGTCACCAGCTGGTGACTATATATGGCTAGCAGTGCAGGATGCAAGCGGTACCATTGTGTCTAACAGGGTGCAACAAGCAATCATTAGCAGGGTCTCTCTATGCTAAGTGGAAGACATCCGTCTCCTACTGTGGTGTTTTATCATGGTCACTAGATGCACAGAAGAACAGATGGCAGCCATCTTGGTAAAGGGATTGTAGCATCGCTAAAGGAGCCAGCATGGAGCATGCACAGTAGCGCTCTCCAGCTTCAACACTTTTGACACTGCTAATTATTCTGGCTCAGAATAATGTTATGAATTTCTAATTATGGATTATTGAACTACTTTGTCCTGTATCAACAATATATACAGGGAATCACGGTACTCACCTGGATACCTTACTGCTGTTGATTTTTGGTTTATTGCTGTCATCTTCCTCTGCCCTCATCCTATTGCAGAGATTGATAGTCATATAAATTGAGACATTTTTGGGACAAGAAGCCACTCAGAGCGCACGTTTTTCTGCTGTTATGGTGATTCATAAACTGACCATCAGTGTTTCCGAAAATATATAGAATCAATGAAATCCCTAAAATATTTATTTATAATTAGGGCATATTTATATTCAAGCTATCTGCATAGCAATTGATGGGATTGTAATGTCATTAATATGTTTAACCTATTGTTCCAAATTGTAAATATTTTTTCTACTTACACTTTAAACTGTATTTCTAAATTCAAGCTTTAGGTCCAGTTAATTATTCAGTTTTTTAATATTTAGCAGAATTTTTAAAATATAAAATGTTGTTATGTATGTAAATTTAATTAGATGGTAAACTGATTATGAAATTAAGACAGTTCTTCAGGGCTTGCATTCTACAAAAACTGTTAATTAAAGGCAAAAAAAAGCGTTCACATCTACAGGAAACAGCCTTTATAAAATCATAAAAATGTAATTAGAAATGGCATTCACAGAGCTGCAAATGATATTTCTTAAAAATTTTATTACAGTGGCTTGAAATAAGTATTGAAACCACTAGATAACCAACATATTTGTCTGTATAACACATGACACCTACACACATTGCTCCAGACAGTAGGCACTTAAAGTAAACGTTCCAGCTCATAATTTTTTATTTGTCTCCAGATTTTTTGTTTTCTTAAATAAAAACTAAAAAACGCTGCTTGCATAAATATTCATCCCTTGCATACCTGTGCTTGGTATAACTACCATTTGCTGCAAAGACTGCTTCAAGTCTGTTGGGGTAAGTTTCTACCAGGTTAGCATAATGTTCAGAAGTAATAATTGGCCATTTTTTCTTGCAGGTTTTTCATTTTGGTTGGATGATGCTTGTGTCAACTGGAGTAACCTGCCACATCACCTGACAGAGATCAGTAAGTATTTGCTTTTGTTGATTTGGCCTCTGTATGCAGATATCACTGCTCTCTCCCAGTCTCCTCACTCACAGACATAACAAAAACACACTGGGCCTGATTCAGAGCCGCTCGTAAGCGGCCGCTCGTTCGTAGTCAGTCGATGTTGTACAACCACGCATGCGTCGGTGTAACAGTGCGCATGTGCGTATGTCTGATTGCGGTCATTTTTCAGTCGATCATAGACACAGTGAACAGGAAGTGACAAGTCAAATGTGATTGACAGAATTGTCCGTTTTGGGGTGGTGACAGGGGTGGAGATGGGAAAACGCAGGTGTGTCGAGGCGTTTTTTGGGCGTACATAAATTATCTTATGCGAGCGCCAAATGTGAACAGAACAAGTGATACGTCACTGTCTCATCCAATTTCCATTAAGACTGCTTGCTCAGCTTGTGGTCTGGTATAGTCTACCACAATGATGATGGTCTCTTCGTACTTCCCTGGGCTCATCGATGGTGTAGTGATTTATCAATTGAGGCCACAAAAACAATCATCTTTTAATTGCAAATCTGCTTGTAAGGTGTTTAGCAAATAGCCCTTTTTTAGTAGCTAAAATCCGAATACAGGTGAACTACTCAGCTGCTAATTTATGGGTCATACAATCAATAAGCTAACAAATATTTTTTATTTTGGGGCTTTTAAAATATTTGTAAGTGTTTCTTTTTTAGGGAAACAATATTGTACGCATGTTTTTTTTTTGCTTATTTTTTTGGAGGACAAGAAACCAATCGTCCTTTTGTTTTTTGCTAAGTGTTAATTCAAACTCATAAATTGTTTTTAACCCTTGTTTTGTTTTTACAAAATTAAATGTTTCTATTTCCATTATATTGTTTCTAAGTTTGTTTGAGGGATTACCTTTTATTCCATTTTGGAATAAATCATCAATATAAGTTTGCAGATTTTTATCATAATTTTATTAAATGATTGTGTCCATTTTTTTATTTTTGTTTTTTGATTTTTGCCATAAACATATTTTTAAGAAGGAAAAAAACTTAAAAATGATTTGGCCCACACACACACAAAATAAGTGGCATTTGAACGTTAAAAAAAACAAAAAAAACAATTCAAAAGAAAGGAGAGGGAGGTTGTTGTCATGAAGGAATATGGGGCAAACACAGAGATGGATTGTGGGGTAATTAGCCAGTGCTGTCATCGCCTTTTAGGCCTTTTGGCCGGGGTTTGGAGGGAGCCGGAACGGGCCCGGGAGCTCTTTCGGCTGGCCTGGCCAGAGGCAGATGTTGTTGCCTCTGGACTAGGCATAGGGCTAGGCACATTTGGAGGGATGTGTGTTGTTGTGCCAGAGGTGGAGGGTCCTGATGTTCCGGCAGGAAGGGAGGCCGGCTCCAACATGTGCTGGCGAACGAGCTGCTCCAGGGCATTTGCAATTCTGACGTTTGCCCCAGTATTTTCCGCCAGGGCATTTGTAATTCTCACGTTGGCCGCAGTATTTTGCTCCAGGGCGTCCGCCACCCGAACCAGACTGGCGTCCATCCTCAGCAGAATCTCGGTGTGCTGATCCGTTTTAACATTGAGATCAGTGAGGAGGGCCACTGCCTGCGAGGGGGAATGCCCTGGACTGTCTGCCACAGGGTCCCCAGCCGGATCTACTGCTTCCTCCCCTGCAGAGCCAGAAGAAATTCTGCGGCCAAAGCTCACCTCTGGAGCAGACTCATCCGCCTGTGTCTCTGTGAGAAAAAAGAGAAAAGATTAAAATTCAAAATGAGATATTTTACAAAACACATTTCTGAGTTGTTAACATTACAAAATTTACCTGGGGCAACATGAGGAGCCGCAATGTCTGGCATGTCGGTATCCATGTTCGACACGCCAAACACCTCCTCATCCTGCACACACCCCTGGGCCAGCTCCTTCAAATCCGTGAGCTCAAGTGACACAGGGGTGGGACCTCCACCTGTTCCCCCTGCATGCCTAGCCCTATCAGCCATTTTTCGTTTAAGCCGATATTTGAAGTCGCTCCATCTGTTGGTTAAAAAGTTGGCATTATTACTGCAGTATTTGGACCTGTAACAATTTTTTTTCAAATGTAGTTTTTACGTACCGGTGTTTGACCTCCCGGGTTGAACGTTCAAACTCACCCACCCCATTGACAGCACTGGCTATGTCGTCCCACAGTTTCCATCTCTGGGTTGCACCCATATTCCTTGGTGCCTGTGCCAGGTTGTCGTTGCACATTTGCACCAAAACCTTCCTTTTGAATTGTGGCTGCCTTTTTTTTTTGGCCCTAGTTTGCCTACTAGGCCCAGCAGCCTCTTCCATGGCATCCTCCACACCTTTTTTTTAAATGGTTGAAAAATTAAAAAAGTGAAATGTTTCAAAATGTAATGTTAAACATAAGCATTTTCACATAATTTTTAAAATAATTACATGGCGCCTCTTGGCTAGTACTTTGCTGCTCTTGTCCTTCAGTGACGTTTTTATACATGTGTCAGCATTATTCAGCCGCATCATTCCTTGTGCGCTCCTATTGTCCATCCTTAATTTGAGCGGGAAAATAAAGCCTATTTATGGCTTGGTGTGACTCCATTCGAGGTGGCATTTTTGGATTGTTGGAGGTTTTTCGGTGTAGTGGTTTGTTCGTGGTTTGTGGTTTCGTGAAGGAGTAGTTTGTATTTTTGAGAAGTTTTGTTTTTTTATTACTTTGTTTGTTTACGTTAGCATTTTTGCATTTTTTGGGGTATTTTTATTTATATTTTTGAGTAAGTATTTCAAAAATTCCCATAAGAATTTATTATTAAATTGTTTACATTTTTTTCATTTTTTTTACAGTTATTTTGGCAGTGACCAAGTGACCTTTTCTAACTTTGGGATATTTGTCTGTTTTTGGTAAGTGTTTTTGGTTTTATTAATTAACAAATTCGATGTGTTGGTCTTAGCATATGTTTCGCTAAGTAATGTGTGTTTTTTCTGTGTAAAATCATGTCTTAACTCTAAATGCAGCGTACTATTTTGCGAACTAATGTGTTTTTTTCTGTGTAAAATCATGTCTTAACTCTAAATATAGCGTACTATTTTGCGAACTAATGTGTGTTTTTTTTCTGTGTAAAATCATGTCTTAACTCTAAATGTAGCATACTATTTTGCGAACTGTGTGTTTTTTTCTGTGTAAAATCATGTCTTAACTCTAAATATAGCGTACTATTTTGTGAACTAATGTGTGTTTTTTTTCTGTGTACAATCATGTCTTAACTCTAAATGCAGCGTACTATTTTGCGAACTAATGTGTTTTTTTCTGTGTAAAATCATGTCTTAACTCTAAATATAGCGTACTATTTTGCGAACTAATGTGTGTTTTTTTTCTGTGTAAAATCATGTCTTAACTCTAAATGTAGCGTACTATTTTGCGAACTGTGTGTTTTTTTCTGTGTAAAATCATGTCTTAACTCTAAATGTAGCATACTATTTTGCGAACTGTGTGTTTTTTTCTGTGTAAAATCATGTCTTAACTCTAAATGTAGCGTACTATTTTGCAAACTAATGTGTTTTTTTCTGTGTAAAATCATGTCTTAACTCTAAATATAGCGTACTATTTTGCGAACTAATGTGTGTTTTTTTCTGTGTAAAATCATGTCTTAACTCTAAATGTAGCGTACTATTTTGCGAACTAATGTGTGTTTTTTTCTGTGTAAAATCATGTCTTAACTCTAAATGTAGCGTACTATTTTGCAAACTAATGTGTGTTTTTTCTGTGTAAAATCATGTCTTAACTCTAAATGTAGCGTACTATTTTGCGAACTAATGTGTTTTTTTCTGTGTAAAATCATGGCTTAACTCTAAATGTAGCGTACTGTTTTGCGAACTAATGTGTGTTTTTTTCTGTGTAAAATCATGTCTTAACTCTAAATGTAGCGTACTATTTTGCGAACTAATGTGTGTTTTTTTCTGTGTAAAATCATGTCTTAACTCTAAATGTAGCGTACTATTTTGCGAACTGTGTGTTTTTTTCTGTGTAAAATCATGTCTTAACTCTAAATGTAGCGTACTATTTTGCGAACTAATGTGTGTTTTTTTCTGTGTAAAATCATGTCTTAACGCTAAATGTAGCGTACTATTTTGTGAACTAATGTGTGTTTTTTTCTGTGTAAAATCATGTCTTAACTCTAAATGTAGCATACTATTTTGCGAACTAATGTGTGCTCCCTTCTCTAAATGTTCGACAACTATATTTGGCTTAATTCCTAGTTTATTAAATTAATCCTAAAAATACTATCTACTTTTGAAATGTAGGTTGCTTTTCACATGACACGACCTAGGCCTGTAAGAATCTTTGGTTTGCTTTGAAAAGATAAGTATATTTTTCTTAACACATTTGTCTAAAACAATAACTACCTGGCTTAACATTTCAGGTTGATGTTGGTCGTATTATATTGGCCATGGTTCCAGAACCCGACCAACCTCAACTTCGTCCCAGGCGTAGGCCTCGTAGGTGTGCAAGGCCCCAGATATATAGAACATGTGTCACCCTTTTTGGAATGCCAGATGATGAGGTGTTAAGGCGATACCGTCTTCCGCCATAAATCATCATAGACACTCTCTCATTAATAGAGAGTGATCTTGAATGGCAAATTGACAGTCCTACAGCAATACCACCACTTACGCAATTAATGTCGGTGTTACATTTTTGTTCCTCAGGATCCTTTCAAACCACTGTGGGAATAGTGGCAGGAATATCCCAATCCTCCTTTTCAAGGATCCTGAGGGCAGTGATGGTGGCACTTTTTAAACACTTCCATCATTTTATTAAAATGCCATTGGATATGGGTTCCCTTAATGTGGTGAAGGCTAATTTTTACCAAATTGCTGGCTTCCCACACATCATAGGGGTTGTGGATGGCACTCACATACCACTTCAGCCTCCAGCAAGGCTGGAGGCTATATTTAGGAACCGAAAGCACTTTCACTCGATGAATGTAATGGTGGTATGTGATGCCTCCCTCCAGATCCTGTCCCTAAATGCCAAATTCCCAGGCAGTGCACATGATTCCTTCGTCATCCGGCAATCAGGGATTTGGCACAAATTAAACAACCTACAAGCTGGTGATGCGTGGCTTCTGGGTAAGTTGACACCTTCTGTTGAAACCAATGCAAAGCTTGGTACACAATGGTCCTGATGTTGTTTTTTATATTTTCACAGGAGACAGTGGTTACCCTTGCACGCCCTGGCTGCTCACTCCTTATTTGGTTCCCACACCAGGGCCACAAAGTCAGTATAATTCCGCACTTACAGCCACCAGGCAGGTGGTGGAGCGCTATATCATCCTTTTAAAAGGCCGACTCAGATGCCTCCACCGCTCTGGTGGCGACCTCATGTATTTGCCGGCTATGGTTTCGAAAATTGTGGTCCTGCATGGGATATTTCACAACATAGCCATAAGGAGTGGTGTCCCAATGCAGCCAGAGGATGCCTTGCCTGAGGACGGCCCCCCCCGAGGTTGGTTGGAGGTCAGTATGTGGGGGGGCCATACGCGATGAAGTTGTTGCAAGATTTTTTAGGTAATTATTTCCACAAATTTATTTCATTGACACAATATGTAATATTTTAATGTACACTTTTAATTTTTTTGTTTTGTTTTGTTTTATTCCCTCAAATGACCATAAAAATCCATGCATACTACCTGATCAACACAAATGACTTTATGTGGGCACATTGGATATAACTTCGGGAACAATGATTTCTTCTCATTTGTGGATTCATGTTGGCATGCTACTTCTTCAAACAGTTCCTGATTTTTTTTTATTTGGGGGTTTTGGTGTTGTTTGGACTTTTGTGTGTGTTTTCAATGTGTGAATTTATTGTGTCAATTCACTTGGTGTTTATTATTTGTGTGCATTAAATTTTTTTTTAACGTTACCCAACCATTTCCATCGTAAATTACAACCAAGTGTAACCTGTTCCAAAAAATGCAAAGTTGCTTAATGCCTAATACTGTAATTTCTTAATTTGTAAACTTTAGTACCCTGCTTTGTTGCTCAAAACAAACACCAAAGGTATTATGGTGAATCAGTATGTTTTCCATTCTAGGACTAAGCAGGTAGCTTTAATTTTTACATTACCCCCCAAAAAAATAATTCTCTTTTTGAGGTTAATTCTACAAACCTATTGGTATTGTTATGTGTTTAATGTGCAAGCTTACATACTTACTTGAGCTTTCTACAAACAAATGTACATTACTTAAAAACTCTGGGACAAATAGTAGACTTATGTAAGGTTGAACAATCTAAGATTTACAGACAAGGAATGAGACTTAAATAATTCAAAATAAACTTTATTTTTTGGGTAATTTTTTTTTGTCATGTAAAAAAATTAGTGGCGCAGGATCAACAAAAGATGGTCCAATACCACCAGCATGGCAATTACATGGCCCCGTAGATCCAGTAATCCGGCAGCAATTGCCTCGTTACACCTCTGGTCCTCTGTGGGTTAAAAAAATGTGCAGATTACTAAAATGACACCTTCATTTATATTTTAACAAGCAACCAAAAATGCAGACTATACCAAAAAAATACATCAGTTACCAAAACATGTCCAAAACAAAAGGAATGCAAAAAGAAAAGATATAAACCAAATAAGGGCCCAAAAAGAAAAAAAAAATCCTATAAAAAATAAAAACTAAGCCAAACTACGACATTTGTTGGTAGCGTAAACAAGAAAGACACAAGTGTGAGTGTTTGGACATGCGTCATATGTGTAAGGGGAAAACATCCTTGACATTGTTTGACAAAGATATATTTAAAAAACATTGGAACTACTTTACTATTTTGAACTGCACAGGCAAAAGGACAACATCAACCAAAATAAAACAAACATAACAAAAAACCATAGTTTAAAATGTAAACGTACCGGGCACATTGCTGACTGGGCCTGGAGGCCCGAATTCCTCCTCATCAGAGGTGGGCCAGTGGCTCAGGGAAGGAGGAGAGGTAATGTGGGATGAAGTGGAGGGTGAGGAAAAGAGAGGGGGGTTTGAGTGGAGGGGGAAGTTGGCGGGATGTTAATGTGAGGAGAGGGAGGGGACTGACGGGCGGCAAGGTCTGGGGTGGAGGGGGAATTTGGGGAAGAGTGGGCAGAGGATATTTGGGTGGGAGTGGGGGATAGGGGATGAGACACACGTCTGCGACGTGTGAGTCTCCACTCTGCCCCTAAATGATGGAGAAAAACATTTGTAATTACAAATTGCCTTTTAGTTTTTTGATTTTATCCAAAAAAACAAAAACAAAACAGGGCTATACTGTAAACATGCACACGCAGGTAGGTCCAAAATAAACAAACAGGGCTATACTGTAAACATGCACACGCAGGTAGGTCCAAAATAAACAAACAGGGCTATACTGTAAACATGCACACGCAGGTATGTCCAAAATAAACAAACATGCCTATACTGTAAACATGCACACGCAGGTATGTCCAAAATAAACAAACAGGCCTATACTGTAAACATGCACACGCAGGTATGAGAATAAAAAAGCAAAAACCAAAAAAAAAACATACACAGAAACACTTACTTTGCTCTATCTGGAGACGCAAACAGGCCAGCAGGCTTGGGGATCTGCGCCTCAGATCCGACCACCTGTGTTCCAGCTGGCCGATATTTCAGCGATAGCCGAGGGAACGCAGGTGGCGGCGCACCTCCGCGTAGGCCAGCTGCTTGCGGAGGTTGGTGATGGGGTGCGGATGGTCAGTAATTCTCTGGTCCATCACCTCAGTGAGGACCAGTAGCTCACGGCGACAAAAAGCGGCGGCTCTCATGATGGCAATGATTTTTTTAAACAAAACAGTTTTAATAAAGCTCCTAGAAAAAATTTGATTGGCTAATGTACTTTGTAAATTAACAGGAACAATTTTATTGGTTATTGTATGAGTCATGTGACCTACACCCTCACAAATATAATGTGAGTTATGATAGGCTTGATGCAGTGACATGCGTAAGCTAATTTAAATATCAAAACTAAAGTATTAAAATCTGCCTATAAAAATAAAACGCAAAACAATAGCAGCATTCTAACAAACTATTAATTTCGAAAAACCATCCCCTTGGTCAAACCGTACGTATTCTGCGGAAGAAATGACACACATTAACAAGAATAAAGTTTATTGACATTAAAAAAAAAACAGGATTGCAAACATGTGAATAACAATTAAGGTAATTAATATAGTGTTTGCCATTAATCGATTCAAGTATGTTTGCAGAATGAAAGAGCAGGCAATCGAAAAATGACAGGGCTACTTCCGGAATTGACTTGTGCGAGCGCTCAATGCAACCAAAGAGGAGACGGATGCTCGCTATTTTGAATGCTCGCTAGCTAGAGGAGGGGTTGGGAGAATATGGGGCGGAAGGTTAGCTACGAGCGAACATACGAGCGAACGCTTAAATTTAAATTTTTCCACTCGTACGGCGGACGAGCGAACGGCCACTTGCGTCCGGGTCTGAATCAGGCCCACAGCGCAACTGCGCAGCTCCAGAAACACATGCAACCAAAAGCAGGGTTGTCTTAACAGCAGTGTGGGCCCTGGGCAAAGCAATCCACTGGGGCCCCTACCCACCCATTCACGGGAAAAAAATGTAAATAGTCAATAAAATTAAACCCTCTTGCATGCCCATCAGACCTCCCACACATGCAGAGAGACTCTTTCTAACTGGTCTGAAGACGGCGGATGAAGTGAAACTGGGACTGAGGTGAGTACTCGTCACCTGTAGGGGATGGGGTGGGGGAGGTTAGATCAGAATACAGTGCACCGGCAGCCGGCTTATAAAAATATCACAAATTTTCCAACTGGCCACAGCTGCAGGGGGCAGGTTGGCGGGCCCCTACAAGCTTCGTGCCCTTGGGCAACTGCCCAACAGTGGAAGAGATGGCCCTGACCAAAAGTACATCCCTGTACAGGCAATTAAATCAAACAGCACCAGTAGAGGAGGACGATTACCCACGTACTGCTGGGAGTTGTAGTTTGGCATGGCAATGGAGCTTATTGCTATAGTACACTGAACCTCACTCTAGGACTATAGAGACCATCATGCAATGCAAGTTCACCATGAGAACGGCACGCAGGACCGTAATCGCACCTAATAGGACTAAGCCCAGTGTATGCTCCCTGCTCTTCCCTGTACTATATACTGGAGTGTTTCTAGAGAGGAGTCTGCAGTCTCCGACATGTTCCCCCCTCCTCTCCGCCTGGCGGCCGGCAACGCACTGAGTTGTGCGCGGCCAGCGCTGGAGTTATAGACTCTGGGCACTAGAGTGTGCCCAGAGTCTATAGTGTATGCACAGGTGACCAAAAAAATGGCCACAGCGGGCATTTTCCCTGTACTGCGCATGCATAAACGATGGAAAAATGGCCGCCGTAGCCATTTTCCAGTCGTTTTACAGCGCAGACGTGGGACTCCGGAGAGGTAAGTAATATTATGGGTGCAGGGTGTGCGGTGCAGGGCCCCCCTGGACTCAGGGGCCCGTGTTCCCCGCGCACCCTTCACCCATTATAGATATGCCACTGACTAGATACATACAGTACACACCACTGTAAATATTCTGTAGTTATAATCCAAGAAATTAAAACAAGTATGAAAAACAAATATGCGGCGATTCGCGGGTCAATTGGGAGCTTTGTGGCCACAAGGGACAGGGCTAAAGAAGATGGTGCCTGCTCTCCAGTCTGTCAGGGGGGTTTTATGGGTACTCAGAAACTCCCCCTGCGTGTGCTAGTGCCCCTTGTATAGAAGTTCCCCCTCAGAACTCACACATATCTCCCCCAGCAAAGAAGTCCCCATCAGCACTCACACAGATCTCCCCTTAGTATAGAAGTCCCAACTCAGACCACCTCTCACAGATCTCCCCCAGCATAAAAGTCCCCCTCACAGATCTACCCCTAGTAAAGAAGTCCCCCTCAACCCTCACACAGATCTCCCCCAGTGTTTGAAGCTCCACACACACAGATATCGCCCTACATAGATCGCTGCTCTCCCTACCCCCTTTCCCCTTCCTAGTGCACGCACACACAAACACACTAACCACTATATCTGGGTGGGGCGGAACCAGTGGGGCGGGACTTGGATCACAAGGAGTCACTTGAGGGGGCGTCCCCGCCCACCCATTTCATCTGGCCTCCCATACTGCTGCTGTTACTGTGAGGCATTAGCCGAGGCCCATCCCCTCCTAACTGCCATTGGCCGGTCACTGTCTACATACCCGCCTCCTCCTAAAAATACCCTATCAACAAGCGGGGGACAGGACAGACATGATGGTCCATAATGCATTGCGTGACACTGGGACAGGGAGTGGATTATAAAAAAAAAAGACACTCGGCGGTGGTCACGGGCTGCTGCGGCACCCAGGGCACGTGCCCTGCTTGCTTGCCAAAAACCCCAAAAGAAAATAATGTTCTTATAAAAAAAAACACGCACACAGATTTCAGTAGGCTATAAATAGCTGCACATTTAAGTTGGTTTTGTCTAGTCCTGTTACTATAGGAGCGGGGGCATATCTATAATGGGTGCAAAGTGTGCGGAGGCCCGCACACCCTGCACCCGTATAATCTAAAACTTACCTCTCTGATGTCCCGCGTCAGGTGTCTCAACGCTACTCAAAACCCCCGGAAAACGTCCGTCGCAGCCATTTTTCCAGCGTTTTGCACATGCACAGTGAGTAAATCGCAGGGAAATTGGTGGCCGTGCTATTTACCCGGCAATCTGCGCATGCACAGTAGACTCTGGGCACACTGTAGTGCTCAGAGTTTACTGATGCTACGGTGGCAGGCCAGCTGCGGCAGTCGGCTGCCGGCCACCTGGGAGACGGGAAGGGGCCCCACACGGGGAATGCACACAAGCCAATAGTATGTATTGTGATTGGCAAATATAGTTAAAAAAATATATGCAAAGTCATTTTCCCTAAACTTTATCTTCTAGTAAGTCAGACATGTTACATACAGGTGTATTTGTGCATTCAACATAGTACATACCTCACTGCTTCTGTTCATTACAGGGGGCTTCCTGAGCATTTAGCTGCCTGGCTCTAATGCATTCCACCCTCTCATGAGGCTGCTGCTGCTCTCTCCTCCACAAGTCAGACAAGCATGTGATGAGCTCCACCAATGAGAGCTCAGCACATGCCTCTCTGACCTTTTGTTCTAAGTCTCATGGGACTCAGGGCCTGATTCAGAGGCGCTCGCTGTTTTTGTTCCGGCCTCCAGGCCGCTCGCAAAGCTGTGGGTGACCACCCACAGCTAGTGCGAACGGCCTGGCGATGGCCGCTATTATCGCGACCATCGAGCCTGCGTCGAGACACTTGGCTCCCGCAAGGCTCTTGGCTCCCGCAAGTCCGAGTGGACTTCCTGCTCTAATAGAGCAGGAAGTCCACTACTGACATCACGTGTGATGTCAGTAGGGCAGCCCACAAACGGCAGGCATTCCTTGCAGCCACCCCCCCTCCCTGCCTACAAAACGGGGCGAGCTGTCAATCAACATCGACAGCCGCCCCGTCTTGTAGTGAGCCCCGGAGCTGCCGTCGCTCTCTGGGGCTCGCGCATGCGCAGGAAGGAGGTGGCACATGCGCAGTGGGGGAACATCGACCAGCTTGCGAGCGATGTGAGCTCGCGAGTGGATCTGAATGAGGCCCTCAGCTAGGGATGGCCATCGGTGTGGCTACCGTCGATGGTTACCAACGATGGCAAAATAGCAAGTGGCCATTGATGGTAACCAACTATGCAATGGCTGACTATCGATGGTTTCCCCAACCGATTGTCATTCCTATTCTTTGACTGACTGGCCCATGGGCCAATCAGAAGTGGGGGATGGGGTTTTGCTGGTGTCAGGGGGCAGTTATGGCAATACGTTTCTGTGTAAACTTGAATATACTGTACCACAGCACAGGGGGTGCGTACGAAACAATATGTGTAAGTGCCATCTGTAATACAGATAAATCTAGTGACTTTTAGGGGTTTGAATACTTTTGAAAGCCACTGTATATTGGTAAAAAAGAAAATGCTGTCAGCTTGATAATATTTGTTTACGCATTTTGAGCCTGATTGAACAGTATACGCAAGTGCACTTCTGATCGCAGATTCCCAATTGTCCAGATTCTGCCCATGCGCAGGACATTTTTGCGAGTGTGCAGGATGGGTCCTGCGTAGTTGCACGCCGCCTCTTCTGTGCCTCTGCCTGATTGACAGGCAGAAGCATTTAAGAGGCGGTGCAGGGGAGGGGTCGACCGGCATTCCCGGAAACGGGGTTGTGTCCGTCCCATTTTCTAGGAGTGGCAAAGAGGGATTGCGTCGACCGCTGCTTCCTGGCCTCGCAAGCCGGCCAGCCTGAGTTATCTGAGGCTTACTCAGCTGGTCGGCGGCACGGCGCCGTCCACCATCTCGACCATTGACTACCAATAACATAAAAAGACAGAAAAGGACACAAATCCACTGCAGAAGACCATTGTAAGTGAATGGAGGGGGTTATAATTATATCATATTATAAAATATATCATATAAGTGGTGGGGGTGTGGAAGCAGAAACCAATTATATTATAATACTAATATCATGTAAGCTCATTCCTATAATCTTGGCAGGTGCATTGGTGGTTGTGATGTATTTAGTAAGGATAAAGGTTCTATTTCTTGTTTTGCGGTGCAGCCTGGTACGAACAGCTGTTTGTGTGGTACAGTCGGTATGTAGTTCTTTTTGTTGGAGCACAGGAGCCCATTCAGACCCGCTCGCTACATGTGAACACTCGCTCTCAGCGTATATGCAAATTCGGCAAAGTGATGGCATAGCAGACGATCGCACGGCAAGGCATAAGCAGGCCCATTATGTCATGGCGTGCGATCGCTTTGTGTATGTAGATGCCCACCAGCCTATCTTAAGACTCCCACTTGCGCACGTCATCTCCAGAAAGTGTATGTAACCATCGGTACATCGAGTACCATCGGATGCGATCGCAGCTCTTGAGGCAGACCATACCCTACCGCAAGCACTGCAAGCACTTCAGTGGCAAAACCAGCCAGGTGACGTGTACAATGATGCTGCCTGTTAATTATGCACGCCTCTGGAATGGCGTTAAGAGACTCAGGCACGCCTGCGTTCGCACCTCCACTTCACTGTTTCGCGTGGCCTGCCCCTGTCACCACCCACAAACAGCTTGTCCTGTCACTCATTCAGTAGGACTGTCTATGCTCGGCGGTCAAACGCTTCCCGATCTTTCGCACTGGTTCACACATGCGCACTGCGATGCATACGCATGCACATATTGTGAAAATTGGTGAGCTACGAACGAACGCTTCTTAGCGACCGGTCTGAATCGAGCCCACAGTCTGGTATGTACTGTTTATTTTCGGGGGAGACAGATTGGGATAATGCTTTTATTTTCGGGAGACTACAGTCTGGTATAATGCTTTTATTGTGGTAGGTGTACAACCTTATTCAATTTATTTGGAGGAGGACAGATGTGGGGTAATTTTTTTGGGTGCTCGGGATTCAGGGTAGCTTGTGGTCAGTTTGTAGTGGGGCAGAGTGGAGTGTTTTTATTTTTAAGGTGCACAGACTGATGTACAGTAGTTATTTGTTGGGTAGATACTGTTTATATGTTTAGTACAGGCCCTGCAGTGTGCTGCATACTAATGTGCCACAAGTCCCCTTCAGGTTACTATTATGTGCCATCCTACACCTCCACAAGGCCCTTACCTTTTCTTAAATATACTAATTGACTCAGTGGCGT
The DNA here is from genome assembly GCA_031769625.1 of Taudactylus pleione. Taxonomy (NCBI): domain Eukaryota; kingdom Metazoa; phylum Chordata; class Amphibia; order Anura; family Myobatrachidae; genus Taudactylus; species Taudactylus pleione. The sequence continues at coordinate 8,341,055 of JAUIMM010000025.1, read as the reverse complement.
AACTATAAATTTTGCTCCCCCCCTGGCAAATTAAATTCTGGCACCTCCCCCCCACTACCATTGGGGGGTGGGGGGGTGTAGGCAAGGTGGAAAAGTGTGTGAGACATCAATTATATATATTTATATATATATATACTTTATATACATGTGTATATTATCATCTCACAATGTACTGTACAAATGTGTCCACAAACATCTATCCTCCATGTGCTACAATTCGCGCCACACATAATGCAGGAGCTCCGTGTACCTTGGTAGCGCTGAGCATGTTTCGTGGACTTTTTACAATCAAATGCGTCTTATTCACATCGTGATGCGAATAGTTAGCCATAAGCAGCTTCTGCTGATTAAAATGATATGCAGCATGCCTATGTTCTCTGTGCATCTGCGGGTGCATCTGCCTGTGAAATGCAACGTTAAAGTGTCAGCAGGTGTAACACTGTAACGTAGCGTTTCGCATGCAGATACACCCGCAGACACACACAGAATATAGGCATGCCGCATATCATTTTAATCAGTAGAAGCTGCTTGTGCTAGCTATATATATTCATCAATGTACATCTAACTTTTACTTACTGTCACACTGTGCATGTGTGACACAGTCAATTTTTGTCACTGCCAGTACCTGCCTTCATTGTCCCTTACCTCCTCCTCCTCCTCTTTTGTTGCTGAGTGACAGGAGAGAGATGGGGCCGGGCCTTGATGCCAGCTGGACTCAGAGCCGTGAGGAGGCTCTGCAATTGCCCATGGGAGAAACTGCTGTAGCCAGGCATGCGCAGCAGCTCCCCCTCTGCCATTTTCTTTTGACTTCATAGAGAGCTTCTGCACTGATACAGAGAGGACGGTAAGTCTTCTATATGTTTTATAAACATAATGTCAATACTTTGATACTGCATGAAAAAAAATCTTGACTCGTGGCAGAAACTTTCACTAATATCTCTTAGTAGTGGTGCCTCAAGGCTACTGCACAGTCTCCAACAAAATGGCCTCTCTAGGGAAGCTTCTCTCCCTAACCAAGAAGGCCGCTGATAGTGTATCTGTGCATGCACAGCTCCATCTTGCCACTGTTTATGAGCGACATGGTGGAGCATGGATGTCTTCCTCTTAGCTCCAGAGACCTGTGACATTACCCCACTTCATCTGTTGTTCCAGAACCCTGCACCATGACCCTGAGAGAGGACAGTCACCAACTGGTGAGCTCTCTGCACCCCAGCTCCGCTCCATTGCTGAATCAATATTTGTAACAGTGAGTACAGTTGTAGATACACTTCTACAAATATACCACATAGTCTGGTCAAGCTGCCTGAGTGGTCATTGCCTACACAATTTAACAAATAGTGTGTATAGTACTCTGTGTATCCTCAAGACTGCACACAATTTCCCAACAATATTAAGAAGTCTAGTTATAGCTCTGCATGGTACTTATCACTGTCATATGTTTTGCATTGTTCTCACATTTCCCTTATTTGTGTTTCCAGTGTGTGTTTATTTTGTGGTTCAATATGAGTTTTCAGCCGAATTGTAAAAAATTATTACCAAGGGGCACCATTATTTTTTATTTTACCTAGACACCATCAACTCGAGTTACTCCATCATTCCTTAATATCTCTTATCAATAATTGCTTAATGGTTGATCATTTTTAAAGCTGAAACCACTTCTATGATTTTGGCATCCCATCATGTTGCTGTAACGTAAATATCACCTTTCACCTACACACAGTTAAAGGCAGCCATTTTGTGGGCTATACCAATTAAAAGGACCTGTGACATGGACTTTTGTGATAAATGTTTGGAGTTACTAAATAGTACTTTGGGCCTGATTAATCATGGATCTCAACGGCAACAGCGTAGGCAGATCAGCCGATGGTGCATACTACTGTGTGTGAGTTAGCGTTGCGATCAGACTGCGAACACCTACGCAGATACAAAGCCATTGCAGACCGGGGTACGGGACGTCAGCATTTGGGGGTGGTGATGGGGGAGTAATCAGAGAAACGCAGGCTTGCCTGTTCGTTTGAACGCCTTTGCATGGGTGTGCATAAAATAGCCACTGCGACGGCATACGCAGCCTGAGTACTCACTAAGTGCGACTAGGTTAACAATTTCTGAGTATGGTCAGACCTGTTGTAATTGTGTGTGAGGGGCCAATGTTATTTGATGTTTCCGATGTATACGCAGCACTGCACGGTATTACGGATGTGAGATAGCGGTAGTGGGCGTCTCTAGGCTGGCTGTGCGACGGCTTTGCGATTGCATTCATTCATTAGCATAATTTCAAAGCAGACCTGCATGCGTAATCGCACCTGCAATCACAATAACGATCCGTAGTGAATCAGACCCTTTGTTCACATGGGAGAGAACATTTCAGTGAACTGTTTATGCAATCTCCAGGGCAGACTTCCTCCAGGCTTCAAAGCAGGATCTGTTTGTAACTCAAGTAATTTGACCATGAAGTGCCTCAGCGGTGTTACTAGTTCCTAATTTCTCATTGATATTAGATCAGGTCAAATGAGTTTGGCAACAAGCTCTAAATGAGGCTTTTTGTGATCAAGTGAATGAGACACAAATGTCCTCGTTAAAGCAGAACTCACAAAAATTATATATCAGTGTCCTCTTGCTGAATAAAATAAGTGAATGATGCTGGAAGATACATCATTCAAAGCATATGACTGTATAGGTGAATATTTGTATGAGTAATGTACATTTCATAATGCAGTTGTATCTACTGTTATTGCCTGTACAGAATGCTAAGTTTTCAGACAGTTACTATAAAATAGGAGATACAGTACATGAAAATAATTGAGCCTTTTTATTGGAAAAGTTTTTCTTATGCTCTTTCAACATGTTGGTATTTATTGTTAATCCTCAATCACACAACTTTACAGTAGTAAACACATATAATCCTTTTCCACTTGCATTTTTCTTTCTAAATAGGTCATTATTCTTCTGAGAGCAGCATCAAAAATGACACAACATAATTACCCAAAAAGCCTTAAAACATAGACATTTCAAGAAAGTAGTTGTAGTTTTCTCGCTCATGGCTTCATAATTAAATATATGTCTAGGTCTATAGTTCTAGTTTATCTTTCTACACGCAAGATGCATTTTTTTTATAGTTTCAATAAGTAATTGGCAAAACTGATTTTAGTCCAGTTTGAAAAGTAACTTTTAAAGTAGCCAATGCGTGTAATAAACAGGTGACATCAGTATGAGCTGAAGTGACCCTGGGCCTGATTCAGCTTGGATCGCAGTTAGTAATATGCACACAAACGGCCGATTGTTGTGTTCTGCGCATGCATCGGTGAGCGCCTGTGCAAACTAGCTATTGCGATCAGGACTGCGAGCACAGAGGCTACGCAGACCCCTCGCAGAGTGATTGACAGAAAGCACCATTTGTGGGTGGTGAAGTGGGAGGTTGTCAGGGAAAGGCAGGCATGACAGTGTGTTTGCACGCCATTGCAGGGGCATACATAAATTCAGAGCTGTAACTATACTTTTGGTGCCCTGTGCCAGAAAGAGCATTGGCGCCCCCCCTATTTTTTAAATAGGGAGATAACACCGAAAAGAGGGCCATGGCCTCATGGGGAAGGGCCAGGGAAGAGATAGGGAAGACCAGGAGATGCTGGGGATAAAAGAAGAGGAAACTACAAGTGAGAATGATAATAAACAGAAAATTGACAGGCCCAAACAGCGCCCCCTGCCCTGCAGTGCCCTGGCACAGGCCGCACTACCCTAGCTACAGCCCTGCATAAATTAGCCATAGCGTCCGTGGCTGTTAGCAATTTCTGAGTAAGGTCAGGGCTTGTGCAAGTGTACGCGAGGCTGCGATGGTATTTGATTGTACCATTGGTTTCGCTATTCTGCTAAGTATTACGGATGTGTAAGGTAAAGTGGGCGTCCTTATGTAATGCTGAGTTTGCATTGTGATCGCAATGAATTTGCATGCTATCGCTGTTGAACTGCATGATTACGCGATATTGCGATCCGTAGTGAATCAGGCCCTCTATAAATAAAAAGAATCAGCTGAAGTGTATATATAAAATGCAACTGTGATTTAAAGTTTATCATACTAAAATGAAGCTGATCATAAGAGCTGGAAATTGACATACAGTGGGTTCAAGCAGTGGTTCCCAAACTTTTTGGAATCATGGCGCCCTAGAGTATCAGCATTTTTTCCATGGCACACCTGGGCCAAAAGTTTCTTATTGAGAAATTCAGCAAAAATTAAATGTTGTAAGTTGTGCTGATATGTCACCCTTAGGTTCAGTTATGATATGGCTGACAGGGCTGTGCTTCTTTTTGTCCACATATTTTTTGATTGGCAGCCATTAGCACTGGTCTTGCCTATCATTTTAGTTGGTACTGGACCACCAACCGAAGGCACCCCTGCAAGTGCCCTGAGGCACCCCAGGGTGCCACGGCTCCTAGTTTGGGAACCACTGGGTTAAATTATTTGATCACAGCTACATACTATATTAATATTCATAAGAATTACATCATTTATAACTGGATCTCTTATTAATCACAGTCTCAGAGAAAAGTATTATATTCTAGGAGCAGCAGAGGAAAATGCTGTCCTGCTAAATAACTCCTCCCACAAATGTCCCATCTCCTATAAGGGAAATGTCCTCCGGATAAAGCTGTTATCTCACATCTAATTACGTTTAAGTATTTTATACATTAAATCTCATAAGACAGCTTTTTAAAATGAGCATTAATCATCTTAATTAGAAGATCATCAAAGAAACAAAATACAAAATACATCAAATAGCAAAAGGCTCATAGTTTAATATAGAAAATGTAAATAACTAAAAATTATGCAGAGCTACTGGTAAATAACATCTAAAAAATAAAAAAAAATTTAAAAATAATATAGGATTTTAGCGACACAAGGAGTTACGCTGCCTCCCCAACCCTTGAACCTCATTGCTTATGGTTTTGGTTTTAAGGACCACACCAACATACTTTTACAGCACTGGTCTTTTTACAAACGTTGCCATTTTGGCTAATATTAGACTATTGTATCTCAGATGTCGGACTTTGCAACCTAGATGCTATTGTTATTGTCATAGTTTACCAGGCCAAGTCAAACAGTTCTATTGTATGATCAGAAGATACGCTAGCTGTTCCAGTTGCCTAGCCAAGCTGTTTGCTATGGAGGAATTACTATTAGCAATTGAGGTGCTACGCTAGAAAGAAAAAAAGCTCAAAAAAGCTAGGTACACACTTGTACAATAATACTTCAGATTAGGGATGTGCAGGCTCGGATAGGTTCGAGTTTGCACGTGGAGTTCGGATTTTTCCCTCCAAAAAAACGGAACTCAGAAAGAGGCAAAACGTCATCTTGCACGGACGAACATCATCATTCCTGGACCTTTGTCCAGGAATGATGATGTTCGTCCATGCAAGATGACGTTTTGCCTCTTTCTGAGTTCCGTTTTTTTGGAGGGAAAAATCCGAACTCCACGTGCAAACTCGAACCTATCCGAGCCTGCACATCCCTACTTCAGATGCAAATCTTCTTATGATTACACTTACAGTACAATCGAAAGTCACAATCAATGTGCAGAATTCCGCGTACACACCATTACAATCTACCTTGTGATCCATAATTCTCATCTGTCAAAAGTCAAAACCATCTGCTGAAAAGATTGTGACACGACATCCCTGCATCTCTATCTACTAGCAGCATACACTCACTGGCTGCTCCATCCAAACCAGTGTATCAGAGTGAGTATGGCTGTACATCACATACTCTTCAATAAAGCATCTTACTGGTTAAGCAACTGAGCTGTCTGTAGTGATAAGGCATTTCGCTGGTGTGTACATAACTCTGCCATACCACCTCATCTGTACACACGCATTTCCAATATATGGGCTATTCAATATATGGCTGATATATACCACTATATGTTTGTAGGACCCAATTGTTCTGCTGTATAGCCTTAAGTTACTTTAGCAGTTCTCACCATTGAAGTCAATGGTGGGAAACGCTCATTGGCTAAGAGCCGGAAGGCTCGCCACTCTCAGCCAATGAGCGTTTTATAGTGAAATCCTGCCGCTGAGTCATCATTCGGGTAGTACCATCCTTAGAGTTTGGTGGTCCGGGTAATTTGGGTTTTTTATTTTGCCAAGACCTTGGATGCCTATTTTAGAATGAAGAGGACGTGATTCACGCATAGGAAGAGGTGAGTATGGTATTTGTTTTACAGGTATCACTGGAGTATTACTTTGAGAAGTGGACGTTAATGGCTTCAGGGATACTAGGTGAGTATGTATGATGGTGAGTGTGAGTGTGAATGTGTATGTGCATGTATGCTTTAATAAAGTTGTACTTTCACAGTGTGTGTGTACTGGTGTGTGTACTGTGTTTATTTTAATATTTATTTTGCAGGTGAACTACAGGTAACAGCGGGCCCGTAATGCCCCACATCCTGGAACTTGTGGTTCTCCAAGTACCAGCATGCAGGGGAGGCTTCCTGGGACCTGTAGTTCTACCACAATAGACAATATTTTTTCATTTAACTTTGCACCACAATTTACACTATTTACACTATCAACCCAGCACCCACTGGTCCAGGGTTGCCTGGAATCAGCCTTTATTGGGAGGATCCCCACCTCCCCAGGGATCCCTGACTAGTGGTCAGGGGTAATTCTTTGGCCGGGGGACCCGGTGAAAGGGGGGCTGTTGCATTACTCCCATGCTAGAAAGAGCTCAGTGCTGGTTATGGATAATACAGGGAATCCCTATGCTTTTTGTCCCCTGTATTTCCAAAGCCAGGATCGGCTCGGCTGAGACCAATGCTGGTTGTGCTAAAACAGGGGATCCCTACATTTTTTGACTCCTGTATCTTAATAACCAGGACTGGCTCTGAAAAGTCTAGTGCTGGTTGTGCTAAGTACAGGGGACCCCTACTTTGTTTGTCTCGTGTATTTTCACAACCAGGACCGGCTGTAAAAAGCCCGGGGCTGGTTGTGCTTTGGGGAGGGGACGACAACGTTTTTTTATATTATTTTTATTTAGTCACTATTTATTAATTTTTTTAACACAAATGTATGGACGGATCTTACTGATCCATCTATGCATCTGTGTCTTATTGATTTTTTTTCACACAGATGATTGCAGCACAGATCTCCCTGATCTGTGCGTGCATCTGTGAATCATTTTTTTGACCACAGATGTGTGCATCATGTCCTGGAGTGCCAGGGAGAGTTCAAGGGAAATCATTAACGACATTGCATCGTTGCGAGTCGTCCAGTGTGTGGACACCTTTAGTTTAGTAGAGTGGTTTCCAAACTGTGCGCCATACTTTAGTATTTAAAAAAGTAGAAGAGATTCATCTTTGCAGGAGCAGTACATATTAGTACAATATAGCAATGCTCAAAAATAAGATATAATTTACGAAGTACTATTAGCTGGCTGTCAATTAACAAAGAGCCCATTAGAGGCAACTAGATGGTGCTGCTGATAGTCATCATCATTAGTTATAATTGCCCCAGTACTTACAAGAGATACACCTCCTGAAAGACATATATGCGTATAATTGAGTTGCAAATATTGGAACACCCTTTCATTGCCCACATTACTATCTTATTAGTGACAGTTCCTTCCTTTTCTTTAACTGCTTTCAGACAGATACACAAAGATCTTAATACAGACGTATGTATGGAGATATGTTTTGTGCAAGTCTAAATCCACATAAACGCTACAAGTTATTATTATTATTATTATTATTATTACACTTTATTTATAGGGAACCACAAGGGCATACAATAAGAACGGTACAGGGTAAAACAGTTCAGAACAGTTACCAGGAGAATGACCCTCCTCCTAGGAGTTAACAATCTGAGGGAAGTTAGCAACACTTATAGAAAACTGATATAAACACTGTAACATATATATTACTGTAACATATATATTACTTTACAGTCTATCACATTTTACGGTGATCTTTAAATATTTCCATTATATAATTGTTTGTAACAAAGATTTGAATGTAACATGGGAAATAATTAAAAACTGCAGTATAAATTTTTTTTATTCATTAGTTAGTTTCAAATAAACTAATAATATCTTAATTATTATTCAACTCAGGATAAATGTGCAAGAATAAGTAATGTATAGTATCATAATGAGGTATATTTGAAAGTTGGGTTAAGTTAAGAAGAGTCTGATCAAAAGCTGAATGCAAAATAAATTATTTCCACTACTATCAGGGGTATTCAATATGGGAGCGATAACATCGTTTTTGCGTTTATATCGCACTTTTGACGTCATTATCGCAGGTTTGACTTTTACACCGTATTCAATTTCAAAGACTTATCGCAGTTTTGAAAAGTCTTTGATAAAAAACGGGGATAACTTTTCACCATTGAATAGGTGTCGAAAAAAAGTGCAGAATTGGGGTTTAGGGGTGCAGGCTTAAAAAAAATAGCCTGCACCCCTGGGAATGACATCTAAAAAAGAACTGTGTCAAAAAAAGTTTTAAAAAAAATAGGGACACCCCAAAAAATTTATTTACAAATTGGGGTGAAAAAAAAAATGGGAAAAAAATGTTTAACAATAGGGAAATAGGTTCAGGGCTATTCTGCAAGTATGCGGCAGATGTTTTCTAGAATAGAATTATAGTGGCAGGTGCACAAATGCAGAATTTTTAAGAACTTACTTTAGGGACATAAAAATATGCTAGTACCCATTTTCATGTACCCCAAATTTGATGGGACCACTTAAAAAAACGAAAAAAATTACCTAAGTGCTCTTCTGCATCACTTCTTCAATGTCGGAAAAAAACACCTGCTGCGGCTATTTAAATCCCCGACTTTCAATTAAAGGCTAAAACGGGGGGTACCCATAGTGTTCCCCCATGTTTTTACTACTTTAGGGGGGTCTTACAATTTTTTAAGGAAAAATTCGTAACTTTACGCAAATCCAACTTCGGAGTTTCCCGTTTTTGTTAATTTTATATTGAATACGGGTATAAGCGGGAGCGCGCCCGATACTTTAACGCAGGTAAAAACTCCGATATGAAATGTTAACTTCGACAGTGAAGGTAACGTTTCATATTGAATACCCCTGTATATCTACTAAAGAAACAGTCTGAAAGAGTGTAGATATTTTAATTACATAGTTAAATATTGAAACAATGTACTTTTGATTTATTGAGAACAAGGCAGAGAAGAGACAATAATGAATTATAATTGCATTCGCTATAAAATATTGCATTGAATTAATTTTAGAAACATTGCATAGAGATAAAAGAGCTAACAATCAGAGTAGCTCAGTATGAGTTACGTATGGATTGAAATGGGGGCTGGTGGCATTATTGGATGTCACCTGGAGAAGGTTGCAGTAACCAAGATGAATCATGGTAAATGAGTGGGCTAATATCCTGGTAGCGTCTCTAGTCAGAAACAAATATATTCTAGAAATGATTCATGGGTTAAGGCCGCAACACTAAATATGACTCCCACTAAAACCCGTTCTAAAGACCTGGATAGAATTCTTTTTGATTTGACAGTCTCTGTAAAATTTGATTACATTCTCTGAGTGGATGATTCATATAAAAGCCATTTATTTTACAATTATATGATTTTGCTTTGAATGTTTTTTTTTTGTGTGGCAACACTCCAGTGATGTGCGGTGAGGTCAATGGCTGAGGAGGCAAGCATTGAGCCCGCTACTCACTGTAACTCTCCCTTCACTACACTAAGCTTCAGTGTCCATTGATTCTCCTACCTGCATCACTGTCTTCTCTTGTTGCTGCAATGCTGACTGAACTTCACTCTCTAAACACTGCAGTGCAGTTCCTGGTCACCTGACACATCCAAGGTGTCCATCAGTGCTCAACGCATGCTCCCCATACTCAGAGGCATGCCTCTATTAGCCTTTTTTTTATCTGTGCAGCTTACTGGCCGTGGTGTGGCCAGTGTCTGACTATACAGAAGCAAGGCTGAGCTGTTGCTGCCTCATCTCTCGTCTCCCTGCAGTCCATGGGATCTCCACAAAGCTGGTAAGTGTTACCTATAAAAATGATTACAATAAACAAAGAAGATGTTTATAAGTTCTAAATATCTTCTTTGTATTATTCTAATCATTTTTATATCAAATCTCAGAAGTATGACCCCCCTGCCTTCCCTGGCTGCATGTCCCTACAACACTCACATGAACTTCTGCCGCAAAATGTATTTCATGCAACATTTTACTGCACTTGCACTAATCTCTAATGCTTAACAATTGTTACTGTTATTATGATGGTCTGCAGAATGGAACTAAAACAATTCCAAAGCAGCCATGCATATGTTTTGTTGTCTTTGTTTACCTTAAATAACTGAACAGGGTCAGATAGTAGGGGGTAAATTTACTAAAGTGAGAGTTTTCAGAATTGTAGATGTTGCCCATAGCAACCAATCAGATTTTAGCTATTATCTTCTAGAAGGTGTTAGTTAAAAGTTAAGTAGAATCTGGTTGGTTGCTATGGGCAACATCTCCAGTTCTAAAAACTCTCACTTTAGTAAATATACACCTCTAGTATTCAACTTGTATATCTATATAATAAGCGAAAAAGTGTGTGTGTGTTGGACCTTTATGCATGGTCAGAGTTTTGTACCTAGCTCCATTAAATTTGGCATGGTGATGTAATTTGACCAGGATTAGATTTTTGCCTGTTTGAAGTTCGTCAGGACCATGGAGGTCTACAGGGTGCACACCAAGTAGGCCGTGGAGTCTCTGATTTGAAATTTTAGTTAAAGCAAGTTCGCTCAGGATGTCTTCTAGTGCCTAAAACTGACTGATCCAAAGGCACAGGCTGATATGTACCAGTAGGGAGCAGGCAGAGCTCCAACGGAATAGCAGTGAGTAGGAGGATCAACTGTCACACTGCACCTGCACTGACAGTTACTAATTTCCTCCAATCACATTTTCATATGCCATGCTCTCCAATGATGGTCTGCAATATAAAAAATGGAGACTACAGATGTACTTCAAGGTCCCTTCTTCAATCCAGACAACGCCGGGTATCCCAACTAGTATAATAATAACTGTGATATATTAAAGGTACAGTACAGTAAGACTGGAAAAGCACTTTCATGCTTACCCTTTGACCAATTACAATATTAAAGGTATTAGCACGTGTTTTTTTCTTTGTACCCCTGCTATGGTGATAATTTTATCACTGCAGTTTGAATGTCAAAATAACCCCCATCGTTCTCTATAGCCAATAATATATCATCCAAAACCTTTCCTGAATGCGTGAGGGACCATTAATGTTGCTGTTCATAGTAGTACAAACAATTCTCAACCACTGATGGCATAGTATTAAAAATAGATCAGTTGACTTTACGTTTGCAGTTATTTTAACTTCAGTGATCACAATTCAAGCTGTCTATATCACAGCAGCAAACCAAGCACCTGTCTATATGAACCCAGATTGTAAATAGATTAAATGTCAAGAACAAAATCAGAATGTATTTCCTCTGAGTGCAATTAGATTACATTTTAGTGCTGTTTAGACCTTGAATAAATTAAGCATGTGCATGAATTAACATGCTGCAAACCAAAAGCAATAACTATTTACGTTTACTATGTTTTCATTAAGTACAGTTAGTATTCATTTAAAAAGTCCAAAAAAAACCAACCTTTAAATACAAGGTGATCCAATATAATCAGAATTGTATGTCATTCAAATACAGTATGTCTTTAAAAGATCTTTTACAATGACAATATATTTTGTGCGCTGGACCATTTTTGCTGGTATTGGCTATAATTCATCGGCCAGATTTGGTTTTGCCAAACCACTGTCACTGGTTTTGGTTTTGGAAATTTTTCCAAAAATTGGCAAAAAAAAAGCTAAAATCACATAATTTGAACATATTTTTGATCCTAGAGTATTATTAACCTCAATAACATTACTTTCCACTCATTTCCAGTCAATTTTGACCACCTCACAGCTTACAATATTGTTTTCAATATTCAATTTTGTGACTGGGTGAGAGTTGTCATATTAGCTTCCCCTTGCAAAGGATTGTTTCACAGTCAGTTGTATTTTTAAAATAGTAGTCTTTTTGGTCCCCTTCTGCGATGAAGATCCATCCCCAGCAGTTGCAACAGCAGGCCTAGCGCTGAAGGATTCTTCTGAGGAATCCTGGATAGGGAAGGAGTCACCTAGCAATAACAAATTGGAATCAGGATTACCTCCGATCATTACTGTGGATATTGAGGATGAAGGTGTTGGCGGTAGAGATTGCAGGAGCAGGGATCTAATTGAACTTGAGAGAAGGGAGCTAGCTGATGCTGGACTGCTAGTTGTAATTTTTTTAGCACCAGTTTCTGATGTTGTCAAAAACTTTTCATGTGCTTACTGCAAATTATGCAACAGGGAGGAGGTACCTAGATGGTTAATGCCCCTACCTCTACTTATCGTGGTTTTCCAAATGCTACTGATGGCTTGGCAATTGTCATGATCTGAGTAAAATTAACACATAAGAGGTGCATTTGTTGTGCCTATGCCCAGGCATGACAATGTCCTTCCTCTTATTATGGCCAATAGCTGCTTCCACTGGTGCCTGACTTACACAAACAACATCCTCATCCTCTACATTATCTTTAGCGCCGGCATCAGCTACACAAATATCCCCCTCATCCTCTTCCTTGATGGCATCCTCAATTTCTATGTCATCAGCTATATTTGTGCTGTTAATCCCCGCATTTACAGAGGTAACAGGAATGGTGGAAGGCGGCTTCTCTGTGAGTACAACAGTATGAGAAAGGTCAGGCCCACACATCACACTCGTGGACACACCTAGACTACTACTACAATTACTACTGTTCTACTGCCTTAGTGGCTTTCATTTTTTTATGCCACTTTTACAGTCTGAGTGATAAGGTCTTGTATCGTCATGAGAGACAGAGGAAGATGCCTCATTTACACTTGCAGAACTACCACTTACAAATAAAGGCCAAGGCCTCAGTCTTTCTTTGCCACCATGTGTGGTGAATGTCATGTTGGCAAAAATGTTTTTCTGCCTCACACTTTCCCTTTATTACATTTTTTTTCTTTTGTACTGTATATTGTTTTTTTAATTTTAGATGTCCTGACTTAGACCCTCTATACCCTTGAGCATCGGCTTTAGTAGAGGACATTGAAGGACTAGTTTCATAATTATTACTGCTGGCAGCAGCTGCAGTGACAGTATTTGGTTGCTCTTCTCTAAACAGAACGTTATCCATTTTTCAATTCGCAGATCACTGCATGGCTTATATATGCACGTGAGCAAAGCACACAAAACAGTACAAACAATATAATTAAAAAATTTTTTGATGGTGCAGCAGTATTCCTGCGTGGACTGGAGCCACAGAGGAGGGAGGATGAAATTAAAGGAAAGTTAAAGGCATAGATTGGATGCTGGTATTTGCAGACTGATGTGCACTGTGTAGAGTGGATGGGGGTCCTGGAGCCAGTAGCAGGTCACAATAGTGAAGTTGTTCTGGTACTGGTCTGCTCACTGGGATTTCCTTAAATGGGGCACCCACAGCCCTGATAAGCTCCTTGGGTCAGCTGATCCTAGAGTGGCTCCTGATTGGTGAGTCAGTTGACAAGAATTATGATGGCAGCGCCCATGCACCGCTGATATGAGAGATGATCAGGAGATATGTCAACAACCTAATTGATTGGCATGCACCAGACTCAGGGATGTTTTTGACATTGTGCAGGAGGATGGTACCTAAGGCTAGAAACACAGAACTGCCTCATAAGATAATAGGGCTTAGAAGCCTGATGTGTGACAGTAGGGAGGTTTGGCCTGGCCATGAGAGAGTTTGCATTCTAATTGAAAGAGGGCACATCTGATACAAGAGGTGAGAAAGTGGCTCTAGTAAAGAGATGGGTTTTCAGAGAGTGTTTAATTATTTGAATGCTGTGGGATAGTGTGGTCAAGCATTGGAGGATAGTCCATATTTGGGTAGTGGTACAGGAGAAGTCTTGTTGGATAAGAGTATTGGTTAGCATAATTTGATGCATTGTAATATAATATGCTGACATTCACGTATACTCCTGTACACATAATTGCATAATTTTTCTTTGAACATATTTATTTGTTATGCAATTATTTCTATTAGGCCTAAAGCAACCTTTTACATGATACTATTTCTATCTGGCTATCTGGTTTTGATGATATATAAATAAATGTTATTTGTAACCCTATGGCTACTTGGAATGGCCGCCAGAACGGAGACATTGAAGCCATTTTACTATCAGAGGTGGACACAGTTGCAGGCTCGACCATGTTTTTATTCTAATGCTGCAGCCAATAGTCTTCCCACTGAGATGCCACCGGCTGTGAAGCTAATCTAGCGTTGAGCGCATAAAGATGAACCATTGGTCGCACCATGGAGCATTGCCCAAGCCCTATGGAGGCACAGATTCTCTGTCTGAACATGGCCATCTGTGTCAGCATTAGACGCAGTTGCTGGCTGTAACATGTCTGCGGCACACCTGCATCTGCTAGCCACCCCCCTCTTACTACCAGGAGATGTACATCAAAAAGGCAATTTCTATCTGTACCTTAGAGCGGTGGCCATCGGTATGCTTGCGCAGTGCATCCCGGACATACTGTATGTGCAGATTAAAAACATTGGCCGCTTGTGCATGGCATTGACACTATGTACACCTCTGAATCAGGCCCAATATGTGTAGTTAATTAAGTTAATGGGGAGATTTCAGCAATTTCAGAAAAGATCAGTGGCCAGAAAGGTCATGACGAAATCCTGTTAGTGGCTAATGTCTTTCAAAAACATTTAGCAAATTAGTTAATCTTGTATAATAGTTGCCCCCAAATGGCATTCCATGGTAAATCAAATGCAGAACTCGAAGATTAAATTGTTGTGTACAGTACATTGCTCATTTGCAATTTTGAGTATATATAACTGTGTAAATGAGCAGCACAATTACCATTATGAAATGAGGTGGAGGGCAGGTAATGTAAAATACTATTTAATATAATAGTTACTCAGAAGGGATTTAATTGTGTACATTACAGTTTAGAATTGCCGAGTAAGGATGATTAGAAATCCAGAACAAATTGCACTTTACTGTAATGTTCTCTTGATCTCATCATGACTTTTATTACAAATTGCAAAACGTAAATGGGATCTGAACTGTTTATTGTTATTAAGATTATGTGAGTTTATATAATCACATATGGTAAACAGAATGCAGCTTTGCAAGGGAAAAAACAATCTCAAGTTTTTGAATCATAAGATAACAGTCTGTTGCGGCTTATATCTTGCTTCTTTGCATTCAGTGTATTAAAGGGGAACTCCTAATTGGAGAAATTTATTGTCCAGGCAGAATTGTTTATTTTTCTTATAGTTTGATCAAATAAAAGAACCAAAGGATTGGTATAAGAGCAAGGTGGGTTAAACCTCTAGGGGTCATATGGTGTGTTAGGGGTGTTTCATCAGACTAGTCTATTTAAGGCTTTGGTTTGTAGGCCAAAGCCTCTTTGGTTACACCATTGTGCATAACTCTGGCTTCCAATGTCCAGACACCCTGGTGTGAAAACAGACAACACCAATACTACAGGCTGCTGCAAAATAAAATAAGAGGATCTGAGTGAGTACAGATGATCTTTTATTTACCTGCATGCAAATGTACAGTGCATGGACTGGCATGAGCTTTGCAAAACAAATAGGTTCAGAAGGCTATGCCAAATGGAAATTTGCCATGGAAATGCAATTAAAACATGAAAAGCTGTGGAAAGTTACTAGCAATCCTGGTGATAATCCATGTCCAGATGCAGAGTGATGAACTGAGTGGTGCCTTATCACATAAGCGTGACAGAAGGATTGAGTCAGCTTTGAAGTACTGTAGCGAACAGTCACTGTAGAGATTGCTGGTTCATGGACTCAGGAGCCACAAGGCACTTTAGCTGCAATGAGAGCTGAATTAAGTCACTAAAGCTAATTGAATCAGTGAACTTTAGGGGAATAGAAAACAAAGTCCTAAATGCAGCAAAAGTCAGGACAATTACTGTATGCTTAAGAGTTATGCAAAACAGTTTTTACTGACATAAAAGATGTACTATTTGTACCTGATCTAAGAATGAATCTAATTACCATTAGTATACTAGAGAAGAAGGGGTGCAGATCACAAAGGGTCAGTGTGTTGTGTGCAACTAGAAGGGGACTGTAATTGCAGCACCAGCCCACTGCTAACATCTGTATTTCCTAGACAAAGAAGAATGTCGTGCGATGGCAGCTTTTGAATCCACCAGTTGAAGGAGCTATGGCATAGAAGACTAGGTCACCTAGGGTATGACAATATACAGTAGCTTCTATATGACATAGTGACAGGGATGTCATGGAATAATCCAGAAATACCAGAATATGAAATTGAGTAAAAGGCAAACAAGTTACACCTTTATCAAGACAGCATCTACAGTGATGTACAAATTATTAGACTCAAACAAGTAAAAAAAGCACATTCTATAATACTATTTTATTGACCAACTGTTTTCAAGTATTAATACCTTGTATGATATCTTTTGTTGTTTATAATCATTTTGATATGGCTTGACATGCTGTTCGTGAGAGTTACACAGTTTCCATTAAAGTCGAATAAGTTCTTCTATCAGGCCATTTTTGGTGGTGATCGCCTTTCCTTTACAATTGCTCAAATATTCTCATTGGATTTACATCTGGGCTGTTATCTGTCAGGGAAAGACATCTACATTATCTATTGACAAGACTGCCACCCTCAAAAAAACAAATTTTCCTTACCAATACCTCCAGCACTCCAGTCAGGAGAACAGCCATCATCACTAGTAAAAGAACCAACACTTACCCCCATGCTTGGTGCAGGGGATGCGAGTGAAAATGGTGTGTATATGCTCAATTCAAAATAGGTTGTAACTTTGTCTACATGCTCTAGACACACCCACAAGCTGTTTCTCTTACATGCAAACGTCCTATTGCCAATTGCCTTCCAGTAATCCCATTTAGCTGTAGATGAAAAGCAGCTGAGATGCGGCCAACTCAGAATTGCTCGTAGCTGCTCTAAGTTGCACATATCAGCTGCGATACATGCATAGATTCATGAGATGCGCATTCAGAATTACGTGCAGCTCAGAATCAGACCCTAATACATCATCAATAACATTACTCTCATTAACACATCCTCCTGCTTAGTATGCTTTTCTACCCTTTTAGATTTATAAAAACCTGTACAAGCAGAGGTTTCTGTAGCATCTGTAAGAGTAAATGTAAGGTAAATTACATGTATACTGTATGTCTTCATCTGTAACTTTCCCATATTCACCGTTTTATAGAATATATTTGCCACATTTAAAACAAGCATGTGAAACTTAAATTACTGTATTTGTTCTTTTACTGTAAGGAGAAACAAATATATGTTGTTATTATAATTACAGTAAGTTATATTACTATATCCTGGTTAGATGTCAGAATGAATGAAGATTGCACGAAAATAGCACGTACAGTATGAAAAGCAGCTCTCTGTTCTGAGCTCCACTCATTGCTAGAGCACAGAAATGTCATCAGAATTACTGATACACATACGTTTTTGAGAGAGACAGTGGATCACTCCTCAATTAAGACTGGTATGACTCAGTGGTTGCCTCATTTCCCCTCCATTACTATTCCCCAAATGGTTTGTACCCTTCATTCCTCCTGTAAATTTCTATCGTCTAGCATTTTTCCTTAATATTTTCCATTATAGTTACCTATCACCAAGACAACCCTATCTAATGGGGCTTTCGGACTTGAACCATTGTCCCAAATGTAACCACAGTGAGACAGATCTGTCCTCTAGTTTCTGGTTACTTATATGCAATTATGCTGAAAATCAGATTTTAAATTATGTCCAATTTGGCCCTGAGTGCACAGTGTTGGGGGCTCTCTCTGAGAGTCAGATATTTACTAGATGCAGTAAAAAACTACTTTTAGCAATAAATGCAGTTCTTAGAAAACCATTCTTCAAAACTGGATCCATAAGGAGCCCCCTCTTTCGCTCTCTTTAGGGAGAAGTTGGCACATCTTTTTAGAATGGATTGGCTTTAGTCCTTATGAAAAAGGGATAAACACAAAGGTTTTTTCTTGGAGATTTGGGAGAGTTACATTGTCACAATTTCTAATGTCACCAGATATCAAATTCACTGTGGTCTACAACATACCTCCTGGTATGAGCTTATATTATTGGCAGCTCTTCCACCTATTTCCTGTCTCATGTTCTAATATGTTGGACAAATGACTTCTATTGATATTACTTATCTACTGGTCACCTGTTTTTTTTTTTTTTTTAATTGCATGTTGCTGTATATCACAATGAGATGTGTTTCTATACTGTTATAATGCAAGTGCTTATATAAAAAAAATATAGGTTGGGTATGGAAGACCATCAGTCGGGATGCCGGCTGTCAAAATAACGCCAATGGCATCCTGATGCTAAGCACCCCGACAGCGGCTCTGTAAGTATGCTAACCCTTCCCCCTTTACCCACTAACACTAAATTCCTGCATCCTGACACTAACCCTTCCCCCCTCGCACCCTAACTCTAACCCACCCCATTAGTGAATAAACCTAACCCTCCCACCTTGGTGCCTGAACCTAACCCTCCCTCCTTACTGTCTAACCTCCACCCCAGTGGACCTAACTCCCCCATCTGTAGCCTAACCCTAATTCCCCGTCCGTCCACAGCCTAACCCTAACCAACCCCCGTGGTGCCTAAATCTAACCCTCCTCCCCCCGCGGCTATCAGCTAACCAGGCCCGCTATACTAACTTTTTAGATGCCGGCTGTTGGGATTCTGGCATCAGCATCTCAACTGGCATTGGGATTCCATCGCCGGTACTCTGATTCCAGAGCCGGGATTTCAACAACCACCATCCCATGTGGAGGTATAATAACTACATTACAAAAAATATACATTACCCTGCACATTGTCTTAAATTATGTCCAGAAGTGTATGAGTTTCTGGGATCAATATTTTTGGATCGTAATTGTCTGATTTTCTCCTGGTGGTGTGTACTTGTGAATAATATTGTACGTAAGCAATGCTGTGTTTGACTCAGATAATTTAGAAAAATAAATAATGTAAATAAAATCAAACTAAACAGACTTTTGGCTATTAAAATGTTAAATATTTAATTAATTGATAACAATTGTGTGGAAGCGCAGAAATAGAGTGAGATAAAGACTACAATGGCTTTTTGTGCATTCTGAATATAGAGGACACAGAACACTATTTGTCGATAACTTTTGTCTGCTCGGGAGGATAGGCAGCTATTTGTACCTCCTGCCGAAGTAAAGGATGATTACTTACCTCAAAATTGTGTTTTTAGAGAGTAGTTATTCCTTGTTCCTCTGTCAGATTGAGGAAGTTAAATGTTCAGTATGTGAGGAGATCATTAAAATAAGTTTCTTTCAAAATTGAACAAAACAACATCCTTCTCTGTAATCTAGAGCTTTAAATCTTAGTAAATGTACCCCCAAGTGTTTGCTAAATAATGAAAACTGGATACATCTGTGCATACCTATTACCTGAGCACAGGTGTATGAATTAATGAGACCCTGTTATTGTACAGAGGTCATTTAAATACTAAGCAATAGTGCATTGGAAATCATACCTTTTTCACCTTCTGAAGAAACTGCTACCCTTAGTAGCGAAGAAATGCGTAAAAGAACAGGGATATCCTATACCTGCCTGTAGCAGTTTGTAAAGACTTAACATCCGCCTACATGTCTACCAGCTGGAGAACATGTACCATCCAGTGCACTCCCTCCCATCGAAGTGACTGTGCCCGCCCTGCATAAACATAAGAAACGGGGAGAAAAAGGCTCGATCTACCTGAGCACAGGGAGCGGTAATACCACAGAGAAGGAGAAAGTGCTCCTCTCAGCAGGGCCGGCTCCAGAGGTTGGATCACCCTGTGCCGACCTTTGACAGTGTGCCCCCTCAAAATGGGGGAGTGGCCTAATTATCATAGGCCACGCCCCCTCTATGTGACGTTATTAGAAGGCGTGCTCGCATGGCATGCCTCCAAATAACATCAGGCTGAGGGGAGCCTCACTAGCTTGGCTTCTCCCAGCCCCTCTCCCGTCACTGAATGGATGCTGCGTGCAGCATCCATTCAGACTCCAAGGTCCGGCTGGGGGCATTGCTGGGGGGGCCAGCTGACCACCGCTAGCTACAACTTTCTGACTACACAGGTATTTCTGGGGAAGAGTGCGGGACACTCCCCTCCTCTGTCCCTGCGCTGTGATTTCACATCACATCAGGGCATAGCAGGGACAGCCTCCTGCACGGATTTCCCTCCTCCCTGCACTAAATCAGTGTGGCAGGGAACCTCCAGGACCGCTCACTCACAGTTCACTGTGTAATTTACACACACTGTGAGAAGCAGCATACTGGAGATTTTTCCCTTTTTCACACACTATTCTATACTTTAATGTTCTCTTCACATTTTTTCTTGCTAAGGCACTCTCATTCTGCGGACGAATGTAAGTGGATCTGCACTGACTATATCAGATTCACTTGCCTAACGTACTGCACAACAGCAGATGCCTATAATCTTTATATTCTATCTCTATGTATAGGATGGGATCCGCTCACAGGGTGTTCTATGCACACAGTAAGACACCTTGCAGCAGCCATTCCTGCCATACAGAATAGAGAGACTCTCATTCTGATTATTTTGTTTCCAATTACTTAAAACCGAATTATCATTTGGTAGTATTGCATATTGCAGATTATAGCCATTTATACCTTCTAGATGATTCAATATATGGATAAACTACTGAGGAGGATACCTGTGTACTCTGATCTATAGCCAGTTTAGGCTTTAAATATCATTTTATACCAAGAACTTTGTTGCTCACAGTGTTTATATATACCATTAACACCAATTGTTTTGTGTTACATAATACCTCTTATTTATAGGACCTATACTACCTGGTATATAAGTTAACATCAACTTTTAATTGATCACGCTGTGTTTGTATTAGGTGGTCAAAGTACGTTATTGAGGGATTTTTCACCCTGGATATATTATCATATTCTGATTAAATTTCTCCTACTGTCTGACACAGTGATATACTAAGAGTCATAAATATGGACATATGCTTATCCTTTTCACTCCTGTCAGTCATTGTTTCTACAACTGGGTCCAATTGCGACCAGTTATCTTGTCTATGTTGTTTTATGTTTATGTGTATTGTATGTACAGTTTTTTTGTATATAAAACTTATCATCCTCATGATTTTATTGGTGTACTATTAAAAGTTATATTTTATTTATGAGGTAGGTTGAGTGCCCCAAAAAAGAGTACTTTCTTTCTCTTGTGCGCCATTTTATACCCCACAGTAAGGCTTCTAATTACTTTTAAATTACCTGCTAGTTGTCAGGGGTCTTATACAGTGCTCCCAATAGTGGCCCCCCTATGCAGTAACCCTTATAAAGTGCCCCAGGTAGTGGTCCCCTTATGCAGTGCCCCTTATATAATTGCTCCAGTAGTAGTCCCACCAGTGCAGTGCCCCCAGTAGTAGTCCCACCAGTGCAGTACCCCCAGTAGTAGCCGCCCCAGCAATGCCCCCAGTAGTATTCCCTTCCGCCTCAGCAATGCCCCCTGTAGTAGTCCTCCCCCAGCAATGCCCCTAGTAGCAGTCCCCCCCAGCAGTGCACCCAGTAGTAGTCACCCCAGCAGTACCCCTAGTAGCAGTCCCACCCAGCAGTGCACCCAGTAGTAGTCCCACCCAGCAGTGCCCTCAGTAGTAGTCCCACCCAGCAGTGCCCCCAGTAGTCCGCCACAGCAGTGCACCCAGTAGTAGTCACCCCAGCAGTACCCCTAGTAGCAGTCCCACCCAGCAGTGCACCCAGTAGTAGTCCCACCCAGCAGTGCCCCCAGTAGTCCCCCACAGCAGTGCCTCCCAGTAGTAATCCCCCCAGCAGTACCAGTAGTAGTAACCCACCCAGCAATGCCCCCCAGTAGTCCCCCCCAGCAGTACCAGTAGTAGTAACCCCCCCAGCAATGCCCCAGTAGTCCCCCCAGCAGTACCAGTAGTAGTAACCCCCTCCAGCAATGCCCCCAGTAGTCCCCCACAGCAGTACCAGTAGTAGTAACCCCCCAGCAATGCCCCCCAGTAGTCCCCACCAGCAGTACCAGTAGTAGTAACCCCCCCAGCAGTAGTCCCCCCCAGCTGTACCAGTAGTAGTAATCCCCCCCACCAATGCTCCCCAGTAGTAGTCCCTCCCCCAGCAGTACCAGTAGTTAACCGCCCCCCAGTAGTAGTAACCCTCCCCCCCCGGCCAGACAGACTAAAAAAAAAAACGACCTCCACTTACTTTGATCCCCGCTGCGGCATCAGCTCCTCCATCTGGCGTCCTCCCTGGCTGGCCCACTCTGCATGATGGGAGAGCTCTCCCATTAGCCACTGCGTGAGCCAGAAGATGCCCCGCTCCGGCAGTGGGCGCAGCAGCCGATGAGAGCCTGTTTGACTCTCATCGGCTGCTAAAACAAACACACAGCAGCCGGTGCCGGCGGCTGTGTGTTTGTTATGCTAATAGTGTAGTGCGGACGGCACTTATGTACTGCCCGCACTACCGCCCTGCCTGGGTGACTAACAGATGCTAGAGGTCCAGTAGGACCTCTAGCATCTGTCTCCTCCGAGGCGGCAGCCATTTTTGGAGAGCCTTTTTCTGCAGATTTCATGCAGACGGCTACTGCTGGGGCAAACCCCCACATCTGGTGTCTGAGGCTTCCATTGTCTCCAAGACTTTCGCTATGATTCATAGTAGTTTAGAATTTACATTTAGAATTATATATAGTTCATGAAAATATAATACACTGACTATAATAATGTGAGCAAATAAAATACTATCTATGTACACTTTGTTACTATTTGTGTTTTATTATATTTTAGCTTATTTTCAGCTACATTTTACCAAATTCTAAATAATTAGCTTAACAAAGGAATAACAAAATGTCAGCCCTTCTGGATCCCATTATCCTTCCATTTAGAGCCTTATGTTCCATTGTTAGTTTATCTGACGAAAGTGTTTTGCATTTATTTTTAGCGTATTAGAAAACACTAAGCATTCTGCATTTCCTTTCTTGTATAAGAGGCTCTGAAAATGTCACCTCTTTGATTGTACTGATTTGTTGAACAAAAGGCAGTAGAAAAAAGGGAGATTGGTTTTACAAAGAGCCCAGCTACATGTCAGTATGAGTCACCTGATGTCATTTATATTCTGTAGTCTTTAAGATATGGGATTTTAAAAAGCTATGAGAGTAATACATATATTATATATTTATATGCTGATGTAGACTAAGTGGCACTTATTAGAGTAGTTTCAGATAATTAGAGTAAAAATACATATAACACTTTTTTTTATACTTAACAGTCTTTGTAAACTTTGTATTTGATTTTAACTGGTGGTGTATTGTTCATGCTGGTAAATCAATAATTCAATAAAGTGCTCTATGACCTTGTATGTTTTAGCAATTTAAGATGATTTTGTGAATTTTATTTTATAGAAGTCAGCACAAAGCAAACTGTACAAAAATACAACTTGAAAAAATATATAGCAATTCATAACACCACCTTCCTTAGCGCAAGGTAGATCTCAGACAGGTAGATGGAGCAACACTTGGACAAACAGAGCAGTCCTTTGCTTCCTGAAGTGAGTAGGTGTGCTGGATCAGGCAGTACTATTCATATTTACAGTATGTACAGTAGCATAACTATGTACAGTAAGTGTAGCATGGTCAGATTAGGTGTAATCATATGACACTGACAGCAAATTGTCAAATTTGGTGTCCCATCTGTAACCTACATTCTGCACATGATCTTCTCTCTTTCTCTATGATTACATCTTATCATTCCTTCTGAACTTATCCTGTACTTACCCATTGGAATTTCTTTCCTTAAGCTGGGCACACACTGACAGAAATACTGTCCAATCAATTGATCGGCCAATATATCTGGTGCCTGTTGGTCATGTATACCAGCGATATGTCTGTGAATGATGTAGTTCAAAGACATATCGCGTTGGCTGTGCTGACCAGCCGATATACACATGCAGTGGCAGCCAGCGGTCCCCCCCGCCCCCCAGCTAGCGGGACCCGTGGTTGCCTGAAATACGATGGTCGCTGCGGTCCCTCCCCAGACCTGCCCCCCCGGCTAGCAAGATCCGCGGCTGCCTGGAAGATGATGGTCATTCAGTGAATATGAACGACCATCATCTAGAGATATATCTGCTAGGTGTGTACCCACCTTTATCCCACGAGATACACAAAAGGTCATTTAAAAGTGCAAACTGTTCACTGTGAAGGGGTGTGACAAAGTCACTGAGATAAAAGTGTGTTGAGTGGTTTCCCATGTCTCATGTGGTTTGTACTGGTGAGAGATCAATCCCTCCCCATAGATATTTTGTTGGAAGCTCACCCTGGAGAGGACTGTCCAGCGTAGTATTGCTTGCTGAGCTAATTTTCTATTTGTTTATTATGAACAGTTCTAATGATTTCATAAATTGTAGCATGTTTTAAAGATTTAATGCTCTAGTGTATCTCTTCTATATAGTGCAATCAGACATTGTTTGATCAAGGAGTTGGTGTTAGCTGGCACTAAGGGGCCACTGAATTGTCATTGTAGAGGATTCAGGCAAGCGCTATAATTCAGTCTTAAATTAAATTATGTGTGCTTTTATCTGTGTTATTGAAACCATTTAGTGCCATATTGATAATGGTGCATTATGAGCATTCCTCCTGTTTTTTAGACAATCTGTGATTTAAGTCCCTGGCTTGTGAGGACTTAGACTAGGAGTAGACTAGGCTAGGAAGAGCTGCTGCTGATTAAGACATTGTTTCCTACAATTCACTAAAATTGAGCACTAAAAGTGCCTAGAATCTTTCCAGATATATAAGAAAGATTAAAGTGTAAAATATGCATACTGTATAGTAAATATCCTTCACACATAGCTTATCTGAATGCATTTTAATGTGACTCTTCTGTAGCAATCTCCTTAGTGAATTTCTCTGACAATGTAGTGGAATGTAAATGGTTTTTTCAGCATCTCCTTCAAAGCTCCTTCAAACAAAGCTTCCACAAGTAAGATTTATTCCTGCAAGTAAACCTTTGCACAAGAGGGAAATAACAGAAGAGGCCCAAAGCCTCTCTTATATTGAATCTTTTTTGTATAAAACTGATTTAACACTCTTACTTAAAATCACTTTCTTGAACACTTGTAGCTGATTTTCAACCACAACAGTTTTTAACAAGACATCCAAAAATCCCTACTAGAGGGTGTGAGCTCTAAGTGGATATGGGATCACTTTCTCAGTCCAGCAACAAACATCACCTTGGTACATGATGTAGTGAGCAGAAAGGCTCTAACTGCTCTGTATAATATAAAATCATCCCTTCCTCTTCCCCATCCCAGTCTCCAGATGACACGCTGAGAGCCTTGAGCCTGTGAGCTTAAGTGTATATGGACTCACTTTCTCAGTTGGCATTTATTGCTGGAATGAGGAAGCAAAGCAATTCAATATCCACTTAGAGCTCACACCCTCAGTAGGGTGAAGTGTATGCCATCCTCTCATTGTGTCTATGGAGGCACTCTTACAGGAGATGATCTTCTTCTCCGGCAACCTCCTTCCTCCATTGTGGCCATTTTCAGAATATTATACTGTACATGCACAGCGTCAAAAAGGGCAGTGAGGTCAAAATATATAATATCGATCCCTTCACTGCCTAGATCATTACCTGTCCTGTCAAGTGTCACTTGCCTGGCTCTGGCATAGGCAAACGCAGGGGGGGGTTTCCGTCTGCCTGGAAACTCCCCTCCCCAGCCCATACCATAACCACAATAGAAATAGTAATGTAATAGAATTTTACTAGTGCTGCATATTCTTCTCAGTATCACAAATGAAATAATTACCACCACCTGTAGGTCTTTTAACATGTATCAGTCAGTAATAAATAACCTGTGCACCAACTAGGATATCTGGACAACATTCACTGTTAGGGATGCGCTGCTATAGAGCCCAATATGTACATATATGTCCAGGGCAGTGCTAGGTTCCTCTGCTGCTCCCCCCCTGACTCCTGGACTTGCTCTAATACTCTGGAATGGTGCCTACATCTAAAATAAAAACATTCAGTTCAGACAGGATGGCCCTACTGCTGCATCTAATCGATTATTGTGATCACTGGTCCTGTACATGCTGGAATTATGACACACAATACACTTTGTATGACGCATATTAAAGCTGGTTAAGTGCTAATTCTACCCTCTTCATGGACTGGCCACACTCACTCTAAAATCAAGCATTTGGAAACCCCCCCTCTAGAAATCCTGCGTTTGGCACTGTCTGGAGCGCTTGTCACTCTCCAGTCCACACACTCAAAAAACACCAGCATCCACACGGTTCGTCCTTAAAGCTTCTCTCCCCCTGTGCACATCGGAAAGGAGACAGACATTGTCTTGTGTCGTCACTACGCCTCATTCTTGCCTGGTGCCGATGCCATAGGTAGGGGAGGCGGGCTAAGTCACTGTACTGCCACCTATTCACCACATTTATGGGCGGAGCACAGCGTGGCATCTTTCATCAGGCAGCCACCCGCAGCCTGTAGTAAATGACCTGTGCAGGCAGGACACAGCAGGTGTTCTGACTCCTAATACAATTGACGGAAAACATAGTTCTGCCCTGTTCCGACCCATTTTAACCCCTGGAGGGCATGCGCAGTACACATTTGCATATTTTAATCTAGACAAATAGACGTATGCCCAGTTAAGCATGAGCCACATAGAGGGTTACTATAGTTAGAAATTTCTAAAATGTCCAAAGCCATGTTCCGCAGTTGGTCACAAAATGACACACATTTTGATAATTGTTGCTTCAGCTCTATGTATGAACTACAGTATTCATTGCTAACCAATTTACAAACAAAGTGCAGAATAGAATTCTGTGGAATGGCAAAACACAACAGAACTCAATTGCAGAATTTGCACTGCTGCAGTCTATACTGCTGCAAGTCTTCATTTCTCAATATGTTGCAGTTAGTTTGCACATCTGATTTGCTCAAGTTGACAAGAGAATAGCTGAATTCAATGAAAGTTTCCATAAAATATGTCCGCAATTTTTTCTCAAAATCAGTACAGCCGGTGCCCTGAGCTGCAGATTTTCTACCTTCACATTTTAGGACGCCACTTTTCTCAAAACTGGTTAAAGCACAGTCATTTATTGCAGTAAAAATACACACTTTATATGTTGATGAGATGAAAGCCAATATCTAAACAATATTATGAACAAGCCTATTACTGTTTGCGAGGCATCTCAAAAACAATCAACCAAGAGAGTCTTGGTTGATTGTTTTTGAGATGCCTCGCAAACGGTAATAGGCCTGTTCATAATATTGCTCTACATACTGTAGCTATGTGAATGTCCATAGCTACAGTATGTAGAGCAACAAAGACCAGCGAGTTTGTGAAGTCATTTGCATCTAATAAATAACTGCAGTGTATATCACTTGTCATCAAGGGAAATACCAGAAAAACCAACATTAAAGTTTTGTATCTTTAACCTCAAATTTGATTTTGCAAAAATAATTCTAAGAAAGTCTACATAGGTGAAGCAAAATATTTCTATATTAAAATAAAGACATTAACTACGTTGCCCAATTTATTGAGATTGCATTCATAATATATGCAAAACACATTATATATGTAATTGTACTATATCATAAACCGGGCCTAGCATCTGCTTGCTGGGTCTTTCCATGAAATGTCACCTCCTGCTAAGTGGTATTGGCCCTCTGTTGCTCTCCTTCCTTGCTAAGCTCCACTTACTCTGGCTGCCACTGCATCCCCATGGACATCACTTCCTCCATTTCATTAATATTATTATTATTACATTTTATTTATAGGGCGCCACAAGTGGTCCGCAGCACCATACATACAGTAAAGGGTACACAGAACATTACATTACAATACAGTAACCAAATTATAAACAGAGCACAAGTAACAATTAGCAACACAATTCTCCATACACAAGACAGCTGGGAAGGTGAAAGCTGTCATAGAAGTGCTAGAGAAGAGGGCTGTGAGACAGTGAGGAGGAGGACCCTGCTCCTAGGAACTTACAATCTAGTGGAGAGGGGAGACAGACAGATCTTGGATGCAAAATCTTGGATACGAGCATGAGATGAAGTAAAAAGGGTGTTGGAGAGGTAACAGTCATTGGCATACCGGAGTGAGCGAGAGGGAGTATGTAAGGAGATGAGGTTGGAGATGTAGGGAGCAGTAGAGTTAGAAAGGGCTTTGTATGTGAAGGTGAGGAGTTTGAAAAGGATTCTGTAGAGGACTGGGAACCAGGGCAGGTCTTGGCAGAGGGGAGCAGCAGAAGTGGAGCTGCGGGAGAGGAAGATAAGACTAGCTGCAGCATTGAGCACAGACTGGAGGGGAGCAAAATGGCAACGTGGGAGGCCAGTGAGCAGAAGGTTGCAGTAGTCGAGCCGAGAAATGATTAGTGAATGAGTAATCAGTTTGGTAGCATTCTGGGAGAGGAAAGGCCTAATGCGAGCGATGTTGCGTAGCTTGAACCGACAGGATTGAGACAGAGATCGAATGTGGGGGGTGAAGAGGGTGGAGTCAAGGGTGACACCCAAGCAGTGAAGTTGGTGGACAGGGGCGATGATGGTGTTGTCAACAGTGATAGCGAGATTGGTTGGAGTGGAGACTGTATTAGGGGGAAAGATGATGAGTTCGGTTTTGTCCATGTTGAGCTTCAGTGAGCGCTCGGACATCCAGGAAGAGATGGCAGAGAGGCAGCTGGATACCTGAGAGAGGACAGAAGGAGAGGTATAGTTGCGTGTCATCAGCATAGAGGTGTTATTGGAGGCCGAAGGAGCTGATGAGTTCTCCTAGTTTAGAAGTGTACAGGGAGAGCAGAGGGCCCAGGACAGAACCCTGCGGGATGCCAAGGGTGAAAGGGGGGCAGGTGAAGCCAGAGGTAGACACAGAAAAGGAGCGGTTGGTGAGGTAAGCGGTGAACCAGGCATTTCATGTCATCTATGTTCCCCTCTAGGGACAGTGACAATCAGTTTCTATCTGATATCACTGTGGTGCAAACTTTCTAATGAAAACAGGGGGGGCTTATTGGGTTCTGTGCCTCAACTTTGACCGAGCCCAACCTAAACTGATGAACAGAATCCATCCACCCAGCTTGCTGCATCACACTAACAGTTATATGTAAAATACCGTGTTTCCCCGATAATTAGACCTACCCACGAAAATAAGCCCTATCCTTACTATTGATGAATGGCCCAAAATAAGCCCTACCCCGAAAGTAAGACCTAATAAAATCTAAATTTTTCCCGGTCCCTGCACTACACTAATATGCACCCAGCTCCGCCCCCCACATGAAATCCGGTACTACGGTAAATGAAAGAGCTGGAGGAGGCTGCCCGGCCCGCTCGGGCCGCTCTTCCACCAGCTTACAGTAACGTACTCAGACTGCAAAACAAGCTTTCAATAAAGCTTGTTTTGGAGTCAGCGCGCGTGACGTCATGACGTTACGGCGCGCCTCTGAAGGTGGACATCGGAGGAGCCAAGGACCATGGAGGAAGGCACGACTCTGAAGGTGGACAACGGAGGAGCCGCGGATCGTGGAGGAAGGTGCGACTCTGAAGGTGGACTTGTTGTTGTAAAGGTAAGTGGGGAAATGGATGTGTTCAACAGGGAGAGGTACAGGCTGAATTCAACACCGGGGTGGGGGTGGGGGGGCTGGAGACGCACAGGCTGTATTCAACAACAGGGGGGGGATGGGGAGGCACAGGCTGCATTCAACAACAGGGGAGGAGAGAGGCACATTGAAATTGCTGTCAATGTTAAATAAAATAAGCCCTACCCCGAAAATAAACCCTAGTGTGTGTTTTGGACCAAAAAAAAAAATAAGACAGTGTCTTATTATCGGGGAAACACGGTAACCCTTCACCCTATTACCAAATACCTCCTTTCTTTATCAAGTTACAGGAAGCTCAATACTGCCATGCTACTTTCCATCCTTAGCCACATCATAATCGTTGTCCTAGTGCTCCTACTTTCACCAAAGTTTCTTTGTTACATCATTCATCAGTCACCAGGGATTTCAAACAGCAAAGCCAAATTATGATTCACTCTGTTAGTTCAGGCTCCCTATCATTATAGATGGGTGCACTGGTGGGTGAAGACACTCATATGTACCTGGGCTGCTAATAGACTAGTCATCTAAAAGCTCATATCTGATTATTTATCATGGGTTGCTAAACAAATTGCTCATTGAACCTTTATATTAAATAACCTTGTTTGCCATTCAAGAAAAAAGCATTAAAAAGTCAACACTCATCTGCCCTAATAGCAACATTGGACAAAAGTGTGACTCTATGGCTTATATTTACTAAAGTGCAGGTTTTTAGAAGTGGAGATGTTGTCTATAACAACCAATCAGATTCAACTTATCATTTATCTAGCACCTTCTAAAAGATAATAACTAGAATTTGATTGGTTGCTATGGGCAACATCTCCACTTCTAAAAACCCACATTTAGTAAATATATCCCTAGAACTCCTCCCCTATTCCCAAACAATGTGACTCAGAAAATTAAGTTTTTGCCCAACACAGTACTATAAATTTGGCTTAGATATTATGGGATTGTCTGAAGTTTAGAACTTTTTTTGCTGCTGTGCCACTCTTATACATTTGCAGCAGAGTCTCCTACTGACTGTTGCAGCCATTTAGTGACCTGCTGGAACAAAGTAATCAAGATCTGAGGCATCAAAAAATAAAAATCTAAAAAAAGTTGTTTAGGGTAATCCATTAAGTGGAGAATGTGTATGATCTTATGACGTAAGTTTAGTTTTGAAGAGCTTGGGATATATGCGTTATTTACAAAACAGTGCACCACGGTAGTCTGTTCCCTGCAATTATTTTTGCTTCATCCAAATCAAATGTGAGTGAAAGTTTGTGGGGAATCAACCAGAAACTGGCATATGCCAAATACTCAGGGGAGTACTAAATGCATTTGTTGTGATGCATGAAGTACAAATGGGGCAAATACTTCCCACAAATTTAATGATATAGCTCAACAGTATAACTGGATGCACAGCTCTCTATCAGCAGAATGACCTGACCCACTGAACATGTCTGTGACCTAGATTCCAAATAATGATGATTCTTCCTTACTCCTGATGTTACATTGCATTTAGCATTAGCCAGATCATTCCTAGTAAATTGTGTTTACCCCACTTTTCTGTTTCTAATAACAGATGCACTTATTATGTTCCGTGGATCCCGGGAAAGGTGATTCTGCTACCATATTACTGTTTCCGTGCAATGAGCCTTAAATTGCACTGCTCTTCCTTTTGCAGTTATTTTTGCATACAAATAATATGGTAATCTGTCTTGTGTCATATGAAGAGCAGTATACAGTGTGCATACACATGTATGATTGCCTTCTTTATCTTCAACACGGGAATTGTATTTAAAAAGGCAGAAAAGCATCTAAAAAAAAAGATTGTTTTTCTTTCTGATTCAGATTATTCTAAATGAACCCTACTTAGCATTTCAAAGAACTGTCTTCCTGCTAATCCCTTTTATTTGATGTGGACTTCAGTTCTAGCTACATAAGATTATAATCGTCCGTTCTGTGTCCCATGTGCATCTCCATTTTATCTTCAGATAGGTCCATTACTGTTTCGGAAATTCACACTTCCCATAAGGCGTAAGCTTTTAGGAGTGTTTTTCAAAATAAGAGTTATTATTGAGCTAAGGCAAAGTGTATGTGCCCTGCCTCATTCCTGTATTAGCACACATCGTTGTTGGGGCATTTTTGGTGTGTTCCCTTTTATATATTTGCTTAAGTAGAATGTTACCTATGTGTGCGTCCATTATACAAAACATATTGATCATTCACTTTGAAACTGTAAATTTACAATATCTTCACGTTGGAGATGTTTTCTTGAAGGTCATAAATGCGCTAAGTAAGCAGTGTATAAAATAAATCTGCAGAGAAGAACACACTACTACACAGCAGGAGCTACAATTCTCCTAGACTACAATAAGGTTGTAGATGTCAATTAATATGTACTGAGCATACTATTTCTACAAAAAATATATGTTTTCCTTGACATTTGGATTGCACATGAGTCCCTCCCTTGTGATCAGGCACCATTATACATAGGAAAGTGTATGGAGAGGGTGTGGGATGTAGTTGCTCTTCAAAAGTTGCCATTACAATGCCATTAGGACACCTTTAGGATTAGATTAGAGACAGTTGTAGTAGGAAGATGGAGTAGGTGGAAAGAGTGCTGCAGGCATCTTTGTCATTGTGTATGTCTGTTTGTCAGCCGCACTAGCTAGCAACTCCGATCCAGTGCACTGCAAGCTGCAAACAGGCTACAGTGTTTGTTTGTCAGACTGACATAGTAGCAAATGCAATCCAGTGCTGCTAACAGGCTGTTGTATACAGGGGCAGATTGGGCCATAGGGAAACTTCCCCCTGTGCCGCTCAGAAGTTTCCTGGCCCCCCCCCTCCGACAAGGGCCGGGGATGCAGGGTGACTGTTGCAGCACTTTTTGGCCCGATCCGCGGACAGCATTGCCGATTGGAGCAGGGCTGTGGCTTTGTCATGCTGACTGCCTAGCTTGACCTGTACTGTCTGTGACTCGCAATGCGGCTCCACCTCTTAGCTGGGTCTGTCACTAGAAACTGCCACTTGGCTGGCTCTGCTCCCTCCTCCGTGTTAAAGGTTTTCAGTGCAGGCCAGGCAGGCGCAGAGAAGTGCTCTAGTGCCCCTGACACTGTACTTGCAGGTGGAGCATAGGGGACACCAAGTTCGAGGGTGCCCATCTCACAAGGACACCTGCTCTGGCTGTGCTCAGTGTGCACCAATATCAATCACACTATTCTTTCTCCCCGAGACCCCACCCTTCTTTCTTTTTTTAACCTATATCTATCCTTCTCCTCTCCCTGAGGCCAAGCCCCATTCCCTCTCCTTCCCCAAGTGCCTGCCCCTTCTATCCTCTACAATTGGGCTGTTTTCATCCTTCTGAGCTTCACAGTATGAGTGTGCAGAGATAAGGGAGCCTTCTGTCAGCTGAGGTTAGTACATCGGGGAAGTGTATATTAAAACAACTTGTAATATAATAGGGGTATTTTAGTGTTATCGGAGTGGTGCATTGAAGTTTGTAGGGGGTGTAGTAATATTATGTGGGAGTGTATTAATGTTTTACACACACACGTGCACACAAACACAGCCGCCATCAGGGGGGGACTGCCCAGGCCTCGGAAAGAGAGGGGGGCCCCTGTCCACAAGCCCGCTGCACGTCCACTTCCCCACCTGCCGCCCACCCACTTCCTCGCCTGGCCTCTAGCCCAACTGTGCTGTCAAGAAGAAGGTAAGTGAGAGGGCTGGCTCTGGAGAGACAGAAGGGGGCTGGGCTGGAGACAAACGGAGCTGGGTGGCTGGCTGGGGACACAGAAGGGGGCAGGCTGGCTGGAGGCACAGAAGGGTGTCTGGCTGGCAGGGGACACAGAAGGAGGGATGGCTGGGAACAAAGAACTGGAGAGACCCTGTGTGGCTGGAGTCGCAGAAACCCGAAGGGGGCCCCTGCCTAGTTTGTCAGTCCCGAGCCCCACAAGTTATGATGGCAGTTTTGCACACACACACTTCCCCCCAACCATCCCGCTCTTGGTGGGATAGTACTGGTTTTCGGGCACTGTCCTGTTGTTCCACCTACTGGCCACAGTATCCTGCGGGTGTGGAGAGGTCGGGAGGCATTCTGTTACCACTGCTCTACGTAGGGTGAATAGATGCAGTGCACATGTGCATGACATCTAAACAGTGTGAGGGAGAGCCTGGGGACAGATTAGCAGCATGGGAGCAGAGATATGAACATATATATATAGATAGATATAGATGTGTACTGTCCTAATGTTAATGGGTAAATCAGAGAGGCTAGCCAGTTAGTGATATGTTCCCCTTTTTATAAGACACAATGAAAGACACAAAGAGGATGGTGCAATCTTATTTTATTTAGCCCTCAAAAGTTTACGAGAATTGACTTAAAAAAAAGAAACAGTCAATAAATATGGTTACAGAAAAACAGGTCTTACTGTTTAACAGCTGTAAACATGAGCATTAGATATAACTAGGCTATAGTACTACTTGTAAAGAGATTGCTAACACTGTGGAGGACAGTACATGCAGAATATATCAGCTTATGAGGAAATAACACAAGAAATAGCACATACAGGCCGATACGGTATTTGTAGTGCACCAATTACTTGTAAGCAGGAAACACTGTAGCTTTTAGGGCCGTATTTACTACAATCCACATTTAAAATGCAGTTGTAGTGTGATATTTCACAGGAATCTATAAAAAATCCCTTGCAGGGATAGAACTTGTAATAGAGCTCTGTCCCTGTGAATCCTGTTTGCACATTTAATTTTCTTTTTCGGAAAAATTACAGGGAGAATGTGTCTGTGCATGTGACGGCTACCGCAAACCCCCTCCTTTGCCCCTACCCCTTTTGCTGCCGATCACGTGGTTGTGGCATCAGAGGTCCTTTACAGCACCTGCTTCTAGACCTATCCCTTTAGCTTTTAGTGAGGAAGAGCAAATGCAGGCCATTGCAGTATTTGTAGTGCACCAATTACTTGTAAGCAGGAAACAGTCTATGCAAACCTTTATCTTTTAGTGAGGAAGAGCACATGCAGACCATTGCAGTGTTTAGTTGGAGCACAATAAGTATCAGCATAGTTCCTGTAAAAAGCAATGTAGCGAGTGCACAGTTCCTGTAACTAGCAATGTGAAGCTGGTGCACAATAAGTATCAACACAGTTCCTGTAAATAGCAATATGTACCAAGTG
This sequence comes from Taudactylus pleione, assembly GCA_031769625.1. Classification (NCBI taxonomy): domain Eukaryota; kingdom Metazoa; phylum Chordata; class Amphibia; order Anura; family Myobatrachidae; genus Taudactylus; species Taudactylus pleione. Next base: position 8,306,138 of record JAUIMM010000025.1, on the reverse strand, counting down.
CACAGTTCCTGCAATTAGCAATGTGAGCAGATACACAATAAGTATCAGCACTGTTCTTGCAAGTAGCAATACATAACAAGTGCACAGTTCCTGTAAATAGCAATGTGTAGCAGGTGCACAATAAGTATCAGCACAGTTCCTCTAAAAACAATAAGTAGCGAATGCATAGTTCCAGTAAATAGCAATGTATACAATACAATGTGTACAATAAGTACAGTAAGCAAACAGTTCTCAGGCTTTATGTGCAGGTAACAGCTTTCGTGAAGTAAATTAGCAAAGAACACTTTAACACACTGCCTTATATATTTAAAAGAGATCACGCTGCAACCTTGGATTAGTAAATGTTTAACATAACCACATATTATTCAGTAAAAAATAAATAAAAAGCAGTTTGCATATAGAAGCAACAGGTTTAGACTCCAAGAAAACCATTAACAGAGGTTTAGCATACAATGCCAAAAAGAACACCACACTATTAAAACACATTAAATAGCATGTACACCACTCTGGAAAAAATACATTTGCAATGTAAATATCACTATCCACATAAAGCAACAGACTTGAGCCCTATTCATAGGGGCAATAAGCACTCAGGGTAAACTCAGGGCCTGATTCAGCAAGGATCGCAATTGCAAAGCTGCACGCAGGCTATAGATATATGATATATGCATGCAGGCAGCTTTGCAATTGCGATCCTTGCAGATATGGTAATGCAGCAGGAGGCATCACACCTCCTGTGCCATACTTATCTTAGCTGTGTTGTCCAATGCAGGATCGGATAATCTGCGTAACATCAGTTGGCTAAGGTGACCCATGGAATCACACAGCCGGCCGCCACAGTTAAGAGGAAGAGGCCATGAAATCTCCGTCAGCTGACGGAGATTCTGGCCTCTTCCCTCCCCCTCAACGGTGGCGACACGCCTCAGTTTCAGGAAACGGAGGCCATCGCCGCCCCCTCCCTGCCCACAAATGTCAGTAGACTGCTGCCAGTTTTCGAGCGGGATCGCATACTCGTTCTGCACATGCGCAGAACGGGTCATGCACCTGCGGAATCAGGCCCCCGGTTCCCAGGAAACAACTAACCCTCCTTTTATCCCCTTTAAGCTCCAAGAGGACTTTCGTGTACCCTAATCTGGGCAGCACTATACTGCTGTTAACAACCAGCACGTTTTCACAACATAGGGGGTATAGACCCAAGGACTTCCCTAAACACACACAGCTTATGCATTCACTGGGGGGGCCAACAGCACTCCTCCTCCTCCTATTAAACACAGGGAAAGGTAAACCCAGCAGAGGGAAATGGCCACTGGAAGTAGGAAATAACAAATTAAACCTCAATCCTCACACCTAGCAGTGGCTCTTCTCTCTCTCATGACATCCAGTGCTGACAGGATGCTTGGCACCACACAAGGCTGTGCTCAGTGTGATCAGAATCAGGGTAGGAGTCCCCTTGCTGCACTCTCCCTCTGGTGCTACCTAGGCTGGCAGCGCTAGGTGGTCCTGGGTGCCAGGTTTTTTATTGTCGAGTCTTTGGGTCCCACTGCTGTAGTGTCCAGTGAACAATCACTCTCCCCAGTGGCTGACTTCTCTGGAGGGTCTTCTGGCTTGCTTTCTCTGGCGATGGGTTCTCAGTGCAATCTCGGGTCTCCATGATTAACTGACAGCAGTGGCAGCAGTATTCTTCTAGGGGGGTCTCCTAGATGGGGTTCTCTGGTCCTCTTCTCCTCCAGTCATGTCAGGCTTGGCTCGCCTCAGCCCAGGACGGTTCTGTATTTCCACAACCAGGAGCCTTGTGCTGGTTCTTAAAATACAGGGGAACCCCACACATTTTTCCCCTGTATTTTAAGAACCAGGATGGTCTTGACAAAGCCTGGGGCTAGTTATGCTTGTGGGGAGGAGTTACATAATTTTTTTTTACTGTTACTATTTTTTATAACACACAGAAGCCTTCATGGATCTCACTCATCTGTGAAGGCTTCTGTATAACCCAGAACTTTTAATGCTATTTGCATTAAAAGGCCTGAGTTTACATAGGGAAATACTCACACAGATTCACATAATGTAATAGCCTTGAACTCACAAACGTAACATATTCCTGCAGTAAGTCTAAGGGTGCCATCAAGTGCTATACGTAAGTCTGATATTTCTGACACTAATCATAGTGAAGCCTCCTTCCACCATTTCTGTACTCTCTGCAAATGTGAGGATGAGTAGTAGTAAAATTAATGATGATGATGGTTTAGACATAGAAATTGATGATGCTACTTTGGAAGTGAAACAGAATGAGGGGGATAATTGTGTATCTGAGACTAATGAGGATGTTGATGATGAACAAAAAGTTGATAAAATTCAGGAGGAGAATGTTGTCTGTGTCAAAGTAAGATAGTCACCAGTTTTTGCCAGTGATAAGAAGGACATTGTCGTGTCTGGGCATAAGACCAAAAAAGCCACCTCTTTGTGGGGAGTCCCAAATCCTGACAACATTTGTAAAGGCATCTGTACAATTGTGAGCCCAAAGTAGGTAGAGGTAGGTACATTAACCATTTAGGCACCTCTTCCCTGTTATGACATTTGCAGAGAGTTCATGCAAATTATTTCTTAAAATCTGGGAAACATGTAAAATAATAACAAGCAGTCCAGGCTCAGATACTAGTAGCATGGGTAGATCCCAATACATGCAATCTCCAACACAGGTAGTCCTGCACCCAATTTGCAAAGGTAAACCGACTTCTCCCTTATCCAGAAGTCCTGAGAAGAAGCCATACATGCTATGGCTGCTGTTGCTGCTGGGGTGAATCTTCATCACAGAATGGGACCAAAAAGACTACACAATTGACTGTGAAATAAGCATTTATAAGGGGAACCAAGTATGACAGCCGTCATTCTGTTGCACAGCGTCCACTATCCATCATTAATGCATCTGGGTTTAGCCGACTAGTTGAGGTCATGTGTCTGCCAAATTCTATCTCAATTCTATTTTACCAGAACAGCAATTCCTCAACTGTACTGGGATGTTAAAAGAAATTATTTTTTGCCTCCAAAGTGCCATTGTACTGACTATCTACTTAACTACATATATGTTTAAGTGGTACTGGTGAAACTAAAGATTACATGACTATGACAGCCCACTGGGTGGGTGTATTACCTTCAGCAGCAGTATCTAACACACAATTCCAGCTCATTTAGATATAGGCAACTCTCGTTATCACTGGTTTCACTAAGAAGCACACTGAGCACCGCTAAGAAACAGACAGATCTCAGGTGCACAACTCCAAATTAATGATAATATATAAATGCAATAAAATTTTGCAATCAATAGAGGTTTTTAGCATAATCATGGCCAAGGTTATGGGCCTACCCACCATATCCAGGTAACCTCTTTAGGGTAGGTCACTAACATACTAGGGTTCAAATCCAGAGCACAGGACACCCCTAAATCAGTGCAACCTAGCCACCCCAGGGCATTGCCATAGTGAGAAAAATGCACTACAGTATATAAACTTGTAAGACTTACCTAAAATTGTGCCTATTAATAGTGTGCATATACTATACCAGACTCCATGCTTTTAAACCAATAAGGGAGGGGTGCTAATCCAGTCTGAAGGCATCTCCTTTCCTTCAGATGTGCAATAAAGCACATTAAATGGTGTGTATAGGAAAGATTCCTGGACTGCACACCCTGATCTGTCTGTTTCTGTGCCTGCAATTATTCTCATCTGGTAGCACCTCCCATTATATATATTCAGGGTGTGCAGTCCAGGAATCTTTACTATACACGACATTTAATGTGCGTTATTGCACATCTGAAGGAAAGGAGATGCCTTCAGTCTGGATTAGCACCCCTCTCTTATTGGTTTAAAAGCATGGAGTCTGGTATAGTATATGCACACTATTAATAGGCACAATTTTAGGTAAGTCCTACAAGTTTATATACTGTAGTGCAATTTTGGGTTGATTTTTGGGGCGTGGGTCCCCTGGATTGCATTGGTTGGTCTGCTCCAGGGCATCACATTATAACACATTCTTTCTTTTCTGCACAATTTTAACACTTTGTTTGTTTCATTATATTTGTATTTTCACCTTTCTATGCAGCCATAGCTGCTCTTACTTTTCTTACTTCACTTTTCTCACTATGGCAATGCCCTGGGGTGGCTAGGCTGCACTGATTTAGGTGTGTCCTGTGCTCTGGATTTGAACCCTAGTATGTTAGGGACCTACCCTAAAGAGGTCACCTGGATATGGTGGGTAGGCCCATAACCTTGGCCATGATTATGCTAAAAATCTCTATTGATTGCAAAATTTTATTGCATTTATATATTATCAGTAATTTGGTGTTGTGCACCTGAGATCTGTCTGTTTCTGTGCCTGCAATTAGTCTCATCAGGTAGCACCTCCAATTATATATATTCAGGGTGTGCAGTCCAGGAATCTTTCCTATAGATACATATTGGAATGGGCACTATTATAGTTAAGTCCTGGATAAATTGACATAATGTGTTAGTATTAGGGATGTTAGGGACCCATCTTATGGAGTTCATCTTGACATGGTGGATGGGCAAACAATTTTGGCCAAACTTGTATTAAGAACCTCACTTATACTCTATATTATTTGTAGAGTTTAACACTCAGAGGGTGCACCTGTATTCTTTGTCCCGTGCATATTACTTTAATTCTTTTAACTGCCATCCTGTCTGCCACTGATGTGCCACTATGTTTCATACAGTAGATGTTCTATATTCTTTAAGCTTCCATATGTTTGTGCCACTGCTTTGTCACTTAGTTTAGCCAGCCAGCTCGCTGCATCATTTGGCCAATATTGGTGAAAACAATATTGTGAGATGTAAGGTGGTCAAACTTGACTGAAAATTATTTGAAATTAATGTTATTTATGTTAATAATACTTTAGGAACAAAACAGGTCCAAATTACATTATTTTAGCTATTTTCATTCATTTTTAAAGAAATCCAGCTCCAAAACACTTGAGGGTACTTCTGACAAAACCATAACACGACGATGCTTTAGAACCAAAAAACAGGGAGTTGCACATATCTCTAGACATAACTAAGTAAATAATAAGAAATTAATAAAAGAACATATTATTAGGTAATGTTTAAGCATTCCTGGTAGTATTCTAGAAAAAAATAGGTAGGAACCTGCGCTTCAATTTTATGGATGCTGCACTTCAATCCACTGAGGTGGTCACACAACACCTCACAACATGGCATAAACAATAAAAATGGGAAAAAGGCGCAACCTTCTAGAATATAGTAAACAATAAATATAAATAATCCCAATTAAAGTCCACAAAATCACTAGAGAAGTGAAAAATGTCCTCCTTCAATTTTCAGAGTGGGGTAATTCCGACAAATGAGATCCTCATAGTTGACATGCAAAAAATAGAGGAAAATCGCAATATAGCATAATATATTGATTTTAATCACATAAAAGTTAACACAAAACGTATATCCAACATTTAAAATCCTCCACCAATATCAAAGCAGCGTACCAGACTCCTATCTGGAGTCTTTTTCAAGGTGTAGGACATACACCTTGAAACAGACTCCGATAGGAGTTGAAGCGTTGGTGAAAGGAACACAGCACCAGTGGATTTTTAACATCTAAGCGAAGAGTGCACATCCAGGAGCTGCCATTCCAGGTTGTACCCGGGAGACTTTGGATTGTTTGGCTTATACGTGAATGGGTGTGCATTATACACTGCTACCTCTGGTACGCTGCTTTGATATTGGTGGAGGATTTTAAATGTTGTATATACGTTTTGTGTTAACTTTTATGTGATTAAAATCAATATATTACGCTATATTGCGATTTTCCTCTTTTTTTTGCATGTCAACTACGAGGATCTCATTTGTCGGAATTACCCCACTCTGAAAATTGAAGGAGGACATTTTTCACTTCTCTAGTGATTTTGTGGACTTTAATTGGGATTATTTATATTTATTGTTTACTATATTCTAGAAGGTTGCGCCTTTTTCCCATTTTTATTGTTTATTCCTGGTAGTATGCATACTGCCCATTCCCTAGTACATTTAAAAATGTTGGGTTGCTAATTACAATTGACATCTAGTATATTAGTTGAAGAAATTATATCTACCAGTATTCATTTTTTATTAATTTATATACTGGTACTTCATGTCCAATTTATTTTAGTCTAAACCACTTGCACTCACCTTGACAGTTTTAAGATTTAATACAAATTTTGTATGCATTCTCAGTTGGGTAGCTATTTGGGTTAATGGAAGCCATTATACAGGTTTTACAGTGGGGGAGTAATTCAACTAATATAATTTTTTTCTTGGTATATGTTTAATACATTTTGGGCCTGTTGAGCATTGTTTTTTGAAACTTGCAAATTTTTGCCAATTTTTCTATCAGCTTTTGAAATGTTAATTTTATAATTTTATTAAAGGCAAAATCCAGCATGGGTTTATATATTTTGCCTTTTTCTAGTTGCTGGGAAAATTGCTGATACTGCACCTACTAAAAATGCAATAAGGACAAAACTGTAAAAATGTTTATACTATTTTAACATGTAGATTGTTTATAATAAATACTCAACATATAATAGTCTAATAACTCCCATACCTTTTATCACATGTCCCCCCCACCCCATAGATTATGTCATGCACAACTCTCTGATAACTAGCTGACCAGTTACTTAAATCAAGGTCCATCCCAGGACTGCCCATGTACAGTCATTTTTAACTTATGTACAAATAGCTGTACATAAATTCCCCAGTGTGATAGCTACAGGAAATATGGTATGATCACATTAATCTCTATTATTTAAGATAGCAAATGAATGTAAAATTGATATTGTTGTGATACCTCATTTCTTCCAACTGATACATCCTAGTAATTCCCAAATGAAAACTAACTTGTGTATATTTGGTATATTTCTAGGATTTTGGGTACTCCTAGATATTCTAGGAATATTATTTGTGCATTAAAATCACATAAATATGGTGATGTCTTGAACTCTGCTTATAGTCTGAATACTTTTTTAGACATACAGCTGTTTGTTATTCCCTGCATACCCCTGCTGTGTTTGAGGCCAAATACACATTAAACTGCTTAGCCATTAGGTGTTATAACATAAGCAAGTGCAAAACCCAAATACGGATTCCAGAAGCAGATAATTGTGTAATAAGGGTTTATTAGACATAGCACATGTGAATGCAGGGTATGCGGAGACCTTCAAGGCTGTAAAGTACACAAATAATTTAAAGCATGGTCAATGGCATGCTGGCAGATAATTCCATAAACTATATACTGATGTGACTCATCAGTGGACAGGCAGATAAACAAAAGTCCCAGTTTATAGCATACTCTATGGACAGACGTGCAGGCTTGCTGAATGTTGTGTAGCAGTGCTGAGCAAGAGTCCATGATAGCATGGTAACAGGCTTGAAGTATCTGACAGAGATTCAGTATCAAGGAGTCCAAATGCAGAGTCACAAACAGGCATGAAAAGATGCAGAAACATCATTGACCAGCGATCCACTAAAGGCCCTCCCATACATCTACTGCCAGGTCTCTCGATCCTGCGATGGGATCAGAAACACCATTCCGCCAGTCAGAAATGACGACTGGTGTCCATCGATGTTCCGCAATCCGTTGGAGGATCAGTGAAAAAATCCATGTTAAATTTCACAGATTTGGAAATCACGATCATATTTTGATCGTGATCTGCAAATCTGTGAAATCAAACATGTTTGATTTTACTGATCCCCTGACCCGGCATTAGAGGAATGCTGGATCGCAGCGATCTATCACAGATGTATGGGGGCCTTACGTCAGAGAGAGGAGTTAAATACCTGCACCACAGGTGCAGCTAATCAAGCAAAATTTGCTCCCTACATGTAAATCTGATCATTCTAGGCAGAGTGGTGTCTGGACAGCAACTCCAGGTGGTGAACCACAGGAACTGCACAAATCATAGTATGCAAGATAGTCATAACAGTGAGGAGATATTACTCCAATTAGACCTTTGAATCTTTGACTTAATATGTTAGTTAATTTACTCACTATTACTCTCTTTGTTGAGTAATAATTCAAGTGTTCCATGCCCTGTGCTCTTGGATTATGCATTTTGCTGGATATTTTCATAAATCTTGCATGCAATTCAATTAGAAATGGCAAGTCGTAGATGTTGCATGTTAGTTCTGCAGTATGCAACTTATGTGTAGTGAATGAAAGAGTAGGGAATTATCCTGAACCCAAAAAAAGTGGCATATAAGATAACAGGATAGTGTAGAAGGTTGACTATGGCCATATGCAAAGTATTGGAGACTGTCAGGGACCCCAATAAGTATACCTGAGTTTGCACTCTGACTATGATAAGAAGCAGTAATTTGAATCACTTTGACTGATTCACACCAGGACTCCGATCACGCAGATCCCCACATCCTGATATAGCAAGGGCAGATCCACATATAATACTCACACTGAAATTCTATCTCTCTGCCCGTTGTACTATACAATTAACTTTACTGCTACCACCCATGGTAAATACAAAGGACCACATGTCACCAAACACTCCATCACAAGTGCACAGGCTTGGCAACACTAACTACCATGCAGTTCATTTGGTCTTGCCATGCTTCTAGCAATCAATAACAGTTATAGCATAACCTTAGCAATCTAATGCTTCCTCAAAGACTTAGTACTGGAGGATATATCAAATACACTATTAAATGAATAATTTATTTAAAAAAAAGGTACAATGCTTAGTTACAGAAATTATATTTAGGAAAACGGTTATAGATTACATAGACAAACGTGTTGCAATTTCAAATAAAAAGGAAAAAATTTCAGAACATAACACACAGCTTCTTCTGGCTGACAGGAATGGCAAGCTTTAACTTAAAATTGATACCCTAAAGTCTAACCCACCACAAAAGACTCCCATACCTTTTATCACATGTCCCCCCCACCCCATAGATTATGTCATGCACAACTCTCTGATTACTAGCTGACCAGTTACTTAAATCAAGGTCCATCCCAGGACTGCCCATGTACAGTCATTTTTAACTTATGTACAAATAGCTGTACATAATTTCCCCAGTGTGATAGCTACAGGAAATATGGTATGATCACATTAATCTCTATTATTTAAGATAGCAAATGAATGAAAAATTGATATTGTTGTGATACCTCATTTCTTCCAACTGATACATCCTAGTAATTCCCAAATGAAAACTAACTTGTGTATATTTGGTATATTTCTAGGATTTTGGGTACTCCTAGATATTCTAGGAATATTATTTGTGCATTAAAATCACATAAATATGGTGAGGCCTTGAACTCTGCTTATAGTCTGAATACTTTTTTAGACATACAGCTGTTTGTTATTCCCTGCATACCCCTGCTGTGTTTGAGGCCAAATACACATCTACAAATAATCTATATGCAGCCACAGACAAAAAGCTGTGTTTATAAATCCCTGCTAAGTTTTATCTGGTCACAGGATATCCTCAGAGATGTACATTCTAATGAAACACACCAGACCCCTTCTAAGGCTCCTAAATGAGGGAGTTGGAGTATGTATGTAGTTGAAGGCAGGGAAAGGAAGATTTGATTAGTAGTAAATTTAATTTATTTTTTTTATTCCAAAGCAAATTTATGAGGGAGGAGGGGTGGGGAGGCATTTACAAAAAATATTTAAATCATTCACATCAGTCCTTGCCAAAAAAGAAGGAAAAAATAGGGGGGAAAAAACAATTGCGCAGGAGAAAAATAACAATATTCAATGGTATAGGGGTTATAATGTCTGATAAAGAGGTCCCTCAGAGTTTAATCAGCGTATAAAGAAAAAAAGAGGAAAGGGACTCCTATAATGGGGCACTCTCTTGTAGTGAATTGGAATCTGATTAAGAATAAAGTATACCTTTTATCTAACTCAATTAAAATAATACTGCAAAACACAAATTACACAATCATGAAAATAGAGTGCAAACAAAAAGACAAACAAAACAATCAAGTGTCCGTGATCGTAATTGATCCTATATATGCATACTGCACCTCTCAAGATCAAATGATCTATACAAGAAAGAGGGTACTCTATGTATCCTTCAGGAATTAACACATATAGACAAAATATAAATACTGTGATTACCAATTAAGTAAATACAGATGACTGTTAATGTCACAAGTCCTATATTGTGGAATATCTCCTGAGTATAGCATATAGGGGTAACAGTGTTTAGTTGCACATATAAGTAAGGCGAAATATGTGAAACATATATATTGCATAAACAGTAACAAAAATACATAAATATTAAAAATCTGGCCACCACATAATTTATAGATAATCTGATTCACAATAGAAAAATAATTGGAGGTGTCCCTCCCTTCTACCTGGGAGAAATAAAGGTAAATATAAACTAGATAGCATATGAACACAAGAGATAAGTACACTTTCAAGTCAGATTCTGCTTTCCCATGTCATACAAGAATCAGACGTGGGATGAGTGTCACTGACACTTGGCACATTGGAAACGGTACAGATTTCTTCTGCTGTTAGTGTCCAGATATCCCAGAGTCCCTGTTGCCAGGAGGCAGTGCAGGGAATCAGGTTTAGGAGAGCTAATGAGAGACCAAAGAAATAGATAAAGGTAAGATACCTGTCCCTGTTTCTCCCAAGGTAGGATCGTGGTGTGGAGGTCCAAAGTGCGCACTACGTCCCCCCCAGCTGTGAGGTCAATGCGCGTTTCACTGGAGGCTTTCTCAAGGATGAATTAATATTAAACACTAATGAGGGTGAGGAATCGGATGATGATGGCGACAATATCTTGTCTCTGTAAAGCCAGTTTGTGCATGTAGAGAGCATTGCCAGCAATGTCAGCTGCCAATTGGTAGCTTGTTTTGTGGGGGCCCAAAGAAACCAATCGCTTCATGATTGATATTGGTGATGAAGGTGTTGGTGGTGAAGATGGCAGGTGCTTGGATCTAACAGAGAGAAGGGAGCTAGCTGATGCTGGACTGCTTGTTTGTACTATTTTAGCCAAAGTTTCTGAATTTTGAAAAAACTTTTTGGATGGATGCACTGCAGATGAAGTAACAGTGAGGAGGTTCTTAGATGGCTAAGGTTCTTATCTCTACTTACTCTGGCATTACAAAGGATACAGATAGCTTGACAATTGTTGTCTGGATTTGGGTAGGAATAATTCCACACATAAGAAGTGGATTTTTTTGTCTTGTGCCCATGCATGGGCTTTTTCTCATCATGGGCAACTGTTCTTCCAGTGGTGCCTTACACAGACAACATCCTCATCAACAACATCCTTATTAGCATCAGCTACACAAATATCCTGCTCATCCTGGTGCACTTCCACAGAAGCATCCTCGATTTCTATGTCAGCATAATCACTTTTGCTTACATCATCATAAGAGGCAGAACCACCAATCATAAATAAAGGCTAAGGCCTTAGCCTTTCCTTGCCACTTCATGTGGTGAAAGGCATATTGCAAATTTTATGTCTTTCTGCAGCTAACTTTACCTTTGATGTTTTTTTCATTACCACTATAAAAGATTGGTTCTTTGATTTTAGATGCCCTGACTTAAACCCCGTATGCCCTTGGGTATTGGCTTTATTAGATGATGTAGACAGACTAGTATTGTTATGACTGGTGGCACTGGCAACAGCTCCAGCACTAGTATGTGGTTCCTGCTCTCCTCTCAAGTGATCATTCTCTGGGGTACAGCACACACATCAATTTGTACCAATTTTAAATATTACACTGTGTTATCAATGACCTATAGTGTCACAATATTTTTATGAATAAGAAAAGAATACAACACTGCGCTGCCACTTACAGTGTTACAAGATTTTTTATGAATAAGAAAAGAACAACACACTGCGCTACCACTTACAGTGTTACAAGATTTTTTATGAATAAGAAAAGAACAGCACACTGCGCTACCACTTAGTGTCACAAGATTTTTTATAAATAAGAAAAGAACAACACACTGCGCTACCACTTACAGTGTTACAAGATTTTTTATGAATAAGAAAAGAACACACTGCGCTACCACTTACAGTGTTACAAGATTTTTTATGAATAAGAAAAGAACAACACACTGCGCTACCACTTAGTGTCACAAGATTTTTTATGAATAAGAATAAGACACTGCGCTACCACTTACAGTGTCACAATATTTTATATGAATAAAAAGAAAAGAATAACACACTTTGCTACCACTTACAGTGTCACAATATGTTTTATGAATAAGAATAACATACTGCACTAAGATTTATAGTGTCACAATACGTGTATGATAAACTTTGGTCTGGTCGGCAGTGTCACCAAACAATAACAGCGCAGCGAAGATGATAACACACATGCACAAAAAAAGATCATTTTTTTATTTTTTGAGGAATGATAATTTTATTTCACTTTTATTTTTTTTATACTGGGGAAAAGCACCCCTGGATGAGGCAGCATCCCCTTGATGAATAACACAGCACCCCTTAATGGACAACAAAGCACCCCTGCGGAGTGTGGACGGACCACCTGCACAGTCACAAATACTGTACGTGGATGATAAACTGCGGTCTGGCCGGCAGTGTCACCTAACAATAATAGCGTAGCTACTAGCTACAATAGCACACACACAAAAAAAGTCAGAGCAGATCTTTTTTTCTTTTTGTGGAAAGATAATTTTATTTAACTTTTATTTTTTTTAACCCCTGGACGAGCCAGCAGCCCCTTGATGAACAACACAGCACCCCTTTATGGACAACAAAGCACCTCGGCAGAGCAGCAGAGTGCGACGGACCACCTGCAGATTCACAAATACATTGATGATAGACTACAGTCTGGCCGGCAGTGTCACAGAGCAATAATAGCATAGCTACTAGATACAGTAGCACACACAAAAAAAAAATTCAAAAAACATCTTTTTTTTGCGGAATGATAATTTTATTTAACTTTTATTTTTTTTAAACTGGGGAAGAGCACCCCTGGATTGACACAGCACCCCTTTATGTACTGCAGCTCTAGCCCCTTGATGGACAGGACAACACAGCATCACCCTTTTATGTACTGCAGCCCCAGCCCCTTTATGGACAACACAGCAGCCCCCCTTAATATACTGCATCCCCTCTTTATGTACTGCAGCCCCCCTTCATTTACTGCATCCCCAGCCCGAAAACACTGCACCCTTGAACAACAACAGCACACACCCCCAGCCCGACAACACTGCACTCTTGAACAACAGCAGCACATCCCCCCAGCCCAACAACACTACACCCTTGAACAACAGCAGCACACACCCCCAGCCCGACAACACTGCACCCTTGAACAACAGCAGCACACACCCACAGCCTGACAACACTGCACCCTTGAAACACAGCAGCACAGACGGTGCACATCTGTTCTGTACACTCTCTACAGCCGGAGTGCAAATGGTGCAGATCACGGGGACCTTTATAGAATCCAAAACCCCCGAGAATCCGACAACGGGAGAATGACGTTTTGCCTCGTTTTCGGATCCGAGTCAGGCGGGAAAACCCGATCCGGACTCGGATCTGAGCTCGGATTGCGAAGTTCGGGTGGGTCCGGTTCTCTGAGAACTGGACCCAATCATCTCTACTTATAACCTAACATCAAATGACACATATAACTACCGTAGCAATATGTCCTAATATACCTTTAATCTCTACAGATTAACAGGCAGTTAAATTATTTAAAATGGTGGGTTTTTGGAAGTGTTATAAATGATGGAAAATTATAGCTAGCAAGTATATTTCAGCAAATAAATGTGTTTAGAATATTTTAGTAATTTAAAGTATTATTGTGATTTTTAAACATATATATACATGTTTGTAAAAAAATCCTTGAAACTCTCATTTGCAAATTCATAATTGCCTTTCACATCAATGCAATACTGACATTTTAACTTTAATGCTGCAATAACTCCTATTGAGTCCCAGGCTAACTTAATGTTGATTTCTAAGTGAATCTAAAAAAAAAATGCTTGCAAAAACACTGTGGGCAAAAATAAGTTATTAGATTCTATTACTAAACTTCTTAGACCAGCCTGCAGGTCATTTATTTTTACCTTTTTATTAGTGGGAAGCAAAAACATTTACTGTGATCAGGGACGTATTGTCATTGGAGCAGGTGGACCTCAAGCTCTGGGTGAGGCTGGTAGGATGTGCCACCAGAGAAAGGAACAGACCCTTATAGTTTCTGATCAGAAGCAGATTACTTCCTGCTGTTGTGTCATGTGACTAATGCAGGCACATGGTACACATATTGCACAGAGGTCCTGTGTGGCAGACAGCACTGCAGGAAGTAAGGTAAGTAAAACTGTAATGTAGAGACTAACCTGGTGTAGGGGGCAATGTTGGTGTTCAGGGGAGCATATTGATTTGCTGGGAGTATTTTGCTGTACACAAGGTATGTTGGTGTGTTGGAGGGCACATTGGTGTGCTAGGGGGACATATTGGTGTGCAGGGTGGCATGTTGGAGTACAGGAGGTATGCTGGTGTCTAGGGGGTATTTACATTCATTTGATGTTCAGGAGGCATGCTGTTGTGAAATGGGGCATATTAATGTGCAGGAGGGGCATATTGATGTGCTGTAAGAGCATGTTGGTGTGCAGAGGGGCATGTTTGTGTGCACGCAGGAGTGATAGTGAGAGAGAATTTACAGTGGGTGATGTAAGGGGGTAGGGCGTGATGGTGAGTGAGGGATATAGTTTTGTGAGTGAGGTATGGTGTTTGAGAGTGGTGGTAAGTGAGGGGAATTACAGTGGGTTAAGAATGGGGTCATTTTGTAAAATTGAAGTTAAATGGCTAGGCATTACTTCAAATGCATAGTAAATTAAACCTATAGTACTATATACAGAGCCATAGCTAAGGCTTTGTCATGTGTGACACCACCAACGGTGACTACGAAAATGGAGGGGGGTGGGGGGTTGACATAGCATTCAATTGTTCCAGGCTCCATGCTACACTTCTGACTGCAAACGGATTTGCATGCACTAAGGCACCTAAAGCTGGCCTCACAAGAACTGATCCTGCCACATTGTGATATACTTAGTACTGTAGTTCTTCCCAACTCTCACAATGACTAAGTGGAGTGACTACTATTTCCAGATCTCCTTTCTATACACTGTAACCTGTTCCTTTCCATTTCTTTTGCATCAAAAATGACTGATTTTTGCTGGCAGTAAGAATGGTGCTAGGTGAAGCTTATTTATTTTTTAATCCACACTTTTTGAAAACTTGGGAGTTTGTTCAGAAAGTCAAACAATTCAAATTACATCTGATTATGAGCAATGCAATTCTATAATTTCAGCACAGTATACGAAACATGAAGAGTTTATATTAAGACCTACCCAAAGATACAATCTTTGTACCCTATATTGATTTGTTCTTTGTACATTATGGGGCAGATTCATTTAGCCCCAGGGTTTTCTTCCGTGGCTAATTGTCTGCCTGAACCTATTCAATTACCGAAGCATCCCTGAGCATTAAGCCCCAGGGGTGTTTTAAGATGGGTACACACCTGAACGAACATCATCTGCCAGGCAGCCGCAGGTCCCGCTGTTCAGGGGCGGGTACATCCCCCTCTCTGCGGCTGCATTTGTATGGACGGTCAGCTGATCGCCCATACACACTTGCCGATGGACAGATATATATGCAGCACAGCCGACGCGATATGTCTGTGAACGACGTCTTTCACAGATATATCACTGGTTAGGCACTTGACGACGGGCACCATATATATGTGCCAATCAATTGATCGGCCAATATATCTATCAGTGTGTACCCAGCTTTAGGAGCTGCAAAGAAAAATCTGCATTAAAATGCACCCTCTGGGATCTAATTACATGGGGAAACTTAACGCGGAATCTGTGAATTAAGTTTACCGCACAGGGAAATTGATAATTAACTGAATAGCTCCGGGCATTAAACTTTGAGCTTTAACCATGCAGTAAACACCGTGGGTAATTGAATATGTACTTTTGAGTGATTCCTTTGGCATGCTTTCAGCAAGAGGGAGCCTACAGACTCATTAATATATTACCAGCTTACTTTAATTATTATTTATACAACATTTTGTTTCTGAAAATTCAGTTCATGCAACCTACTTATATTATCTCTGACAATACATGTATCAATCTAATAATTATTTTCTGAGACCTATACATGACAATACTTTATTAACCTGTGTGGAACAAAACATATGATATAAGCTAACTAGTAGCAACCATACTTTAATACAAATATGAATGTTATTAGGAATATGATTAGAAATCACACATGTAAATGAAATACATTTATGCTTCAACTACTATGTAATGATTATATCAAGAAACATATGAGTTTTAAATGAACTGCACCCTAATGTATCCTATCCATTATTTTAACTATTACTGGTTAGAGAGAGATTTTTTACTGAAATTAGCCATTAAATGAATTGATGGCAATATGTAATGTTCTGTTAGTTACAGCCTGAAAATATGCAGACTCCAACATATGTGTCTATAAATCATTACGGAATATAAAAACACACAAGAGAACCAATTAATTTTCTGTTATATGACTTTCGGTTAGTTTCATTATAATCACTAATTGCAAATAGCAAATAGAAATAAAACAATACAAAGTACAACAAGAGAGCATTCCTAAGAATTTCCCTTACCCAAAGGAAATAGATTTATTTAAATATAAAATGTGTACCTATCAGCTACTATAGTGGTACCTGCAAGGTATGGCCACTTGGACCAACTTCCCTATCATTAGCTCCTCTCATTTGTAGTCAAGAAGGTCTATTAACTAAAGGTCAATTTTTTTTGTGTGTATTTTATAGGTGATTTTAAGTCGATTTTGCAAATCAGGGATTTACTAAAGCCAAAATAAACTTTAAAATCAACTTTAAAACCAAATCTTGACAAAAATCAACCATCGACCAAACATCTATATTTTCCCAGACCCCACTACAGGATCCCCTCATATACTAACAGTAGGATTGGAAATCAACTAAAGATCGACTTCAAATTCGACTTTAAAAGGGCCCAAACAATACACCAGCCTAAGGCAGGTGAGTTTGAATGAAGCATGCACAGATCACTATCATTCTTCGGCTTAAAAAAGCCTAACGGGTTAAAAATTTGAAAAAGCGGTGTGGTGTTCCCCCTAAACCCATAACCAGTCCTGGACCTTTAATTCTTTTGGGGTTCCCCTTATTTTCCAATAACCAGCATCAGGCTGAACCAGCTAGGGTGGTAATGCCACATCAGGGAAGGGGGGGGGTGGGCGGGCGCACAGCATGGGGTCCCCCTGCCAAAACATTAAC
Organism: Taudactylus pleione; assembly: GCA_031769625.1. Lineage (NCBI taxonomy): Eukaryota > Metazoa > Chordata > Amphibia > Anura > Myobatrachidae > Taudactylus > Taudactylus pleione. The sequence continues at coordinate 8,288,807 of JAUIMM010000025.1, read as the reverse complement.
CAGCATAACTATCACAGAAATTGAAATGATAAAAAACCACACCACACCACACTACTGTGAATTGAGTAGCTGCCTATAGTATAAAAAATTGGAGGATCCACTTACTCTATATAATAACACCAAAAAACATGAATATTTTCCCACACTGGTGCAAACACAGTCTCTCTCTTAAAATTCACAAGGATGTATAGAAGGTTCTTACTTCTTTTCAACTTGTAAACAATGCTTTATATGTGTTCTTTGGCTTTAATGCTTCCCCTTTTTTTTGTGTCACATATTAGTCCCTTTATTCACTCCATGTCACAACCCGGGTTTATTACCCCTGCCGTTGGGTCACTTACCGCTCCTGTGGCCAGCCAGCTTGCTCCCTGAGCTCAGTTCGTGTGTCTGCTATTAGCCCTCTGAGACATTTCATTGTTTCCAACCTGCTAGGCCGCAGTACATATTCAGCCAGCCCCAGAGTACTGCTGTCCCAATCACCTGATCTCAATCCGGCCATTCACTAGTCAAACTGAGTCAGCTGGTATCATATGACACTGCTCATCCAGTCCTGGCTAACCCCGGGGTATATATTCCAGTCTCTGGCTCTCAGTCATTGCCAGTATAATTTCTAGCTCAATCCCTACTGAGTGAAGCTTACTGAGCTCCTGCTGCTTTCGTTTGTATTCTGCTGGTGCAATTCTGATTGTGTTTGCTGCACTAACTACTATGTCATTCTACTCCTGTGCAATCTGCATCTCTAGTTGCATATGTAATATCCAGCCTGTTCCTGTGTTGCTGATTCTGACCTGCACCTGTGCAAGTATAAACCTGTCTAGCTCAGTCCCTACTGAGTGAAGCTCAACTGTGCTCTGGTTACAGTACATTCGGTTGTTATCCTGCTGGTGCAGTTCTGTCTGTATTTGCTGCACTAACTTCCCATGTCATTCTATTCCTGTGTAATCAGCATCTCAAGTTGCACAAGTAATTCCAGATTGTTCATGTGTGGTCAACCTGTACAAAGCATCCACCTGTCAACTCAGAAATATCAGCCATTCCTGCTTCCCTGGTTCTGTTTCAGTGTGCCAAATCTGTGCTATACCTGTGCATAGTATCCACCTGTCTGCTCATGTATTTCAACCATTCCTGCTTCCCTGGTTCCATGCCAGATGATTCCACAGCTACCATCCATTCCGGTGTTCAGTCTGGATCTGCTCCTATCATATTTAGAGTGCTCCCAGACTACAGAGAAAACCCAGTCCAAGCTTGGTAAATGCTTCTGCCAAGATCTGCCACTCAAGTGTCCTGGACTACAGAACCAATGATGAGTGGTTTTATTATTATCAAGTAATAACCCAGTTCAGCCTGGTTAATCTACTGCTACACTCTTCTCTGCTACCTACAACATACCATCTACAACACCGAAGTCCCTGGTGGTCTAGTGGTTACGATCCGACATCCCTCTGCTGAGTTCCTCAGATGCCTCCCTGAGTTCCCGGTCAGGGAGGCATCTGTTCACATATCAAGAGATCTCTTCATGCCTGCCAGCTTTGCGTACACACTTCCTACTTCTCAGACATTTACCCAAACCCTGGTTACAAAAACAAACACAAGCATGACACTCCACGAGAGATAAAAATAGTGCAATATTTCCAGTAAAAATTAATAGAATTTATTAATACATCACACTCACATATAACACAATGAAAAAAGCATATCACCACTATCAGTGGACTTTGGGATTCCTCTATACTCTAGTTGCCACCATTTGCCTAGATGGAATCAGGCACAAACTCCACAGAGATTTGGAAAGTACCAGGGCATTCTCCAGGACCAGGGCTACATACATGGGTTCCCCATGGACAACAAGGATAACAAGCCAGCTGCTAAATGTATTTTGGATAAAACCTTCAGAAGCATTAACCAGCCTCAAACTAAATCCTCAGAAAGTGGGGACCCCCCCAAGAAAAAGGGTCCCCCTCCCAAGCATTAACCAGCCCTGGGCTTAAAGCCTATGGTTCTTCCCTGCATCCCTGGTGGTGGTGGATGCAGGGTTCTCTTTTCCAAGTAGAAATCCTATGTCCTGGTAAAATAAAAAAACATCCTGGACCACACAAACATGCAGCGGGCAGTGCCTGCTGCTACCCAAAATGACTTAAGGTCTTTTACGGTCATCTCCATTCATATAATAAAAAAGCCATTGCCATGGCAGTGGCCACTCTCACCCAGTCAGCAGCCATTTTTCATGGCAACAGATGCAGTTTGGCTGAGAGTGGCCACTGCCATGGCAACAGCTTCTCCATTATAGTAATTTGAGATGACCGCAAATTACCTTAAGTAATTTTGGATAGCAGTGGGCACTGCATATTTGTGGGGAGTACAGGTGCCAAAGGTCTGCTGGTACTTGTAGTTCTACAAGTGTGAAAGAGAAGGCTTGCTAGTACCTGTATTTCCATTGTGAAAAACAATATTACTTCTTAATTAACCCATTAGCCCTACATTCAAAACCACCAGGGATGCAGGAAAGAGCTGTTAGCCCAGGGCTGGTTAATGCTCAGGAGAGGGGACCCCTTTATTGGGATGGTCCCTACTTTCCAAGGATTGTCAGCCCTGGGTTGACCAGTTTGGGGCTGGTTAATGCTTTGGCAGGAGGACCACACACTGTGCCCCTCTGCTGTAGCATTACCACCCTGGCTAGTTCAGCTTGTTGCTGGTTAATGGAAAATAGGGGGAACCCCTTGTAGGGTTTTCTCTTGATTTTCCATGACTACAACAGACTTAAAGTTCCAGGACTGGTTACGGGTTTAGGAAGGAACCCCCATATTATTTTATTTAACATTTTTCACCTTCTAGCCTATTTTAACCCTTTGAAGCATGCACAGATCATAGTGATCTGTGCATGCTTCTTTTGTTGATTTAACTCCAACTTTTAGATTTTTTTTGCATTCGGTTTTGAATAGAAGGTTCAAAATCAAATGCATTTACACCTTCCAAAATCGACTCACATTGCATTGAATTTTGAAATAGATTTCAAAATCAAATGTTAGTAAATGCATTACATAGTCAACTTGAGTTGATTTCAGTTGATTTAAAATTGCATAAAAATCTACTTAAAAATCAACTTTTAGTAAATATACCCCTACTGTAAATATTAATATCATCCATATATCTGCATATAGTATGGGAAGGGTACTATAGTCACTGAACTATAAAGATAAGGTCAAATTGTTAATTGTTACTTCCTTAAAAATGTGTAACTAGTTTTGATGGAGAGTTGCCATTCTTACAGCTATTAAGATTGATTTTGACATTTTTATTGTGATTAATTTTGCTGTGGAATTTCTTACTAATGTAGGGTATACCATTCTCTTGTTAATATTATAGTACTAAATATTCTTTACCTGTTGTGAACATTTTTTTCATGAGAACTTCCACAGTCACTTCAAGTGGAGGCACTGCAATCTAAAGTACAAATTTGGACCAGTTTCAACTTCTCATTTAAAGAATTATATTACCTGCGGATCATACTGAAGAGTTCATTGTAGATCTGATTCCCCAGCCAAACCCACAACTAGCAACCTGTATTTTGCCCACTTGTACCCACAACCAACTTACATAATATTAAGCTTCATAATTTCAGACCCACAACCAAACTGATGTGTAGGACATATGCAGATGTTTTGTCTATCACATGTGTACTTCTCTTCAATATTGTATTCTCCCCAGTTTGTCTTCTTTTACCAAAATAGAATCTGCATGTACTTTTTCCTTCTCCTAGAATAATGGACTGTGGGCCTGATTCAGAGCCGCTCGTAAGCGGCCGCTCGTTCGTTCCGAGCGATGTTTGCACAACTGCGCATGCGTACGGATCGTAATACGCATGCGCGAACCAGTCAGCGCGGCCGAAAATTGTTTATTCGCTAAATTGCAAATGCCTGCTATTTTGAGTGACAGGAGGAGGCGTATGTGGGTGGTAACAGGGGAAGGTGCTTGAAAACAGGGAGTGGAGATCCGAACGCAGGCATGCTTAAAGGTCAAAACGGGCATTTTATGGGTGTGCATAATTAATACAGCAGCGTCATTGACCACGTCACTTGGTTATTTTATAGTCAGAACTGCTCGCAAGATTGCGGTAGGAAAAACCAACCACAAGAATAGCGAGCAGTTCATATGCTGGTCGATGTACTCGATTAATCTAATAAATAGCGGACATAACGTAGGATGCGAGCGGCCAGGGGCGTAGTTTTCCAAAAAACGACCACATGTTTTGTACGCTCGTTCAGACCTAGAGGCGTGAACAGACAGCAAAGAGCGAATGGTTCATTTGAATAGCCACCCCTTTTTTCTGAACGAGCGAGCGCAAATAGCGTCCGGCTCTGAATCAGGCCCTGTATTCAGTGATGGGAAACCTGATACACTTCAAAGGCCACGTACAGTATGTGAAGGCCACATACGGTATGTGAATCTCCAAACTTCAAATGGGCTGCACATTTCTCTTCAGCTCAGCAAAATACAACAGCGCCAAAAAGACTTCCAAACACTTCCAGAACTCCCACTTGCTCCAAAGTTCCCCTACTTCCCCCCAGACTCCCACTAGTTACAAAATGCCTTACATCCCCTCAGATCTCACAGGTACTGTAAAACTTTCTTTAGAACCCACTAAGAAAAACAAATACAGATGGTAAAATGTACTTGAGACTTCTCTTGTGCATACCCCAGTTTTATTTATCGTATTAATTTATGTTTATTACTGTACTTTATGTGTATTGGATGAACACTAATTTTTACTGCTATATTATTTTTATTTTATTTGACAATTATCTTTCTCTATTATTTATATATCCTTATTATTAACATTGCTATTTCTAAACTATCATATATTCTACCACCACAATCATTACTAATAAATTCCTTATTTTTATCACTTATTGCCCTATATTATTTTTATAAACCATCCAATTCTTTAAATATTCTGATGCTGATATACAACTAGTTTAGATCTAAACTAGTATAGACATATCTGCTAATCTCTGCTTCCATCACCTTTATTATACTGTAGTGTAACCAACTATTAAGTATAATTCACTTCTATTCTATAGTTACCTTATTAGGATATATTACAATTGTACCTACAGTATATTTGTTCTTGTTTACTATCATTCTTCTGCTTTGCCCTTCATGTATTTATTCCAAGCTCTATTTTATTTCTTGCTCCTACCCCTCCTTACTATCTCCTGACCACCATATTTTCCCTTTGATTTTCCACACTTCTCTTTACTAACCCTTTGTTCCATGTAACACCTATGGCCTATCCATAAAAAATACCTCTCTAATTCATCACTTGATAACTCAGCACACATTCATTATTTTCCCCTAATTTTTCTTTCCATTTTTTTGTTGCCTCATCAAAATTGTCATTAATAAAAGCTTTCATTAAATTACTCACATTATTCATTCTTACTTCCCTTAGCACTTCATGTCTGGAACCAACTACTTCCACCCTGCACACCCCTTTTCCATCTATGGACCCCTGCTACATCCCCCATCTCCCATCTACTCTGACTCCGAAACAACAGTACCATGACAACCACCCAAAACAGTGCTCCATGACTACAGACAGCTGAGTATCACTTTCCAGGTTTACCATGTGAAGTAACCTTTTAGCAGACAATACTCACTCTCCCACAACAACACAATAGTGATACTCCTTCCTCCACACATGCCTATGTTAACTAAGAATATCAGTAACCACCCACTACTAATCTAGTAACCCAACTAAATATTCACTAATAACAGTCTTAATTCAAATTAATTCTATTAATGGAAGTCTCAATGTAATTTCATATGTAGCTTCTCACAGGTAGATGTACTACATTGAATTGAAAAAGGTTTCTTTGTAATTATTTATATTCAGTTTCCGGTATTACTTATTCTATTAAAAAAAAAACTTGTGTTAGTTTCTACTGCTGATCAGGCATTTCCTGAGCATACATTAACCATCCCTGTCCCTATAGTACATGCTTTCTGTAGCCCCAAGCATTGAAATGGTCACATTCTGTTAATTGAAGCCTTTGATGGTATGTCTGAATGGCATTCTGGAATCCTTGCACTATATTATTTATACACAGTTTAGTTCCCTAATTTCTTTATTTTTGCATTTATTATTGCTATGGAATCTCTATAGTAAAGTCAATTATAATAAAAATTCTGACACTAGAAACATATTCTACAGTACTACAGAAATCAATGTCCATTCATAAGTCATTCAGTCTTAAATCACCAAATTGTCGAAGAGCCAAAAATACCTCTTAAACACTTTTAAGACATCCTTAGCAAAATCGGCAACTCCTCATAATGAATCTGAGTTGCATGCAAGCCTGAATGCGTCTGCATCTGAAGATTTTTAGCAAACTGCATGTGACGTGCGATGCATACGTATCTTTGGGCACTTTTAAATGATTCTTTTCTTTGCAATGGCTGAATGGGCATTAATGGCAAGAAGGCGTTCGAACTTAAGAGAAATGTCCCATGGGCATGTAGCCAAAGTTGCAACCTATTTGAGTTGTATGCACAGTGCAAGCCATCTTCTGCACCCAGGGCCGGATTAAGACTTGTGGAGGCCCTGGGGCAACTGAGTTGTGGGGGCCCCATTAATAAAATTGGGAGGGGGATTAGGGGAAGGGAGAGAGGGAGGAAGAGAGAGGGAGAGAGAAAGAGAAGGAGGGACAGGGAGATAGAAAGAGAGGGACGGAGTGAGATATATAAGGGTCTATTCAACGTCACTTAATTTTTACAAAAGCAGAGGAAAATACACATTTTCACCTGCAATTGTAGAAATTAAGTTATCGGGCCATTCATCACGAAGGTAAAACAGGAGATATCACAGATATCTCCTACTTACCTTCCTCTTTCGGAGTGGTCCACTGTCCCCATACACTAGTATGGGGGCAGAATTAATCAAGCTCCGAAAATACAATATTTTCAGAGCTTGAATGCGGGAGCATTTGCCATCTGCAGATGGTGATTGCTCCCACTTGGGGCTCACAACCCGTTCCTTCCCTATGAGAGGAGTCCCGGGTTGTGAAGAGGACTCTGTCTGGCTCCTTCCGCTGGACGTTGGGGCTCCAGTGCGCATGCGGGACCCCTAGGTCTCAAGTTAAAAGATTCACTGCTCTGAAAGCAGCAGTGAAACACTTTGGGGAGACTGCTGATTTTCGTATCAGCTGTCTCCGCGTTGGAGCAATGATGAATTGCTCCGGCGCTCGCGTACAGTTAGAATGTTAATTATCGGGGTCCATTCAGACCCTGATAATTAACATCATGAATAGACCCCCTAAGAGAGGGATAGAGAGGGAAAGGGGGGAGGGAGGAAGGGACAGGGTGAGAGAAGGGGGAGAATAGGAGAGAGATTGAGAGAGACAGAGTGAAATAAAGGAAGAGAGACGGAGGTGGACAGGCTTAAGGGACAGAGAGAGCAGTGGAGGGAGTGAGGGAGAGAGATTGAGAGGGACTAAAGGAATGTGTGCACGGCGCACGTGCTCTCAGTAGCACACACTCACCTGTTGTAGTACCAGTCCACTACCAGCTTTTCTAAAAGGGGTGGGCACTTCGTGGAATTAGGCCCCACCCCCTTCTCACCCGCGAATCGCAGCATTAGTTCATCAAAGGGGGCGGGGCTTTTACAGTCAGCCACAGTCATCAAGGTGCTGCTGCAGTGACTGCGACTGCTGCTGTGCTGTGTGATGCTGCCAGGAGGCAGGACTCGGGAGCTAACCAGTGAGTTTTTAGAGTGGCAGGTTCCGGTCACTGTTTACAGCACTGTGGGCACCTCCAAAGTGTGGGGGGCCCTGGACGACCACCCCGTCCGCCCCGCCCATATTCCGGCCCTGTCTGCACCTAGCATGGGGTTGTTGTAAGTGCCGTTGTTAGCAGGGGCGTCTTGAGAGAGGAGGGTGCCCGTGTGCATTCCCTGTGCTGGTCCCCCTCCTCTCTCCCTGGCGGCCGGCAGCTGACTGACGCGGCTGGCTGGCCACCACAAAGTCAGTAGACTCTGGGCACTAGAGTATGCCCAGAGTCTACTGCGCATGCGCAGAACGCCGGAAAAATGTCCGGTGTTCTGTGCAGCGCTGACACCCGACGCAGGACCACGGACAGGTGAGTTTTAGATAATATGGGTGTAGGGTGTGGACCTCTGGACCTGGGGGCCTGTGTGCACTGCACACCCTGCACCCATTATAGATACGCCCCTGGTTGTTAGTGATGACAGCTATGACTCAGAATATGGGGGTATAATCACATAGGATTTACGTTCGCTGTAAGTGTACAGAAGTTCCGTGCATCTCATAATCATACACAATGTTTTTAAAAATATGTTTCAAATGTTACTTTAAAAAGATTAGGGATGTCTAGAAGTGTATGACTTTATATAGATAAAAATATCTGTTGTAGTTCATTTTCATATAGCATTATCACCATTGGTTTTTTTTCAACCAACCAAGTAAGCAACAAACTATAGTAAACTGCTAAAACTGAACTATTTATCATTAATATTCAGATCTGCTGATGCAATTTTCTCTTCTACCTCGTTACTTTCTGTCTCACTACAGTAACAAAATTAACAAACCTACATAAACTTGGGATTTCCCAGTATTCCCCTGGGTTCAATCTATTATAAAGTTGTAAATCCAGATGCTGGAAAGTTTCAATCTGAATCAAAATTCAATTGAGTTTCACCAATTTAATGGCCATGAGCATCACACGAAAACACTTAAATTTGTGGTTCTTTTTCTTTGTTCGCAATTTTTATTCACCAATTGTATTTGATTTTCACCATTCATGCTCCATATTCAATATTCATGTTTACTGTTTGCAATCAAACTTGAGTTTTTAAATTATTTAAACACTATTAACGTAATCTTTGGAATTTATTAAACAGGTAACTGATGGTATATACAGTATATAAGTTTGGGAATCATAATACAGTAAATCCCATTTAGGATGCCCATGACAATGATGAAACATAGGGGCCCATTTAGGATGAGCAATCTGGATCTAAATTACTTTTTTTGTGTGTGAGACATTCATGGTCTAAAAAGATCCAGTAACCAGTACTCCACCATCTATGAAAAAAGGACTGTGGTGGTGGTACTCAAAGCTATAAATATAATTTTTACCTGGAATGTACCTATCCAAATAGCTTTACATAGTGGTGTTGGAAGTGTTATGTTAGACTTGGGGTGGAAGGTATCAACTATTCAATTTTAAATGCCATACATTCTGCCACTTACCGCATGCATAGCGGAGTTTATTAACACAATATGCTTGTACAATTGAGATTAAAACTGCAAAAGACAGGTCTTCCAATCAGAGCTGTCCTTTGCGGTGTGAGGACTTCCGGGTTTATGACCCAGGAGTCCTTCAGCATATGTGCGCCCATCACTCAGCGCATACGCAAGCTGGGAGGGATCCTATTGGATTAAGGAATGTTCCAAAAATTGTTAGCTAGCGTTGCCTATTGGGTGCAAGCTCCGGAAAGTTTTGCTATCCAGAACTTGATACATATGGCAAATGAGTTCAAACCTCTGAAAGCGGCAGTTTTCCAAGGCTTGACCATTTTTTAGTGTTAGTCCATCCTGCCCTTGGTATACTATTTTCCAAAAAATATATATGAAATATTAAATGTTTGCAGTCAAATTAAAACTGCCACAATGCATTATTTTAATGCAAGAGAAGGGAGGGGAGAAGAGGTTTAGGATGGAGAAGGAGAGCAGAGATGAATGGTAAGGGGAGGGGAAAGTGGATTTCTGATTTGCAGCACATGGAATAAAATGGCTAGTCTCAAGGGGAGGGGGCAACCACCAGAAGCACTGTAATGTCTGTAAAAATAAATAAACAATGTTGATTTCAATGAAGAACTGTTCTGTCTGTTATTGTCAGAACTTTCCACTGGCCTTGAATAACTCCTCATTGACATCTATGGCATGCATGCTGCGTGGTGGCACATGTTTCACCCATGTAACAAGGCACCTGAAGTAGGCATTCTATTCTAGCTTTTAGTGATAGATTTGGGTTGTTTAGAAATTATATCAACAAGCTATATTAATATTCGATCCAGATCTATATGTGCTCAGGTGCATATTGGGCTACTGGGTGCACAAGATAGTTTCTCCACCCCCTGGTTGCCCTCATGCCAGGCTGAGTCACAGGGCATGTATGGGGTAACTGGTCCTTCCCTTTCCGGTACCGGAAGCCAGTGCAATCAAGTTTTATTTGTTGTGGTGCAGCATTTGTGACATCATGATGTCATGCTGTACTGCTGAGACACAAAGAGGAGCTTCAGTGAAGGGGAGCAGTTGAAAGATGCAGAATAAGGTAAGTGACTGTGGTTGAAACCAAGGGTGTAGAGGGTTGGAGCTGGAAAGGCACAAGGGGGGCTGGAGAGACACTGAGGAGCTGGAGAGACAGACAGGAGCTAGAGCTGGGAACACTCTGCATGCTGAATCTGAAGAGACACTGAGGGGCTTGAGATATACAAGGAGACTGGAGCTGGAGAGACACTGGGAGGTTGGAGAGACAGAAGGGGGCTGGAGATACAGAAGGGAAGTAGCCTGAGAGACTGATTGGGGCTGGGAAAACATTGGGGAGCTGGAGAGACAATGGGGAGCTGAAGAGGCTCAAGGTGGCTGGAGGCGGGCAGACACTGAGAGGCTGGAGAGACACAAGCATGCCAGAGCAGAAAAAATGCTGGGGTTCTGGAGCTAGAGAAGGTACTGTAGCTGGAGAGACCTGTGAACTGGGAGGAAGTGGCTGGAGATTATCCACGATACATGGCAGGATTAGAAGGAAAAGGCTCATGGACAGTAATCTTCATTAAGGCACCAATTCTCCAAAAACTGGACAATTCTGCATGCCCGACCGAGCAATATTTAACCCTTGGTCGCCCGCACACACGCTACAATTATCGGGGCGATCCGCCGATATCAGGCGGATCGCCCCGATAATTGTAGCGTGTATGGCCAGCATTAGACAGACATTTTTACCATTATTCCTGAACAACTTGGCTTTCAGCTCCCATTAAAAAGCAATACTAAAGTCTCACACCCTGTACCTAGGAAAGGGCTAGCAAAAAATGTCAAGGCAATTATGTTACAGTTATTGTTCTGTTTTTTCTTCTGATTTTCCTATTAGAAATGAGTGGGTCCGGTTCCCTGAGAACCAGATCCACCCGAACTTCATGATCTGGGTCGCGATTTGAGTCTGGCTTGGGTTTTCCCGCCTAACTCAGATCGCAAAACAAGGCAAAATGTCATCATCCCGCTGTCGGATTCTCGTGGGTTTTGGATACTATAAAGGTACCCGGTCATCGGTGCCATTTCACTTTGGCTGTGGAGAGTAAAGTGAACAGATGCGCTGTGTCTGTCCAGTAGCAGTGGCTGCTGTGTCCATCCAGGGCAGGAGCTACTGTGTCCATCCAGGGCAGGAGCTGCTGTCTCCATACAGGGCAGGGGCTGCTGTGTCCATCCAGAGGCAGTGGCTGCTGTGTCCATCCAGAGCAGGCGCTGCTGTGTCCATCCAGGGGTTGCTGTGTCCATCCAGGGGCTGCTGTGTCCATCCAGGGCAGGGGCTGCTGTGTCCATCCAGGGCAGGGGCTGCTGTGTCCATCCAGGGCAGGAGCTGCTGTGTCCATCCAGGGCAGGAGCTGCTGTCTCCATACAGGGCAGGGGCTGCTGTGTCCATCCAGAGGCAGACTGTGTACCGACACTTCACTAACTATGTATTATCTGGTTAAACCTCTGTTATAAGTTGATGACATTGGTTATTTTCCTACACAAGCAGATGTCTTCTGGATATCTCCTAAGTGAATCGTAAACACCAACTGAAGTCACCATCTGCCCAGGGAGGATCAATTTCTTGATCCTGCAAAGGTTCCTCTTTGCAGAGAAAACACCATATACCTGCCGAAGACCAGAAACATGGTTGTACCGGGCACCACGATTTTTGTTGCCAGCCATGCCGATTCATAACTACCGTTATCGGAGCTCAGCTCCAAATAGGAAACGTTCAGAAGCTCATTGTATTGTATGAGTGAAAGGCCGAGGGGGATCTGCTGCACGTGCCCAGCAGCAATTCCTCTCATAGGCCTTTGCAGAGCTCCATGAGTCACTCCTCATGACTCCAGCAGCAACACAGGAGGTAAGGGGTGGCTGACACTGCTGTTCTGACTGCATCACACAGCTAGTAGTGACAGTCAGTAAAATGACATAATCTAGTATAGATTTATAATATTTAAAAAAAAAAAATATATATATATATACATAAAATCAAAAACAAAAAGAAATAGGGGTTGCAGACAGTGTGGTACAATCACACGTACATCAGAAAAATTTAAAACTGGCATATCAGGGGCAAATGAGCCTCTTAGTTGAAAGGACTTCCAGAGGATATCAGAAGCTGGTTCCTGGTTTGAAAACAGAACCATGGCACTTCTTACTATCAGGCTAGATTGCCCCTGATATAATAGTTTTGTAGCGGCATTAGCATAAAGTCATAGACGCAACTGCAGCAAAAGACACAAGGAAGGTCGTGACTACCTCTGACTCCAAATCAGATCCTATGAGGAAGGAGTATCCCACCCCCTTCCACAGAGCCCAACCCCTTTAACAGAACTGTCCCCATCAGGGCTGTTTACAGAAATTTTCTGAGATTATTTTCTATCCCAATCTGCCCCTGTTTGTTCTGACCAGAATAAATGAACTTTAGAGTCTCCTATAATCCTAACCTATTTAAACAAATAATTAATACCACAAACATATAATAAACAAACAAACAAACAAAATATAAAGAATACAAACATGAAGTTTCCACATAGAAAATCCTTATGCTGGGCATACACAGCCAGATAAAATGTCTGTCAGACCGACAGACATTTTATCTGGCCGGCTGCCAGCCGTAGATGTTGCCGGCATACACTGTTAGAGAAATCTCACAGTGTATAGCCTGACATCCGCGCTCCGCCCTCGGGGGAGGAGACATTTCCCTGTTCCTTCCGTAGGAAGGAGCACAGGAAATGTCTGTTTGTCGTCCGCGCTGGCCATACACTGCCCGATGCGGCCGACAGTTACCAGGTAAATATCACATCGGACAGGCATGCTGGACAATTCTGCATGCCCGACCGAGCAATATTTAACCCTTGGTCGCCCGCGCACACGCTGCAATTATCGGGGCGATCCGCCGATATCAGGCGGATCGCCCCGATAATTGTAGCGTGTATGGCCAGCATTAGACAGACATTTTTACCATTATTCCTGAACAACTTGGCTTTCAGCTCCCATTAAAAAGCAATACTAAAGTCTCACACCCTGTACCTAGGAAAGGGCTAGCAAAAAATGTCAAGGCAATTATGTTACAGTTATTGTTCTGTTTTTTCTTCTGATTTTCCTATTAGAAATGAGTGGGTCCGGTTCCCTGAGAACCAGATCCACCCGAACTTCATGATCTGGGTCGCGATTTGAGTCTGGCTTGGGTTTTCCCGCCTAACTCAGATCGCAAAACAAGGCAAAATGTCATCATCCCGCTGTCGGATTCTCGTGGGTTTTGGATACTATAAAGGTACCCGGTCATCGGTGCCATTTCACTTTGGCTGTGGAGAGTAAAGTGAACAGATGCGCTGTGTCTGTCCAGTAGCAGTGGCTGCTGTGTCCATCCAGGGCAGGAGCTACTGTGTCCATCCAGGGCAGGAGCTGCTGTCTCCATACAGGGCAGGGGCTGCTGTGTCCATCCAGAGGCAGTGGCTGCTGTGTCCATCCAGAGCAGGCGCTGCTGTGTCCATCCAGGGGTTGCTGTGTCCATCCAGGGGCTGCTGTGTCCATCCAGGGCAGGGGCTGCTGTGTCCATCCAGGGCAGGGGCTGCTGTGTCCATCCAGGGGCAGTGGCTGCTGTGTCCATCCAGGGCAGGAGCTGCTGTGTCCATCCAGGGCAGGAGCTGCTGTCTCCATACAGGGCAGGGGCTGCTGTGTCCATCCAGAGGCAGTGGCTGCTGTGTCCATCCAGAGCAGGGGCTACTGTGTCCATCCAGGGACTGCTGTGTCCATCCAGGGGCTGCTGTGTCCATCCAGGGCAGGGGCTGCTGTGTCCATCCAGGGGCAGTGGCTGCTGTGTCCATCCAGGGGCAGTGGCTGCTGTGTCCATCCAGGGGTGCTCTGTTTGACTAAGGGTGCCCAGTGTTAGAAAAAAAAAAGCTAATTAAAGCTAATAATATATATACTGTATATTTTTTTTGTGCTATTATTATTTTTTTACTGTGTACTTGCCGTTCAGACAGTGTGTAATATTCACACACGTATTGTGACACTGTAAGTCGTAGCGCAGTATAATATTCATACATGTATTGTGACACTGTAAGTGGAAATGCAGTGTAATATTGTCACGTATTGTGACACTTTAAGTGGTAGCGCAGTGTATTATAAAAAATATTATGACACTGTAAGTGGAAACGCAGTGTAACATTCACAATTTTACAATTTAATAACACAAATCAGCAAATAAAAAAAAATGCAACTTTTCACTTCTTTCCTTAATCGTGAATAAATGACTAGTCTATATGCCGACTACAAGACCACAACAAAGTGTTAAATAGCACGTAATATATAAAACATAATGACATCACAAACGCCACAGCTGATATTCACATAAACATATTTTCAAAAGGGGAAATTAGAGGATACGGTTTAAAAAATGGAATAAAGTAGCTAAAACTGTCCCTACTCATGGTGTCCCTACTCATGGCCCCTCTACCTGAATTCCAGCAAGTCAGAGGGGCAACTCCGTGCAGCCATTTTTAGAGTGCAGCTGCTCCTCCTGTAGCCCAGTTCAGAAGAATGCGTAGGGGGTGTGGTGACATGGAGTAAAATGGAGCTGAAGTGGACAATAAATCCCCAATCTAACAGGGAGAGCAGCTGTAATTTATACACAACACAGGATGGGGTGACTATATAGGCTTGGGTGCTGGCATAATCTGGGGTGATGGTATAGGCTGGGGTAACGATATAAACTGGGGTTATAGGCTGGGGTGATGATATAAACTGGGGTGACAATATAAAATAGGGTTACAGGCTGGGGTGACGATACAGGCTTGAGTGCTGGTATAATCTGGGGTTATGGTATAGGATTGGGTAATGATAGTGATAGTGACAATATAAAATGAAAATGGGGTTACAGGCTGGGGTGACTATACAGGCTTGGGTGATGGTATAGGCTGTGGTAACAATATAAACTGGGGCTATAGGCTGGGGTGACGCCGGGTCCTAAGACCTGAAAAGCCACGTCTTGGGTGTGGAATTATTTTAACCCAAATCCTGACAACAGTTGTGAAGGCATCTGTACCATTTGTGAAGCCAAAGTTAGTAGCGGTAGGCACTTCCTCCCTGTCATGTCATTTGCAGCGAGTTCATGCAATTTATTTTACAAAATTATAACAAGCAGTCCAGTATCATCTACCAGCAGTTTCGACCAGCACATGCAATCTCCACCACCAACACTCTCATCATCAACCTCATCCTTAATGATTTGAGGTAGCCCTTCCAAATATTGTTTTGTGGGGGTCCAAACAAACTAAGAACTTTAGCCGCAAAAGCGCATGCAGCACTGCATATTGATGAATGCTCACATTTAGTGAAGGGAAGCCAATCCTGCCCTATTTTTGAAAAAAATTTAGGGCATTTCCAATCATTATTAACCACCTCACAGCTCAAAATATTGTTTTCACTACTTTTTTTCACCAATATACAGCGAGCTGGCTGGCTAAAGTCAGTCCTTGTCGCTAAAGTGCTTGATTTGCTAAACTGTACATGTCATTTTAATATCCCACATAAGAGTGGGTGGGAGGGCCCAAGGACAATTCCATCTTGCACCTCTTTTCTTTACAATTTGCAATTTTTGGGGCATTGCCGACTGACATTTTTATAGTTTATTAAACTGTTATCCTATCTGCGACTACTGTTTGGTAATGTTTCATAGATGTCCTATATTTTTTTAAACTGCCGTGCGTTTGTGCCGCAGCTCTGTCGCTTACTTTAGCCAGCCAGTTTGCTGCAGCCTATGGCCTATATTGGTGAAAAGTAGTGAAAACAATATTGGGAGCTGTGAGGTGGTTAATAATGACTGGAAATGCCTGAACATTATTGTTATTAAGGTTAATAATACTGTAGGAACAAAAACAGGCCCAAATTATGTGATTTTAGCTGTTGTTATAATTTTTTCATAAAAATACAGATCCAAAACCAAAACACAAAAAGGCGGTTTTGTACAAAAATAAATCCAGATCCAAAACCTCGAAGGAGATACAGATCCAAAACCAAAACACGGGGGTAGGCGCACATCCCTATTTTCTATGCTCATATGCAAATTCCTGTGCTTTAATGTACATTGTATTATAACATGCCAACATCATGCAACCATTTTCCTCTAATTTCCTTATGCCTCCATTGTATATTCTTTAGTTCAACACCCTAAATTGCGTCTTTATTTTTCTTGTAATGAAAAAAAAAAAGGCTGAAGGACTTAAGGGTAAATACCTTAGGTAGGGGAGAGATGTGTGAGGGTTAAGCATTGCCGGGGGTCGGGGGTGCGGGGGGAGAGCTGTGTGAGGGATGTACTGACACATTTTCCAGGGTCTCTCTGCCGGTCGGCTTCTATATCTATAGCATGTGCTTCAATTGAGATCCCAAATCCCAGGATTTCCCAAATAGGGCAGGATTAGCTTCCTTTCACAAAATGTGAACATTCATCAATATGCAGTGTTTCATGCATTTATGCAGCTGTACTGCCACCAGCAGTGATTTTTAAATAACTTTACTGCATAGCCTGCAATTCTGTAATGCAGGTCCATGATACAGCCTCACCTAACTTAGTCTATGTACAAACATCCCATTACTAACCAGTTATGCCCATTAAGCCACAACTGGAGATGCAACTCTTAATCAACTGCATATGCATGCGCTCGGGTACAAAGCATTCACAGTGCTAAAGATCTAAAGATCTGGCACAAAACATACTTGTCTGCAACTATAAATTGGTCACTTTATGTCGATCTTTACTTATCTTATGTTAACTTATCTATGCTACTGACTGCATGTTTTAATTGTCTTTGGACTTTGACACTAAGGGGGGTATTCAATTAGCCCAGATAATTTTTCGGGAATGAAAAACTGGATTTTTCTCTGTTTTTTAGCTTCAGACAGTTCAATAACAGCCCGCAATTTCTTGAGAAAAATGATCTGTTTTCAGGCAGAAACACAGAGGATCCGTGATAAGTTCATGGACCAATGTGTTTTCGCTGGCAGCTGTCCAAAAACGGGATAATTATCTGGGATTTTTTTGGAGCCTGCTGGGGTCCCGAAAAAAATCCCTGATGCAGCCGCGCTTCGGGTCTAATTGGAGAGCCCCAGGGGATCAATTTGTTTGCGGTAATTTACAGAGGCTAATTAAATTCCCCTCTTATTAAATGCTGACTTTACTGCTATTTTCTCTAGTTGTGCTGCCGACCCTTTTTCAGTAAATTATGTAGGGAGTTAAATGCATCTGAACGTAGAAGTGGTGAAAAATTAGCCTCTCTCTGTGATTCTAATTATAACTATATGAAAGATAAATGTGTGATCCTTTATCACACGCACAGCTTCCACATCGCAATTATAGACATAGGAGGAACATATAAAAAAGTCATGTTTAGTAACTGGGGAAGTTAGGCATGAGCAATGTTTCACACCTCATAATATAATATGCTCATGTCATTGCATTCGTATGTTAAATGGAAATACATTATACATATATATATATATATATATATATACAGTATATATATATATACTGTATATCTATATATATATGATTTGAAAAAATGTGCACTGCTCATGTAATTCAACTCTTCAGGTTAAGATTATTGACAATTTTGAATTGCCTTAATATTCCCTCATTTATATTTAGCATTTTGTATACAATGGGAATAGATACAACTTGTGGTTAACATAAATATAATGGATTTGCAGTATTAATGGTTGGTTCACAGGCACCAGTGTCTCAGTGGTTGGATGATATGTAATATTATAGATGAAAAGGATTACATTAGCAACAAGTCTGTTGCTTGGCTACAATGTATCAGAGACATCCCGCTTAGAGCAACAGTATATTGGAGGAGGTTGCACAAGCGCGATACGCTGGCATATATGCTAATGTGATTTAGAGAAGGTGAAGCTTTGGACTGTGTTAATTCCACACATGCGCAGTTAGCTGGAACGCACAATATCCAACCACACAGGTGGGAGTAATGAGAGGGATAATGAAGGAAGTAAAGACAATGGTGATTTGATTATATTGCTATACACATTTCCACAGTGACAACAGTGTTGAACTATGATGGTGGTCTTGAAAAAGGGCTGTGAATAAGCCCGAAACGTTGACATGACAGTGGACATTATGATGGGACTGCAAGTATATTGGCCTAATAATTCATTGTGACAGCAGTGTTAAGAAGTGCTTGAGATGTAAATATTGAATTCCCGGTGGATGTAGAGATACAGTTGCTATAAGATACTGTAAGGCCACTTTTGCAAAAATAATAGAATTGGACTCTGAAATGTGATTTTTTTTTTACAGATATGTTGCAATTGGAGGTGGTTTTGAACACGATGTTCAGTTTATAAAACATCTTTTTGAAGTGTCAATAAAAAGAAAAAAAATTACTATGCAGAAAAACAAGTGTGCCCGGTTTACATTTGGAAACATATATATATATATATATATATATATATATATATTTGTAGTTTATTTATCTCCTTTTAACACAATAGATCCAGGGTGCACTTTCTGACAGCCATAGGGCTGTATACATGTCCCGTGTAATGTTTGAAAGGCACTCCTACGGTAAAGAAATAAATTCACACCACCCGGCGTCTGTAGTCAACGTTTCAGAGGACTTTAACCTCTTTTATCAAGACATCATCAAAGAAAATGGACAAACATAAAGAAATATATACCAACTCACCCGTGCAGCACCGACACGCTTCCACCGTCTGGTATCCATGACGTCATCGCCTGCGTCCAGGCTCCAGCGCCACGTCACCAGGCGGTGGGCGTGTCCTAGAACAGTGACCCATCATCATGACTACGCATATACAAAAGCGCTAGTCAATAAATACCCGTAATATGTAAACATATACCAATACCACGAAAGATATAAATGCATGTACATACATATGTAGATCATATACACAATATCATACTACTAAGTAGTCTACTTATAGGTACCCATAAGTCAAATAGATATAATTAAATATTAAAGCTGATACATAATTAATAGTAATGTGTAATCAATTTTACTTATACGAACTGTAGACCCCGATATCTGTCAGCAAGTTCTACAGAAGCATGCATAATGAGGGAACAAGAACAAGAAGTGAGCCAGTCTATAAGAAACAAGTAAAAGACATTATCTCATTTAAACCATGAGGATGCATGGTATTTAATCCATGTATCCATCTGCATTCCTTCTGTAACAAAAGACGTCCTCTATCCCCACCTCTTACATGGGGTGGGACACAATCAATCATTTTGTATCGGATAGTACTAATGCCATGTTTGTGGTCCCTAAAATGCCTAGCCACTGGCTGTTCCGATGTTTTGCCTTCAATGGCTGCTCTAATGTTGGATCTATGAAGCGCCATACGCTCTTTGAATTGTCTCGTGGTTTTCCCAATGTAGAGCAAGCCACAGGGGCACCTGATGTAATATATAACGTACCTGCTGGAGCAGGTTAAGGGATATTTAATTTGAATCTTTTTACCCGAATGGGGATGCACAAATGAATCTCCAGTTTCAAGAAAGCTGCAAGTGATGCAGCCTATACATCGATAATTCCCTGCTTTGCGAGACAGGAAGTGACTCTTTTTATTATCTTTGAATGTCGTAATGTCATTATGGACTATCAAGTCTTTAATATTTTTACCCCGTCTATAAGATGGCAAAATAGCAGTTTTTTTGAAAGCTGGCAATAACGGGTCATCAGACACTATATGCAAAATATCCCTAGCTGCTTTAACTAGTTGATGGCTAATAGGGGAAAAGTTTTGAGTCCAAACAATTTTATTTTTGTCCTTCAATTTTGGTGTGGTGGTTTTCAAGACTTCACTTCTGGATAATGACAGTGCCTTTGTTCTCGCAGATTTTAGCACTTTAGGATGATATCCTCTCGCCAAGAATTTATTGATCATCAGATCCATCTGAAGTATAGCCTCTTGTCTGTCACTGCAGATTCTCAAAATACGCAAGAATTGCGAGTAAGGTAAACCTCTTGTAGTTGCAGGGGGGTGACAGCTGTCTGCATACAAATAGGTGTTGCGATCTGTTTCCTTAGTGTAGATAGATGTTTTGATTTCCAAGTTTTCCTTAATAGTAATGGACACATCCAAATAATGTACTTGATGGAAACTGCACTCAAACGTAAATTTAACATCCGCATCCTTCAGGTTAATTTGTTCCATGCACATTTTGAAACTTTTTTCTTCACCACTCCAGATTAGGAATATGTCGTCTATGTAGCGACAATAAAATAGAATATTTTGTGCTATCCCTGGATCGGCAAAAAATATATCCCTTTCGACTTGTATCATGAACAGATTGGCAAACGAGGGTGCCACGCAGGAACCCATAGCGCAGCCCGAGCGCTGGTTGTAGAATGTGCCATTGAATAGAAAGAAGTTGCGTGACAAGGTCAGGTTCAGCAAGGTTAGAAAAAACTCTATGTCCGGACCAACATATGATGGATTATTGGTCAGAATTCTTCTAATGGATTCCAAGCCTCTATCATGCGGAATGCATGTATAGAGGCTGGCCACATCAATTGTGCACATTAAATATTTCTTAGGCAGTGGTGACAGTTGTTGTAGTTTAAGCAGAAACGCCGTAGTATCTTTCAGGCAAGTAGATTCATTCCATACGACCGGTTGTAGAAAATGGTCCAAGAATTTTGATACGGAATAATATAAGGAATCTCTCGCTGATATTATTGGTCGACCAGGGGGACATAATGGATTTTTGTGGAGCTTGGGAATGGTGTAAAGGACTGGTACCTTAGGAAAGTCCACCATAAGAGTTTCCACTATTTTTCTTGAGACAATCCCATTTTTCTCTGCTGTGTTCAGAATTAAATCAAGCTCTTTTTTATATTCATTACTTGGATCTTTGTTTAAAAGTTCATATACCAATGGATCCGCTAATTGTCCATATATTTCAGACTTGTATGCATCCAAGTCCATAACTACAATTGCGCCCCCCTTATCCGCGGGGCGTATTATGATATCTTGATAACCTGACAAATCTGTGAGTGCCTTTCTTTGTTGTTTAGATAGATTGTGTCCACCAGATTGGTAGTTTTTACTTTTGTTTTCAATATTTTTATTCATACGTGCAGAGAAATATTTAATGCCCTGATTCATGGACACACGTTCAAAGGAGGAAGGTTTATATAGTGGAAAATCTCTATTCATTGCTGTCATGGTATCCCCAAAATGCTCCCTAAGCTTAATCCTTCGTTCAAATTTATATAGATCCACTTTGGATGAAAAGATGTCTGGGGCAGTGGTAGGTATAAATGACAGACCTTTGTTAAGTACTGCTAGTTCATCCTCAGAAAGTGTCCTTGAGGATAGGTTGAACACTAGGTCCTCTTTCTGCGCCCTCCTATGCCACGTCCTCGTCCATTGGCCACCCCTGCGGGTGAGTCCTTTCCTGGGGGCCCGACTTTGGCCCTGGTGACAACCCCTAAAGGGGGTCTCTGCATAGAGGTAGATGGAACTTCCCTTGCACATTCCTGATCACTAGATGTAATTCCGCCACTAGATGTATCCGTATCAAATTTAATTTTGCGGTTATATCTCTGTCTTGGAGGCCGTCTCTGAGATTCTCCGCTATTGTTCACCCAGCTATACACTTTTCCCTCAGCGTAATCTTTATTGACAGTATCCAATTTGGATTTTTTAAACTTAATTATGTCAGATCTATATTTCTCAACTTGCACTGATAGGTTATTTAACCAATCTGTATTTGTGTCAGTTTTCAGTTGATCTAAATGGAGTGATTCAAAAACAGTGATCTTTTCTTTCACTGTTGTCAACTCTTTGGTGGATTCTGCTATCACCAATAGTATTAAATCAAATGAACACTTGTTCAAAATAGCAGCCCACTTCCTGCAGAAATCAGGATTATAACGGCCTATAGTGGGCACGTTTTTCACCCGAAATCCACGGGGGATTTTTTTATCCCTAAAGTAGTCTGACAGAGTCACTCCATGTAAATAGTAATCGATTTCCCGCTTTTTAAGGCGAATAAGTTGTGCAAATAGTTGTTCCGGGGACTCAGCACCTGCTGTTTGTAGAAGATTGTCTTTAAATAAAATGCCTTCAGCATCTGATTCAGAAAAAGTAAAGGTATCACCTAATGGCAATACAGTATTTTTATAGCCACCGACATCTTCCTGTTCATTGATGTTACTCATATCCACCACCCGGCTTTTAAACTAACACAGTTAACCAGTGATATTCCAATGTATCCAATGTATTATATATATATATACACCAGGACCGAAACTAGGATGTCTGTCACCCGGTGCAAGGCAGTAATTTTGCGCCCCCTCCCTTCCCATACCTGGAGTTTGTCCTTGCTCCTCCATAAGGCAGTGCACTAGTCAAACGTCCCTGGTATAGTGACTTACATTATTCCACACACCATAATGCCCATTACACATTATGTCACACACTGTAATGCCTATTACCAAAGTGCCACTTACATATTTGCCCGACACCATTGTATGCCCCACAGTAAGGCTTCTACTTGCTTTAAAATTACCTGCTCGTTGTCAGGGGTTTTATGCTCATTGCCAGGGGGTTCCATGCTCTTTGCCAGGGGGTTTCATGCTCGTTGCCAGGGGGATTCATGCTCGTTGCCAGGGGGATTCATGCTTGTTGCTATAGGGTTTATGCTCATTGCCAGGGGTTACATGCTCGTTGCCATGGGGTTTATGCTCGTTGCCAGGGGTTACAAGCTTGTTGCCATGGGTTTATGCTCATTGCCATGGGGTTTCATGGGAGAAGATGCAGCTTTCAGCATCTTCTCCTCGCACTTGCACTGGCCTAACAGACACTAGAGGTCCATGAGGATCTTCAGTGTCTGTCTCCTCCTTGGCGGCGTCCATTTTTGGATGGCCGTTTTCCAGAGTCCATGAGGACGGCTAGTCCGCATAGAATCTGCTGAAAATGACCATCCAAAAATGGCTGCCGCCAAGGAGGAGACAGACACTAGAGGTCCAGTAAGGACCTCTAGCATGTCTCCTCCTTGGCGGCAGCCATTTTTGTATGGCCGTTTTCTGACTGTGCAGCCCCCAAGCCACCGTGAGTCATCCCTTTTTCACCCTCTGCATTCCGACACCCGGTGCACGTGCACCTCTAGTCCCCCCCTAGTTGCGGCCCTGTATACACATACAGATGGGCCCAACTTCATTGTTGCTCATAGCGCGATCGGGGACGTGGAATAGCGTCTCCATTCAATCATATGGATATGCATTCCCGCGATTGGGGATGCGCCATAGTGTAGCGTGGCGCATAGCGTGATTCATGTGCAAGATTGTGCCGTGATCAGCAAAGCAAACTAACTGGTGCATCTGTATATAAATATATATATATATATATATATATATAAAACAATTATTTTTTTTCTACTATGTAAACTAGACTAGCATATGTGAAAAACAAGTCAAAACAACCATGGTAATGAGCCAATTCACTGCTTATATAAATCAGATGAATGATTTGTGTCTCCCTTTTTTATAGCAGCTTTATTTTAATGAAGTTTAATTTTTATCACACTATGCAAGTACTAAATGGGAAAACGTGTGGATCTTGGTTAGAGAAGATATGTTCAATAGTGTTAATTTGAATATCCAGGTTATTATTACATTGGGTCATGGAATTTTGCAAGTATTTCGGGCCCAGTTTGGCCTTAGATGTTCCATATGGAAATGAAGAAAGGGATTAAGAGTTAAAAGAAGAGGGGCAATAAGATGAAAAGAACAGAGAGAAAGGTTAAATGTGAAAAAGATGGTTAGGCAAAGGAATGGTCAGAGTTCAAAGAAGTGGTTTTGGCGCTTCCTTTAATATATTTGTAGTTATCCCTTTCTGTTTTTTTTCTGAAAAATATGTGAAAGAAAAAATGAAACAATATATAGTGTAAAAACACAAATAATCTTTCATTGTGAAAGATAGATGAACACTCACCCTTCAGAAGTGAGTCAAAGGCGTTGGACACAATTTTCACCATGGTGGTTGCGGCATGCAACATTGGTCTTGTTGGTGTAGATGTTGATTTGCTCCAGAATGTCATATGTTTTAGATGGAGAAATAAATTACGACAAGCCTCCATAGTACAGATCAATATACCTAATCCAAGGTCATATACTGTACATTATTGTAATATACTCACCTTGAAAGGGATATGGTAAAAGCCTTGGACATTTATTTTAATATCCCGATGTCCATTGGTATTATTGTGAATGATGAGATAATAGTTGAAACCAAAAAATTATTTATGATTCAAATTCGCTTCTTTATATGACATTCAATTTATTTTACAATTCATACATAATTTGGAGTGGTGAATAATTAAAACACCAGACCCAATAGAAAGAAAAAAAGACACATGAAAGATCATATACTAAAAATAATAACACATAACAGTCCTAAGTTAAACAATATTTCAAAAATATTTTTTTATTTTTTTTAAAGTTAAAAATAAAGAAAATGAAGAAATTAATGTAGAGTACCAATTTTAGATACCTAGCAATGCATTTCTCAGATCCTACATCTGCTTCCTCATGCTGGTGAAAGGAATGGTCACGGCAATCTGAGGTCAGAGTCACAAGCAATGGTTTAAATCAGGAGAGAATCCAGAAAACTGGTACATAGAGATTTCCACTGAAGAAGTATCATGGAAAATGCTGGATCATTTAATACTCTATCATCAGACTGTGCAAAGTGCTGCCTTAAATAGAGAAGGCTAGATGAATTAGGCGGGCAACATGAGATCAGCTGTCACATGTGCATAGTTTAAAACAAAAGGCTGTTTTTGTGCACTTCCACCTTGAGCAGGAGAAGAACAATAAAAGATGGAGCATGGCCATTGGGGACCCACTAGAATACAAGTCTAGCATGTGACAGTACTCCCCATCTTTATTTAAAAATTATATTTTTATTGTGGTTCAAAACAGCTCATGGTAAAGTGTAAACAGCAGTTCAGGACATGGAGAGGTAAAACCCATTTCATATGTGATAACCGAGACTAAGATACACTTAGTATTGCTCCTATGCAATGCATGGTTTAAATCAAATGAAGTCCTGAAATAAACAGTTTTAATAAAACTTTTCTATCTAAAGGAATACAATAAACAGGGTATCCTAGTTTAGAAGTAATAAAACGGATAGGTTTTCAAGGACAAAAAGTGATCATGCATCTACTCATATAACACAGAGAACCACCCAAATTCTCAATAACTTCAAAATGTCCAAGGATAAATATAATAAGTCAGTGCAAAACCTGTTCCAAGTCTATTTTCAAGCAATGTCCAATCACATCCACCGATGATGCTTTCGTAACCATTTCAGAGCAAGCTCATCATGTAATGGAAAATATATATATATATATATATATATATATATATATCAGACCATCTTCAGTGAAAATCCAATGTATTCACCATGTGAACAATATTACATTATAAATGAATTGCACAGCCACTTTTTGGTGATGATTACATCAAGGATTTTCAAAATCTGAGCCTAGAGGTCTGAATTGTACATCACATTGCCCCACAATCATTATATAAGAATGGCACATTGACCCACATAGAAGTCTGGCAGATCCAGAAGACACCATACTGGGTTATCAAATACCATATAGAATGTGGAAATAAAAAGAGCACTTTTGTAAAGAATGGAATTATTATTTTCCTACCAAGGAAAGGCTCAAGCAAATGCATGATTGAATTGTACTGAAATGATGAAGGTTGCTTTAGTCTGATTAAAGATTCAATTGGCTCATTAAACCTCAATGCGCATTAAACACTGATTGAGGAAGTCTATGCAGACTCATGGATCTCCATCATAGTGAGATGGAGGTAGAACATACACATTAGACAGTAATGGAAACACAATCATGAGTACAGAAGCTGAAGTGGCACTGGAACTTAAAACACAAGTGGAGGGTAAAGAAATATGAAATGTGCCGTTACAGAAAGTGTTACGTAAATTATCTGTCCTATTCATGCCTGCTCCAGCAAGTGTCAGTACAGGATTCACTATATACTATACTTTTGGGCATCTGTGCGAGAAAATATATTTTCCTTCTCTATGTGCTCTGTATACCACACACAATGGGTTGGGAGCAAAGCAAAAAAAGCAAGCAACTTTGCACCTTGGTAAAACCATGTGGACACTGCTTATGCCAAAAATAGCTTTTTAGGCCTATATCCTTCAGAATATATCTGTCTCTTTCCACTAATGTGCGATTTACATGCTCACTTACAGCATTCTGTTCTGGCAATGATGCTCAATTCCATGCTTCTCTAGGAAGATTTACACATCCTTGTTTAAATATTCCCCTCCATTTTCAGATCTCAAGGTCTTCAGTCTGTAAAAAGTTTGGATTTATACCAATCTATTGTAGTCTGCAATTTTCTTCATCATTTCAGACTTTTTATTCATGAAGTAAACGTGTGTCATTCTTGTGAAATCATCTATGAACGTTATTAAGTGTCTTGTATCCACGTTTTGATTTGACTTCCATTGAACCACACACATTTGTATGCACAAACTCAGGGCTGCTTCAGCTTTATTTGCTGATTCTGGAATAGGACAACAATGCTGTTTTCCTTTTATACAGCTTTCACACATTGGCTTTTTTGTATCAGTCATGGACAGTTGCAAGGTGGGGGCTGCAACGCAGGCCAAAAATGCCAGAGAAGGTGCCAATAAAAAAATAAAATTAAGTCTACCCTGCTCCAAATGGGATGTAGTCAGCTTACAACCACACGGGATACCAACGGTCAAAATCTCGGTGCAAGAATCCCGACCCACGTCCACAACAGCAGCACTGGAATGTCAACATCAGTTGAGATGCCGATGCCGTAATTTCGACTGCTGGCATCCCAGTGGGGGTTAGGATTACGGTTAGGCTGCAGGGGATGAGAGGTTAGGGTTAGACTGCAGACAGGGGAGGTTAGGTTTAGGCACCACCGGGGGTTAGGGTTAGGTACTAAGGGCGGAGGGTTAGGTTTAGCCACTAACAGGGAGGGTTAGGGTGCGGGGGTGAGGGTTAGGGTTATGATGCAGGAAGCGAGGGTTAGGCAATGAATGGAAGAGGGATAGGAAAATTACGAAGCCCCTGTCAGGTTTCTCAGCATCAGGTTGCTGCTGTCGGTCTTTTGACAGCTGGCATCCTGACTGCTGGTCTCCCATACTCAACCCCTCCATATACTGCTGCTGGGGATCAATTGTTAAACTCACCAGAGATCATCTGAGTCTTTGTGTGTATCACAGGCGGGCTGTGGGGTTTGGTGTCTGGACTAGTAGGTCTGAGCTGTGTCCGGACCCAGCTCAGATCTACTAGTCCAGGCACCAAACCCCACAGCCCCAGTGGTCTCCTACCTGTACTGAAGACCATCCGGGCACTAATACATCTAGCCCCACAGTGACTGAACCAGCTTAGATAACAGCGGGACGCCGCATTGTCTACAAGAGACAGCTACTCATTTCCACCCATACCCCACACCCACCTTATGGACAGCAAGTAACCCCACCCTAGGAGGAGGATAACAGAGCTTCACATGTTTTTTTAAATAGTGTCATCAACAATAAATATTATTATTGACACTATTTCACATCTGTCATACAGTCATTTTTCACCGGGATAGTGCGCTATATATAGTGTATTCTTTTTGCCTGATAACATTGGGAGGACAGACACCCCCCTCATTCAGCAGCACATCCCACCTCACAGTTGCAACTCCAGTGCGCAGTGTTTCACTTGTTCTGTACTATACTTCAGTTTACATTTACATGCTGTGTGAACTATTTTGTGATGTATATAACACTTGTACTTGAATTTTCTGTGTTTCTTAGTCATAGGGGAGAATTTGCTTAGCAACAGCTGCTTCTGGGCAGCTTGTAGGTAAATATTTAAAACGGCACTCGGAGTCAGTGTAAAGCACGCCGGGCTTTACACTGACTCCGGGTGCAATTTTAAATATGTACCTGCAACTAGCCGGTAAGCTGCGGCTTACAGAAGCCGCTGCTTTGTAAATTCTCCCATTAGTGTGTAATGCAGTATTCTAAGCATTTCATTCAACTTGCACACATCCTTGGAACTGTAGCAGTTTTGTCCTGACAATTTCTGTAGTTCACTTAGCTGCAGTGGCGTAACTAGGGCAGGGCGAGCGGGGTGCGTGCCTTGGGCGCCGTAGGACCGTCAGCGCGGGGGGGTGCTGCCGGCCACAGTACCGGCCCGCCCTAGTTAGCCAGTGTGGCGCCGACCGCAGTGAGTGCGGTCAGCGCTACACATTTACACAGGACCGGCGCTAGGTTTCCAGCGCCGGTCCTGTGCTGCACAGCTGAGCCCCTTCCCTCCCCCTGAGCGCTTGCCCAATAGCGCCGGGAGGAGGGTGGCAGGCGGGCTCAGACTGTGCATAACACACATATCGCCGCCGCACTGGCGGTGATGTGTGTGTTAATCAGCAGCCAATGAGAGTCAGACAGACTC
Source organism: Taudactylus pleione (assembly GCA_031769625.1). Lineage (NCBI taxonomy): Eukaryota > Metazoa > Chordata > Amphibia > Anura > Myobatrachidae > Taudactylus > Taudactylus pleione. Next base: position 8,259,977 of record JAUIMM010000025.1, on the reverse strand, counting down.
TCATTGGCTGCTGCTGCTGCACACACATCACTGCTGAGCGGCAGCGATGTGTGTGTGAATCAGCAGCCAATGAGAGTCAGATAGACTCTCATTGACTTTTGCGCGCCCACTGCAAGAGCCGGGCTTCCGTCCGGCTCCTGCAGTGGTAATTGGAGAAACGTCATAATGTCATGACATCTCTCCCATAAAGCAGAGCGGCCCGGCCCGGGAGGATGGACGTGCGGACGGCGGCGGGAGCAGGAGCATGGATACAGGTAAGTATTTTTCTTTTGTTTCATTTTAGTGTGTATTTCGGGGGGGGGCGCTCTATTACAAAGAAGGGGACTACTACTGGGGGCACTACAGTGGGGGATACTACTGTGGGCACTGCTTCAGGTGGGGGGGACCAGTACTAGGGACTACTACTGGGTGGGGGATACTACTGGGGGCACTGCTTCGGGGGGGACCACTACTGCGGACAACTACTGGGGGGGGATACTACTGGGACACTGCCTCAGGGGGGGAGCACTACTGGGTGGATACTACTGGGGGGATACTACTGAGGGCACTGCTTAAGGGGGGACCACTACTGGGGGGGATAGTACTGTGGGCACTGCATCGTGGGGGACCACTATTGGGGACTACCACTGGGAGGGGGATACTACTGTGGGCACTGCATCATGGGGAACCACTACTGGGGACTACCACTGGGGTGGGATACTACTGTGGGCACAGCATTGTGGGGGACCACTACTGGGGACTACTACAGGGGGCACTGCATCAAGGGGGACTCCTACTGGGGGAACTATATAAAGGGTACTGTATAGGAGGGACTACTACTGGGGCACTACTGGGGCACTACATAAGGGGCTCACTACTGGGGGCACTGCACAGGGGGGTCCACTACAGGGGACACTGAAAAGGGAGAACCACTACAGGGGGCACTGCATAAGGGGGACAACTACTGGGGGCACTGTATAAGGGGCACTGTATATGGAGGATCACTACTGGGGGCCTGCATATGAGGGATCACTACTGGCGGCACTGTATAAGGGGAACTAATGGGGGGCTGCATAAGGGGTACCACTACAGGGAGCACTGTGTAAGGGGCACTGCATATGGGGGACCACTACTGGGGGCCTGTATAAGGGGAACTAATCGGGGCCTGCATAAGGGGTACCACTACTAGGGGCACTGCATAGGGGGGGACTGTATAAGGGGCACTGCATTAAGGTGCAAATGGAAAGTAATGTTCCCAGTGACAAAAAAGGGGTGTGTGTCATGTTGACATGCCCCATTTTTCAGTAGCCACGCCCATTTTACGCAGCGCAAATGGGTTGGGACTCCGTTTTCACATTTGCCCTGGGCTCCAAATACCCTAGTTACGCCACTGCTTAGCTGTGTTTACTTCTAATGCTACTACCAGAAAGTCAAACTCAGGTGTTAAGTTCTGTAGCACAGTCATGGTGATCTATTTGTCATCTGCCTGGACTCATACAGATTTTAACTGCTGGGATATGGACATCAATTTGCCTACTCTTCCAGAGTCCCTTTATTAAGGTAGTGCCAAGGATGGGGGGGAGGTGAGTTCCACCATGTCTCTAGGACCACTTTAAGCAGAGAGATTACATGTTTTAGTTAATTATTTATGGGTGAAATTAGATAGTTGATCGTGTTTAGGGGCATATTTATCAAAATCGGCATTTTTAATGCAGATGTGACAAATATTTTTTTCAGAAATGTACAAAGTGAAAATTAATATTTTCACGCAAATTTACTATTCTGCACTTACCTGGAGATGGACTCTGATAAGAGCCTAACCTGGCGAAAAGTTGGAAGCATTGTAATAATGTAAGCTATCGCACTGTTTCCTGGTTCGGGTCCCTGAATATTTGTAATATAGTAGCCATAGGCTAACCCATTCTGGAGCTTGGTATCCAATTGCATAGCAGCCCCTTACAAACCAATGGAGAGAAATGGAAATGGAGAGACCGCAGAGATATCTGCTGCGATCCCTCCATGGTACAACTGGGGGATCCTTAAAATTTGTGCCCACCCCCCTGCAAATATTTAATTATAAATCTGCCTTCTAGTGGTGAGATTTTCAGTTGTACAAGTTAATTCATTATGTGAGGTTCACCTTCAAAGCAACCATAATTACACCACATATCAAATGAGCACATGGGCTCATGGTCAATAGGCTCATGAACTTGTGTATGTATGGAGATGTGCTACACTAGTTTTACCTTGCTTATTGTAAATGTCACAAAAAAGTTGTATAAGGTGGCGCTTAGTAGACACACAACAATATAAAGGTTAATTATCCTGTTTTTAATCACAATAACACAAATAATATAATAAAATATATCTCAAAAATTTAACATGTACATGTTAAGCTTCTCTACAATAAAAAGTTTCATAGAGTACCTATAAAATAAAATTTTCCCTTATTCCACAGATTTCTGACAGTCGGCACTAATGTATCAAGTTGGTACTTGATACAGTTCGTGGGATTGGGAGGTAACTCTCATATTGCCACTATGTAGTATAATTCTGGCAATCAGTGTTTGCAATAAGGCTGTTATATATCCATTTTAAAGTTCCAGTGCGACAAGTCTAAAATACAAATATGATATGCCCTATTCGGATTCCATATACTCACAGTTCTGGGTCAGAAAATGGTTAGTGCTGGGTAAGTGATTGTGCTGCCATATCCGGACCTTCTGCATAATAGGCACACTGTGCGGCTCTTTGTTAGGGGACCTGTTGTGCTCTAGCAGTTACCCGGTGTCTCCAACAAGGTGTTAAGAGCAGTGGGCCTGATCCAGACCCGCTCGCGAGCGCTGAGCGATGGTGGCGGCTCCGTTGTGCGCATTCACGAGACCCTAATAACGACGGCCAAGCCGTCGCTATGGGTCTCGCACCAAAGGGGGCGTGCTGTCGATGGTGATTGACAGCACACCCCCTTTGGTGGGCATGCCGGGGGAGTAGCTGCCCAGACGGAGGCGGTCCCATGGGAATGCCTACCGTCTGGGGCCGGCCCCACTAACATCACTAGTGATGTCAGTGGGAGTGCTTTTGGCTCTGATAGAGCCAAAAGCACTCTTCAGCTTGCGGCAGATGAGACCCTACCACAAGGGTCTCGTCACAAGCCCGATGGTTGCGATGGTCTTGACCATCGCGACCATCATTTTGGCCACTTGCTATAACTGTGGGTGTTCACCCACAGCTATGCGAGCGGCCAGGAGGCCGCTCTTAAAAAAGATAAGGATGGCCCTGATTCAGAGCGAGCACTCTATCAGAGCGTCTGGCTCTGAATCAGGGCCAGTGTCCGTAATAGGTCTACTCACAGTAGGAGATAGACGGAACAACAGTGTCCCTTAGGTAGCGTCATCTTGAAAGCAGCATGTCAGGATGCGGCCTGGGATCAGCTGCTACTCACCTCTGCGTTGGTGTCCTTGGGCTTAGGTGTCCAGACACTGGGAGTGGAGGTGAGTGGTGACTGAGTATTCTCCCTGGGGTCTGCTAGGGCTTCCGTGTGTGCGTCCTGGCTTCCAAGGTGCCGGGAACGGGCACAGCCATGTTGGTTCATATCACCTGACTAGTCTCTCTCAATGGTAGTGTTGTGGTCACTCAGCTGATCCCCTGATCCAATGATCAGCTACCCAGGGGTTATTTAAGTCTGACTCCAGGAACAGGAAACTGCTGTTCAACTTTGCTGTTCCAGTGCCTGTGTTTCTCACCAGTGTTGCTCTGTGTTTTTTCCGTCAGAGTGTTGCTTCAGCCTACTTACAGTTCTCTAGAATTTCCTGCATTAGCTTCCATGCTATTTTCAGTCTGAGACTTAGTTCTCTCCCAGTACTCCTGTCTTTTATGTTTCTATTCATGTGTGCCTTGTAATGTGCTGCTAGTTCTATTGCAGCTTCTCTATGTTACTGAGGTGTCAGGTTTCATGCTAATCACTAGTTAGCTCCCAGCTGGACATCTAGCAATCCCCAGTATATGCCTGTGTCCACATCTCTGTGTTTTTCTGTGCAAATCAGCACCTGCATATCTAGCAATCCCCAGTATATGCCTATGTCCACATCTCTCTTTGTTTTTCTGTCAGTACCTGCATATGTAACAATTCCCAGTATATGCCTGTCCACATTTCTCTGTGCAAATCAGCACCTGGATTTCTAGCAATTCCCAGCACAGTTTCCAGTATTCTCTAGCAAGCCAGTGATTAGGATCTCTAACAGTGTTCTAGCATTTACTTCATTTAATATAGTTTCCAGTCTTCTGCCATTCCCAGATACGTGTCCAGAGGGCTGCGACCTGCTCACTTGGTGCGGTGAAAACCAAATGCCAATTGGAGGGGTCACTGGTGAAAACCACCAAGTGAGTTAGGCTCCACGCCTCTGGGCAGGTCTAGCCAAACCTGGGTTTGGCTGCAACTAGGAGACCTAGTTACAGTCACTTCCCTAGTCACCCTAATCCCCCGGCTCACCATCCTCCACAGAGGAACACTTGTACCGGATCGTGACAGTTTGAACAGCCTAAATATGCAAACCGCTGGGTTTCAGGGTGAAGCGAGTTTTCAAGATCTACTCCTTTGTGTGACTGCACAAGAGACAGCCCAGCAACTCATGGATCTACAGTTACAATAATTTTTTTCTCAATTAAGTTCCATTCATTCTGCTGTTGCCACTTCATCTCCAGCCTCATTTCAAGTTCCATCCATAAATTTTTCTGGGTACCTTATTCCTGAAACAAGTTCCCAAGAAATTTCAACTCAGACTGCAGAATTCCTTTCTAATTGTACAACCCAACCTTCCAGTAGTCCCCTGGATCCTCCAATTTCTGTACTTCGAGGAAGTTTACTAGTTTCTACCAGCTTCTAGTGCAACTTCAAGATCTCCTCCCAATATTTTTCCAAATATTTCCCAAGCCGTCTAGTACCATCCCTGTATCTATTGAGCCGCCCATGCCTCCTTTCATGTGAGATAAAGTAAGACACCGTAGCTTCCCACGCCCGAAGCTTACTGAGGCAGAACGACAGCTACGCCGGTAATTTTTTCTCTGTTTGTATTGTGGAAAGGCAGATCACTATATTAGGGACTGCCTCCTTTGTCAACCCAGTAAGGATAATTACAGCAAGACTTCCTATGAGAACACTCTGCCTTCTGCAGCTTCTCTATCTTTTGTTCTGGGCAAGGAGGTGACGTTGTCTTCACAGGATAAGGATCAAGTTTACGATTGGGGTCTTGTTACAAGACGCTTCCACTCTAGTCTTGGGAGGTTGGGCAGAATATTCCAACTGCCTAAATTTAGTGTATCTTCTTCTGCCTGTTCCGGTCCCGTCCTGGATTCTGCCTGTTCTGGTCCCATCCTGGATTCTGCCTGTTCCGGTCCCAGCCCGGATTCTGCCTGTTCCAGTCCCAGCCCAGATTTTGCCCGTTCCGGTTCTAGCCCGGATTCTATTTTTCCCAGTATGGGGACTCCAGTCAGTAGCCCCAGGAGGAGTCTCGACTTCCTTACCCCAAGTGGAGGTCTCAAGTTTGATTCCCCAGAAGGGCATTTCTAGTTTCGCACCCCAGGAGGGGGTCTTAAGTCTCGCACCTCAGGAAGGATTCTCAAGTCTCGCACCCCAGGAGGGGTCTCAAGTTTTGTACCCCAAGAGGCTGTTTACAGTTCTGTTCCCCAGGAGCAGATTTCAAGTTCCACACTCCTGGTGGAGGTTTCCAGTGTCATGTCTGAGAAAGAACATCAATCAAGTTTGGTTGAATCATCCAATCATCATGTTAAAGAATCTCTATGAGGTTTCTTCTCAGTTCCTGAAAAGAATGCTGTAACTCAGGACTCATCGGATGCTATAGTGTCCACGACCTTCAATGAAGATGTGTCCCAGTACACCGTATTGCTTAAGCATTATGATGCCCTAATGAGAGCCGATCCATCTTGTGGTAATATTCCCACCAACCTTGTCATGTTTCTTTTTATGCACTTTAGAGGTAAAGCCTTGGAGTGGGCTACCCCACTCATTGAGTCCAAGGATCAAATTCTACAAGACGTAATAGCCTTCAGTACAGCTCTGCTTAAAGAATTTGCTCTTATGTGTCCATCTTCAGATACCTTTTCTGATAAAAAATTCTAAATTGATTTCAGCACCTTCAGACATTAAACTCGGATACACCACCTTGCTCCCTTCTCAAGGTGATACAGTACCAGATCAATCAGTCCGGAAGAAGAAGACTCTAAGAACTAATAGAGACCAACAACATGATACCATGAGAATTGGTTATGTTTCCCTCTGCCCATCTCCGGAATCCTCTAGGTTTTCAAGTCATAGTAACTCTTCTGATCTTCCTTTGGACATGGATTCTGATTCTGAATTCGATCCTGTGCATAACAATACTCCTTTCCTTGACAACCATTTGTTATTTGACCTTATTCTTCCTAGTTGTATGTTCCCCCAAGAATTACCAGTAAAAACTAAAAGAAAAGTTCTTGTTTCCATACTAGATATCAATTTAAGATTGGGAAGTCAACAGTTCCTCACACTAAGTCTTTGTGTGTATCATTTCTTGCAGATACTCCTTTTACAGGCATTACCAAAGACTTTGTGGATGATAAAAGTTCCATCTGTAGTGAAGAAGAATGGTCTATGGACCCTGAGGATAAAGATAACTTTTTGGGATACGAGAGCTGGGAAGACATCTGAAAGGGTCGATCAAGATTTAGGAAGTTGTATCTGTTTTTTTAAGTCCTTGGAAGCTTTCTTGTATTTCTGGAAGGAAATTTTTGTGCACATTTTTGGTGTCCGGAGTCCACCCTAAAAGGGGGGTACAGTCAGGATGCGGCCTGGGATCGGCCACTACTTACCTCTGCGCTGGCATCCTTGGGCTTATGTGTCCAGACACTGGAAGTGGAGATGAGTGGTGACTGAGTATTCTCCCTGGGGTCCGCTAGGGCTTCCGTGCATGTGTCCTGGTTTCTGGGGTGCAGGCATGGGCGCAGCCATGTTGGTTAATATCACCTGACTAGTCTCTCTCAATGGTAGTCCTGTGGTCACTCAGCTGATCCCCTGATCCAATGATCAGCTACCCAGGGGTTATTTAAGTCTGACTCCAGGAACAGGAAACTGCTGTTCAACTTTGCTGTTCCAGTGCCTGTGATTCTCACCAGTGTTGCTCTGTGTTTTTTCCTTCAGAGTGTTGCTTCAGCCTACTTACAGTTCTCTAGAATTTCCTGCATTAGCTTCCATGCTATTTTCAGTCTGAGACTTAGGGCCTGATTCAGACCCACTCGCAAGCGGGTCGATGGTTGGGCAGTGCACATGTGCAGCGCGCGAGCCCCGGAGTGAGTGAGAACTTCACTTGCTCCGGGGCTTGCAGCAAAACAGGGTGGCTGTCGATGTTGATCGACAGCTCACCCTGTTTTGAAGGCAGGTTCGGGGAGGTGGCTGCACAAACGGAGGCATTCCCGAAGGAACGCCTGTCATTTGTGGGCGGCCCTACTGACATCACACGTGATGTCAGTAGTGAACCTCCTGCTCTATTAGAGCAGGAAGTTCACTGGGGCTTGCAGTTGATGAGACCCTACCACAAGGGTCTCGTTGCAAGCCCGATGGTTGCGATAATCGTTACCATCGCCAGGCCACCTGCACACACTGTGGGTGGTCACCCACAGCTATGCGAGCGGCCTGGAGGCAAAAAATTTTTTCAAAATATCCGCCCTGATTCAGAATGTGTGCTTGCAAATAGCGAGCGCCTCTGAATCAGGACCTTTGTTTACTCCCAGTACTCCTGTCTTTTTTGTTTCTATTCCTGTGTGTCTTGTAATGTACTGCTAGTTCTATTGCAGCTTATCTATGTTACTGAGGTGTCAGGTTTCCTGCTAATCACTATTTAGCTCCCAGCTGGACATCTAGCAATCCCCAGTATATGCCTGTGTTCACATCTCTCTGTGTTTTTCTGTGCAACTCAGCACCTGCATATCTAGCAATCCCCAGTATATGCCTATGTCCACATCTCTCTTTGTTTTTCTGTCAGCACCTGCATATGTAACAATTCCCAGTATATGCCTGTGTCCACAAATCAGCACCTGGATTTCTAGCAATTCCCAGTACATTTTCCAGTATTCTCTAGCAAGCCTGTGATTAGGATCTCTAACAGTGTTCTAGCATTTACTTCATTTAATATAGTTTCCGGTTCTCCCATTCCCAGATACGTGTCCAGAGGGCCACGACCTGCTCACTTGGTGCGGCGAAAACCACAACCCAATTGGAGGTGTCACTGAAGAAAATCACCAAGTGAGTTAGACTTCGCGCCTCTGGGCAGGTCTAACCAAACCTGGGTTTGGTTGCAACTAGGAGACCTAGTTGCAGTCACTTCCCTAGTCACCAGAACCCCCCCGGCTCACCGTCCTCCACAGAGGAACACTTGCACTGGATCGTGACACAGCAATAGGCCATCAGTGAAGAGGATAGTCAAAATGTGATGTGAGAGTCACCAAAAAATATATATATTTTCTCAGGTAGTTGTGCTAAAAAAAATTGTATTTATAGTACCAGTAAGCTCACAAAGGTCCTGATTCAGAGATGTATTGTATTGTACAGCCACTGCATCTTAGTACACATTGGCTCATCTAAAATATACAAAAGCAGCATGAGACACTTGTAGTAGAAAGACATCCCCTGCATAATTTTGTGATCCGTTGCTGCGTCAAAAGACCAGACATCTGAGTAACACTCAGGCTAATCAGGATGGCGAGTGTTTACACGCTGCCGGGGCAAGTAAAGCTGCATTGGAAAATGCAGACACTGAACTCGGCGCTCTTACAAAAAGGGTCAGACTCCGCACTCCCTGCAGACTCCTCCCCGTCCCCAACCAGCTTCTGACTGTCACTCTCCTGACATCTGCAGCCGCACTGCATTTGATGATGCAGGACCCGATCTGCACATGCGCAATACAACAAACATCGGAGATGTACAGTATGTAAACTATTAGGACTAAAAAAACCTAATGTGATCCTCTGCTCTGCCGAATGTTCCATTTAATGCAAACATTTAACATGAACAATGTACAGGTAAGCCTCTTATTTAATTACTTATGTTTCAGTCATATATGATGTAGAAAAAAACAAATTTTGGAGTGCTGTTTGCTTGCAGAGAATTATCAATAATAGTTATTCATAAATGATATAATACAAAAATATCGTAGACAAAAATTACAGTCTGCAGATACATGTACAAATGTATGAAGAGAAATCTCTAATAATAATCACATCCAAATAATACATTAAAAATGGGTTGGGTATGAAATGCAGATGGCCGGGAAGCCATCTGACTAAATACCAACGCCGCAAGCAAGAATGCTGAAGATCCTGAATGGGGCAGGTAAGTACCCTATCCCTCCCCCCTCCTAACCCTCCCTTAGTGGTGCATAACCCTAACCTCCCCACGGTGGTGCCTAAACCTAACCTCACCCCGGTGGTGCCTAACCCTAACCCCCCCTCCCCGTACCCTAAACCTAACCCTCCCGGGGTGGTGCCTGACTACAAGTCCTCCCAGGGGCCTAAACCTACCCCCCCCCCCGCGCACGCGGCTAATCGCTAACAGTGCCCGGCTTACCTTCATTCAGGGAAGCAGTCTATCTAGATTCCGGCATTGGGATCTAGACAGGCATCAGGATTTTGATGCTTGTCTCTAGTCCCATGTCAGGATTAGAAGCCAGGGTTTAGTCAGACAGCTTCCTGGCCATCGGCATTCTCACTGCATCCATTAAAAACACAACATTTGTGGATAAAAGTGAAAATATATGGAAAAAATTTGTATGCAAAGCACTTCTCAATCTCCGGCAAATACTGAAATGCACTGTGCATTCTCTTCTTGACAAGCCTTGAAGAAGAGACTTATCTGTCTTGAAACGCATCAGCATGCTTCACCAGTGTCCCCCGAAAAGGAAATCTGATTGGAAGGCTTGAAGACCTTTTTCTGGATAGAAGCTTTGGAGCCAATATAGGGTATATCTGGAATGCCCTGTATTTAACAACACCTGTGGTTCCACATCTCCAGTCTTGGTATGATCCTTCTCATTTTTCACATATATGACTACTGGGACGTTATTTATTTATTATGAATATCCACTTTTCCGATTGAACATCATTATGTTTTATCATTCTATGTAATTTTTGGAATATTTTTAATTCCTAACTGAAGTGTTTTATCAAAACCTAATGTTATCTATTATTTGAGTGTTTTATGGTGAATAAAGTAGGTACATATATTTTACTACTGATCATAGTAATGTCCTTTTTATACATACTGACAGTTCATATTGGAATATGTGTATTTGATTATGTACATCCATATATGATTTGGTACAGTGGAATTAGCGCCATTATTGTGATATACCAATATTTTTTTCTGCCTTCTCTCCTACTGGGGTAAACCTAGGGGTACTCCCATATCACATATAGGACGTGCTTAACCTCCAAGAAGTCTGAGTACAAATCCTCCTACAAACTAGTATTATTCTGATCGTTTTTATAGGCAAAACTCACCAAAATTGCAGCACTCCTTAGATATACAGAGAGAGAGAAATGAGGCAGTAAGAGCTCAGCCTTACCTATGATAACTCAGACACTGCCAGGAGCTGCGGACTAGGCCATGAGCAGCCAATAAAACACAGAAAAAAAAGAGCTAATGGAGGCATGCCTCACTGTGAGGGGGCGTGCCTTGAGCTCTGATGGACACCTCTGAGATCAGGTGACCAGTCCAGCAAGTATTCAGGCATCGGAGCTCAGCAGCAGCACTGAGGAGGGAAGGAAATTGGAATATTCAGGCAGAGGAAACACACAAAGGAGAAAAAGGTGAGGAGGGTCCGCTGCTAGGGGGAGATCTGTGTGTGTGGGGAGGGGATCTTTTGTGCTAGGGAGAATCTTCTGTGCTAGTGGGAAATATGTGTGAGGGGGGAGATCTGTACAAGTGGGGCAGGTTCATATATGTGTATGTAAATCTGGTTCTGATACTAATCAGTGCCTCCCCATCCATTGACCTCACCGCACATCCCTGAGTTGTTGAGTACTAAGTTACTGAAACACATTAAAATTCCACAGTATTGTCTTTTTTATTATTGCACCCACTATGTGATGAAGTACAAAGCACCTTATTGCATGAGGGGATTAGTAGCAAAACTCTCTGGAAATATCAATCATGTTAATTTTCCCCATGTGGCCCCTTTTTGAGACCAAAAATTACTGGTGGCTCCTCTTATATTACAAAAGATACAGTATCTCTTTTACACTCTTGCTCTATAGGATTTTGAGTGACTAATGAACATTGGCTTTAACTTCAATGAAAAAACTCCCCATAACAATGGGCCTAATTCAGAGATGTACGGAACTCCGATGTTACTGTACATCTCCAATTGTTTGAGATATGTTTATAAGCTGCATAGCTCATGTGCAGATCTCGTCCTGCGATGCCGCTCGCAGTACCCTGGACGCTGCAGACTGATTGACAGGCTGCAGGTGTGCCAGGGTGGAGCCAGTGACCATTTTCCAAAATGGAGGTGTGTCACCTTCGATTTGTGGGAGTGCTAAGGACAGTGAAGATTTACTGGCCTTGCCAGCTGAGATGAGGTGGTCATTATGAGTAGCCTTAGCCTCACTCAGATAGCCAATGCTACGGCCAATGACTGCGATGTAGATTTGATGCTGCATCTTTGGACGTAGCAGGTGCAGTTTCTCCGTTGAATACGGATTCCTATGTCTGCGACTGTGCATCTGGGAATGTTGCCACGACCCTCCCATAATACACCCACTGAACTGATCATTTTTGCATGCACTTCTAGCTATCTCTGAGTCAACACCCAGGAACACTTTTCTGCTACATTTCTGATACAGGGAGGAAAATCTAAGCGCTTAATAAGCACACTGTTAATTGAGGCAAGTACCTGCAGCGGTAATTGACATAAGAGGAAAAAATTGCAACCCCACAAGAAATGGTGAGAAAGGACTACCGCACTGGTAAATCACAACATATAGTAATATAAGCATAAAAATTTAATAATCAAGAAATGATTGCAAAACCACTCTGCGTGACACATGCGCCAAGCTTTTGCATATTTCCGCGCAGTTGCAAATACTCGCTCAACTATGTTGGCATTGCGTGTGACTGAGAATCAGGCCCAGAATTTCTGCATCCTCTTCACTTAAAAAGTGACACACATAATGTACACTGCAAATTACATATTGATTAGTGTGACAGTTTGAGATACATTGCTCAGACAGATAATATACAAAGAAGTTTTTTCTTTCCCTTGCGTAGATTCAATAAAAATGCATTAAAAACCCATATTCTAAACATGCAGCAGGTTTTATTAACCCAGTCTTATTACATTACTCCTATGTTGATGCATATGTCAAGACTATCTAAACATCCATCTTTTGTCACTTTTGAGTTGCTTAGCTTTATATTACATGACAGATTTTGACATTTTGCTTCAAGCTAGCTCTTTCATATGGGTTTAGAGAAGAAACATTAATAATGAAATATGCAAGGCATGTTGAATATTAATAACTTTTATTTACATTTTGTTATACATGCTGGTGTAAATAAGTATAGATGTTATTTCTTTTAGTGTAATAGAGACATCTGAAACATTATTTTTATACATTTTCAATGTTTTTATTACATTCATTATATCTTAAGTATTAGAAGGAAAATTATTTAAACATAATTTTATTTACTCAAATGAACTCATTCAATTCTGGCAATACAGTATTAGAAATTGCAATTCATATATCTACAATATGCAGAGCCGGATTTAGACTTTAGGGGGCCCTAGACAAGATACCAGTTTGGGGTCCCCTCCCTCAAACAATCCATAGCACTATATTGCTGGTTGAGTATTTTAACAATACCACGTGGTATCCAGTGGCCAAACTGTTTTACACTATGGAGTGTATCCTCTTTCTTTCTATCAAACATATATATATATATATATATATATATATATAATACATAAATATACTCTTAACTATATGTACCAGGCTCCCTTATAAGTCACCCTAACCTCTGTTAAGAATTTGAAGGGTGTCCTGGCCCCTTCACTGTCCACCTCATAGCACCACATACTGCCCCACACAGAACCACATACTTCGCCCTTCATTGCCTATCTCCCAGAACACAGCACCCATCATCCCCACCCCTCTCCCCTCACAGCACAGACCCCCTCCTCCACTCACAGACCCCACCCCTCTCACAGCACAGACCTTTCTCCCCTCACAGCACAGACCACCTCCTCCACTCACAGATCCCCTCACAGCACAGACCCCCCCCCTCACAGGCCATACCCCCCAACCCTCACAGCACATACCCTCCTCCCCTCATAGCACAGGCCCCTCTCCCCTCAGACTCCTCTCCTCTCACAGCACAGACCCCCTCCTCCACTCACAGATCCCCTCACAGCACAGACCCCTCTCCCCTCACAGTACAGACCCCTCTCAGCATAGATCCTCTCCCCTCACAGCACAGACCACTCTCAGCATAGGCACCTCTCCACTACAGCATTGACCCCTCACAGTACAGACCCCACTCAGCATAGACCCCCCTCTCCTCACAGCACAGACCCCCTCCCAGCACAGACCCCCCCTCCCCTCACAGCACAGACCCCCACTTCACTCACAGCACAGACCCCCCTCAGCATAGAACCCTCTCAGCACAGACTCTCTCCCCTCACAGTACAAAGCTCTCTCAGTATAGGCACCTCTCCACTCACTAGACCCTTCTTCCACCACAGTACAGACTCCTGTTAGTATAGACCCCCTCACAGTTCAGCTGTCTTTTCCCCTCCTGGCCAGCTCCAGCAAACTTACCTGCCTGGGACATTGGTGTGGACCTGCATGGCTCTTTGAATACCTCCAGCCTCCTGAACTGCGGCACAGTGGGTGACAAAGTGAGTGACAGTGAATCACTGTCACCCTGGTAGCGGCGCTTCATTCAGCTGCGTACCCTCGCTGCCTAATGGAAGGGCCGGCACTGGCCTTCAACTCCGCCTCCTCCTTCCCTAGCTTAGTGGGGCAGGCGTAGGGCCTCAGATGTGCTGCTACAACACCGCCAGCCTGTATGTGTGTCTCGACTCCTCTCTCCCCGACTAGCTGGTGCCAGCAGTAGCAGCTGGCCATACAGCGTAGCAGGTTCTCTCCATGCCGGATATCAGAGGGGCACGACCACGGGCCCCTTGGGACCCAGGCCAGTGCTTAGGTTGTCTAGCGGTAAATCCGGCCCTTTACCTATGTGTAATAGATAATTCTCCATTTGCCAATTCATAACATGCACATTGTTCCTGAATGCAGTGTCATAAAATAGAAATTTTACAGTACTGTATATGCGATTGACAAGGAGCAGATTGGTAAACCTAAATGGACCTGTAAAATAATGTGATATTGGCCTCATTTGGTAGGTGTGGGCACACTTCTGTAGGTGTAGTCAATTAAAAAGGAGGCGGGCCAACGTTGTTGGTGCCGTCATGCATACTGCAGGTGTTGGCTATCCTGCAAACCCTTTTCAAACATACTGTCAACCACATACACAATCACTGGTGCATGTCAATCAGACATACTCATTGCTTATCCCTATAGTCCGCTCAAAGTCCTAAGTGTTGTATGATACAGTCCCACCACAATTGGGACAATTGACTTAGAGTCTCCTACCAGCTCCATCTTTCACTACCTTTTGGTTTCGTAAGCTCAGTTACTGCTTGGCTGGATCCTGGACTGTTGGGGCCCTGTTTGGAAAAAGGATAGACACTAATCACAACTAGGGAAGCAGAGCAACTAATACACCCTCAACCAGCTCCAACATTAGATCAATAGCATTTAGATTTAATAAATAGGCCTTTTTCCTAATGATCCTCAATTTTATAGTGTCCCCAATACATAAATAAATACCCCCATACACACATTACAGTAATCGGCAATACCCACCACATTACAGTAATTTGTCACATACAAAACAACAATACTCCACATATTACAGCAATCGTGCATACCGTACTCTCATTACAACACTATTCTACAGCCCTTCCAAATAACTCCACTACCTTCACATAATAATACTGCCTCTTATTGTACATGGCAGCACAATACCACCACTGCTCGACAGCAATAACATCATCACTGCATGGCAAGAATACCACCACCACATGGCAGCAATACAAAAACCAACCCCACACTACAGCAATACCTCAGCCACAGTATAGCAATACCTCCACCACAATACAGCAATACCTCCACCGCACCACAGCAATACCTCTGTCACAATACTCAAATATCACAGCCACAATACAGCAATATCTTGGTCAACATTATAGGACTACATCTGCCATAATACAGCAATATTTACTCCTCCACCCCCATACTGCTATACATCAATACCACCACCACACCCAGTGTCTGACTAGGGCATGAAGGGCTGACAGGGGGAATGCAATGGTAGGTGCACACTGAAGGGAGGTGGTGCAAAGCTGAAGAGGTGAGACTAGCCAATTTAGGGGTGTGGCAATGACACCTTAGATTGCAGGGAGCATCTCAGTGAACTTCCTATAATGTAGGAAGAATTGCAGAGACTGCCATATAATGCAAAGAGCGTCACAATGATTGCCATATAATACAGAGAGCATTACAGTAACCACCATACAACACAGATAATTGCAGTGATTGCCATATAATACGGAGAACATTACACTGATTGCCATATAATACAGAGAGTGCCACAGTGACCACCGTATAATACAGAGAGCATCGCAGAGACCACCATATAACACATAGTGTCTATCAGATCCTGAATTTGTTGTGGGCACAGGACTGGTACCATGGCAGGACTGGAGTAGAAGACCAAAGTAGATAACTGAGTTAGACCAGAATGGAGAATGTAAGCTGGACCAGAGTAGAATCAGACCTAATGCTGAACACCATGGAAGTACGGTAGCTGATGAGTTGCAACTGGGATAATTGTCAGGGACATGTAATTAGCAGGTGAGATGACAAACCTAAAGGTGTGGTGACACATGAGTTGTAGCTGGAACACTTGAATTTGACCTGTGCTTTAAAAACTGTATGATAGTCCAAAGGAACTGTAATGGAAGCTAGATGTCTGTATACAGCACAGGTGCTGAGAGCAATTCAGTCAGTTGGAGTTTTAGTTGAAGTAACATATACTGAAATTATGTTTTGGAAGTTTCACTGGTTTAGCAGATGAGGGCAGTTGTTTGCAGGAATATACTTGAAGACTGGAATAGAAGGCTGCGTATCCAGGGATGGCACTAGCACAGAGCAAATATGAATCAGGAATGCTGGATATACTCAGAGAGTGTCAGGCAAAAGTACAATTCCATCATGGACATCTTTTCTTTTCATTATGGCTTGTTTTGGGGCATTGGTGATGGTCTTTTTTGCATAGACAAACATTTTTATTGTTTATTGCTCTAACACATAACTAATTTGCAACACATTTTAAGCAGAAATAATATGTTGTTTCACAAAATATAAGAAAATTTACATAATTATGAAGCATCCATGATGTCTCGATGACTGCTGGCCACAGTGATCGGGACCCGGCGGCACCCCCTTCCTGATGCGGCTGCAAGGACAGCTGTGACTTCCAAAGAAACAGCAGCCACGGCTCATTGTAGCCACGGCTGCTGCTGTGTCCCGATCCCTGTGGCCAACCACCTCTTCAATGAAAGCAGCATTGAACAGACACATACCTGCCCTTCGCCCCATCTATACCCAGCTTTTTTTTTTAAACTAGAAAGTAATTTTTTTCAAAAACATCCCAAAAATTTTTAATTTTTTATTATGTAATTAATAGCTATTTAAACTTGATTTAACCTTTTTGTTAAACAGCTCTTATTTACAAAATTGGCTAATAAAAAAATATTGCCAATTTTGGGGATGCTTTTTCAAAAATATTAGCCAGTTAAGTGGTTAAAAACATTGTATTATTTTATGGCTTTTGTCTTCTCAGTTGCTGAAAAACAGATTTTGCAAGGCCACATCTCAAATTACATTTTCTTAATTAATCAATGCTTTTCCAGCCTTCCAATACATACTCCACATCCATTTCTCAGTACTCCCATTGGGCTTAGGTCCTCTCATACTCAGACTCTCTGGTGCACCTCATAAATGTACTGCAGGGTTTGTTACCCAATTAAGAAGGAGGGTGTGGGGGGGCCAGTTTGGCAAGCTTCTCTTGCAACCCTTGTCAGGAATACTTGACTATATGAACAACATTGTATAATTTTATGCTCTTTTCAGTTATCAGTTGCTGAAAAACAGATCTTGCAAGGCCACGTCTCAAATTAAATGTTCTTAATTAATCAATCAATCAATCAATCAATGCTTTACCTACCTTCAAATTTATACTCCATCTCCCTGTACTGCCCTCCAGCTGCTGATCTAGTTCTTGATTACTGAAAACATTCTTTCTATGGGGTTGTATAGTTTATTAAACTGCCATCCTGTCTGCCACTGCTGTGCTACAATGTTTTGTGGATGTGCTATATTATTTTAAACTGCAGTGTGTTTGTACTTTGTTCCACTGCTCTGTTGCACAGAAAGAAGAATTCTCAGGTGAATAATCAGCCTGGAAGGAATAGCATAGCCTCATGCTCGCACTGGAGGTGTTGCAGCTTGCATGCTGAGCAGACTTCCCAGGCAAATCAGAATATCCTGACCCAACGGACAGGTGGCAGAGGTAGGTCACAAGACAAACTAATAGCATATGAGAGAAATTAGTCAGGATCATGACAACAAGGAGTACAGCTTAGTAATTAAAGTAAACCTATCACCCTAAGATTACTTTTGCTAGCATTGGCATAAATGTCTTATGCAGGTAAAAGTGGTATAAGTTTAGTACAAGCATATTGGCATGCATCACAGATCACACTACACATAGGGCCTGATTTTGAGTTAGACAGAACTCTGTTCATGGCCACACACATCAAGTTCTTGCATACAACACATGTACATATGTGAATCTATGCCTTTCTGCATGTCTCTGACCTATTCTGAGTGGAACAAATCTTGGCCAGATCTGTCTTTCCATGAGATAGGACCTTTGAGGATGGGAACTCGGTATCACAATGCAATTGCACATACTGTAACTGCCCTAACTTGTAGGAGTGTTGTTGGAGTATCATGGGTGTGTATCTAAAGCTATGTGTGATATGAGTCGTTCATACGGGAGAAGGGAAGTCTGTCTCTGATGGATCTCTTGCACCTAGCATGGGGCTGGTACAAAAGCAGATACTAATTATGATGGTAGCGGCGGTTTGCAAAAAGTCAATGGGCACAGGTTTCTATTTGTAATGCATGATCCGGATCAGCCCCATAGTACAGTAGATTATATCCAGCTTCCAAAAAAGGTCACTTTGTTATGATGTTGGTTATTATTGTGTAAGGTAATTAATATTGATTTTATTACAGCAAGAAGATAATATAAGGGTTATATGTATTGATATGACTTCATCAGTCCTGTCACACATTGGGGTACTCAGCCTCATGTACCCCTCTACCGCTCACATATTGCAGTCACTTACACTTATCCTGGTTGCCTCCAGCATATTCCTCAGCAGCATATCTGTTCCTACAGATCTTCCAATAACATGGGCAGAGCCATATTGGATTCATCAAGTGATCCATCCTCATCCAATCAGACTCAAGCTACAGCACTCACATGACCTGGTTGGCCTATGAACATTCAGAGTGCCCTATGTAAACCTCTCACTTGCACTTGCTCAGGGCCAGTTCAACTTGTCTGATATCAGTTGCTTGGTCTCTGACTGCTGTGGCCAGGGGCGCCAAGAGGGGGGGAGCGGGTACAGATTACCCGGACCCGGGCTTCCTAAGGGGCCCGGTGGGGGCCCGGGTCCGGCGCCACTCCCCCCCCCTCACAGCAGCCCAGCACACAGCGTGTGCTGAGCTGCAGTTGGAGACTGCTTGTGGCTGCTGAGCAGCAGCCACAGCAGTCTCCTATGCCTGTGCGGGGGAGCGATCACACTGATCGAGCCCCCCTTGGCTTTGCGCCGGGCTGCAAATC
Source organism: Taudactylus pleione (assembly GCA_031769625.1). NCBI lineage: Eukaryota > Metazoa > Chordata > Amphibia > Anura > Myobatrachidae > Taudactylus > Taudactylus pleione. The sequence continues at coordinate 8,240,911 of JAUIMM010000025.1, read as the reverse complement.
TTTTTTTTTTTCTTTCTCGGCAAGGGGACGTGGCCACGCCTCCCTTATTACCGGGGCCCGCTACGGCTCTTGGCGGGCCTGGCTGTGGCTCCTAGATGTACATTCCATTGCATTTCACCCTGCCTGTATTCTCCAGGTCAGCAATGTGTTCCCTCTAAAGTTACTCACTGCTGTCTGTGCTGATCATACTCCATTGTGCACATCAGTGTAACTGACTCCTTTGATTTCCAATTCCCTGTACTATTTGCTGTGATCAGAGCTTTGGGCAAAGACAGGGGGAAAGACAAATTATGTCTAGGTTGGGGCACTCATTAATATAATTAGATGAATAAATATATTGTGGAAATGATGGAAACAAAATTAATACTTAACTTTTAATAATGAACCTTAAACAAGAATAAGAAGGAAATTAAAATCCACTTGTAGTAATAATAGTCGATTAACTAATCAAAAATTAATTAAGGTATGTATTAACAAACAAATATGTTGAAGACTGAATATCGACTTAGCTAATTGTAGATAAAGTGCAGATTACTCATAAATATGTACTAAGTGGAATAAATGACATACACATGTAAAAAGTATACATAAACATCATCCTTTAGGAATAATGATGATCAATAAGGTGATGCCTAACGTGAACAGAGTTTATTATAAACAGTATATTTAAAGAATCGTAATCAAAGAGAGACATCTATTATGACACGTATTATAACTCTGTTGCACAACAAATATCAATATGAATCTTATGGCGAAAATATTGTCTGATGCGACCCTTTACTAACAAATTATGTCCAATAATTGAAAAAATATCACACACAAAATGATATACAATGCACTGAGAACAAAGATCATCCACAATTAAATAAATGAGGCTAGAATCAGGGTGAAAAATGATAATGACTCAATATATCATCAATTTGATACGATATTCAATTGCTGACACAATCCTGATCTATAGAGCTGAATAGAAAACATTGTAGTGAATGAAGCTGTAGATACGTGCTGGTAATCTGGACCAGCAGAACCCACAGTTTAGCGAGCGGCCAAGAGGCCGCCTTTTAAAAGAAAAGTGGCCGCCGTCATTCAGAGCGAGCGCTCACATTTTCCGAGCAGCTCTGAATGTGGTCCACATTTTAAAATACTGTCATACCCGGGACTCGAACCTGTTGCTGATATTTGCTGCATATACACTGCAAGCAACAAACTTTCTATACCTACAGTCGGTGATCTACACTGCTGGCTCCAGGCTTGTGCACAGCTGTTCTGATGGATAAATCCTGCTGCAGGTGCAGCTTCACCAGTGCTCTCCTACATCTAGAGCTGGTGAGTTATACTGCATAATTATTGTGTATCATCACTGCAGCCATTAGATTCACACTGTATTTGGCACCAACACTTGATAACAGTTGTACAAAAAGATTGGTACTCCTTCATCATTGTAAGGAACAAATCAGATGCCCCTACCCCATGAGGCCAAGCCCCTTTTTCGGGCGCATGCCTTATGTCCCTATTTGAAAATGGTGAGGGGGCCGCCAATGCTCTTTCGGGCCCGGGGCACCAAAAAGTCTAGTTACGGCTCTGCTCATCCTACAGCCTACCTAGTGCACATTGTCCCAGCCTGCAGCACCTTTTACACTCTACAAGTGTGCCTTTCATTGTGCATTATTGATCCTGTGCTCTGTATTACTCCATTACAAGCAATGTGCTCTATCTTCAGTCACTCACTGCTATCAGTTCTGTACTCAGCACTACTCTATTTACAAGCAGTGTACTCCATCTCCAGTCACTTCTCCTAGTACATCACATTGCAACTGAGACATATTTTTGGGCAAAAAAGGTGTGAAAAAGATGCCTGGTGTTAGCAGAGTTGCACGGGACCTGGTTGCACGGGACCTGGCGGCAGTGGCCTGCAGTGAGGTCAATGGCTGGGGAGGCACAATTGTATAAAAAACTATTTTTATATCAAAGCTCTGGAGCATGACAGGGATTATGATAGGGGAGGGAGTATGACAGGAGAGGCTCTGTCTACCCTGCCTACCATGACCGCATGTCCCTGGCACCCCTGCCTGGCGGTTCACTCGCTCCAGACATCTCGCACCACATGGCATATTCAGGCTAGATGTATGAGGGCACATATGTACTGCCAGCCATAGGGGTCAAACCAATTAGCGCACCTGAGAATTCTCCAGTCCAATTACAAATGCCTATTCGTGGGACTTGCAGCTGATGTTTGTGAATTGATTGCCAAATGTGATGAGAGAGAAGTGCATGAAAAGTTGGGAGACCATCCTGGACCCCCAAAATTAATAATTTAATTAGCAGGACTGTATAGAAGGCTGTTTATGGACATAAGGAAAGTACTGAAAGTTTTTAAATGGTGTCAAATGGCTGATTTGTGCTTTTTTTAATGCAAAAAAACATAAAAAGCAAACTTTTTTCCTTTTATCTCAAATGAATTAAATGAAACATGCAAAAAAAATAAGAAAAATAGGTGATTTGGGGGTAATTGAAGGGCAATTTGAAATTTTTTAAAAAGAATGCAAAAAAAATTTATATTTTTCAATTAAAAAATACTTTAATTAAATTTGGGGTACCTAAACTAATGAAAACATTGATTTAGGAGTAATTTGAGGCCATTTTTTAACCCCAAAAAATTAATTGGACTAATTAAGTTAATTGGAATCTTCCAATTGCCTAATTAGTCATTAGGGGGTGTCCAAGGGGTTCAGCACAGTGTCCCAACATTTTAACCTTACAATAGAGATATTTTTTTTCCATCTCTCACCCTCAGGGAGGTGTGTATAGATAAATACGAATTCACTCTGACTGGTTCAGTGCAAGTTGATAATTGGATTGCAAAATTAATTTGTTATGCGAATTCGCAGAGAAAACAGCAACTCGCACCTCGCAATTTTCTCCTAATTGGATTGACCCCATAGACTGCTTACCATCCTTCAGTATCCATTATTCTGCATTCCATCCTGTGTACCTATTACTGCTCTCATACATCAGTGTACAATTCCAGCTACATCCACAAATACCTGTGTGCAGTACCTATTTCTACCAGCAGTCTACAGTTATCATACATTTACAGACTGCACATATTACTAGTGTGTATTCCACAGACCGACTCACACATCTCCTGCTCCTACACTTCTTGTGTGCTAAGCTTCAGTTAGTATCACTATCACAGCTACAGTAGGTAGCATACCTCATCGTCAGCCTAATATTGTCCTGTTCTCCTTTGTGCTCAGTCATATCCAGAGGGTGAACTGAATGAGGAAAGCCTCACTCGTTCACCTATTACACTCACTCCAGTTCTAGCCCGGCCTGCCGAGTGGTCCTAGTCTAGAGACAAATCCTGAATCTGACAAGACCAAGAAACACCTTTTACTGAGATATCATTTGCAAAAATGTGTACACTCTAAGAATCTAACAACCATTGTACACCAACATGGCACTACTGGGAATTTGGAAAACAAACTTTCTAAGAAAGAGAAATTCTTCAATTATTGTTGCCTGACTTAAAAGCCAAGGACAAGAGAATAATTTATTTTATTAGACATTGCTTTCCCCCACATCCAAAACCAGTTAAATTGATTTAACTGACTTTGCTCTTATTTCATTCAGTAATAAACGAAACCTGATTCAACAAGCTGTGACAGGTATATAACCAGCTCCAATCAAGGGAGCCCGTCATACTATTCTTCCACGATATACTGTACGGCAATAAGACATTTTCTGTGATCAGGAACATTTACAAGTTGGTGGGTAAAGTCTGTTCCAAGGGCTCTGTATGACTCCAGCAGCTGTGAAAGTGGGAGAATAATCTACCTGGATTCATGCATCGCACTGCAAGTAGGTAGTCCCTGAATTATTAGCTTCTAAGCAACAGTAGACAACAGATTTTCTTATAAATTCAAATAATCCTGTCTGTCTCTAAAGACACTGTGGGGTCTATTTACTAAGCCTTGGATGGAGCCAATCAGCCAATACCAGCCAATCAGCTTAACTGCCATGTCACAGGCTGTGTTTGAAAAATGACAGATAGGAGCTGGTTGGCTGGTACTTTATCTCCGTCCACTTTATCTCCACCCAAGGCTTAGTAAATAGACCCCACAGGGATTTTTAATTGACAGTTATTTTTGGCAGTTACTATTACAGAGGTGCTTTTCAAAAATATGTTGATTGGCCCAAAGCCAGATAAAGGACTCAGGGCGTGCTTTGCTCTTTGTACTGCTTACAACTTTTAAATGGCACAACTGATAAATGTAATATATTGTTATTGATATTAACTTAACCAAGACTGGAAAAATATTAATTTAAATCCTGATGGGTGTACCAAGCCACTGAAACATGAATATATGAAATGATGTTATGTTCTTTATCTAATAACTTTTAGGAGGAGTACAAGATTACTGTAGAAGACAAGTTATAAGGGTTTAGAAATGCATGATATGATTTTCTTTGTCTTAGAGAGTTTGTTGGGTTTGTATACCTCGGATGTCCGGCGGTTGGAATCCCGACACCAGCATCCCAACAGCAGTGGAAATCCCGATCGTCCTCAGGTAAGTATTAGCTAACCTAATTCTACCCTCTAACCCTAACCCTCCCATAGGGGTGCCTAACCCTAACCTTTACCCCAAATGCCTAACCCTAATCCCCCCTCTAAGTGCCTAAACCTAACCCCCCTTCCCGCCACCTAAACCTAAGTCCCCCGGGGGGGTGCCTAACCCTACCCCCCCTTCCTCTAGCCTAACACCAACCTCCTGGGGGGGTGCCTAACCCTAAGTCCCCCCCGGGAGCCCTAAACATAACCCTCTGACCGCGTGGCTATCTGCGCTCGGTGCCCGGCATCCCTTCGACCGGGATGACGGACGTCGGTCTCCTGGCGTATGTCTAATGACAGGCGTCGGCATATCGACGCCTGTCTTTAGATCCTTGCCGGGATATGACAGTCGGGAAACCGGCTGTTGGGATTAGGTCTGCCGGCTTCCTGACTGAATACCGTATATGTCTCCCTATTGAATGTAAGGAAAGCAATCGGGAAGCCGACTGCCTAAATACCGGCAGCCGGCTTCCCGACTGTCATTTCCCAGCAAGGGTGAAATGCCGGGCGTCTACATGTAGACGCCCGCATTTCCCAGACGCTGGGAAACCGGCGCCCGGCATCCCGATCGTAATGATGACGGGCGCTGCGAGCAGACAGCCGCGGGGGGGGGAGGGTTAGGTTTAGGGCTCCCAGGGCATACTTAGGGTTAGGCACCCCCCCCGGGAGGGTTAGGGTTAGGCTAGGGGAAGGGAGGGTTAGGGTTAGGCACCCCCGGGGGGGACTTAGGATTAGGCACCCCCCCGGGGGACTTAGGTTTAGGTAGCGAGGAAGGGGGTGGTTAGGGTTAGGCACTTAGAGGGGGGATTAGGGTTAGGCACTTGGGGGGGAAGTTAGGGTTAGGCACCCCTAAGGAGGGTTAGGGTTAGGGGGGTTAGGTTAGGTTAGTATATACTCACCTATCCACGATCGGGTTTCCAGCGCTGTCGGGTTTCCGCTGCTTCTAACTCTGCTTTTGTCGGGCTGCCGCTGACGGGAATCGAACCGCGGCCGGCGGTATTTCATACCCATTCCGAATGTAAAACAGGGATATCTTTAGATATGTATATACCCAATAAACATCAAAGCACTTTAAAATCTGATTAGATGACTGTTGTTAACAAAACATGTATGGTGGACAGAAGGCGATAGGTATGATGTGGGTTACACATTTTGTTATATGAAGATACAAATTCTCTATTTAGAATACTTACATGGAATTGGAAGTTTAATTACTAACACCACCCATGTGCATACCTTTAGAAATGGAGGTGGTAGTCTTCTTGGAAATGCTGCTGGACTATTATTGAGGTATTTCTTGATTGCTGCAGAGAAAGAACCTCTATTCAGATGTTATTACTGTAGGACATGGTTGCCAGTAGATCTGTAGGCCAATATATGTTGTCATATGTACTGCCTATGGTTAGCGTTGTTAAGAAATTGGTACAGTGTCCTAGAAATGTATCTCTACTTTTGTATTTAAAACATAGTAAGAGTACTATTTACATTCTCAGATGAATAAAGAGTTTCAAGAGCTTTACGTGATACTTGGAAAACAGAGGATAAATGTAATGTATAATATGGTACTGTAATTATTACTGTTAAAGTAACATCAATTATTGCCAGCTGAAAGAAGAACTTGTGCAACACTTGGACAGGAATATTGTACTTTTACAGATCTCAAGAAAGGAGAGATTGTTGGACACTTGACAGTAATTGCAGAAACAGTTAATGAATTTGTGAAGTAATGGAAAGGTTTGGTCAATAGCAAATATGTACTACAGTATGAGATATATAAAAGTTGTAGCTGTAATTTATGTAATAAGTGATATTTAAGTACCTTCCATCATTGTGTTGAGGTGCAGGTAAATTATTGTAGCTAATAATTATACAGTTTAATAAAATTGATAAAACCCTCCCCTCCTGAAGATTTAAGGATTTCTTATAAGGATTTGTAAACCTAAGATTGCTATTGCATAGTAATCATAGTTTAAATGCTTAACATACACAAAGTACTGTACTCGCTAGTCAGCACCTCATCTGCTTATGAAAATTTGAGGGACTTCCATGTCTAGAACAGAGAATTATGTTTATTTCCAGGTCCTTAGTGAATCTACCTTTTTAATTTGTTGTATGTTTCCCTTGATCCTCCTTAGGAGATTCTGAAGTTATGGATGTGATTTGTGTAGTAGAAGGTGTGGCTGTATTCAGGGCCAGCTCGAGGCACAGTCAGTGCGTGCAGCCGCACAAGGGCTCCAGGTGGCCGAGTGCGGCTGCACAGTGCAGAATCCAGCTGCCGCTGCAACCTGGCCGGATCCGGACTATCCCGGTCCCCACCCTCCCTCTGGCATGATTGGTATAAGCTCAGGAGGAGGGATCAGGGGAGGAAAGGGGCAGATGGGGAGGGCAGTGGCAACAGGGCAGCACAGGACGGTGCTTAGTGCTGAGAAAACTAGCACTGGCTCTGACCCTGGCTGTATTGAAGCAACAAAGAGGGGGAAATGTGATGGTTTAGTGTTCTTTCTTATCCGGGTTTTCCCAGGCTTGCAATTGCAGTCCCACATATTATGTAACACTGTTTTGGCACCAGGTGTTGATAATGCCCGAGACTGTGAGAAATCGGCATTAGGATCGTTCTCATTCCTGCCTCTATGCAATAATATGGCATTTAATATTATATGCTAGATTTAATTAATTAATTAGCATTATGTATGCAGTAAGGTGTAATCCCTCACTGTGATTGGTAGTCTATTACTATTGCATTGCGTTAGTAATATGATACTGGGGTTTTCTCCCCAGAGTTATCTTAGAACTTGATATGATCTGAGTGCTTCTCATTTCTGGACATAAAATAAAATAAAAACATTTCTTTATTCAGACTTACTTTTTTGAACTAAGCTTATTTCTATAAGTTGAATTTCTTTATCACTATACATATATTAATATAATTAGTGGGGTCACTTACAAAGCACAAAATGGCCAAGACAGTGCAAAAACTATTTATTTCTCAATTTGCAGGCAGATTTTTATTAATGCGCAAATAAATTATTTTCAGTGCAAGATGGTGGTATTTATGGAGAAGCAGATGAGAGGAGATGAGAAGAGTGATGGTGTTTTTTGATAATTCTGAATTAGGTGCAGTAGACTAGTTTTATAGAGCATTACAAAAATAAAATTTCTTCTATCGCACATTCTTTTAGTGTATGAATTTTAAGCCTGCAATCTTGGACATAATTGCTTCCAACTATACATCAGACCCACAAAAAAGTTTATTTCATACTTTGCCTAAACACAATCTAACCATAGTAGATAATGGCTGCAGTCTTTCATTTGCCCTTGTAATGGAACATTTCAATAACACAGCATATTTTACAATAACTGAAGGATAGCAAAAAAAAATGGAAACAAATTGTAATGAATAATCATATAACTGGATAATAATGTAAGTGAATAAGACAGCTGAACATTCAGAATAAGCTGTTTAAACAGTTGAACGTTAATGCTTACTGTCACTTTAGGAGTGGTGTCAGGTCCTTTGAGTTAGAAAGTAATTTTGGCATTTGTTGAAATTTTTCTGTCAGGAATGTATATTTCAGTGAAGCAGTCATGTTCTGCTTTTCTCTGTGAGAGATGTTATTGTTTACACTTGTGGAGTGATACAGCTGTGGCTTTGTGATGCGGTTTTGATAACAGTGGTAAGTAGATCAGGCGTTAGGTGTGCGGTTATTGGGAAATAATGCATGGTCATGTGATCTAGTGTGTCCAATTATTTTGCTGGGCTCTGTCTCAATATACCACACCTTTTTTAAATATATATATATATATATATATATATATATATAAAACGCACACATATCACATAAATCACATACATATCTATCTACCTATCTATCTGAATATATACTGTATATATTTATGTTCAACATTAGCTCATAGTTCCCTTTTTTCAACAGCTAAAAGTAATTTTTCTCAGGCTACACACACTGTGAAACATAAACATGTTTACTAATGTTACTGAATCATGTCATTCTTTGCTTCTTATAAACACTGTTCTTTTACACAATGTAGCAAGAAAGAAGCCTTATAAATCAAAATTATTGACTGTTCTAGGAATAGAATAGGAGGTCCCCAAAGTGCTGTGTGTTATTTCACTCTTGTACTGAGCAAACTAATTTGCTGTGGATTGCTAATACTTTTTATTTGACCTAACATAGGGAAAATCAAATCTCACTTGTACAGGAAAACAACAGCAAAGGTTTATTGTACTCCTTAATTAGCATAACGGAATATCTTTGTATTTATAACAAATTTAAGGGCAAAATTATGAAGTGGTTATTTACTGCTTTTTCAAAATGTATAAAAGGCAGACAGTGGACAAATCAGAGATTTCTCTAGTTGCATATAATGCTATGGCGGCGAAGCATCACGGGCACTTACTAAGCTACAAAAAGCTGGGATTTTCATCACTTGCCCACTAACGCTAGCGCCATTTGAGGATGACGCTACAATTAGTTACCAATCCCGCTGTGGCCTGATGATCCTAGCGAATGTGCCATCTATTCTAAATGAGATGTCGCGATTGCTGTAATACCACTCTGGCGACTCTCTTTTTAATACATTTCAACATTAATACATCCTTCAATGCTGCACTAAGTGGCAATGCAAAAGTGTCTCTTAGGGCAGAGGAAAGGGGCAATTTGATATGCTGACCCCTTAGTGTTGTCTGTGCTTATGAAAACTCAGTCCAGTCTTGTGTGGGAACATCTCAGTGTGACTCAACCTGAATCATATATTTAGAAAAGCCGCATCATATTATATATTGAAAAAAACAGTTCTGGAACATAATTTATTTAATGACATTACCTTTGTCATCCTACTGGGTAAAATGTGAACATGTAACCATACAGTAGGCAACCTAGTCCAGTCCCTGGAGTTGAAATTTACAAAAGTTCTCCAAATATTGAGCTTGAGATTGAAAGCTAAGAAACGTTGTAGCCAATGATTGAAAGTGCTGTCATTAAATAATTTGTGGTTCTATTTCAGTTGAACCACAATTCATACAGAACATTTCTAAAAAAAAAGTGATTGTGTGTGATAGAAAGCAATTGGTACAGTACCTCTCCACCTCTTCATTTGGAGACCAATAGAATAGGGAGGATTTTCAAGAGTTTGCATTTAAAGTTTAAACCATATTAATTTATTTCCCTATCCGTAAACATTGGTGGCCACAATACAGTCAAAGCTATGGAAAAATGTGTGACGAATTGAGGAATGAGTGTGCATGGTATATAATCACAAACTATCTATTTACCCACATGTACACTTGTTGTACCTACACAAAAGAAATAAGACTGTGCTTTTATCAATCAGATATTATACATGATACCAGCTGCATGGCAATATTATGGATACAAAACAAACAGACAGTTGTTGTTCTCACCTATCATCAGTTTTGGAAATCTGTTTATATCTAGCAAACTCAGGGCCCTATTTATTAACTAAGCATATCCCCTTTAGCGCTCACTAAAGGAGTTACGTCATCCTTTCTGGATTTAACATGCGCATTACACAGGAGCCCGTCACTGGCAGTGTTAGGCTACCAGCAGCTGAGCAGAGGACCTCGCCAAAGAGGATGACTGGTGTTTACCTTCTTTAATAAATTGGTCCCTGAGTATGAAATATTGGTTCACCTTAAACCTATGCCTCATACTATTTTGCTAGATATATACAGATTTGCAAAAGTGTCGACGAGCGCTGACAACTGTTTTTTTAGACTTGAGGCTCATATGAAATCGATGCAGAAACTTTGTGATATGAAAAGAAAAATTCCTTACGAAAAAGAGTTTATACATATAACTTGTTTATAGAACTACTTTTGAAGAGTTTTAAGTCTGTATAATTGCCTTTTATGTTTTAGGTACTTGGATTTAAAGCCAGGAATTTTGTTATTTCTACTTTCATGATTCATTGCTGGCTATCATCATCAATGATGACACATCCCTGTTTCTGAGTTAGCTGTTAAACAGCCATGAATTGGCTATTAAGAATGGAAATGAAGATGAATAAATTACTTTCATTTAAATATGAACTTCCTGAGGATTCTGTTATTACTGTATTAAGATAAGAAGTGACTGTACAGTATTTGAGACATTTTCTATCTCTATCTTCCTAACTGGCATTTAATTTTGATAATAAAGAAACTTTAAGATATTTCTGAGAAAATGTCTAAAAAATTAGATGATTTAAAGTATATTAAGTACTTTCAATGAAAGGTTTTTATATTGGATACTACATTTACCCTGTCCTGCTGCTGCAATCACTACTCCCATATAAGGATTTTATATAGTGAAAGATGTCATAAGTATTTCTGTGAAAGTGTAGCCTATCAACTCAGTGATGTTAAAAATTGACACACAGGTCTGACCTTTTTGATCACAAGAGACAACCTATTGCCCGTCTCTATCTGCCTTTCACATATTCCTCTCCTCCAGTCTGGCACCCACCTTTCACTCCCACCACCAGTGTCGAACTGGGGCATTAAAGGTCCATCAGGGAATACAGTGGTAGAGGTCAAAGCAAAGGTGTGCGGCCAGCCACCAGAGGGTGTGTGGCCAGTTACAATAGATGGACTTGTACAACCATTAGAAAGGACATGCAAAAGAGGAACAGTGTGTCAGGACCATCCACTTTGATTGACAGGAGGGCTTTCCATAGAAACAAATCAAGCATCCAAGTTCATTCCATGATCCTGCTCAACCCCTAGTGGAGGGGATGTGGCTCTCGGGCAGTAGGGCCCACCGAGGATTTCCCCTGTACCCTATGGGCCAGTCCAATATTGCCCACTACCAAGACTTCTCCCTTGCTGTTCTCAGCTTAGAAGAATCCCTACCCTGACAAGATTCTAGCCAAACCTTCAATATTTTCTAGCAGTCCCGCTGGCATTTACTGTCTCAGCATTACCTTCTCTCTCTGTGCTGCAGTGTGTAGTAGTTAAACACAAACCCTATATCCCTTTAAAATGTACTTGTACTATATTAAATTTAAATCTGTGCCCCTGATATTGTTAAATTGTAATATTATGGAATTATTAATTATTATAGCTTCTCTATATTGTTTATTTTAATTAGAGATGAGCGGGTTTGGATTAGTTCGGATTTCCATGCCGAGTTCGGATTTTTCCCGGCAAAAAACGGGACTCAGAAAGAGGCAAAGCGTTATTTTTCATGGACAAACATCATCATTCCTGGACTGTTTAAAACAGCTAATAAAGTGGTCTTTCATAAAAATCTGTTATAAATGTCACTATGACTTTTATATGCTGTTACCATTGACGCAGGTATAGTGGGAGAGATATTTATCGCTAACACATTTTTGCATTTCCATATCTGCTATTGTATACGAATGATGTTTGATATACAGTATGTGGTTACTATTGACAACAACACATGTTACACTGAGGAAGACTGTTAGTCTCTCAAATAAATTTATTTTGAAAAAAAAGTAATTATACCTAATCAGTGGTGTCTGAATACCATATACTCTTCAATCAATGGATGTGTGGCCATGATAGGTGAGATTAAATGCTATGCTATCTCCATTGTCAATCAAGCACAAAAGAAAAGAAGACTCCTATTGTGGGGCACACTCTGGTTAGAGTGGATGGGAGAGTATTGTAAAATATAACTTTTATTTATTAGATATCACGACTAAAATAAACACTAATAGGCAAAAAGAATTTAAGTGGGGGGCGGCAAGATAAACACACAAATGTATAAATAGACGATAATATACTGTCAGACAAAAAACACAAGTAATGAATCTATAAAAATTCGTTTGTATGATCACTGATGTCTACAATGATATGTGGTCAAAAATGACCTAGACATTAAGTTAGTGAAATAGCAATAGTTACATACATCCTGATATTATTGAGGTATATCCCAAAAAAATATATATATGTGTAGGGATATATAATGCTAAATACTCAAATATGTAAATATAATGCAATACAAATATGAATCAATTGATTATCTTGTGTGGAATAGGACGAAATATTAAAACATATCAGACATATAACGAAAAGACATACACATATAATTAAAATAGCAGAACACCATAATCAATATTATTTACCAATAAGAAGATTAGATTGGAGGCGTCCCTCCCTTCTATCTGGGAGAATAAAGTTCAATATTGACTAAATAGTCATGAAGAGTAAGAGTTGTGCACTTACTAGTTAGATGCTGCTTTCCCACGTCTTACAAGTATCAGATGTGGAATGAGTGTCACTAACATATGGCACATGAAACTAGTATAGCTTGCTTCTGCTGTTAGTTTCCGCATAACCTAGGGTCCCTGTTACCAATGGCAGCGCAAGGAACCTGGTGAGGGACAGCTAATGAGAGAGCAATGAATGAGAAAAAGTATAGATACCTTACTCTAACTCCCAGATAGGATCGTGGTGTAGGGGTCCTACAGTGCGCACTGAGTCCCCTCCAGCTATGAGGCCGACGCGCATTTTGCCGGAGGCTTTTTCAAGGAAGCTGTCAAACACCGTGTGCATGAGTTGAAGTTAAATACTTCCTGTCTCACCATGATTGGTTCTCTCAAATCAAGCCCCCACCCACTAGCGCGTTATCATAACAATAGAGAAAGTTTACTTACTTTCATTAATCTGGTAATCAGAGAGTCACCTACCCTGTGTGAACCGCACAGTACACCAGAGTAGTCATCAGAGATGAAGCGATCAGCAGGACCGCTACGCTGTATTAACTTCCAGACACCGAACATAATGATAATGAGGAAACGGAAAAAAACAGC